>CM032354.1:59607469-60206928 GCA_019023105.1 Diglossa brunneiventris
GCAAAGTTGTCTTCTTATCTTTCTTCAATTCTCACTTCTCTTGGTCTCATTGGTTACAGCCTTGGAGAGAGCTCCTTAGCTTCTTCTTGCTTCTCAGCTTCTTTTCGCTCCTTTAGCTAACAGGCCCGCTGTTAGCCCCTTCCACAGGACTCTATAATAAATAAAGGATGGTTAGAAAACTTCTTTGAAATAACCTGGTGGAAGAATGTGGGATTTGTAGTGTTATGTGGAATAACGAGCCTGATTTTCCTTCCATGTTTAATCCCATGCCTAATCCGATTAATTCTCTATGTGGTTCAAATCATGCAAGTGATGACAGTCCCCACCAATCCAGAACTGGGAACCGTAGGGGGAAAACAAAACATTATGGTGTTAAGAAGGGCAATAGATGGCACAAGCTTAGGAAAAGCATGTAGAATCTATGAAAAGTATCAATATGCCAAGAATATAGAAGTTCAAAAGTAGTAGCTCAAGCCAAATGCAGAAAGAAAGAAAAAGGGGAGGAATTGTTAAAAAAGAGGACTGCAATATGATATTGGCTTTTGCATTTATATATTAGTTTTTGCATTGAACATAAGTATTCAGATATAATATCATGTATGCCTTTATTTAGCTGTTTGTCAGTATAACAAAATCTATAAATGTAAGTATGTACTGCATAGTTTGTAGAAATACTAGTGGGGTGAATATACTATATTATAGGCCTTAGCTGAACACTTGGTGTTAAAATACCTCTATGTAACCAAACAAATGGTGTAAAAGTGATCATGTTGTTCCCCTTTCCGTTGACTGAATCCTCCAAGTGATAAGATAACCGTGACACAAACCAGAGCACCAGAGGCAATTAGAGATACCATGTTAAATTTAAGGAGGACATACTAAATCCTTATCAGAGGATGTGAAACAGCAGGATGGAGACACAAGAAGAAATAAAATATATTGACCTTGTTATAGATGAGTAATGAGATGGTTGGCTCTCACAATTAAGGGGTGAACATTATATGTATGTTAAGAGAAGTTTTATAAATGTATAGTTATGTTACCGCAATGTGTTCCTCCCCAGTATTGATATCATGGGATGGTCTTTGTAATCCGGGCATTTGGGAAGGTTGGCTTGTTACTATGGTAAACACTATGGTAAACACCTGACCTCCAATCAGAATGTAAGAAAGTGACCTCCACCACTGGATGGCAAGGAAGGAGTTGACTGACAAGGCTCTAGGAGGGAGCTAGAGATATAAAAGGCAAAGCATCTATCTTCAAGATGAGCCACGTGGCTGGCAGCCACGGGGGAGGGGCGCTGGGCTGGGCTGGGCTCCGCTCCACTCCCAGTGTTACAAATTATCTCCTCGAGCCAGATCTTATGAGCTCTTGGAGAAATGTATCACACCTGAGATAGCTCAGCCACCTCAGATGGCATAAAATCAGCAGGATGGCTTCTGTGCTAGTGTTGGAAACAGAAAAGTTTTAATAAAAGGCAAAATAACAAAGCTCTTTACAGAGAAAACCCGAGCCAGGGGCAAGAGGCTCTTGCTCCTGCTAAAACACTTCACAAAAGCGATTGGTTCCTTTATTCTCTCTTCTTTTTCTAGTAAATTGCTTAGGCAGGACCTTTTGGCTTCTGTCCAATTGGCTATCTTTAAGTTTGAGGTGACCTCCCCGAGGTTTATGAGGTGTCTTTACTTCTGGGCTTTTTTCCTTTTTAAGGAGACAAAGGATAATTTGGTCACTCTGTCAACAGGGGGCCCATTCCTCCATCCCAGCACTGTTATTTTTCCTTATTTAATCCTTTTGTATTTTTTGTTAAGGTTTAATAAACCTTTAAAATTATTTAAAGTGATCGGTCGTTTCTTACAACCTGACACACAGGATATCATGCAGATAAGCCAGAGTGTGAAGAAGGAGTTCCAAAAATATCAGAAAGCTCACAAGAATGTTTGATTAATGTATGACACACATGAATATGCATGTACCTCAGTGATGTAACCGTATAAAGATAACACTGTCTGTATATGCCCAGCGTGTTCTTTGGATGTTTGCCAGGAGCACCCCAGCGCTGGACTCTTGTCTCTTTTTTTTTTAATCCCTTATTAAACTTTACAAAAATTCTTTATCCTGAACTCTCTTTTTCACACCAGTGAGGTCAGGTGTTGAAAAGGTCCCAGTTCAATGACTACTTGCGAGTGAAGGCTCACCCACGGCAAGGAGAAGCAGTGAAGGATGAAACTCGGCAGTGGCAGCGAATCCTGAGGGCAGCAACAGTCTGACACAAAAACCACCAACCTTCCCTCCTCCGATCCTAAGAACAAGAGAGCAAGAGGAGGCTGAGCCCAACCCCTGACCCCCAGTCTAGTGGTATCTCTGCACTTCCCAATAGAAAACCCTCCAGCTACCAAGTTCACTCCCCAGCTAAGAGACTGCAGCAAACTGCACCCTTTCCCCCCTTGGACACATCTTTTGTCTCTTAAGTACCCACCTATCCCATCTCTTAGGCAACAAATGGGAGAAAAATTCCCTGAAAAAAAGAAAATAAAATAAAAAATCCTAAGTAACCCTTAGCCGTGATGGGGTCCTGCTCTCCTGGAGGTGGCTGAACACCTGCCTGCCCATGGGAAGCAGGGCAACAATTCCTTGTTTTGCTGTGCTTGCACATGTGGCTTTTGTTTTCCCTATTAAACTTTCTTTATCTCAACCCATGAGTTTTGTCACTTTTACCCTTCCGATTGTCTCCCCCATCCCATTGGTGGGGAAATGAATGAGCAGCTGCACAGGGCTTGGCTGCTGGCTGGAGTAAAACCACAGAACCACAGCAAGCAAAACAAGTTATTTAGAAAGCTAACCCCCAAATAGAAATCAGTGTGCCTCTTGCTTGAAATAAGAGAGGACTCTACCTAAATGTAGGAAGTTACATCATTATGTTTATAAATTAGATATTTGCACAGCCCATATCCTTGAAAAGTAATTGAAAACCACTAATATTTTCTAAGAAATTAACCATTTTTTATAACATCCAAGGATGTTTCATTGCTTCCACCATTCATTCATAACCTGAGCTTCTCTTTTGTTCTGGTTGTGAACTGGTATTTTAAGATGCAGAGAGATAGCGATTATACCAATCTCGATATCTGCAATGAAATCATTGCAAGTATGTCTGTACTATTATTAAATCTTAATGGTGCATGAAGACAGATCTGCTGGGAGAGGATTAGTGGGATAAATTTTATACTGGAAGCATGCTGATCTGTGCAGTTTAATCCAGTTTCCAAATTAGATCATCATGTTCTAGATGAGTAATGCAATGGTTGACTCTCACAATTAGAGTGAATATTAAGTATATGTTACGAGAAGTTTCGTAGATGTATAGTTATGTTTCCCCTCCCCCTTGCATTGTTATCACAGGATGGCCTTAGTAGTAGGGGCTTTTGGGAGGGTCGGCTTGTCATTATGGTAGCACCTGACCTCCAATCAAGATGTAAGAAAGTGATCTCCACCACTGGACAGTGAAGAAGGAGTCAATTGACAAGACTTTGGGAGGGGCTAGAGGTATAAAAGGCAGAACATCCATTTTGTGGATGAGCACATGGTGATAGAATCCTTTGCTCCCAGCACTGTATTTTTCCTTATTCAGTCTTCCGTTGTATTTTTGATAAGGTTTTAAGAAACCTTTTTAATTTTTTTGAAAGTGAATTTTTTTTTTCTCACAAATGGGGATGGACTGGGATATACACCTTGCCTCCATGGCCCTAGGAGTTTTCGAAAGAGGCACACCCTGCCACAAGTTCAGCAGGTCTATTGGACTCTCCCAGGACTACCAGTGATTGCAGGTTGAAATACCAAGGACATCAGGACACCAAGAGACTGAATAACAAAAAAAAGGGAAGGGGAAGGTTAGTACCATCCTCATAACTATTTTTGGCCAGATTCTAATTCTGTAATCGGGGTGCATAAACGTCAGCTTCAGAAAAGTAATACACAGACCTGTCCTGGTCTGATGAAGCTTCAGGATAGTGGATGGTCAGAAAAAAATGGCAGGACATGTGGGGGGAGGAAAGCGGTGACCCCGTGGAAAGCAGGGACCCGTGCCCGTGGGACACGTGATATTGAAGGACTTGCGGGGACTCAGGAGCATTGGGGGATGCCGTGTTGAGAGTCCCCAGGTTTGCAGTGGGGGTCGCCCATTGGTGGAGACTGCGCTTGTGTCGGGGCAAGGAGTCGCAGTAATTTTCCCAGCCCACCAGTACAAGGGGAGCAAGTGGGCTGCACCATGTGGTGTGTCAGCTCACACTGCACTAAGAGCAGGGGCGGGCTTCTGGTGCGCTGTCAGCACTATAATTTCCAGACCCCGCTGAGCCAAGCCGAGGCAAGCTGGTGGCAGGGCTGCCACAAGTCAAACTGGGGCGGGGGCAGGGCTGCCGTGTGCTGAGTCTGGCCAAAAGTGAGGCAGGGCTGTCACTTGCTGGGCGGGGAGCGGGGCAGACTTCAGGTCATACCAGGTCCCCTGTAATACCTGCCAGCATAAGGCTGTGGGACCAGATCATAGGCGAGGTTTTTTTTACTTTTCAGAAGAAAGGTAAAGTTTTTTCCTTTCTTTCTCTTTCCTCCTCACCTTGCTCTCTTTTTTTTTTCCCTCCCTCCTTTCCTTTTCCCTTCTTAAGAAGGTGGACCTTGTTGGGAGGGCCTGTGGTTATCTGTCGAGATGGGAATGGGAACAAGTAAGGAATCCCCCGAGGAGGAAGGAGGAAGTGAGGAGCTACCAATAGGTATACCAACAGATAGCCCACTGAGAAGGAAACTAGCCTGGTGGAAATATGACCCCAATACCAGAGATAAAGATGAGCTCGAAATGATACAGTACTGCATGGAAGAATTAACTAAAAGGGAAATTAGGAGCGATCATGTACACTGGCCGAGATATAGATCAGATGAAGGATGGATATGTTGGGCATTAAACATCTATGTAAGAGCTAAGAAACCATTAAATCAGGAAGCGAGTAACCATGCTGCCTGCTGGGAAGGGGAGACTTCACCCTTGAAGGTGAGCGTGTTGAAAGTATCAGAAAATAAAGAATAGGACCTGTTAGAATACTTGCCCCCTCCACCTCCATTAGCCCCAACCGCACCTCCCTTGCCCGTTGATGGGCCTAGCCAAAACACTAGAAACAGTGGCACAACAAGAGGAAAGCAGATCAGGGGATGGGAGCCAAGCAGTGGGATAATATCCTATGAGAGAAGTACCACTGGGTAGGGTGAAGAGAGGAATTGTATTCATAACCATACCACTCAATTCCTCTGACGTAAGAATGTTCAAGAAAGAATTGAAAGGATTACTAGAGGACCCCATTGGATTAGCAGAACAATTAGACCAGCTTCTAGAGCCCAATATTTTTACATGAGAAGAGATGCAATCAATAATGAACATGCTATTTACACCAGAAGAAAGGCAGATGATCTGGTGTTGTAGTATGTTTTTATACTTTGTAAATACTTTGTAATAGTTTTGTTTTTGTATCCCTGTATTTTTCCCAAATGGTTTACCCCAGATTGTATCCCCTCCCTTTACCTGTGTAATCCCTTTCCTTTGCTGAGATCATCCCCAAATCCCCACCCTGGCTCTCTGTCAATCACTCAGCATCCCATCCCCTCCATCTATTAGCTTCGGTCCAGGACGTCAAGTGATTAGCTAGAGGCTAGGGGTCAATCCCCAAGTGTTACCTCATATGCTGTCCTAAATGTCCATTCCCCAGTATCCATCCCTTAGGGTCACTTATTGGTTAGTAAAATGTTATCTACTTTCGGTTTCCACCTCCCTTTAAATGTAAACTTGGCACCTCTCCTGGGGCTCTCAGCAGGAGGCCCCCTGAGGTGTAGGGGCTCCTCCGGGACTCCTAGAATAAAACCTTGAATTAACCCCTGCTAAGAGTCGGCCCTTTTATCTTCTACTGATGTCTCTGGTGTCTCTTTTGCTGCAAAGGCGACTAGCCTAGCTGCCTTCAGTACCCTCGGGGCACGAGAGAGTGTCTCCCCGCTGTCGGCTGTGTCGGGGTTGCCCCCTTGCTGTCTGCCGACTCGGGGCTGGCCGGGGTTCCTGAGAGGCTCCCAGAGAGACAGAGACAATCTGGGCAGCTGGGATATGGATATGGGAAAGGGAGCATATGCAGGGACTTCCTGGGGACCTGAAAATGCCCACAGTGCGCCCTAATTGGGACCACAACAGCACCGGGGGAAAGCAAGACATGGAGGAGTATAGAACATTAAGTATAAGAGGTATCAAAGAAGCAGCTCCACGAAATCAAAATGCTCGTAAAGCTTTTGATGAGCAGCAAAAGAAGAAAGAAACTCCAACAGAGTGGTTAGAAAGATTGACAGAAAATATGAGGCAATATTCAGGGTTTGACCCTGATACAGTGGCCGGACAGATCTTGCTAAAGATAAATTTCATCAGTCACGCTTGGCCAGATATATGGAGAAAGATAGAAAAGTTAGATGGTTGGCAAGAAAGGAGATTAGAAGATCTTTTAAGAGAGGCACAGAAGGTGTATATAAAGAGGGACAAAGAGAAGGCCAGGGCAAAAGCCAAGGTAATAGTAACTGCCATTAGAGAAAGAAACCAGCATATAAAGAACACCCTATGTAAGGGAAGGGACCCTGAATGTGAGAAGATAGATGGAGGGGGGATGCAGCTCCTTGGGACTGGAAACAAAAAGGAGAATTTGAGAAACAAGGGAACCTAGGACCAGTTTGCTTTTACTGTAAAGAGAATGGGCATATGAGAAAAAATTGCTCCCAAAAGGAAAAGGACCTGAGAGTCTATGAGAGTGAGCAAAAAGGAAAAGCAGAAGACTAGGGGTGTCAGGGGCTCTACCTCCTGGGGACAGAATACCATCAGGAGCCTGTGATAACTTTAAAAATAGGTCCCCAAGAGGAAGAGTTTGAATTCTTAGTAGACATGGGGGCTGAAAGATCTTGTGATTGTAAAATTGCAAAGGGGTGCAAAAAGGGTCAAGATACTGTGCAAGTAGTAGGTACAAAAGGGGAAGGGTTCAAAGTCTCAGTTACAAAGGAGGTAAAGTTTGAAGGGACAAATAAAATAAGAATTGAGGATGTTTTATTAGTTCTAGAAGCAGGGTGAAATTTATTCTGATGGGATTTACAGGTGCAGTTAGACATTGGAGTGCTCCCAAAGGAAGGAAAAATGGTAGTTAAGCTTCTCCAATAAAGGGAAGAAGATGAGGAAGAAATTAATAAAATTGTATGGGCAAAACCAAAAAACCAAGGTAAATTACACATGAAACCTATAGTAATAAAGATAGTTAATGAAAACCATCCAGTTCGTGTATGACAATTCCCACTCTCCCTGGAAGGGAGACGAGGACTGCAGCCAGTGATTCAAGACCTACTTGAAGAAGGGACCTTAGAACCATGTATGTCCCCCCCCATAATAGACCCATATTACCAGTAAAGAAGTCAGGTGGGATTTACAGTCTTATCCAAGACTTGAGATGAGTAAATGAACAGTGAATCGATATCCAGTAGTGCCTAACCCCTATACACTATTGAGTAATATTCCCCCATCACACTAGTGATTTAGTGTGATAGACCTAAAATATGCTTTTTGGGCTTGCCCACTAGCAGTGGAAAGTAGAGATATATTTGCCTTTGAATGGGAAGACCCCAACTGAGGGAGGAAGCAACAGCTTCGGTAGACTAGGTTACCCCAAGGGTTTTCCGAATCCCCAAACCTATTAGGTCAAGCACTAGGAGACGTGCTACAACTTTTCTCCATCAAACCTGAGATAAAACTTATCCAATATGTAGATGATGTGCTTCTCTCAGGACTGGAAGAAAAAGAAGTTCAGGAATCCACCATAGCATTGTTAAATTTTCTGGGGGACTGTGGGAGCTCAGCACATCACCTCTGATGTGCGGAGTCTCCCGAGACCACCTTGAAGGCAGAGACCCCGTCAGGGGGCTCAGAGATCTTGGCACAGTGCCCGGAGCATCTGGTGGGTGGATTTCGATCCTGTAAACGACGTGCCACCTCTGTATGAGAATTGGAAAATCACACAGGTTTAAAGGGTGTTTTTATAGAGTACACAAAGGGTGAAAATATAAGTTTTAAGATTTTTGGTATCTGGGTAATGGAGACAAGATGGAGGGGATGGGGCGTGTCTCGTCCTTCTTCTTTCTTCTTCTTGTTCTCCATCTTCTGCTGTGGTGTTGCACTTGGGGATTGGTTGAGTAGAAGGTCACTGTCCAACATGGGTGATAGACATTGGGAAATAAAGGTAAATATGATGTACGTAGTTTATAGTATAAAAAGGTAACACCGCCTCAAGGGCGGTGGAGAGCGTCGTGGCTGCCTGCTAGTCAGACCTCGTCCGGCTGGGAGAAAATTTCTATAGATAGATTTAATAAACAACCTAAAGACCGAACTCCAGAGAGTCCAGTCTCATTCTTCAGAGCCTGGGGCCCTTCCCTGGACCACCCAACTCACCTCGGGGCAGAGAACAACCAGCCGACCCCGAAAGGGGACCAAGGACTTCGGGTATCAAAAGAGAAACTTCAATTTGTAGAGAGAGAAGTAAAATACCTAGGACATGTGATTTGTCAAGGGAGCCGGCAACTGAACCCTGAGAGAGTTATGGGGATAGTCTCACTTCCACGGCCAAAAACTAAGAAGGAGGTTAGAAAGTTTTTAGGATTTTTGAGATATTGTAGGCTATAGATTGAAGGATACGTGCAGGTCAACAGGTTCTTGTATGAAAAGTTGGTAGAAGAAGAGATGAGGTGGGAAAAAGAAGATGAGCAAAAGTTCAAAGCTTTAAAGCAAAAATTAGTCAGTGCACCGGCACTGAGTCTTCCTGCCTTTGACAAACCTTTCTATGTTTGTAGATACAAAAAAAGGGGTAGCACATAGAGTATTAGCCCAGGACTGAAGAGGATCCAAGAAACCAGTGGCCTACCTATCAAAACTGCTAGACCCTGTCAGCGGGGGTATCCAACCTGCATTCAGGTGGTGGCAGCAACCGCCCTACACATAGAAGAAAGCAAAAAATTAACCTTTAGGGGAAAACTGAAAATACATATGCCACACTCAGAAGTATCCCAAGCCAAAAGGCTGAGAAATGGCTCACTGATTCCCGAGTGTTAAAGTATGAAGCCATCTTAATAGATAATGATTTAGAGCTAATCCTAAGCAACCAACTCAACCCGGCCCAGTTTTTGTATGGAGAACCGGGTGAGGAACTAGTATATAATTGCCAAGAGGTTATAAGCCATCAAACTAATGTAAGATAGCGCCTAACAGATCAACCACTCCAAGGTGGGAAACGAATGTACATTGATGGATCCTCAAGGGTAATCCAGGGGCACGGAGTGTCTGAGTATGCTATAGTAGATGAAGAGTTAGTGGCCATAGAAAAGGGAACGTTACCTTTTAACTGGTCAGGCCAAGCATGTGAGTTATATGCCTTAAAACGAGTTCTAGAAATATTAACACAGAAGAACAATATATATGGAGTAGTGCATACTTTTAGAAAAATTTGAGAAGACAGGAGGCTATTAAATTCAAAGGGAAAGGGACTGATTAATGAAAAACTTATTTTAGAAGTGTTAGAAACCTTACAATTACCAGAAGAAGTGGCAGTAGTATATGTTAAAGGACATCAAAAAGGCGTGACTCAAGAGGCACGAGGGAACAATTTAGCAGATTTAGAAGCTAGAAATCCAGCTGAATTAGGGACAGAAAAACGAATGATGGTATTAACCCCCATGAGAGAAATGCAAAATGTCCCCATATTCAGTGAGACAGAAGAGAAAGAACTCCTTAAAATAAGACCCAAGAAAGATAACGAGGGGAAGTGGAGATTAGCAGATAGAAGGCAAATGTTGAATAAACCCCTTGCCTAGAAAATGCAAGAAGGCATACATGGGGCAACACATTGGGGAACTCAAGCATTAAGCGATCAATTCCTAAGGGACTGGGGCTGCATAGGAATATTTGGAATAGCTAAGCAAGTAACTGAACAGTGTGTGATATGTCAAAAAGTGAATAAGAAAGTCATGAGGAAAACACCCAGAGGAGGGTGAGAACTAGCCTTACGGGCCTTTCAAGACATAGAAATAGACTTTACTGAGCTTCCCCAGATACAACAGTAGAAATTTTTGCTAGTGATAGTAGGTAGTAGATCACTTGACTCATTGGGTAGAGGCAGTACCCACTGTTAAAGCCAATAACAATGTTGTGAATAAAACACTTCCAGAATCAATCATTTCCCGATATGAGAAGGTGAACCAGATTGATTCAGACCAAGGAACTCATTTCACATCTAAGATATTGCAAAAAGTTGTTCAAGCCCTGAGAGTAAAATGGGAGTTACACCCTTCATGGCATTCACAGAGTTCTGGTCATGTTGAGAAGATGAATCAAACACTTAAAAGAACTCTAGTTAAGCTGATGATTGAAACTCAGATGTCACAGATAAAATGTCTCCCTTTAGCCCTGTTAAGAATTAGAACCCAACCCCAGTCAGATCTGGAAATCTCACACTATGAAATAATGTTTAGGTTACCGTTTTTGACCTCGCCCCAGAAAGTTGCCACCTATGAGGAAGGGGAAGCCAATGCCAAGAAATATGTTATATCTCTAGCACAAACCTTAGAAGAGCTAAGACATAAGGGGTGTCCTGGTTTAGGGCAATTTTGGGAGAAAAGCCTCTAAAGGGGTTTCCTCTAGAAAAACAAATTCAAGAGGCCCCTCCCCCAATTGCTTCGGGAAAAAAATTTTCTTGGAGTATTGGAATATTATCCCAATATTACCGGATGGAACGCGCCTGGGCTCGTCTGACCCTTGCTGCTTGACCAAAGGCGGCAGCTGTGGTGTTTCACCTCAGAGACACCTTTGGCTAGCTGTATGTTGCAGCTGGCACTTGGAACAAGTCCAGACATGCAGGAACTCAGGTTTTACCTCTGATGGAAAGGCTTTAGGCGAGGTGAAGAGGAAAAGGAGACAGATTCTGCCGGAGGGTTAATCCAGAGTTTTATTCCACAGTCACAGATCTCTGAATCTTGGTAACATCTCCAACAGAATAGCGACCACATGGTCTCAGTGCCCTTTTAAGCTTGGGGGGAGGGGGAGGAAAGGGGCAGGTATGGCACCAACCAGGTGGGAGGGGGGAAGTCTCAGGGGACAAGTGACACTTGGCTAGGCCAATGACCCCAGGGCTGAGAAGCATCTTTTGAACTTCACCAACCAGACGACGCCCTTGCTGGAATGTTAAGATTGATGGACAGCACTTAGCAAGGGGGCAAGGGGGAGGGGAAAGGAGAGGTTGGCACACCTGAGGGACTGGGATAGGTGAAGCAGGATATTGCTTCACACCACAAACATCTCCCCCTAGTTTTGTTTAAAAAGAAGAGGACTGGGTTTATGGTGCAGAGTGCTTGCCAAACCATGGTTGGTAAATCAGTTCCTCCTCTACAGGAGGGTCAGTGTTCTCCATTGAGGCTTCCATGTCATCCATTGGAGCACTAAGGGCTTCCAAATGGTAAACTTCAGGAGGGGGGAGATGAGCTTGAAATCAACTTGAGAACCATGCGTTTGATTAGTCCAAAAATCAATGCTAACAACTACAATAACAATAATTAAAATAAACAGTACTAAAAACACAGTTTTCAGAATAGATCCCAACCACCCCGAGAGTCCGCAGCCTTTGAACAGTCCACTCAGCCCGTCGTCAGTTTCTTGCTTGATGTCCAAGGGCTTTTGCCAAGCTAGTCCATATGTGCTTTGGGCTGAGGGACTATCCAGGAGATCGCTGGTGGGATGATCGCGAGTAGGACGAGGAGCAGGCTTGGTCTCATGGCGTCTCGAGAGTACACATGAACAGAGGGATCTAAACTGGAACAAGGAACTTAAGACAAACATATATTACAAACTGTTCCAGATAGGAGGCTTAAATGGAATTTCCTCCAGAGAACACGTGTGGCGTTTCCTTCTCCAGGCAGCATTAGCAACCTGGGGCATTTCTGTAGATTTCTCTGAGACCTTGGGAACATAGGGCCTTACCCATTTGGAAGGAACCCACTTTAAACCAGAGGGGGTGGACACACAGGCATATCCACGTCCCCAAGTAACCAATTTGTAAGGTCCCACCGTCTTCCAAGTCTCAGGGTCCTTTACTAAGACCGGAGGCTTTTCTTTCATCAACATCTGACTGCTTCCCCAAAGTGGTGTACGGTGGGCGGATTCAGGCTGTCAAAGGAACAATTCAGAAAACTGATTGTGAATAGTGCCCTGGACAACCGGATGTGGGGAGGTTCCACCTTCAGAACCTGTTGTTGCTGGTTCAGGACTCTTAATATCATGGTGAGTCCTTTCTACTATGGCTTGACCTGTAGGGGAGTAGGGGATGCCAGTTTTGTGCTCTACTCCCCATTGCTGCAGGAAGCTCCCGAATTCCTTGGATTTGTAGGCAGGCCCATTATCAGTTTTCAACTCCTTGGGGATGCCCATGAAAGAAAAAGCCTGTAAGAGGTGCTTTATGGCATCAGAAGATGATTCTCCTGTGTGGGCAGAAGCATAGACTGCTCCAGAAAAGGTATCTACACTAACGTGAACGTATTTCTGCCATCCAAATGACTGTATGTGTGTAATATCTGTTTGCCACAGTTCACAACTGTTCAACCCCCTTGGGTTTGCTCCCGTACTCACTGTAGGGAGTGCATGTTGTTGACAATTTGGGCATGCATCCACAATCGCTTTGGCCTGTTCTCGAGTGATGTGAAACTGACGAACTAGGCCAGGTGCATTTTGGTGGAAAAGCTGGTGGCTGATTTTTGCCTGTTCAAAAACATTTGGGAGAGTGGCCATCACTTCAAGTGCAGCAAGAGCATCTGCCCTTCTGTCACCTTCAGTGATAAACCCTGGCAAGTCAGTGTGTGACCTGATGTGCATCACATAAAATGGTTGCTCTCGGTGGGTGACTAACTTTACAAGTTTTGAGAGCAATTCGAAAAGTGCGATGTTAGACACTTCTTGCAGTATTGCTTGATTTGCCCTGGATACTACTCCTGCCACATATGCAGAATCTGTAATCAGATTGAATGGTTCTGAGAACCTTTCAAAAGCCCTAACAACTGCAGCCAATTCAGCAACCTAAGGTGAACCTTCCACCTCAGCAATGTCCATCTCCCATTGCTGGGTTTGAGGATCCTTCCAAGTCATAACGGACTTGTGGGACCTCCTGGACGCATCTGTAAAGATGTTCAGAGCCTTTTTTAAAGGTCTCCTACTCTGAGCACTTCTCAATTTCAGAGTAAATTGAACATCTTGTTCGAACATCTTGTGGGCAGGCCGTTGGACAGAAATTTGTCCTGAGTAGGAATCCAGAGCAACCTGCAACACTTCATTTTCTCAAAACAATTGTTCCAATATTTGCATAGTATTTTGGCCCGATTTTAACTCAACTGGAATGTGAATGCACTCAAAGTCACATCCTGCTAGCTCCCTGATCCGGGTCCTTGCTTTCCGGATCAGTTCTGCTACCAGCTCTTGAGGCTTAGTCATTCTCTTGGACCTTTTGTGACTGAGGAAAACCCATTCTATGATCAAGAGAGGGTCCCTCTGGTCCTGGCCCTTTTTGGGTGTATCCTTTGCTTTAGGTGTTTGTTTTTCCTCCCACTGGAAAATGATTCCATGGAGGTGTGGCAACTTACCTAAGATGATAAATTTGAATGGCAGGTCAGGCCGACATTGGTTGGCCTGTCTTGTGGACATTGCCATCTGAACCTTTTCTAGAGCCTTCTGTGCCTCTGGGGTAATAGACCTAGGAGCACCTGGGTCCTCTCCCCCTTTCAATAAATTGAAAAGAGGGGCAAGGTCTTCGTTAGTCAGACCGAGCCATGGCCTTACCCAATTTAAAGACCCACACAACTTGTGGACATCCGCAAGGGTCTTGATCTTTGGATTGATTTCTACTTTTTGAGGAACAATGGTCCTATTTCCAATTTCTAAGCCCAAATATTTCCAAGGCAGCATCTTTTGAATTTTCTTTTCCTGGAGCTCGAACCCTGCAACAATCAATGCATCGATCATTAGGTCAAGCGCATGTGTGAGTAAATCATCATTGGGGGCACACACAAGGATGTCATCCATATAATGATAGATAATGGCCTTTTCTGCGGCTGCACGCACTGGGGAAAGCAGGGAAGAGACATACCACTGGCAGATAGCTGGCGAGACCTTTAGTCCCTGAGGAAGAACTGTCCAATGGTACCTTTTCATAGGGGCTTCCATGTTGATGGTGGCGACCGAGAATGCGAAACGCGGTGCATCGTCAGGGTGTAGCGGAATTTGGAAAAAACAATCTATTATATCAATAACAGCCAATTTCCAATCCTGGGGAAGCATCGTTGGGGATGGCATACCAGGTTGGGGAGAGCCCATATCTTCAATGACATTATTAATTTGTCGGAGGTCGTGGAGGAGCCGCCATCTCTTTTTGTCAGCCTTCTGGATGACAGACACTGGAGAGTTCCACAGGGACGTGGTCTCCACAGTGTGACCCTTTTTTATTTGCTCTTCCACTAGCTCCTCGAGCACCTTTATTTTTTGTTTACTGAGTGGCCACTGTTTCACCTCAACTGGTTTGTCTGTTTTCCACTTCATTTTTTGGGTGTAGCGCTGTTGTTCAATGGCCGCTGTGCAAAAATGCTGTGGAGAGTCTGGAATATCAATTGTGACACCCCACTGGGCCATTAAATCTCTCCCTAACAATGGTTCTGAGTAATCTAACACAAATGGATGGATATTTGCCAATTGTCTGTTTGGTTCCTCGATTTGGATGATGCTTTTGGATTGTCTCGCCAATTGCAGACCTCCTGCACCTCCAACGTGACCGGCAACATTTTGCAAAGGCCAATGTGCTGGCCAGTCTTGTACTGGGATCACTGTGCAGCCTGCACCCGTGTCTACAAGCATCTCAATGCGTTTTGACTCCCCACCCCCACTGACATTACACCATATTTTGGGTTTGTCTTTCCCAATAACTTGGACCCGGACGACTGTGGGCCTTTGTTTTTCAGTGCTTTCAGGTAAAAACAGCACAGGGATAGCTTGTGCAACAATTTGTCCCTTGGGAAGAAACAGGGGTAGGTGGAAACAGTGCACCCCGAGAACAAATTGCTCAGGATCTGATATTGTCATTCCTGGAGCAATTTCGATCTCACGTGGTGTGTGTTTGGCGTCCCCAATGACGATGTACTTACAACGAATTTGGTGCCAAGTACCCTGCTGTTGTGGGTTGATGGAGACAAAATGCCAGTCAGTGTCTTTCAGGTGGAGTGATTCTGTCAGCTGCAACGTGTAAGGCTCATTGACAGAAGACGTGGTTAACATAGGTTCACCTAAATCATAACAAAGGTTATTTTGTTTCACTTTCAACCGTGGACCAGCAGACGTGGTCTTTGAAGCATCTGCTTCACTTACAGAGATATTAATATTACCGCTCGCTCGGTTTATTTTGCTTCCCTTATTCCCTCGGCCTGCTCTTTTTGTGTCTGCACGCCTGGCAGGCCGGCGCTCCCCATTCAGTTTTTTTGTTGTTGTTGACCCCCAGGGAGTGCTTGCAGTTCTCCTCCCCTGCCATTTCTAAATTCATCAAATTGCCTTTTTAGGGGGCACTGGCTATTCCTATGCCCAAGGTTATTGCAAAGCAGGCATGGCTTTGTGGGGTCAACCATTGCTGGTCTTTGCTGCTGCTCAGTGTGCTGCTGTGCTGAGGGAATGGGCGCAGGGCTGGCAACGGCGACACGCTGAGGGAGTCTTGGCAGCAGCCTTGGTCTGGTGTCTTCAGCAACACTCATCAGAGGCACTTTCCTGTTGCAAACTAGAAGCATATCTTTTAGTGTAGGGGGGGGTTCTAGAGGAAGGCTCAAAATTGCCGCTCGACTGTTCATTTGCATTTGTAAATGCCATTTCTTCTAAAACTTCTTCCCTTGCATTCTCTTTTTTAACTTGTATTTCAATGGCTCTAGTTAACCTTTCTACAAATTTCAGAAAAGGCTCTGATGGTAGCTGCTTGATCTTACTATAGGGCTCAAATGGGCCCTCAGGTTGAAGGGAAAAGAAGGCCTTTTCAGCTGCTTCTTTGACTTTCTCGAGTGTTTCTACAGGAATTAAGGTCGCTTGGATTGAGGGTAGAGACCATTGGCCCTTGCCAGAGAGATGCTCAGTGGTAATTGGCATGCCATTGGTATCTTTCGCTGTGTTCAGATCAGCATGCAAGCCTGGGAGAGCTTCTTTCAGCAGCTGCTTCCATGCTAATTCCCATAATTTGAATTCTGTAGAGGTCATGAGGCATGAGAAAAGCTGTTTTAAATCATGTGGGACTACTACAGTCCTACTCAGTTCAGAATTTAAAAGGCCACGGAAGTATGGGCTGTGTGGGCCATACTCCTTATGGAATTTGCAGACCTCTTTAATCAATTGTCGTCCAAAAGAGCTCCAATTAGCAGTTGGGGCTGCTCCCCCTTGTGCTGCAGGCTGATACGTAACAGGAGCGAATGACAAAGTGTGACCCTGTATTGGGGTCTGAGGTTCCCTGCCCTGTATCTCTTGAATCGGAAGCATTGGGATCACTGATACAGCTGTGGGGATAAGCAGTGGGCGTGCCCCCACAGTAGGAACCCGGGGAGAGGGCGGGGACAGGGGGGCTGGCAGGGGGCGGGGATGCCTGGTGACATCACATTAGCAGACGCCCCCTGGGAGGAGTAGAGGGGCGGAGCTGAAGGTACAGCAGGTAAGGGGGGGGAGGGAAGGTGTCACGAGGAACAGGAGGGGAGGGGGATGAATTTTGGGATGCTTAAGGGGATCTTGGAGAGAAGAAGACCAGGTATGGGATGGTGCCACGTGGCATCCTCCATCTTGTTGAGGCCCTGAGGACTGGGGGCCATTTTGGGGATCACTGCTCTCTGAAAAGCTAACACGTGCTCTGGGTTTCAGAGCGGGGGAGGCAGGGTTTTGGGAAAGGTTCCACGCGGTCTGGCCAGGACATTGTGGACAAAGGAACTCAGGCATTTTAAGGTGCTCAGGGAGCCGGCTTCCCCAAGGCATGAGCAGAGTGTGCTCTCTTTAAAATACCAAGTTTTGGGGTACCGGGTTTATCGCTGAGGGTTGGAGAGACAGGGAGAGCAGAGGTACATTCCTTATTATTTGCCTTTTTTCTCCAATTCCCTTTGTTTGAGCAAGGCTGCTCGAACTTGTAAACTCCAGAACACAAATTTAGCTGAAGATGTATTGCCAGACTGTCCCAAGGTTATCAATTCATTCCCTACTTTATCCCAAAATTGAATATTATGGACTTCTTCAGGGGAAATTTGTGGGAAGTGTAGAAAAAGCCACCTTATAAACTGTTTACATTTTCCTTTAGAGAACTTTATATTTCCACTGACTAAAATACCAACAATATGATAATACACTCCTTTTTGTGCTGTGCTTAACTTAGAGCCCATTTTAGATGTAAAAGGCACAATACAAACTCCCACCGACCGAAAACAAAGCCAAATCAGCTACCAATTTCTAAAAAAATCCATGGTTAAGAAGCGATAACGAGCAGACGATAGCCCTTCACAAGGCAGCTGCTTATACTTTTAAAAATGCCGCCGGCAGCAGCTCGGAATCGGGACCCGCCCCGCCGCGCCGAGAGAGAGCAGGCCCCCCACGCCGAGAGAGCCGAGCATGCCGCACTGCCGAGCCGAGGGGAAGGGCAGGGAGAGCTCTCCCGCTCCTCCGCCGGCACCACGAATTAGAAAAGTAGCAATGCCACGCCGCAGTGAGCTATGCTTAACAGGGTATCGCTCCCGATCCGCAGGGCTGCGCAGCCTATTATGCAAGAGCGAAAAAGAACAGAACTCACCGCAGAGATGGTTTTTCGAGCTTCTACCCCCCCCCAAGGAGCAGAAATACTAACCGAAATCAGAGCTGTTGCTGGCAAGGTCAGGCAGGGTGGTCTCTTCACTGGAACAGGACCCCACGGGCAGGACGGGCTCCCCTATTCTCCTCTGGAATATTCACTCACCAGAAAGAAGCAGAACTTTCCAAAGGCGCAGAGTGTTCCGCAAGGCTTCTTGTGGGTTCAGTCCCAAAGTCTCTCTGGAGAGTGATGCAGCCAAAGCTCTTCCAGTGGATGCTAAGCTGCCTTAAAGTCTTTCCAAGATTCTGAGATTCCAAGAGGACTTCTCGGGGCTGCAAAGTCGAGCAGCCCCACGTTGGGTGTCAAATATTGGAAAATTATCCCAATATTACCGGATGGAACGCGCCTGGGCTCGTCTGACCCTTGCTGCTTGACCAAAGGCAGCAGCTGTGGTGTTTCACCTCAGAGACACCTTTGGCTAGCTGTATGTTGCAGCTGGCACTTGGAACAAGTCCAGACATGCAGGAACTCAGGTTTTACCTCTGATGGAAAGGCTTTAGGCGAGGTGAAGAGGAAAAGGAGACAGATTCTGCCGGAGGGTTAATCCAGAGTTTTATTCCACAGTCACAGATCTCTGAATCTTGGTAACATCTCCAACAGAATAGCGACCACATGGTCTCAGTGCCCTTTTAAGCTTGGGGGGAGGGGGAGGAAAGGGGCAGGTATGGCACCAACCAGGTGGGAGGGGGGGAAGTCTCAGGGGACAAGTGACACTTGGCTAGGCCAATGACCCCAGGGCTGAGAAGCATCTTTTGAACTTCACCAACCAGACGACGCCCTTGCTGGAATGTTAAGATTGATGGACAGCACTTAGCAAGGGGGCAAGGGGGAGGGGAAAGGAGAGGTTGGCACACCTGAGGGACTGGGATAGGTGAAGCAGGATATTGCTTCACACCACAACATTGGAGAAAAGTGGAAAAAACAGTTTATTTAACAGGCGAAGCATTCACCAGCACAAAAGAAATGAACAGTATTAAACAATAGAACATCGTGCTGCTCCAAAGGAGATGACAAACTCAGAAAGTCCCCTTCATGAGCTGTAGCTCAGCTCACTCAGTCTTTTATCAGTCCCTCCAGCGCTGGAAACGCCACAGCCCAGGCCCGGCCTGATGGGCCACAGCTGCAAGCTGCCGGTGCTCTTCTGGGTTTTCAGTCCAGAGCAGGTTTAAACAGTTCCAAAAAAAAAAAGAAAATCCACAGTCCAGGGAACTTCTCAGCCTCAGCTAGTTAAAAACTAACTAAAAAGCAAAGGAGAGCTCTCTCCCACTGTCTGTCTCTCCGTCTGCAGACAACACAGTCCAGGAGCGTGATGTGGGGGAGAAAGTGCAGTTTCTCATAAGAAACTCCACACTTCTTCTCTCCCCCCTTCGCTCTCGGAACAAGTCTTAAAAGTGCAAAACTTATTATTCAGCATAAACAGAACAGATGTTTGGGGATACAAGCATCATATAGCCAGTCCAGGACAAAGGGGCTATGTAGGATTGTGGCCCCTGTTGATGGAGTGACCAAATTATCCTTTGTATCCTTAAAAAGGGAAAAAGCCCTGAAGTTTCTCTCCTCAATTTGGTAAAAAGACACCTCATAGGACCTTTAGGACTTCACCTCAAACCTAGGGCTACCCAGTTGGACAGAAGGCAAAAAGCCCCGCCTAAGTAATTCACTAGAAAAAGAAGAGAACAAAGGAAATAATCACTTTTGTGGGGTGTTTTAAAAGGAGCAAGAACCTCTTGCCCCGGCTCAGGTTTTCTCTGTAAAGAGCTTTGTTATTTTGCCTTTTAATAAAACTTTTCTTTTTCCAATACTACCTCAGAAGTCATCCTGCTAATTTTATGTCATTTGAGGTAGCTGGGCTATCTCAGGTGTGATAGGTCCTTTGAGAGCTCATAAAACCTGGCTTGAGGAGAAAACCCATTGGGGCTATTCCTCAAACTACCACCCTGGATTTCAGAATCCGTAATATTAATCCTAGGGATTAAGTAATGATCAAGTCATGGAGAGATCAGCCTCTAACTCCTCGGTGGGAAGGTCCCTTTCAGGTACTGCTTACCATTGAATCGGCTGTGTGAACTGCAGAGCCGGGATGAACTCATGCCAACAGAGTCAAAGGGCCAGTAGAAGAACCCAAGGAATGGACTATAACATCCAGGCTGGGTGAAACGAGATTGACTCTCAAGCAGCGACCAAGAGATAACCAGAGAAACAACAAGATGTCCAAAAAGTAGAGTCAAGCTTCCACCAGCCAGCTCGAGGACTTTCTTTCCTGTTTTAATAAGCGAGAATTACAAGCATCTGTTGAAGGGAAGTACACAAGGAACCGTAAGAGGTATTGGGGCAGTTTCCTTAAGAATCACAAGTAACGTTAGACAAGGAATAGAGGGCAAGACCAGGTGTCCTAGGGTGATGTTATGATGCTTGTATCCCCAATCGTGTGTCTGTTTATGCTGGATATTATATTCTGTGCTCTCAAGACTGGCTGGGAGTGAAGGTGGGGAGAAGAAGAAGCACAGAGTTTGTTATCAGGGACTGGACTCACTCCTCCACAGTCTGCTGGCACACTGTTGTTGTCTGGGCATGGATGGGGCAGAACACCACACTCCTTTTGCTTTTTAGTTAGTTAGTTAATTTAGCTAGCTGAGGCAGTCCGAGCTTTCCCTGGACTGTTTTTCTTTCCCTTTTCTTGGAACCATTTGAACCTACTCCAGACCGGGACCCAGGGAAACACCAAGAGCTTGCACTTTGTAGCCTGCCAGGGCCTACTCTGCAGCCTTTCCCAGCTCCGGAGGGAATGATAACAGAGTGACCACCCACCGGAAAGACTCTCTGAATTTGTCATCTCTTCAGAGCAGTGAATGAGTTTGTCATCCAGTATTGTTCATTTTATGTGCTGGGGAGTGCTTTGCCTGTTAAATAAACAGCTTCTTTCCACTTCTCTCTGAGGAAATCCTTCCCGAACCAGTTGAGGGGAGGGGCTGTGTGGGTTTGCTTTCTGGAGGGGCCCCCTTTGGAGGTTTTCTCCCAAATTTGCCCTAAACCAGGACAGAACCTCAACCACGTCAGTTCTTAATAGTGTGAGTGAACAGATCTTGTGCAGAAGGTTTCTATATCATTCCAACGGTGTTATCTGTCACCTGCTCACAGGAAATCACTGTATTAGCTTTATGTCCAGACCCTCTGTCCTGGGTTGACTATATGATGCTTTTATCCCCAATCGTCTCGTTCTGTTTATGTTGAATAATAAGTTTTGCACCTTTAAGACGTGTTCCAGAGAGTGAAGGGGGGGAGAGAAGAAGCGCACAGGTTTTTTTTTATACACTGCACTCCTCCTACACATTCCTGCTCCGGACTGTGTTGTCTGCAGATGGACAGACAGCAGGACAGAGCTCTCCTTTGCTTTTAGTTAGTTTAGCTAGCTGAGGCAAAGAAGTTCCCTGGACTGTGGTTTTTTTTCCCTTTTCTTTGGACCTCTTGAAACCTGCTCTGGACTGAACACCTAGGGGAGCACCGGCAGCTGCACCTGTGGCCCACCGGGCCGGGCCTGGCCTGCAACATTTCCAGCACCAGAGGGACTGATCAGAGTGAGTGAGCTGAGCTGCAACTCGGGGACGGGGTTTTCTCAGTTTGTCATCTCTTTTGGAGTGGCAAGGGGTTTTATTGCTTAATATTGTTTAGGCTTTATTGTTTAATAAACAGTTTTTTTCCACTTTTCTCCAAGGAGGTAGTTTCTCCTGGACCGGTTGGGGGGAGGGGCCAATTGAATCTGCTTTACTGAAAGAGCCCCTTTGGGGGTTCTCTCCCAAATTTGCGCTGAACCAGGACACCCTCCATATTTTCTACCTAAAGGACTAATCATAGCACAAGTTTTTCTCCTACCAGAGTCACGGAGCAACATATCCCTCATCTCTTGGACCAGGCACATCAGCCATGGGCGGCCTCAACTCACCTGTGTTCTGAAGCATCTCGGGGAAACCAGCACCCTTGTTGGCCTGATAGATCCTGGAGCTGACATCACTCTGATATTGAAATCGAAATGTCCACAGGACTGGACCATCGTACCCACGCTGGATCAACTGGCAGGTATTGGTGGTCACTGTGAAAGCTTTTGTAGCTTACACTTTGTCACATTTGAGAGACCCGAAGGTCATGTTGCCACCACAAAACCATTCATAGGAGCTGATATAGTTCTTTGGGGAAGAGACATTCTCTCTCAATGGGGTCTGAGGATAGAAACCAATTTTTAACAAGGGCTTTTGATGGACATAACACTCTAAAACTCACATGGACATCCAATACACCTGTCTGGGTCAGCCAATGGCCCTTACCAGAAGAGAAACCTGTATTAGAGCAGTTGGTACAGGAACAGTTAAATAAAGGTCACCTAACTCCAACTACCAGCCCCTGGAACACTCCAGTTTTCGTAATTAAAAAGCCAAACAGTGGGAAATGGAGGTTATTGCAGGACCTCAGAAAGGTTAACAAAGTGATTCAAGAAATGGATTCTTTACAACCAGGTTTACCTTCTCCCACTATGATTCCAAAGGATTGGAAGTGAACTGTTATTGATTTAAAAGACTGTTTTTTAAATATTTGTTTGCATCCAGATGCACCATGATTTGCCTTTTCCATCCCATGGATAAATCAGCAGGCCCCTTTAAAAAGATACCATTGGCTCATACTTCCTCAAGGTATGCACAATTCTCTGACTGTATGCCAGTAGTATGTAGCAAAAGTACTTTCCTCAGTTCATGCACAATACCCAAATTCCCTCATCTTGCATTATATGGACAATATTTTAGTAGCAGCAAAGGACTAAGCATCAATGCAGGAGACAGCAGATCATGTCATCTCTGCAGTGGAGAAAGCAGGACTCATAATAGCAAAGGAAAAAATGCAGACACTTCCTCCCTGGAAATATTTAGGATACAGAATCACAGAACAAACTGTGACTCCACAACCACTTCAACTAAAGAGAAATCCAAAAACACTGAATGAAGTACAGCAGCTGGTAGGGACTCTGAACGGGCTTCGTCTACTGCTAGGCATTTCAAACCAGGACTTAGCCCCTCTGTCCGATCTATTGAAGGGAGACACAGCTTTAAACTCACCACGAGGATTCAACAAAGAAGCCGAAAATGCTTTAGATAAAGTGATGCGAGCTATCCAATCACACCAGGCTCACCAATATAATCCTAACTTGTCTTTTTTGTTTGCAGTTTTAGGGGGGAGAGTCCACAGCTTCATGGTCTAATATTCCAGTAGGATCTAGAGAAGAAGGACCACCTGATAATCTTAGAAGGGGGTTTTCCTATCTCGACAGCTGGGGTAAAACTATAACAACTTATCCTGAAATTATATCACAATTGATTATAAAGGCTAGATCCCAAATGTTTTCCCTTTCAGGAAAGGATTTTGCAGAAATCTTTCTGCCTGTCATATCCATCTATTTAGAATGGTTAATTCAAAATTCAGAGGTTATGCAATTTGCCCTAGAAAATTTTACAGGGAAAATATCAGTCAATATTCCCAAACATGAGCTACTAAATTAATCTCTAAAATTCATTCATAAGCCCTAAAGAAGTCATGCACCCCTAGATGCAATCACATTTTGTACAGATGGTCCAGGGAAATCAAAAAAATCTGTGATTGCTTGGCAAAATCCAGAGACAAAAAAATGGGAATCAGATATTGAAGAAGTAGATGGTTCCTCACAAATAACAGAGTTAACAGCAGTTGTGCGTGTCTTTTCTAAATTCACGTTTGCTCTTAATTTAGTAACGGATTCATTCTATGTTGCAGGCGTAGTGGAGAAAGCAGAATGGTCTCTGCTAAAAGAGGTTTCCAATGACCAGCTATAGGGTTTGCTAAAAAAATTAATCTTCCTTATTTCTATTCGACAGGAACCTTACTTTGTAATACACATTCGGTCACATTCTGCGCTTCCAGGTTTCGTAGCAGAAGGCAATGCCATGGCTGATTTGTTAGCCATGCCAATACGAATACACTTCCCTATGTAATCGAACAAGCCAGAATGAGCCATGCCTTCTATCATCAAAATGCACCTGCCTTAGTAAGAATGTTTAACATCTCTCAGAATCAGGCTAAAGCGATTGTTCAGTCATGTCCAGATTGCCAAAAATTAGCCATACCAGCAATAGCAACAGGGGTTAACCCTCAAAGCTTAAATAGCCTGCAGATATGGCAAACTGACATAATTCAATATCAGTCATTTGTACGGTTTAAACATACACACTTATCAATAGGCACATTCTCAGGAGCAATTTTTGCTTCCGCACAGCAAGGAGAAAAGAGTAGAGATGTAATTAAACATTTCTTACAAGCATTTACATCCCTAGGCATTCCTCAAGAAGTTAAAATGGACAACAGACCAACCTACGCTTCTAACAAACTGCAGGAGTTTTTCAAAAGCTGGGGTATCAAACACACCACAGGTATTCCACATTCTTCCACAGGCCAATCTATTGTAGAAAGAGCACACAGGTCACTGAAAATGATCCTTGAAAGACAAAAGGGAGGGACAGAAGTGCTGTCTACTATACAGAGGCTGAATAAAGCTATATATGCTTTTAATTTCTTAAATAATTCTTTTATGGAGCAGGTGCCACTGATTTTCAGACATTTCAGCAATACCAGTCAAGCGAAACTCAAGGAAAGGCCCCCAGTCTTCATAAAGGATCCAGAGACAGGACAAATTTCAGGACCCCATCCTCTTGTGACATGGAGGAGGGGGTTTGCATGCATTTCTACAAATGCAGGTATTTGATGGGTCCCTGCAAAGAATGTCAAACCACAGGTACAGCCGATCCAAGAGCAGCAGAAGACACCAGAAGAAGAACATACAAACAACTGAGTGACAGCTAGAAGCAGAGGCTGTGTTTTCTAAGTTTGCTCTAGTTAAAATTGTTTAAAAAATAGTTTTGAACTGAAAATGTTCTGTAAGTTATTGCTGTTGTATTAAAAAGTTATTAATCTTCCTCTGAATCATACGTTAAAAATGCTTAGAAGTTTTATATGTTCAAATCATATATAGCCAGAAACTTGAGGCTTGTCAAGGAAAACATTTCACCAAAGTTAAGATAGAAGAATAATCTAGAAACAATAAAAAATAGAACCAAATTTTAAAACTGTTGGCATAACTACAAATTGTCAACAAAGGTAAGACTTTTTCAAATCACTTTCCTTTCTCCTCTTTCCTTTCTAGATATATAGAAAGGGTGAGATGTAGGAATGTGCCTCCTGTTGATGGAGTGACCAAATTATCCTTTGTCTCCTTAAAAAGGAAAAAAGCCCAGAAGTTTCTCTCCTCAATTTGGTAAAAAGACACCTCATAGGACTTTTAGAACTTCACCTCAAACCTAAGGCTACCCAATTGGACAGAAGGCAAAAAGTCCCACCTAAGTAATTCACTAGAAAAAGAAGAGAACAAAGGAAATAATCGCTTTTGTGGAGTGTTTTAGCAGGAGCAAGAACCTCTTGCTCTTTTGTTGCAGCGCGTTGCAACTGAGTTCATCGTGTCCAGGGAGAGTGCAGCTGCCGGTGCCGGGCATGGGAACAAATGAGACGGGTCTTCGTTTCAGAAAGATCAAGAATCAATTTATTATCCCCAGGGAGGACGGGCGGGATGAAGACGAAAGACCAGGCAAAGGCAGGGTCGTGGGGTTTTATAGGGTATCATGGGTGGAGTTTAGGGTTTGGGTCAAGGGAGGAGTTATTAGCAACACAAGAAGGGTTAGATCAAATTCCTGCCTCTTAGGAACAGGGGCACTCCACACAACTTTTGAACTGTGAGAAAAAAACATATTTAACAGATCAAGCAGTTTGTAAACAAATAGTCTTTATATGAACTGTTACTTCAAGAGTCCCAGATTTCTATGAGGTAGTCATTAATTGTTCTGGTTACATGCCTCTGTGATGTCTGTTGAGGGGACATCAGGCTGACACTGTCTGTGGTTCTGAGCAGGACGTAGTGCAGGCTGGATATATCTATTAGGCATCCAGCATGTTCCAGTGTTCATTGAAACCCATTTATCATAGAATTATTGTACTGTTATATGATTGATTGTAAGACATTAGAACATGATATAACCTATGACTTAGAGGGGGTGTGTACATTCACCCCAACCTTTTTCCCCTTTTTTTGTATTAATAACAAAAAATAGGAACAAAATATGGATTGTGAACAGTATTAATAAGGTACTTTTTATCAGGATATTAATATCCAGTGCAAAAAGTTTTTTACATGTACAACTTCTGATTAATTAAAGAAATATAGGCATTTAAAATTTTCAGTTATTATGGTAATAGTGCAAGTAATATACTTTTCTTTTTGTTACAAGTTAGAAATTTGTTATTGATTTAATAGGCTACTTTTAGGTATTTTAAAATGATGATAGGTGGTAAGTTAGTTAAAAAAACTTTGCAATTGAAATTTGCTTATGATATTACTAAAATAATGTTTTATGTATGCTTTAGTGGACCTAGAATGTTAGGATGAGTAAATTCTTTGAATTTCTCAGGTCGATCTAGAAACATTGCAAGTAGAAATAGTAGGAGTACTATGAGAAAATTTAGTAACATACATTCTAGGATATTTTTAATACACAGCAAACTATACTTGAAGCAGAAACATAATATTTTCTTAGTAACTGTGACAGAATCAGCTCTCAGAGACTTATCAATTTTTGTTTTAGCAAGCATAAACAACAATATTAAATATTGCACTATGAATTCTAGGGTATGTTTAGTAAACAGTTGCACATTTTTGTAACTCCTGTGTGACACCTTTTTTACAGTTTTACTCTTAGCACATTTTATTAGTTTATTAGAGTCTATGGAATATGAGAACCTTTGTATAGTTGAAGCAGTAGAAGACGGTGCCTGTGAAGCTTTGTTGAGGTTTGAGGGGTAGGAACTTGGTGTTGCTTTGATTGGTACTGTCTGGGTTGGAGCTGTTAGAATTTTTTGTTAGCCTTTTCACTGCCCATATGCAAGTAGCTGCTGGCTTCCCGCTGGGCTTAGTGAGAAGGTGGCTTGCTCCTAACTGTCAAGAGGTAGTTGTCATGTTACGTGGCCAAAACCATTTCTTCAGGCAGGCTTGTCTACTAATGTTCTTATGGTATAACACTCCTGCATACCTTTTAGCTCTGTGGATTGCTTGGCGGGGTTTTAGGAGGGATTTTTCCCACACTCTGCTTCCGGGTTTGACATCGGTAGCTCTAGATGATGTGTTTCTCAGACCCGTCCATGGAGGCAGGGGCGGGGGCGGGGCCACTCCCACTGGAAGCGCGGCTGTGTTCCCCGGAGTTGGGCTTGGGGGCAGGGCCCTACCCCCTGACGTAGGCTGGATTGAGGGTGTAGGTACGTCCTCCGACAGAGGTGTGGCCAACCTCCATGGTGTTGCTGGTGTTTCTTTGGGGCCGGCCCACTCGGCCTCAGGTGGAGGCACTCTTGGTGTTTCTATGGTGATGGGAGGTGCGGGCAGCCCCGGCAGCCGGGGGGTGGTCTCAGGAGGAGTATGGGGCTGAGTTATGATCACAGGCTGTCCAGCCGAAATGGCGGCATGGTCCGAGCAACTACAGGAGCCCCGCTGGGCAGGCACGGGTTTTTGGGTGCTCCAGTGTGTCCTGGTTTAGGGCAAATTTGGGAGAAAACCTCCAAAGGGGGCCCCTCCAGAAAGCAAACCCACACGGCCCCTCCCCCCAGCCGCGGTTTGGGAAGGATTCCTCAGAGACAAGTGGAAAGAAGCTGTTTATTTAACAGGCAAAGCACTCCCCAGCACACAAAATGAACAATACTGGATGACAAAACTCATTCACTGCTCTGAAGAGATGACAAATTCAGAGAGTCTTTCCGGTGGGTGGTCGCTCTGTTATCATTCCCTCCGGAGCTGGGAATGGCTGCTGCAGGCCACAAAGTGCAAACTCTCGGTGTTTCCCAGGTCCCAGTCCAGAGCAGGTTCGAGTAGGTCCAAGAAAAGGGAAAGAAAAACAGCCCAGGGAGAATTCATGTGAAAAACGCCAATCACTTGTTTTCAAAATTTTTAAAAGTTTAATAGTAATAAAAATGGTTATAAAAATAGTAATACGATTAGAGTAATAATAATTTGGACAAATTGAGTTAAGACAATATGAGACAATAAAGACAAAGAGTACGGACGTCCGGGTACCTTTTTCTGGGCATCACGAGCCCGAAAAAGGACACCCGTTAACAAAGGATTAACTCTTAAAAACAATAGCCTGTTGCATATTCATACACTTCATACATGATGCATAAATTCCATTTAAATACAGGATTCTGTCTGGTCATCGTCAACTTCTTCCTCCGAATCTTAACAGCGCCTTCGAGGCGGGAAGAAGTTCCTTTCTTCAGATAAGAAGGCAATAAATTCTTTTTCTCTGAAAGATTTAGGTGTCCTGTGGCTGCTATCTCGCTGCAAGTCCTTTCTTTTAAACAAAGCATCTTACATAGCATAGTTTCTATTTTAACAATTTTTATAACCTAAACTATATTTAACACAGTACTTAAGAGAATTAATACAGCATTGCTTTTTAACACAACACATATAATATTCATTTCAATATTTGTGAAAAGCCAATCATAAAATACATACATTTTTCACAATTCAGACTGCCTATCTAAACTAACTAACAAGCAAAAGCAAGAGCAAAAGCAGGAGCAAGAGCAAAAGCGAAAGCAAGGGCAAAAAGCAAAAGCAGCACTATGTAATGCATGGTCTGGTTCCCGCCAACTGTGGGGGAGTGAGCTGGCTGATAACAAAACAAAACTTTGCTTTTCAGAGCCAGTCTTGAAGGCAGAGAACATAATATCCAGCATAAACAGAATAGACGATAGGGCATACAAGCATCATAACGTCACCCTAGGACATGGTGCCACATAGAATCTGTGGGGTGCCAGCACTGGACACCCCAGGGCCGCATAACATCCCGGCATAGGTGGATCCCAGGGGCCAGCCGGCCGTGGCTGCACCTGCCGCAAGGATCTTGCTGCTCCCCTCTGTTTCACTTCACACCGGGGCCCTGCCATGTGGGGAGGGCTGCAGAAAACAGCTTGCTAGGGAACGGTGCTGGCATGGGGGGGTAATTTAGGGCGGCTCTGCCACATGGGACAGGATGACTACACTCGGTGACCATTTCATCTGGCCACGTGTCCTGTGGGCTTGGAAAGGCACCCATCCCCCCGATAACTCCTCCGGTGCCCATTCCTCGTCATATGCTGTTGCGGTGCGCTTGTTTTACACTTTGTCTTCAGTTTTGATTGTAATTTGTTAATCTTTTATGTATGGTTCTGTAAAGTTGGTTCATTCCGTTTCCCCCATTTAGTTGTTATAATGGTTCTGCCTTAGGCTCCCTTCCCGCTTTTCCCCTCACAGTTATCTGTCAATCCCCGGTTGTCTAGGCGACTCCCGCCACTCCTGTATCTTTTTTTGTGTCAATCAGTTAACCCCTCCTTTGTTGCCGTGGTTCCTCCCAAACCCCTCCTATGTTACCCCAGCAACTGCCATGTCCGTCACTCTCTGCCCACTCCTTATACCTAGAACATTCTCCTCGGGGCAGGGAGTGATTGGACCAGAAGTTGTTTCTCCTCCCCAACTAGTCCCCCATTTGTTGTTCTGTTAAGTCAATCATTGTTTCTTGTATGTTCATTTGCCCGAGGGTGAGTTGTTCCTCCCCTCGGGAACCCTTTATAAGTTCTGTTCGCCCCGCCCCTTGGGGCAGTCGCCTGCAGCCCTCCAAGTTCTCTTAATAAACCCTTTTCCTGCTGCGGACAGCTGTCGGACCTCTGTCTTTCTTGGTGCATAGCTGGAGCTGCTTCTTGCCTTCGGCCAAGGGCGAAGCCTTCTCACCACTGACGTGGGGAGGTCGTCCAAGGCAGCAGCTTGCCAGAGCCAGTCTCCGCCCCAGAGCGGCTGCTCTGCTGCTACAGCTGCTGTCACGCCAGACTGCTGGCTGGTGCTGCAGTTAGCCTGGGCTCAGAATCACGCACCCCAGCATAAAGTAACATAGCCTATAGGGTTACAGGGATAAGCTTTGGGGCGGGGGTCAGGGAGAGATGGACTAAGTTTACTGTGTCAGCTTCCTATTATTCAATTCTCCATGGGGCTTTACCCATGTCTATGGAGTCTGCTACAGTACATCATTACTATTGCTGAAAACACATAAACTACCCTCAGCAGAATTTCTGGACAAACTTCTGCATACTCTGCCACAACAAATATTATGCCTGCTCACTACCTCTATTAGTGCTAGGATCAGCAGTTATATAGGCCTCTCCTTAGCACCTGCTGAAAGTGTTATTGACCATTCCTAATCAGGAGTCAGCTGGAACAAAAACTCAAAGCATCCTTTGATCAAGAACAATTGACAGAACTCATTAGCTGCTGCTAGAGATTGCTAGTATCACACTCTCCTTTCCTAGCAACATCAAGCAACCTGAAGTTCCTCAAGGGGCTTCTAGGAGTGCCCTGATGAGCTCAGAAGTTGTTCCCAGAAACCACCATGCAAACTGCTGCATCTGTTGGATGCTTCTGCTAGTTGCACTAATCCGGGAGAAGATGGAGAATGTTTTGTGAACAAACGTGGGGTTTCTCAAACGTCAGCAGGATGTGATATCTATCATGTTCTGACCACCCTTTCCTGATGGAATACAAGTAGTTCCAGTTTCTATGGTAGAAATAAGGATGGATAATATTCCTTGAATAGTGGATGAATTATGAGAATAAACTGCCCAAATGCATCCCTGCTATTCACAACAACTGTCCATACAGCAAAATGCAGGAGCACCTACCTGGAATCAATGGATAGAAATAACAGTGTGTTAAGAAGTATCAGGGACTAGGTTTAAGAGAAAAGGAAAAAAATTCTTATGTGGTCAAGAAAAAACCAGGGACTTAGAGTAACTGTGGAGATGGACAGAGAAGAGGTTGCAGAGAAATAAGGATAAGAGAAATGTGCAGGAAATAGTGACAATAAGGTTTGTAAATCAGAAGGAATGGACAAAATCTGTATAAGGCTGGGGAAAGTGTTAAATGGTTCAGGAAAAAAATATGGCAAAATGGATTAGGAAAAAACATGGGATAAGCTAAAAAGAGTGATATGACAGCTGAAAAGAAGAGCAATAGCAGCAGTATACCTCAGTGCTCAGGCTCCGCTGCCCTACCGCCAATTGATGAAAACCAACAAGAGGGCAGGATGCTTTGGGCCCAGGATTACCCATATGAATGGGTACCTGTGTGCTGAATACAGTAGAATGCTGGGGGGAGGAACAACCCCAATATTTTGTATGAAGCAGAAAAAAATGACAGTGTTTTCCTGGACACGGGAGCATGAATCACTTTGTCTAAAACTTGTCTTAAAGAATTTATTTAACCAGAAAATATGAAGGCAGCCTCTTTCAACAGAAAGGAAGGTAAAGGCCTTAAATATTATATTATGAATCTAATAACAGGGCAGTGAGCTGTTGATATCAAGTATGAGGGTGCAAATAATAGCAAAGAACCTCTTATTTTAAGAATTGACTGGATAATGGAATGTGGAATTTTAATTTTTTATAAAAGAATAACAGAAGCAGGGAAAGGCTGGTATAAAGATTCAAGAGAAGATGTACAAACTTTAACAGAAATAGATAAAGAATTCTGGAAACAACGGGTCCCAGGATAATGGCAGAAAAAAGTCCTACAGTGTGGGGAAAAAATTACCAAGTTGAAACAATGGGACCCTCAGTTTGTCTCCCTTATACAATATCCATATTCTAAAAAAGCTAGGCTTGGTCTGGGAAAAATCCTTAAGGAATGTTTAGAACAAGGTGTTTAGTGAGAAATTATAAACACATATGTCAGGGTGCAGTGAGGGACATTTGCTCCCTGAGGGATGAGGAGCTAAATGTGATAAGAAGGCCAGCAGGGCAGGAGCCTTGCTGGCCAGAGACCTCACAGTACCTGAGCAAGGTGAGCAGTATAGACTCAGGGATGGTAAACAGGTTCAACTAAGAGTCCAGAAATTTCATGGTGATGAGGCAAGTCCAAGATCAAGCCAGGAAGTAAATCTGCATGACTGATGAGAGTAACCAGTCAGACAGTGATCACTGAGTAGGTCCATAATGATGAGGCAAGATCAAGGTCAGACTAGGAAATCAGGTTGCAGGTCAGGGTCCAGATCCATGGCAAAGCACAGCTGTGACTGAGCTGGAGTCCAGTACTCCTATGGCATAGCTCAGGTAGGGACTGAAGGCCCAAGACTGAGATGAACTGGGGCTCCCAAGCAGAGAATGTGGAGGTCCTGAGTAAGGCTGGTCAGGACCATTAAAACCTATTAGTGCTCTCAGGGGCCTTACAGTGTAATTCTCCATTATGGCTTGTTGAAAAGGCTGGTAAAAATCCTGGAGAGTGATAGTAGGCTACTAGCAGATAAATAAGTTCATCCTGAGACTGGCTGCTATTGTGGCGTGGATATCTGATATTATTGCTAATTTGCAAGAAAATAACAAGTGGTTTTCAGTTATAGATATGTTTCATTGCCATCTGACTTACTGAAAAATCAGTTTGGAGATTTGATTTCACATTTAGAGAAAAATGATATACCTTTATTTAGGCACTGCAGGGGTTTTACAAAGAATAAACTTTTTGTGGATAAAATTCTAGTGATTTGAACTACAGAAGTGTAAGAGACAAGTATGTGAGTTTTAAGATTAACAGACTAAACAGGATTTAAAGTAAATTTGAATAAGGTCCAATTAGGGCACCAAGTAAACTACTCAGGTATTGTAATTGGGGAAAAAGAAAACTTTGCTGGTATCAGGAGACCATTTGTGGCAGGACGTTTCCCCCTACCACAGAAGAGCTTATCTGTTCTATCAGCTGGTGCGATAGTTTCGGGCATTCTCCCCCTCACATGAACTGATGAGATAACCCAGGCCTGACATGTCTGATAGTGAGTTATCTCTGGCTAGTGAGTTATCTCTCTCTCTGGTGCCAGAGGTGGAACTCCCAGTTGACAATAAACATTTTGCCTTGAGAACAAGATGTAGGGAGATAAGCTGCTGGAATTTATGACTGACAGACACTTCACTTTACAAACTATAAAAGCTATACAAACGTTCATGAAATCAGAAGTTTCCTACAGACACCCTGGAAATGTGTAGGACTTCTCCCCAAAGTTTGGACTCATCTTCATGGTTACTTTTCCAGAAACTGAGTGAAAGGATTCTATGTGTACTCCATCATCAATTTGGTGGTAAGTTACATTGACTCCTAATCTATACTATTTCTTTGCTAGCTGTAATATAGGTACCTTTTATTGTGCACTGCTTTTTTTATCTACTAGCAGCTCTTTTTGTTTTATCCTGTGTAATAAGGAGTCTGTTTAAAGTCCTATGTCTGTTAATCTTGTGTCTATTCAATAAATAATTCATTTATAATAGACCTAATCAGCCATTCTTAAGAATTTGCGAGTGAGAGCCATTTGGGGTGCAGGCCACCTCAAACAGAGCTACTGCCAGAAATCCGAATCAAAGGCAGGACTTGTCTAAGCTCTCATCTCCATTCATAACACCATTATGGAAATTAATGAGAAAGAATCAGGAATGGAACTGGATCAAGGAACTTGATGTTTTAACAAAATTGAAAGAAGTTGCTTTAAAAAGCTCTGATTGATTCCATGGGAGCAGCACCATTACAAAAATAAAAAATGTATCCTCTTCAGAGGTCAGAACAGAAATTATCTGGCTGTAGGAAAGACTGTTTAGCAGCAGTCTGGGCTATAACAGTCTTAAATGCTTTCACCCTTGACAGTCCAGATGTAATCCAATTGTATTAGGTGTCTGTGGCAAGGTTTTTGTAGTGAGGAGGCTGCAGGGATGGCCTCTGTGAGAAGAGACTAGGAGCTGCCTTGTGACAGGCTCAGCCAATTTCATTCATGTCAGCCAATGGACCCACCGCTGACCAAAGCTGAGCTAATCAGCAAAGCTGGTAGTGCCTATGTGAAAACATATTTAAGAAAGGAAAAAAATGGCAGACAGACAGAGGAGAGGGGGAAAAAGTGAGAAACAGCAATGCAAACACCAAGGTCAGAGAAGAAAAAGGAAGGGGAAGAAGTGCTCCAGGAGCCAACGCAGAGATTCCCCTCCAGCCTGTGAAAGAAACCACACTGGAGCAGGTATTCTGCAGAGCAGATATTCATACTGCAGCCCATGGAGGACCCCACACTGGAGCAGTTGGATATTTCTTGAAGAAATGGCAGACTGTGGAAAAAACATGCTGGAGCAGATTTTTCTGACAGGACTGTAGTCTGTAGAATAGTCCATACTGGAAGAGATTTTTTCCTGATGGACTGCAGCCTGTGGAGAGGAACCAATCTGAAGCAAAGAAAAAGTGTGAGGAGGATGAACTGGCAGAGAGAAACTGTTGTATACGGACTGTAATCCCTCCATACCTCTTGTGCTGCTCCGGGGGGTAGAAGAGTTGGGAATGAAGGAGTGAAATTAAGCCTGGGGGAAGGTGGGAGGGGGGAGAAGGTGTTATTTTGAATTGGTTTTTGCTTTTGTTTCTCACTATTCAAATCTATTTTATTTGGAAATAAATGAAATCAAATTATATTAAATTAGTTTTCCCCAAGTTGAGCCTGCTTTGCCCATGATGGTGTCATGGTTTGACGCTGGCGCAATGCCAGTGCCCCCATGAAAATATATGCTTCCTGGTGTCTGCTGTGAGATGTGACCAGGAATAGAGCAAAGCAGGCTCCAACTTAGGAATAAAGAAGAAAAACTTTATTAGCTTACAACTATATATAAAAAGAAACACACATGGAACTCAGAATGAAAACCTTCCAAAAACATTCCTCCTCTCCCCACCAAATTTCCAATACATCACAGTAGTACAAAACCTTGGATTCTCAATTCAGTTACCACCCCTCAGATTACCAACTCTCAGTCCATCACCACCCTTTAGATAATCACTCCTCAGTTCATCAAGGAGAGAGGAGTCCCTCTTGTGCCATAGGCTTCCCCTGGAAACACAGTTGAAACCTCTTGTGTTTCCATGTCACACGTGGCACCGCCCAAAGATCATTTGCCATTGTGACATCTTCCTTCCATGCCCAGTGCTCTCACCACTGCGCATGGACCAGAACTGCTTCTAGGGTTCCCCTTTTAAGGATGCTTTGCCCAGTTCCAAAAAAAGCACAGTCTCTCACTTTTGGGACACCAGTCCCCCCCAAATTCACCCCCTGGGGCCGAGGGGGTCTCAAGAACAGAGGTCTTCTTCTTCCCTGAAGATGGAGTGCACCACCACCACCCTCCTCACCCATCGTCTCTGTTCACGCACTCCTTCACATAACATCACTGCATTCTCTTGGCTCCAAGCCATTGCCTCCCCCTAAATGCAGTCTCTGTGTCACAGGAAAAATGGTTCTGTCCATGGCTATACAAGAGAAGTCCAGCCAAAGGCCACTCCATCATCTCCACCCACCCAAGATTCTTCTCAACTTCTCTCGTGGCCCATTTCCTCTTATCTCATCTCTATCTCTCTTCTCATTGAACTCCAGGAGTATTAGCATTTGTAAGGTTTCCATCATCCAAGAAAAGGGTTAAAAATCTCAGGCTCTGCCTGTCCAGAACTCCCATGGCTGCCCTGCCAGGCACCTTCTCGCTGCACCCCCCCTTCTCCTTCTCAGCCGGCCATGCTATCAAATTTCAAGGTGGCACAGGCACAGGAACCATCTCTCTCTCTCTCTCTCTCCTGGGGGGGGGGTGGGGGGGTGGCTGCCTGATGCCTCTCAGTGCTCCTCCACCCTTCCATCCTGCAGGGGCCTTCACCTCCCTTCTCTGTCCAAGGCCCGGCCTACCTCACTTGGCTGCATGGCTTCCCCTTCCCTGCCCAACCTGCTGCTGGGCAGGGGAGGTCTGACCTCTTTCACCGACTGGAACCCAAGAGAGCTTCCCCCTGGGAGTTCTCTGCTTTTAACCCCCTGTGTTCTCAGAGGCATATCCATGTCCTCAGTGGCCACACCAGGTGCCAGTATTCAAATCTGAGCACCTATTGGTTTGACCACAGCATCCCAAAAAAACTCACTTCCTTTTCAAACCAGGACAGATTGGTAAGTGAAATCCCTGTCTTTACTTTTTCTTATTTTCTCCCCCTGTCCTGTTGAGGAAGGGGGCTGAGTGAGCAGCTAGGTGGGTATCTGACTGCTGGCCAAGGTTAACCTGCCACACTAATTTATCTAGTTAAAATTAATGAACTGGGGATGGTGGTGGGGGTGGAATACTGTATGACTTACTACACCCAGATCTGAACAAGGGGTAGATCCTAGTTATGAAGAAAGAGCAGTTGCTCAGGAAAGAAAATCTAGATATTGATGTTCATGTCCTTTAAAGGAATCTAGTAATAAACTAAAAGTATGGTTCATTGACAAAAATGCTAGATATGAACACACACAAAAAAAAAAAGATTGGTCCAATATGTTGTTGTTAATATAATGGGAGAATAAATACTAGGAAAACTGGAGAAAAGATGTACTGGTTTAGGCTGGAATAGAATTAGTTTTCTTCATACCAGCCTGCATGATGCTGTGTTTTGGATTTGTGACCAAAACATTGTTGTTAACACACCAATGTTTTGGCTATTGCTGAACAGTGCTAGCACAGTATCAAGGCTTTCTTCCCCGCTCCCCCCTCACCCCACCAGGCAGTAGGCTGGGAATAAGCAAAAGTTTGGGAGAGGACATGGCCAAAACAGCAGACCCAAACTGACCAAAGGGATATTCCATATAACATAGCATCATGCTCAGCAATAAAGCTGGGGTAGCAGAAGATGGGGGAAGGGGGGCAGGGGTTGTGTCCTAAGGTGACTGTTGCTTGAAGCCTGACTGGGCATCATTCTACTTGTGGGAGATGGTGAATGATTTGCATTTACATCACTTGTTTTATTTCTATTTTCTTCACTTATTAAACTGTCTTTATCTGAACCCATAAGTTTTCTCGCTTTTTCTTGTTGAAGATCAGACAGCTACAGAAGCTGAGCTGGGTAGCGCTGCAGACCTCCTGGCCCTGGTACAGTGGAAGCCGTGGGAGAGATAAACTCAAGGCAAGAACAAAAGCGAAGACATCGCGTCTGGTCACTCTGACCACTCTGACAAGAGACGATGTAACAAGGACATTGCTAGCACAAAAGAATGTAACAGGGACCTGATAACCAAAAGGACTGTGTTGCTACAGGAACTGGGGCAAAAGGGTCTGAGTGGAAAATTTTGTACGGAACTTAAAGAACTATAAATACTGGTGACTAGTGTAATAAACTGGCTTTGCTTGCATAGCAGGGTCCATGTCTCTCAATCCCCACATTTTCTGTTCTTATTCTCTCACCCACCTTATTAAGCGGGGGCTGAATTAGTGGCTTTGTGGGTACTTAGTTGCTGGCCAGGGTCAACCCACAACAAAATATTATCTCAAATAGCAGAAGTATAGATTACTATAGAAGTTTTTAAAATACACCAATCCTTTAAACAGAACCCATTATCTCTATTAACAATGATTATGTGAATAATGGAATAAAGTACTAGGCTTATGACTGGGAGAAAGGAGGATGGAAAGCAGGCAATGGAAGACCAGTAGTGATGGAAGAAAACCAGAGATTAATTTTACAAACTCAGAGAAATAGTGGGAAAAAATATATGTGTGTTAAAGCACATGAGAGACTGAAAACAGTATTGAGAAACAGTATTGAGAAACAGTTTGAGTATCAGATAGATCAGTCAACTCGGAATAATTGATGCAGTTTAAACCAGGGAACGGGTAAAAAAATAAGAAAACATGGATACCAGGGTTGTCTGAAAGAAAGCAAAGTATCTTAGATTGTCAAAATATGTTACATGAAAGAGTATAGGGCACTCTAGCTGAAGGCATTTATATTTGGCCACAAAATTGAGCACATAATTTGAATGTGCAAGGTACAAAAGCAAACTGCAATGATACAAAAACAAACTAATAAAACTAAAATGCCACCTCCATTGCATCAGAGAAGCCTTGGAACCTGGCAAATACTGCAAATGGATTATACAGATTAGCTTCCATGAACTAAATGAGAATATCAGTATCTCCTTGTGCACAGGTTTGGCTGGGATAGAATTAAATTTCTTCATAGTAACTAATATGGGGCTAGGTTTTGAATGTGTGAGGAAAACAGTGTTGATAACGCACCAATGTTTTAGTTGTTGCTGAGCAGTGCTTGCACAGAGTCAAGACCTTTTCTACTTCTCACACCACCCCACCAGCAAGGAGGCTGGGGGTGCACAAAAAGTTGGAAGGGGTCGCAGTCAGGACAGCTGATCCCAACTGACGAAAGAGAAATTCTATACCATGTGATGGTGTGTTTAGCAATAAAACAGAGTGAGTGGAGGTTGGCGAAGGTTGCTGTTGCTCAGGGACTGACTGGACATTGAACAGTTGTTTTCTTTTGTATCATTTGTTTTTCTTGGTGATGGTGGAGAGGGGGAGACGATGCTCTCTCTGTGTTTTTTCTCTATTTCCTTTTTTAAATTACTAAACTGCCTTTATATCATCAAGTTTTCACACTTTTACCCTTCCAATTGTCTCCCCCCTCCCACTGTGGGGAGAATGAGGGAGTAACTGTGTATTGCTTAGCAACCAGTTTGGTTAAATATGACACCTTCACATCAGATGTATCTTTTCAGGATGGGTTGAAATTTTTTCCTCTAAAAGGAACATAGCCTCTGTAACTGTAAAACATCAATTTAAGGAAATTATCTGTAGGTATGGAACATCCACAGAGAAGGGACCAAAAAAGGAGGGACTTTATTAAGTGAAAGAACTCAAGCCTTAGTAACCTGGGAATTACACAGATTGCATACATCCTACCACCCACAATCATCCAGAATGATAGAAGTAATGAATCAGACTTGCGAAAATAGTCTAAAGAAAACTGTAGAACAAGACCCAAAACTGAAACATGGACTGTAACATCGCAAGTATGGATGATATCACAACTGCAAAAGAATTTGCAAAAGTTTTAAGAGAAGGAGGGATTTGAAACACAGGACTCCTTTAATATATGAAACACAGGACTCCTTTAACACAAGCACATTAGTATAAGGTATAGATTAATAAAAGTTGGATGTTGGCTGCTGTGCTCAACTGCAACTGCTTTTGCAAGACAAGAAGCTTAGCCCCAGAAGGGGCTATGATGATAAGCAAATAGTAGACGCTATTCCTAATGTTAGCTGCCCTTGGAAAAAAGCCAAACCAAGTGGACTAAGATGATAAGGGAAAGAAATGTGAGCTAATGGGTTTGGCTAACCACTTTTTCTGCAGGACAAGGGCTTAACCCTTGTGGGCTAAGCAATAAGAAGGAAGATGCACACTAACTGCCGTTTTAATGACAAATAGAAGAACTGTCACAAAGGGAAGAAAAATGTAATAAAAGAATAGGAACATAGTTATTACCCAATTATAGATGAAGCATAACTAATATAGCAATAAAGTGTGTAATAATAAAATTAAGAATTAGCAAAATAGGTATGATGAATGTATTAAATAAGAATAGCGTGCCATGTTTGTAGCCCTAAGATAAGAAAACCACAAGTTATGGAAGACCCCAATCCCTTAAGACTGTAACTTTTAGATAAACAAACAAACAAGGCAGATGCCAAACTTGTAAATGCATAAATAAATTCTGTAAGATGAGCATGGTGGAGATGCACATGGAGATCTGGTGTTAACCTCCTGCATGACTCATGCTCCCCCTGGCTGCCAGGCCAATAAAGGTATGCTTTATTTTGCAGTACCTTACTGTGGAGTAAATTCCTTTGAATCAGTTTGGCGAGCCAGCCAGGAGAAACTCCATCTGGCTGCGAGACCCTCCGAAGCTGGGACGGTCTAGCAGGTGCCTCTGGAGACTTCTCCAGATAGACCACCCATGCTCCTGGTGGATCATTGTGGGGATGGACAAGATCCTGACATTAAGGTACTCAAACTTTAAAGCACCCTTTGCCTGGTTGTAACCTGACTACTCAAAGTAATACACTCCATAAGCTGTACCCTAGATATGGGTAAATCAGGTTGCTACCACCTTTTAAGATATATGGGGGGGTGTGGTATTGAGCTCCTGAGGGGAGTGCCACATCGTGCCCCTCTTTGCAGATATTTGGAAAATTGTTTACTTTGTTGATAAGTTATGATTTTTTTCACCTATTTAACATAATTAAGGCTGCTTAGCTTATATGACTTTTGGCTTGCTTTTTGTATGATGCTGATATTGGAGCAGTCCTAGCAGTAATTTTTTTCTATTGTATTATTCTGTTGGATATTGCCTTTGTCATCTTACATGCCTCTGTTTCCTCAAACTGCATTTATATTAGGGTCAGAACTTGGGTTAGGGATTGGACTGGCAATTTTATTAAGTATTGCAATCTACTTTATCTATACTTGCTTCAAATTGTCTGCTGCCATCCCCTGTCTGTGTTAAATGTCAGTAGAGTAAAGCCTGGCTTTGGTGGTGAAGGGGGCAGAGGAAGGAGTGTCCCTTTAATTGTGTGGGTTATGCGGGGAATGCCATCTGATTTTCCTATGCATCTTTTGTAGACAGTGTGGTTTTGCAGGCAGATTTGACACAAAAGAGAGGATTTGTTGGCTTTGTCCAGGCTACCAGAAGGACAAAACCTTTGGTGACTTTTCTGTTAGACCACGTAGTGTACTCTGCAGGAAGGAATTAAGCCGACTTAGTTTGGAAGAAGGAATCTCCGAGGAACAAGCAATATATATATTCCAAGAATCACTGTTGTAGGAGGCGGTAAATGAGGAAATACTAGAATTATTACAGGGAATAGATTTGACTGCCTTAATTGAACAATAAGCAAGTTTATGGAAGGGTTCCCTCCTTCTATCAAATAAAATTGTTCTTGAAAGCAACCCTTTCCCACATTTGACCTCTGTTGGGGTGGTAAAAGCAATAATGCTATCCCCTCTTCCCTTTTCCTTTCTTTACTATTACACTTCCACAAAGCCCTTTGTAATTGTATTTTATTTTTGTACTGGTGAGAGTGAATGAAAGTGTGAGTGACTAAGATGTGCAATTAAGCACGAAGCAAGTGGGGAGCTCTAACCTGCATTTCTGTTATCCATCAAGGGAAACAGCCAGGGAGGAGTGAAGCTAGTCTCAAAGTGAGTGTGTGAGAGCAAAAGACACGACTGAGATGCACAAATAAGTGTGAAGTGAGTGGGACCTCTAATTTGTGTTTCCTTAGGCCCGTGAGAGGAGTGGACAGAGAGGAGTGAAGCAAAAGGCGAATAAAATGGGAAACAAACTGTCACAGCACAGGTAGTCTATAGCTGAACAAGATAAATCTGGCCATAACAAATCCAATTTGGCTGACCTGGCTCATTCTAGAAAAGAGGTAACAGAGACCTCAACCAACCTGGTTCAACCTCAGTTGCAGACAAACCACTGGCCAGAGAACTGGGCGGAGAGAGGTCCCATCCAATCAGCTATCTGGGCCCGAGAGATTCAAAGCTCATATAAAAAGGCAGCCATAATAAACTCACAGCTGTTTGCTGATGACTCTTGGTGTTGTGTCGTGTGTCGGTCTCCAACCTGCGAGTCCACATAACAACAAACAAAACCAGGATTTAGTGGCTAAAAGCCCCTTAGGGTGCATATTAGACCACTGGAAGGAAATTGGGGGGTACCAGGGGAACTGTTAATAAAAAGACTCTTATCAGGTACTGTAATCAGTGGTGGCCACTTTATAAACTTGACAGGGGGAGAAATGGCCACAGAATGGACATTAGACTATAATAATTTATTACAGCTCATCTTGTTTTACATAGAGAATCAAAATGGGAAGAGATCATTTACACTATGTTTTTTTAACTCAGACCACCCTGAGTGGCAAAAAGAGAGTGGTATTAATTTAGCTTCAAGAGCCCCTTTTGTTTTAACTGTAGAGAAAGATTATTTGGAAAAGGGGGTGAGAAAATTGACGTGATGTTGCTTGGCTTGTTCCATAGGAAAGCGTTGCTTAAAATATCAAAATAGGCAGCCTGAGGAGAGAATTGAGGACTTTGTCAGCCCGCCTGTGGTGGATGGGGGGGGAAATGAACTTTCTCCGCCACCATCACCAGAAAGGGGCAGGTAGATGGAAAGGAGAAGACATCAGGCTTCCCCTTTACCATCATTTTCACCTCCAAGCAGGTGAACTCAAGGGAAACTGAGGGCCTGCTCAATTTCTCCTGAGAATTGAGTGACTGCTCGAGAGGTTTTGCAGGCCCCTCTGAGAGAGGCTGCTGGGCCCACAGAGCCAATATGGCTAAAAGTAAACTTTTCAATGGGGGATTTGGATAGCTGGAAAGAGACTGATAGCAGATATTGTGATGATCCATTGGGAATAGCTAAAAGGTTTGGAGGTTTTGTAAAAGCGTTGGACCCAGACTGGGAGGATATTGATTTAATGTTGGAGGGGAGGTTGGAGGCCGCTTGGGGCACAGTGATCATGAAATTATAGAATTCTCGTTAATTGGTGAAACAAGGAGGAATATCAATAAGATCTCTACCATCTCTTCTCTGCAGTGAGAGGTTTATTATTTAACATTATTAATTTTCTTTTTATGTGCCTGTGTGCACCCCGCTCGTTAAATAAACAGCTTTTTTCATTTTTTTCCAAGGAAATTATTTTTTTGAACCTGTGGGGGAGGGGCTTCTGGAATCTACCTCCTTTAGAGGAGACACCCTTTCAGGACATTTCCTCCTAAATTTGTCCAAAACCAGGACAGACCCTTATATAATATGCTGAAAAAGAAGAGTAAACACTTGCTCTGGACTGGAGAGACCAAAAGCGCATTTACTCAGCTTAAACAGGAACTGATGAGGGCACTGGCTTTAGGCTTTATGGTTGTTTTCCCATGAACACCACGGCATAGTCCTAGGGGTATTGGCCCAACAAATAGGGCCATACAGGATGGCAGTAGCCTACTTCTCAAAACAACTGGATGAAGTGAGCAAAGGCTTGCAGGGGTGCCTCAAGGATGTTGCTGCTGTGGTATTCATCATACAAGAAGCCTGAAAGTTCACACTGAGACAGAAAATAAGTCTTTGTCTCACATACGGTATTGGCTGTACTGGAGCAGAAAGGGAGGCACTGGCTGTCTCCCTCCCGGTTCCTTAAGTACCAAGCTATTGTAAAAGCAGGGTGACCCCGACGAAGGCAGAAATTATGCATCTGACTCCATATTATCAGAAGGCTAATTAATTACTTTATTATACTATATTATTCTATACTATATAACACTATATTACACTGAATCTGCACAAGCACTCAACTCCACTGAACTGAACAGAATCTCGTGACTGTCAGCCGACAGTCCCAACATACACACGTGGATTCAATTGGTCAATGAATCATAACACTCACACCAGAATCCAATTACCAATTCCCTTCAGGTAAACAATCTTCCACAATGCATTCCACTTGTGCACAACAAAAGGGGTAGCAATTGAGATAAGAATTGTTTTTTCTTTCTCTGAGGTTCCTTGCTGCGATTCCCAGAAAATACTCTTGGGAAGTTGTGCTTTGCTTTGCTCTGTGAAGAGAAATGCGGCCACACCAAGCCATACTAGTGGAGCAAGATGATGTGAACATCATCACAACTAACATTGTGAATACAGCTTCTTTTCTCAGTGAAGCATCAGCAACCTGGGATCCTGTGGTACACGATTGTTTAGAGACTATGGAAACCATTTATTCCATCTGACCAGATGTGAAAGAAGCACCTCTAGAAGAGGCTGAGAAGACAAGGTATACTGATGGAAGCAGCTTTGTCAAAAATGGGACCCAGAAAGCAGGATACACAATCACCACTATTAAAAAGGTAATTGAAGCCCAACCCCTTCCAGCAGGAACTTCAGCTCAAAAGGTGGAGCTCATAGCTTTGATCCGTGCACTGGAACTGACAGAAGGAAAAGTTATTAACATCTGGACTGATTCAAGATATGCATGCCGTGTGGTGCATGCCCATGGAACTGTACGGAAAGAAAGGGGACTTTTAACATCACACAGAAAACAAATTAAGCTCACAAAAGAAATCCTATGACTACTAGACGCCATCAACCTACCCTTACAAGTGGCAATTATGCATTGTAAAGGACATCAAAAAGGTAGTACAGGACAGGAGATGGGAAACTGATTGGCAGACTTAGAGGCCAAAAAGGTGGCAGAAAAAGAACAGGTACAGGCATTGGCTGGGATATCAGATGATAAAGACTTAAATGCTCAGTTAAAAAACAACTTTTATATTATCCCTGACGGACAAACTGTAGTACCAAGTAGAATACTGTGGAAAATAGTACAAGAAGAATATAATAAGTCTCACTGCGGAGAAAATGCCTTGACCTAACCAAGAAAATAGTAGGAAAACATTTATACAGTACAGTGCAGCAGGTCAAAACACTCACCTCTTTCAATTTTTGTTTCATCTACCATTAATACAATAGTAATTTTCCTAAAAACCTTTCCCCACCAATCTGTGTTATTTAGGCCTGAGTTTCCAGCATATCCATATTTTTTCCAATCATTCTGTGTCAGTTGTGATTTGCCATGTTTCTGTCTTCCACCTCAATTGACGATGTGCCTGAGCATGATTGTTTGCAGACAATCAGAGGTCTATTCCAGCAGACCAGAACTGAAGGATGTGCCCCTAGAAAATCCAGATTGGGAGCTTTTTACAGATGGGAGCAGCTTCATGAGAAATGGTAAGCAGATGACAGGTTATGCATTACCAACCCAGGACAAAGTGTTTGAGGCGAAGGCCCTGCCAGCAGATGTGTCATCACAGAAAGTGGAACTGATTGCACTGACTAGAGCCCTAGACCTGAGCAAAATAAAGAAGGTAAATATATGGACTGATTCTAAATATGCATTTAGTGTTTTCCATGCCCACGAAGCCATCTGTAAGGAGAGAGGACTGTTGAACGCTCAAGGTAATCAAATCAAACATGCTGAACAGATACTTGCCCTCTTGGAGAGCATTAGAAAACCCACAGAAGTAGCTATCACTCATTGTAAGGGTCATCAAAAAGGGAAAACCACTGCAAAACTGGGAAATTGCTGATAAAGCAGTGAGAGTGATTGCAGAAAAAGGTATTTACGCAGTAATTCCACAAAAGGAGATTGATCTGTCAGGGTTCACCCCAAAGTATGATTAGGCAGACCACAAACTAATTAAGTTCCTTAAGGCTGAGAGCATAGAAAGTGGATGGGCTGTTACACCAGCAAATCAGGTGTCCTGGTTTAGGGCAAATTTGAGAGAAAACCTCCAAGAGAGGCCCCCCCCCCCCCCCCCAAGAAAGCAAACCCACGCGGCCCCTCCCCCCAACCGGTTCAGGAAAAATTTCCTCAGAGAGAAGTGGAAAAAACCCTGTTTATTTAACAGGCAAAGCACTCCCCAGCACAAAAAAATGAACAATACCAGATGACAACACTCATTCGCCGCTCTGAACAGATGATAAATTCAGAAAGTCTCTCCCGTGGGTGGTCGCTCTGTTATCAATCACTCCGGCACTGGGAAAGGCTGCTGCCCAGAGTAGGCCCTGGTGGGCCACAAAGTGCAAGCTCTCTGTGCTTCCCCGGGTCCCCCATCCAGAGCAGGTTCAAACAGTTCCAAGAAAAGGGAAAGAAAAACAGTCCAGGGAAAACTTCTCTGCCTCAGCTAGCTAAACTAACTAAAAAGCAAAGGAGGGCTCTGTTCTGCTCCGTCCATGTCCAGACAACACAGTCCAGGGCAGAATGTGGAGGAGTGAGTGCCGTCTCTGATAACAAACTCCATGCTACTTCTTCTTCTCCCTGCTTTCACTCTCAGAACCAGTCTTGAAGGCACAGAATATAATATCCAGCATAAACAGAACAGACGACTGGGGCTACAAGCATCATAACATCACCCTAGGACATTCCACCCCTTATTCCCATATTGTCAACTTACTACCAAAACTAATATATATTCTAACTCCACACACACATACATCATGCATTTTATTCACGTAAAAACTTCCATCTGTTCCCCCCAAAAAATTACAAGCAATACCCATCATGCCCCTGTCACATCCCCACACTGAACCACTGAATCCGGGCCCCATACTACAGAGCTGCAGGATTCCCCACTTTCATTTTCCTCACTCAAAACTCCATCTTTCACTTGCTCAGACCTTTGACACACATTTCCTTCTATTTCATGTCTGTGTGGTTTAATGTAGAGACAATGGCAGTAGCATCCAGCAAACAGTGATATTTGCATATCATTCTCACCCCACAATCAGATCTCCCTGAGGTACACATAGTGTTTTCATCTCTCTGCATTGTCCACCTGCAACCTGGTCCCTGAGCAAAGACAACCCCACGAATGGGTTTGTCTGTACTTGAGGCAGAATTGATCCACACGGTCTTCCCTAACAAACCTCTGACATGTACCACTGGGACTTTATCTCCGTCTACTATATTCAGGGACTCAGACTGGGCAGGACCCGCTCGGTTGGTGGAACCTCGGGTGTTAACTAACCAGGTGGCTTTTGCCAGACGCTGCTCCCAATTTTTGAAAGATCCCCCACCCAAAGCTTTCAACTGGGCTTTTAATAGTCCATCGTACCTCTCCACTTTACCTGCAGCGGGTGCATGGTAGGGGATATGGTACACCCACTCAATGCCATGTTCCCTAGCCCAGGTGTTGATAAGGCTGTTCTTGAAATGAGTCCCATTGTCTGACTTAATCGTCTCAGGGGTATGATGCCTCCAAAGGACCTGCTTTTCAAGGCCCAGGATGGTCTTACGGGCAGTAGCGTGATACACAGGGTAGGTTTCCAACCATCTCGTGGTGGCTTCCACCATGGTCAGCACGTAGCGTTTGCCTTGGTGTGTCTGGGGCAGTGTGATGTAGTCAATCTGCCAGGCCTCCCCATACTTGTACTTGGACCACCGCCCACCATACCACAGGGGCTTCACTCACTTGGCCTGCTTGATGGCAGCACATGTCTCACAGTCATGGATAACCTGAGAAATGCTGTCCATGGTTAGATCCACCCTTTGGTCTTGTGCCCACTTATAGGTGGCATCTCTGCCCTGATGGCCTGAGGCATCATGGGCCCATCGAGCTGGGAATAACTCTCCCTTGTGTTCCCAATCTCTTTGACACCCCTGTCTTTGCAGCCTGGTCTACCTGCTTATTGTTTTGGTTCTCCTCATTAGCTCTACTCTTGGGGACATGGTGTGAAAGACGGTCTGAAGTTCCTCTCATTTGCCTCACGACCGTCCCAAGGACAGACATTGGGACCCTGAGGACCCTGATCGGAATTCTGGCCTGCCTGCGGTGGATGCACGCCAAAATCCTGAGGCCCCTGAGCAGAGTTCTGGCCTGCCAAGTGATTGTTCTCAGCTGTGTCTACAGTGACTGCTTCTAGCAGGGCCTGCCAGGGGCGACGCACCCTATATGCTTGCACCTGCTTTGTGACAATAGCCCATGAATTTTCCCACCTCTTGGCCAATGAACTTGCTGGGACAACTTTGGCAGTACCCCCATGGAAAATCCTTCATCTGCTCTACTACCACCGTGATGGACAGAGATTGAAGCCCCTCCCAAGGACTGAGACTGATACCCTATAATCATGATACAGAGGGGATGCTGGCCTGATTGAAGTGGGATGCCTGCTAAATGTTGCCTGCAGATGTGTTCACTGGACCTAGACTGGTTTCCCATAGAAACCAGTCCTGAAACAATGGGTCCCGTTCACTGCTGAGATTGACTTATCCTGTTTCGAAACATGGACTGTCTGTACCCATCTTCAATATCTTTCCCCCCTCAGCGATTTCAATAGACTTATTCTTTATTGTATCTGCTCCCCCTCGGCGATTTCAAGATCTGTTCCCCCCTCAGCAATGGACTATAATAGAACCCTGAGTTAACCAGGACTTTGAGATCTTCCCGATGTGACTAGACGAACTCCATTGACTGGACTACAAGGACTTTGTCTCTACGTTTGGTAGCTATACCCTCTTTCACTCTGTCTCTCTCTATTCTTTTCCTTTTTCCTAATTCCTTTAATGCATATGCTGTGGTCATTCAATAAAAGGTGCATTTGTTTTGACTGATATTGCAATCCCCTTTCCGTGTTGTTTTTTTTTGCACTCCGAGATCAGCTAACAAACCATCACAACCCCATTTGTATGAGCAGATCGTGACACATGGGCATCTATGTGGCAGACTTTCACAGGTAGCCTCCCTACCCTGGTAGCGATGTCTTTCCACTCTTCAGCAGCACATATTGGTTTTCCTCTACGCTGCCAATTAGCCTGTTTCCACCTCTCCAGACATCCCCACAGAGCATTGGCTACCATCCATGAATCAGTGTAGAGGTACAGCTTTGGCCACTTCTCTCTCTTTCTGCAATGTTCAGGGCCAGTTGAACGGCTGAGTTCAGCAAGTTGGCTTGATCCACCTTCTCCTTCAGTGGCCTCTGCGACTCGTCGTGTGGGGCTCCATACAGCTGCTTTCCACTTCCGATTCATCCCTATGATGCGACAGGAACCGTCAGTGAAAAGAGCGTAGCGTGTTTCTTCTGGTGGCAGTTGATTGTATGGTGGAGCTTCTTCAGCCCGTGTCACTGGTTCTTGTTCTTCATCTGTGACACCAAAATTTTCACCTTCGGGCCAATTTGTAATTATTTCCAAAATCCCAGGGCAATTCAGTTTACCAATAGGGGGTGCGCTGTGTGATAAGAGCAATCCACTTGCTCCATGTAGCACTGGTGGCATGGTGGGTGGAGGGAACCTTTCCTTTGAACATCCACCCCAGCACCGATAGTCAGGGTGCCAGGAGGAGTTGTGCTTCTGTACCAATCACCTCTGAGGCGGCTTGGACTCCTTCATAGGCAGCCAAGATTTCCTTCTCTGTGGGAGTGTAGTTGGCTTCGGGCCCTCTGTAGCTTCGACTCCAAAATCCTAGTGGTCGGCCTCGAGTCTCCCCAGGCACCTTTTGCCAAAGGCTCCAGGAAAAACCATGGTCCCTGGCTGCAGAGAAGAGCACATTCTTCACCTCTGGTCCTGTCCTGACTGGGCCAAGGACTACTGCATGAGCATTCTCCTGATTGATCTGGGCAAAGTCTTGTTGCTGTTCAGGGCCCCAATGGAAATCATTCTTCTTCCGGGTGACCAGGTAAAGAGGGCTCATGATCTGATTGTACTCAGGAATGTGCATTCTCCAAAAGCCTATGGCACCTAGGAAAGCTTGTGTTTCCTTCGTATTGGTTGGTGGAGACGTAGCTGTGATCTTGTTGATGACATCCGTAGGAATCTGACGCCATCCTATAGTATTTGCAGGGATCCCTGTGGCAGGGAGGAAAGATGAGGACTCCAGTGATATCAGAAGGCTAATTAATTACTTTATTATACTATATTATTATTCTATATTATATTACACGATATTACATTGCATCTAAACTGAATCTGCCAAGCACTCAACTGCACACAACTGCACAGAATCTCGTGACTCTCAGCCGACAGTCCCGACACACACACACACTTGGCCCTGATAGGCCAAGGAAACAAAACACCATCACTTTGGGGAAACAATCTCCATATTGCATTCTACTTTGGCACAACACAGGCACAGCAAATAAGACAAGAATTGTTTTTCCTTTCTCTGAGGTTCAGAGAATGTGAATCTCAGAAATATTCTTGGGAAGAATTGTGCCTTGCTTTTCTCTGTGAAGAGAAATGTGGCTACACTGTCCATCTTGCCACTTTACTCCCAGCAACTAGATCTCATGAGGTGGTCCCTTAACTTTGCTCTTTTTAATGGCGAAACCAGCTCCCAGGAGGATTCGGATGATTTTCTCTCCTTTCTCAAACACTTCTGCTGCTGTGTTCCCCCACACAATGATGTCATCAATATATTGCAGATGTTCTGGAACCTCACCCTTTTCTAGTGCAGTCTAGATCAGTCCATGGCAGACGGTAGGACTGTGCTTCCACCCCTGGGCAATCAGTTCCAGATATACTGCACTCCCCTCCATGTGAAGGTAAACTGAGGCCTGCATTCTGCTGCCAGAGGAATAGAGAAAAATGCATTGGCAATGTCTATAGTGGCATACCACTTTGCTGCCTTGGACTCAAGCTCGTACTGGAGCTCTAATATGTCTGGCACGGCAGCGCTCAGTGGTGGAGTCACTTCATTCAATGCACGATAGTCCACAGTCAATCTCCATTCTCCTTCAGATTTACGCACAGGCCAAATGGGGCTGTTGAAGGGTGAGTGGATTTTGCTGACCACCCCTTGGCTCTCCAGCTCTTGGATCATCTTATGAATGGGAATCAGAGCATCTTGAGTTGTTCTATACTGTCGGCGATGCGCTGTGGAAGTGGCAATTGGTACCTGTTGCTCTTCTCCTTTCAGGAGTCCTACTGCAGATGGAGTCTCAGACAGTCCAGGCAAGGTGTTCGATTGCTGGATGCCCTCTGTCACTACAGCTGCTATCCCAAATGCCCACCTGAGTCCTTTTGGGTGTTTGAAATACCCACTTCAGAGGTAATCTATGCCCAAAATGCATGGGGCCTCTGAGCCAGTCACAATAGGGTGTTTTTTCCACTCATTTCCAGTCAGGCTCACATCAGCTTCCACCAAAGCTGATCCCCCTGTCACGCCAGCGATAGAGACAGATTCTGCCCCCATGTCTCAATAGGATTAATGTGCACTGAGCACCAGTATCAGCTAAAGCTTTATATTTTTGTGGTTCAGATGTGCCAGGCCAACGAATCCACACAGTCCAAAAAACACAGTTTTCCCTAGCCTCTACCTGGCTAGAGGCAGGGCCCCTCTAATCCTGGTTATCCTTCTTTCCTTGGGCATATATCTTGGAGATTCCTTCAAGGAGATCGGACATGGCATCATCATCATCATACCTGGCAGTTCGGCTATGGGCAATTGGAGTTGCTTTCCTTTTGGTGGAACTTCCTCTCTGAGTCTTGCCTTCCTTCAATTCATGCACCCGTTGTGCCAGAGCAGAAGTAGATTTTCCATCCTATCTCTTCTTGTTTTCTCCGCAATCACACAGGAAGAACCACAGCTCAGCTCGTGGGGTGTTGTGGTAGATTGTTTTTCTGTTGTAATCTTAAGGTGCTCCTTATTGTGAGTTTATAATGGTTTGTTCCATGTACACTGTTCGGTTTCCCCAGTGGTTTTGCCCTGAAGTTGTTTACTACTATTTTCCCACCTAATCTTATGTCAGTCCCCATGTCAATCTCCCTTGCACCTCCCTGATTTCCAGACCATTCCCTGCCAATCCTGGAAATACTGCCCTCTTCCCTTGTTCATCAAATGTAACCCCACTCCTTTCTCTAGAACCTTCCTTGTCTATCACCCTTCCCTCGAAGTTCCATTGGTGTGCCAAGCCTGATCCCCTCCCATGTTATCCCCTATTGGTTACCTAGAATCTGATCCCCGCCCTACGTTCCTCACCTGCTGTTTTACTATTGGTCATCCTCCCCTAGTACCCTCCCCTGTTCTCATCTTGCTGTTACCCTGTTGGAGCTTTGTCACTTTTCCCTGGACCCTCTTGGAGATTAAACCCTCTTGAGAACTTATACAAGTGGCCCCTCTCGTCTCCTTTGTTCTGGCTTCCTCGACTCGGGATTCCTATCAGCAGCAGCACAGAGCAGCTTTGCTGCCTCTGAGAGTTAGGCAGCCCTGCTCTACTGCCACCCAGACCGACCCGAGGCGCAGATAGGGGGCAGCCACTCTTGGCACGGGCCAGAAGGTGAGGGCTGGCTGGAGGGTCACCAAGTGACTGCCTGTGTCAGGGTGTACCTTCTCTCCCCATCTGGGGAATGTCTGCGTTGGATACCAGAACCTCTGATCTGTACTGCCGAGATTTGGAGAAGGTCCTGTTTAATCTCCTCCCTGAGTTTCTTATGATTCTCCTCTATCTTGTCTTCTTATTTCTGCAGATGTGTTTCCACCGCTGCCATTCTGGCATGTGTTGGGCCATGTACAGCATCTGCATATGCTTGGAGCTTCCTCGCCATATCAAGCATGGTCTCATCCCTGTCATCCCACTTCATTATTGTTAAAGCAGAAGCATATTCTTGTGGCCCAAGTCATACGAGTTTTCGTCACATCACAGATGTACATGGTACCAAGTCTGGATTCCTAGTTCTTATGTCATCTGAGAAGATAATCTCTGCCACTGCCATTTCTCTCAGGCGTTGGATCCCTTGTTCTATAGTCTTCCACTGGGTTTGCTGCATATACAGATCGTCTGCACACAGGTATCTTTGTGCTACACTTTCCAGGACCCGTGCCCAGAGGCTGTGAGGGTTAGCCCCCCTCATCATTGTTTGGTCAATGATGGGATCATATGACAGGGATCCCAAATGCCTCGCTTCAGTGCCGTCCAGAATTGTAGCTGCGCCTGCAGCATCCCAAAGACAGACTAACCAACTAATTATGGATTCATCAGGTCGTCAAGTGTAATCCTTCCTTAGGCTATGAAGGTCCTTCAGGGAAAAAGATTCAATATTGGCTTCTGATCTTGTGCCTGTTGCTTTGACTCCTGATTTTATGTCAGTAAGTATTGAGGGTCCTTCTCCTGCATCATCATCATCCACTGGTCAATTGGTCTTATCTGTGCACTGGGGTGTTGGCTGCAACCTGAGTGACTGGGATAGCTGTTGATTTATCTCCCTGCCCCCCCTTCCTCTGTCTGCTGCCCTACAGTATCTAGCAGTGTGGGATAAGCATATGCCAGGGCCCAGCTCACTGCAATGATCTTTTTCTCCTTAGGGTCATCATGGCACTTCTCTTTCAGGTATTTCCCCACCTCAGCTGGGTTCTGAATTTGTTCATGTGGAAAGTCCCAGATTATAGGGTCAGAAAATTCCTTTGGGATTTGGCCCATTTCCCACACCACTCAGGATTTTCCATGCCTGGGTCTACTCCTGGGTCAGGGGTCTTATCAGCCCGTCTAGAAATCTCAGCCCTCATTCTAGAGAAGCTGCAGACTATAGAGAGGAAGCCTACCAGATTAAATACCAGAAAGATGGTCTCTTTAACATTCAGGGGAAACTGAACATTCTCCAATAGGGATGTAACAGATTCAGAGAAGAAGAAGGAAATCAAAGGTTGAAAAGCCTCATCCCCTGCTCGTCCTCTAACAAACTGGGTACATAACCATGAACCATGAACCATACATACCTGGAACAGACCCCAGAACCTTTATAAACTTGCTACAAGTCATTACCACCAAGCCCAGCAGGATAGCTATTCTAGTCACTGCCCCTCTGCTGTAAAAACTACATATTAGGGACAATACCCGGAGCTATTTCTGGATAAGAAAATAAACCTAGGGACCATAGAGGTGTTAAGACCTCAAAAAAACCTAGGGACCAGAAACACATGCAGGCCTCCACCCCAAGAGACATTATGAATTCAAACAACATGGCTACTAACTGCTTTATCCCAATTCAGAGTAATTGCAACCAAAATACAGGGTTTTTTCCCACTCTCGAGCCATTTGTCCTGGTTTAGGGCAAATTTGAGAGAAAACCTCCAAAAGAGCCCCCCCTTCCCCCAGAAAGCAAACCCACGCGGGCCCTCCCCCCAACTGGTTCAGGAAGAATTTCCTCAGAGAGAAGTGGAAAAAACCCTGTTTATTTAACAGGGCAAAGCACTCCCCAGCACAAAAAAATGAACAATACCAGATGATAAAACTCATTCACTGCTCTGAACAGATGACAAATTCAGAAAGTCTCTCCTGTAGGTGGTTGCTCTGTTATCAGTCCCTCTGGCACCGGGAAAGGCTGCTGCCCAGAGTAGGCCCTGGCGGGCCACAAAGTGTAAGCTCTTGGTGCTTCCCCGGGTCCCCAGTCCAGAGCAGGTTCAAACAGTTCCAATAAAAGGGAAAGAAAAACAGTCCAGGGAAAACTTCTCTACCTCAGCTAGCTAAACTAACTAAAAAGCAAAGGAGGGCTCCAGGGCAGAATGTGGAGGAGTGAGTGCAGTCTCTGATAACAAACTCCATGCTACTTCTTCTTCTCCCTGCTTTCACTCTCAGAACCAGTCTTGAAGGCACAGAATATAATATCCAGCATAAACAGAACAGACCATTGTGGATATAAGCATCATAAAGTCACCCTAGGACATCAGGTTATAGTCTCACCCTTGATCCTTCCGGAGCTAGCTAAGAGAGATCATGAAAGCACATATTTCAGGGTTGAAAATCTTTTGAAACATCTAAAAAAGGTAAAAAAGGAAAGGGAATGACTGATATTGTACAATCAGTAGTGAGCAAATGTGAAATCTGTAAAAAGAACCCTGATACGAGGAAAAGTGCTGGAGTCCGAGGAATTCGGACACGAGAGAAGGGAGCCCAGCTGGAGACCCACAAACCACTCCAGCAGTCGTAGATAAACAAAATGTCCCTGGATCCTAGGAAACCTGAGCCCACTCCGTCTATGGGAGAGGCTGCCTCAGGCTGATTTCTCCAGGGACGGCTCGACGTCTTCTCTGAGGCGCGCCAGCTAAAGGGAGCAGGTAAATGATGGAGACGAGAGGCGACTGTTTCTCCGCAGCAAGGGTTAGTTTATTTTAAGGAAAAGGGGACTTGGAGGGGGGTAGGGAGCCGAGAAGAAACAGCGAAGTGGGAGGGGTTAACATAGGCTTATAAAGGTTGGCCTGGGGGAGTTAACCCTCGCCCCAGGACCAATATCAAAGCAGTATGGGATAACAGACACATTATATGAACTAATCAAATACATACAGGGGAGGAAACAGGAGACTTGGCCCAATCACTGGGACCAGCTCAGGGAAGGATCTGGAAATTGGGAGTGGGGAAACAATGATGGATGGACTACTAATTAGAGGGTTACTATGGAAATGGGGAGGGGATAACTGATAGACAGAAAAATAGTAACAAAAAGGCGGGAGTAACTATGGCAACCAATGATTGGCATGGAAAAGACTGGATCTTCTCGGGGGAGGGGAACCTAGACCAGGCGCCATCTTAAACAATTGTAAAAATTATAACAACTGTAATAAAACTCCACAGAACACATTAAAAGTACATAACTCAACAATATCATAACTTGCAATCAGTCCTCAGAGTCCGGGCTGCAGTTGCCACACACTGCAACAGAAAAGAGTTGTGTTAAGAGTAACAAAGGCAAGAGATCTTCCTAGAGATTACTGGCAAATAGATTTTGCGGAGTTACCATGCAAAAAAGGATACCGGTATATACTAGTATTAGTTGACACCTTCAGGAGGTGGCCTGAAGCTTACCCCTGTTGCACTAACACAGCCAAGGAGGTGGTAAAAGTTTTGCTCAATCATATAATTCCAAGATTTGGGGTTCCTTTAGGAATGTCATCAGATAGGGGACCACACTTTGTTGCAACAGTAGTTAAAGAAGTTAGCCAGATTTTGGGAATTACTTGGGATCTGCATACACCTTACCTACCCCAAGCAAGTGGTAAAGTTGAATGTATGAATGGAACCCTTAAAACACAAATTAGCAAAATTTGTCAGCAAACATCCATGAAATGGGTCCAGGCCTTGCATTACTGAGGATCCGCATACAACCAAGGCGGAGGGATAACATCAGTCCATATAAAATACTGTATGGCAGGCCATATCAGTTTCTGCATGTTCCAGGTGAAATTCACATGAAGGGGAAACTTGATTTACAGAGATATCTAATTGCTTTAGGTTCCAATTTGCAAAAGCTCCAGAATTACATCATGCGATCCAGACCCATAGCACTGGACACACCTGCACATCCCTTCCAACCTGGAGACTGGGTCTATGTTAAGTGGCGAGACAGTGATCCTTTACAGGCCAAGTGGAGGGAACCATTCCAAGTCCTGCTGACTACCCTCACCACAGTCAAAGTTGCTGGCAAAGGACCCTGGATTCACTACTCCAGAGTCAAGAAGGTGTCTGCTTGTTAGCGTTCAGAAACACATAATCACATAAGCGATTATATGTCGGTGCTTTTATTAAGAGCTCTGGGGGTCAGGGGTGATCGACCCAAATCTGACTCCGCCATACATTCGAGATTAACATGCTTTTATATTCTATCGTTGTATAACTCTCATGTTAATTATTAAACTCATATTGTTCTATTGTATACATAGATTTCAGCTAAGCATAGCCCCCCTCAAGTTTCCAACATAGTTTCTCATGATTCTTCTTATGAATATATAATAATTATGTTTAATTACTAAACAATCATCACATCTAACAATGATATCATTTATCATACTGCTTACGCAGGTGCAATGATCTGAGAAAACACAAAGCCTGACATTTTCAGAATCTATCTTTAACATTTTCCAGGGCCCCCATTATCATGCTCCTGAAACAACTGGGAAAACAGAGACTGATACATATGAGTATGTGATTTAAATAGCTCTTCTTCTGTGCTTAAAGAACTGTTCATAATAGTTGCAATCATAATTCTTGTTTGCATGATAGCCGACTGTGTAAACATCACTGTTGTTAGGTATTTACTGTTGTTAGGTATTTACTGTTGTAAGATACATACTGCTACTGGATATTTAGCATAGACACTTGACAAGGTAGAGGCCTTGTCAAGCCTCTAAAGCAGGGGGAATGATGCCTTAGGATTTTAGTATTTATATTTTTCAAATCCTGTACTGCATTAGTGTATAACTCTAAACTCCATATAGAGTGTTACTGTCTTCACATGTTGGTCAGACAAACAATCCCTCTAGGCCTGAAACTCAAGGACACCCTACTGCCTCAGGCCCTGAAAAGTATAAACAAACGTGAACTGGGGGAAGCAAACCGGAGGTATATGACTTCATTATCTGAAGCTGTAACTGGAGGATTAACCCTTGATATGAAAATGGGACAAACTTATAATTTTCTGAAAAACTTGTGACCATTGTCCATCTTGGGTATAGCCTCTGGGAGGCTTCTGACTGCCCAAGGTGTACCTATTGAAGGCCTTTAATAAATTCCTGCTCTTATTCTCTTAATCTTGTCTAGCCTCTATTCTAGGTAGCCGCTCCAAGGCATCACAAGCACAGCAGTGGACGCAAACAGTGGTATCTGGTGTAATTAGAGAAGGAAGATCAGGTATTTTGCTGTATGAACTACAAAAAATAATTGCTAAAAATGTCACAAAATTTGAAAAACAGTACCAGTTGTGGTGGAAACTAGTCAATTTCGCTTATGAGCCACATAATGAAAACATTACATCTTATGTTCTAACCATACAAAAATGCTTCTGTCACCAGCATTTTTCCTATTGCTGCTTTGGGAACCAAACATAATGGAACCATAATCAGGCCTATAGGACACAATATCTGGGGAAAATACAACAACAAGACTAAAAAATGGCAAACTGTAAGGGCGCATTCCCCATAATCACTTGGGATTTATTTGTGAAAATGCGGTGCTAGAGACAGAAGACTTATGTTTGGACACACAAGATAGCGCATGTACCTTTGAGATGTTCCCTTCTGGGAAAAGTAAGTCCCAGGCATATTACATAGGAAATGGGTATGCATGTGTTCAAACTAATTGCCCAAATGTAACTATAGATGACTGTGTTGAACCTACTAACCATACCAATTTTTGTGTTTGTACTTGTACAAGGATAGTAGGTTGTGACTTTAATTACAGTACCCCCATTACTACATATCAGCTTGTACAAGATGAGTATATATCCTACCATGAAGTCCCAACTGTAAAAATCACAATGGATAACAGTAGCTTAAAACAGATGCTGCAACATCCAGACCTGGAGGCTATGACAATACGTGTTAAAGAGACCGGTCAGCGAACAATACTGAGACAGAGTGGAAATTTTCCAGAGTAGAAATCCATTTCAGATTTAGGTAAAATGTACATCTTTGAATTAAGTCTGTAGCTTGCAAACATAGCTGTTCGGTCTGACTGCCTGTTCTTGCAAAAAAACCTATGCTCGAAGAAACTGCTTCAGCAGAAGGACAGAGATAAGGGGGGCGGGGGCCCTCGAACTTTGAAACAGACGGAGAGACTGCAGGAGACAGAGCAGGGTGATCCAGGATTTCTTTCTGTACTTTCTGATAAAAAACTAGCTGCAAGGGTAAATAGCTGCAAGTGTAACAGGAAATCAGTAAAATGAATATGTATGAACCTATTGTGAAATTCCATGCATATGGATTAGCAAGGGAGATAAAAAAGGATTTGGAGTTCCCAGAGGTATGCATGTCTTTTAAGGGGAAAGATCCTCACATGCGTCCAGCACTGTAATAAACATACCAGCTTTACAACTTTTACAAAGTTGTGGAGGTTTTTTTTTCCGCAAATCATTACTTTCAAACATGATCTGGAATGAATCAAGGAAATAGTGGACTCCATCGGAAAAACAGGAGAACACCACTGGTGTGACATTTTTCTTGGATGGACTCAATCACCCACAACGACCCAGCTGTTTAATTTCTCTATCCACCTGATTTTAATTTTGTTACTAACAACCATAGCCCTTATGGCCGTAAACTTATGGATGTGGTGTAAAACATGGACTGTAACATCGCAAGTATGGATGACATCACAATGGCAAAAGAATTTGCAAAAGTTTTAAGAGGAGAGACTTGAAACACAGGACTCCATTAATATATGAAACACAGGACTCCTTTAACACAAGCACATTAGTATAAGGTATAGATTAATAAAAGTTGGATGTTGGCTGCTGTGCTCAACTGCAACTGCTTTTGCAAGACAAGAAGCTTAGCCCCAGAAGGGGCTATGATGATAAGCAAATAGTAGACGCTATGCCTAGTTGCGCTTGGAAAAAAGCCAAACCAAGTGGACTAAGATGATAAGGGAAAGAAATGTGAGCTAATGGGTTTGGCTAACCACTTTTTCTGCAGGACAAGGGCTTAACCCTTGTGGGCTAAGCAATAAGAAGGAAGATGCACACTAACTGCCGTTTTAATGACAAATAGAAGAACTGTCACAAAGGGAAGAAAAATGTAATAAAAGAATAGGAACATAGTTATTACCCAATTATAGATGAAGCATAACTAATATAGCAATAAAGTGTGTAATAATAAAATTAAGAATTAGCAAAATAGGTATGATGAATGTATTAAATAAGAATAGCATGCCATGTTTGTAGCCCTAAGATAAGAAAACCACAAGTTATGGAAGACCCCAATCCCTTAAGACTGTAACTTTTAGATAAACAAACAAACAAGGCAGATGCCAAACTTGTAAACGCATAAATAAATTCTGTAAGATGAGCATGGTGGAGATGCACATGGAGATCTGGTGTTAACCTCCTGCATGACTCATGCTCCCCCTGGCTGCCAGGCCAATAAAGGTATGCTTTATTTTGCAGTACCTTACTGTGGAGTAAATTCCTTTGAATCAAAACAACGGACTGGAAAATTACCTTTGATATTAGTAGCTTTAAGTATTAGTGACAGATTAAGCACTGATTTAAAACTGGCATTTAACATTTGCCTAGCCCATGCCTTGGTGACCCCACACTCAAGACCTTAAGGGCCTCATCACCACAAACTTCCCTAATGATCTGAGTTCTTGTTTGAACCTGGCTATGATCTTTGCCTTGCTATGGTGCTGTAGGGCTGGGGTCTGGCTGGAAAGACCTGCCATCAGCTCATTCAGGCGCAGGGAGGGGCTTCCTCCGGCCATCGGAGGTGCGATTAAAAGAAGGGTCTAGGTAGCGCAGCGACACGGAGCGGGCAAACAGGGATATGACACGTCTTTGAGGGCATGGCACATTTTTGAAGGTGTGGCACAGCATTTCATGTGGCAGTTTGCACAGGCAGGGCAAGCAGGCAGGGTTGAAGTGATCCTCCTTCTAGTGGGGTTTTTATTTTGTGTTGGGGGTTGGTTGGTTGGATTGTTTGGTTATGGGTTTTTTTCATCAATGGTCTCCAAACAATCAAAAGCTATAGCTAGTAAAAGTGTACCAACCCAAACTGAACATCCCAAGAAGGATGCGTCTGTCCAGACCACTTCCTGTAAGGAGTCTTTTAGCCTGTCAGTAGTACCAGGGGACAATGACAAAAGAAGCCTGCGTGCAGTGTGAACCAGTGAATGATCTCCTCTGCCTGGTGGCCGAGCTTAAAGAGGAAGTACAAAGACTAAGGAGTGTTAGGGAAAGTGAAAGGGAAATAGACTGGTGGAGTTTCACCCCTTCCATCCCTGAGAGAAGCTCACCAGGAGTCAGAGGACTTCCATGCCTCCTACCACCAGGCAGAAGGAGGAGACCTAGTAAACAAAGAAAAGTGGAAATAGGTCCCTACTTGGGGAGTTAATAAAAATTCCTCCCGACCCCCATCACCTACCCAGGTACCACTTGAGAATAGGTATGAGGCCCTGGATCCAGAGGGTCAGTCATACCACATCAAAGAAAATAATCTGCCCAGAGAGCCTCCCAATTACACTTCATCTGTCAGATGGATCACTACCTCTAGCACTAAAAAGAAAAGAAGGGTAGTTGTAGCAGGTCACTCCCTGGGGCCTGGGCACGGGATATTACCAGGAGACTCCCTGGGCTGATTCAGCCCTCTGATTATTACCCACGGCTGATAGTCCAGACTGGCAGTGATGAGATTGAAAAGAGGACCACCAGGGCAATTAAAAGGGACTTCAGGGCTCCGGGTAGAGTGGTTGATGGGGCAGGAGAACAGGTGGTATTCTGCTCAGTCCCTTCAGTGGCAGGGACAAATCATGAAAGGAACAGGAGAAACCACATTATCAAAAAGTGGCTTAAAGGCTGGGTCCATTGGCAGAATTTTGGGTTATTTGATCATTGGGCAACTTTTATGGCACCTGGCCTGCTGGAGCCAGATGGGCTCCAGCTGTCTATCAAAAAGATTCTAGCCCATGAATTGGCAGGACTCACTGAGAGGTCTTGAAACAAGATTCAAAGGGGGAAGGGAATGCAACTAGGCTCTTCAGAAACAAGCTCAAGGGCGCTAAGCCAGAGACAGGGGTGAAATGAGAAGCCCAGTCGAAGTGCATGTACACTAATGCACACAGCACAGGTAACAAACAAGAGGAGCTGGAAGCCATGGTACACCAAGAAAGCTATGACATAGTTGCCATTACAGAAATGTGGTGGGATGATTCACATAAACGGAGCGCTACAATGGATGGCTACAAGCTCTTCAGAAGAGACAAGACAGAGAGAAGTGGAGGGGCAGCTCTTTATATTAGGAAGGCTCTAGACACCATGGAAATTAAGACTAATGATGATAAAGTCGAGTGCCTATGGGTAAGAATCAGAGGGAAGGCCAACAAGGCTGACATCCTGGTGGGAGTCTGTTATAGACCACCCAACCAGGATGAGGAGTTGGATAACTTATTCTACAAGCAGCTGGAAGGTGTTTCAAGATCACCAGCCCTTGTTCTTGTAGGTGACTTTAACCTGCCAGATATCTCCTGGGAACTCAACACAGCAGAGAAGAGGCAGTCTAGGAGGTTCTTTGAATGTATGGAGGACAACTTCTTGTCACAGCTGGTGAGCAAGCCTACCAGGGGAGGAACTATGGTAGACCTGCTGTTTGCAAACAGAGATGGGCTGGTGGGAGATGTGGTGGTTGGAGGCCGTCTGGGGCACAGTGATCATGAAATTATAGAATTTTCAATATTTGGTGAAACAACGAGGGGCATCAATGAAACTTCCACACTGGACTTCCAGAGGGCAGACTTTGGCCTATTCAAGAGACTTATTCGGAGAGTTCCTTGGGAAGCAGCCCTTAAAAACAAAGGAGTCCAGGAGGGATGGGCATGTTTCAAAACAGAAATCTTGAAGGCACAGGAGCAGGCTGTCCCTATGTGCCAAAAGATGAGCTGACAAGGAAAAAAACTGGCCTGGATGGGCAAGGAGTTTTTGAAGGAACTAAGGAAAAAAAAAGAGGGCGCATCACCTTTGGAAGGAGGGACAGGTATCTCAGGAAATGCTTAAGGGAGTTGCTAGGTCATGTAGGAAAAAAATTAAGAGGCAAAAGCCCAGTTAGAAATCAATCTGGCCACTTCTGTAAAGGACAATAAAAAATAATTTTATAAATACATTAATGGCAAAAGGAAGGGCAAGGACAACCTCCATTCTCTATTAGATGCGGCAGGGAATTTAGTAACCAAAGATGAGGAAAAGGCAGAGGTACTTAACACCTTCTTTGCCTCAGTTTTCAACAAAAAGACAAGTTGTCTTCAGAAACCTGCTGAGCCACTTAGATGCTCACAAATCTTTGGGACCAGATGCAATTCATCCTAGGGTGATGAGAGAGCTGACAGATGAGCTTGCGAAGCTGCTCTCCATCATTTATCATCAGTCCTGGCTCACCGGGGAGGTCCCAGATGACTGGAAGCTGGCGATTGTGACGCCCAGCCACAAAAAAGGTAGGAAGGAGGATCCGGGTAACTGCAGGCCAGTCAGCCTGACCTAAGTGCCTGGCAAGATTATGGAACAGGTCATCTTGAGTGCCATCACACGGCACCTACAGGATGGCCGGGGGATCAGACCCAGCCAGCATGGGTTTAGGAGGGGCAGGTTATGCCTGACCAGCCTGATCTCCTTTTATGACCAGGTGTCTGGCCAGGGGGATGAGGGAAAAGCTGTGTATGCTGTCTACCTGGACTTCAGCAAGGCGTTTGACACTGTCTCCCACAGCATACTGGAAAGGCTGGCAGCCCACAGCTTGGACAGATGCACCCTTTGCTAGGTTAAGAACTGGCTGGATGGCTGGGCCCAGAGTGTGCTGGGGAACTAATGTAGCCTTAGCTGGGTTTCGGGGGTTTCCAGCAGGCTGCAATGGATCTGGATAGTGCAGTCCTGTTCGGAACAGACTGTCCAAGTTCCCAAGCAGTTCTTAGTCGCAAGCAACCTTAGCGAGCCTGAGTGATATCAGCTCTTTTAGTGATTATCAGCTCATTGTGATTTCAGCTCTTAGCTTGCTAGGTGCCGCAGGCAGGGCAGACGCAGGGAGAGAGAGGAGAAGCGCTGTATGAGGTTCCACATCAATGTCTTTATTGAAGTCTTCTGCGAAGGTCTCAGGGACAGCTCTTCTGCCGAGCTGGGCAAAAGTAGCTCTTTATATAGGGTATAGGGCTTTTGGAAATTGTCCAATAGTAAGGGTCAAAGGAAAGTGACCTATAGTCTTACAGAGAGATAAGCAAGGGTCTGAAGGTGGAAGAGAGGGGCTTCTAAGGTCCAGTCATCATGACTTGGCATTTCCTATCTTAGGCTTCTGGCCGCCAGGGAGCCCTTGCAGGCTCTGGGACTGCTACAACTCCACTTTCTGTATTTAGAAAAAAGGCGTTCTCTATAGTTCTTTTGAAACAATGAACAAGGCATGAGAACATAGCTAATACAATGACAATTACAAGGAAAATCCACAACATTACATTAACCAAAGATGCAACCCATCCTGTTAATCCCCATTGACCGAAAAGGTCATTGACCCAGTCTGGGTTTCTTTTTCTACTTTCAAGTCCTTCACAAGTTCCTCCAGTTTCTGGATGTTTGTGTGGATGGATTCTGAGCGTGAAGAGAGATTGAAGCAGCACATGCCTTCGAAGTCTTGGCAGCCATGTCTGTGGGCAAGCAGCAGGAAGTCAATTGCTGCTCAATTTTGAAGTGATGCATGTCTTGTGGTTTCTTCTTCCTTTAAGAGATCGCTCAGGGCAGCAGATGTAGCACTGACTTGCTTACTGAGCCAGCATCCGAGGTGATTTATTTCACCGAGGGCTTTAGCTGCAGCTACCCATGGTAGGAATAGGGAGACAGCAATCTTTTTTGGTTTGTTCCAATCGTATAATTTGGGATCGCAATTTTCATCAAAATCCGTGTAGGATCTTTTGTGGCGTTTTAATTCACTTTCCTTTTTTCCAATTATGTAACAAGGTGATATTTGGAGTGAGGGTAGAAAGTTTTCCAAGGGTACAGGGACCTCCCTGGTGTCATGAGGGGATCCCAGCCCATACTCTATCACCACAGATGAGAAACGTTCCTTTGGGTAACACTTTGGGGTGGAGAGAGGACACAGAGATCACGCGAGCAGTGTAATTACACCAATCAGGATAGTTATAGGCTTTGTTAATTGGAGATATGTCTTTTCAGTATGTGGTTTTTGTCTGGTCAATTTCTGGCCAATTATTTTCTGGACATCTAAAGTAAAATTTGACACGGTATGTTGCCTTGGAGGACTCCAACAGGTCGAATTCTTGGGGTTCCTCTAGAGCATTGGGCAACATTTTTGTCCACTCGTCCCAAGTATCTACCAGGTTGGGTCTCTTACCTGTGGTGAGGAGGAGCTCTGAGTTATAGACAGGCCAGTCATCTGCTACGAAGGGAATTCCTACTAGACATGTGGAAAGTGGGTTATCAATGCTTCCCATGGATAAGCACATGTTATCCTGTTTTAATGTCTTTGCTAAGGTTACCCAAACATTATGGCTAGGCTGTGGGCTAATCCAGCCGAAGGCATGCAGTATGGTGAAGAACATCCAGGCAGCAGTGAGGACAGCACCAACGGAGATATTTTTCATCTTTGGACAGGAATGGGGCTTCTGATAGGGAAAATAAGCAAAATTTGTTATCTTTATGATGGGAGGGAACGGTTAGGGTTTTCTTCCTTGTTCCTTTCCTCCGTTCCTTCCCCTCCCTCCCCCCCCTTTTTTTTTTTCTAAGCTAAGGGAGGCGGAGTGGGTATAAGGTTAAAGGGTTTTGGTAAGAATTGAGAAAAGGGGATAATAGGGTTTTTTAGGGTAAAAAGGGGTAACAACATATAATTCAGAGAACAATTTTGTGTTCAGGCTCTGTCTGGCTTATGGCTTGATGCAGCAGAATGTTGTTCAGCTTTCTATTTTCTCTGCTGTCGCATGATGGGACCGTCTTTTCTTCTGCTTGTGGACATTCGGCAACATCTTCATCTCCAGGCAGAACTGGTTTGGTTTTGTGGAGGTCTTGTGTTTGACTCAGGGGAATTCTTGTCACTGTTTGTGAGAGTGATGTTTGCAGTGCCTAGGTATGGTTTTATGTTTTTTCTTGGGTACCATCTTGGACCAGATAGTAGTAGAACACATGCATACCCACTCTCCCAAGTAATCAATTGGAAAGGCCCAGAAATTTGATGGTTTCTGGGTCCTTCACTAGCACAGGTGGTTTCTCAGTGAGCTTTGTTTGGGTGGTATTTGCAAAGTGGTGAAGTACTGGGGGGTCAGGCTCTGATGTTGTACAATTTAGGAAGTTGATGACATAGAGAGCCTTGCAAAGTCTTTCACCTGGAGATATAATTCTTGTTTCTCTGCACTGTTGATTGAGGACTCTTTTGAGGGTTTGATGTGTCCTTTCCACGATGGATTGTCCTGTGGTATTTGCAGGTATGCCTGTCTTGTGTTCTATTCCCCATTCACTGAAGAACTCTTTTAACTTACGGGAGGTATAGGCAGGTCCATTATCTGTTTTGATGTCCTTTGGTACTCCCAGGGTAGCAAAGGCGAGGAGGAAGTGTTTTATGGCGTGCTGTGTAGTTTCTCCTGGACGTGCCAATGCAAATACTGCTCTAGAAAACATGTCGACCCATACATGCATGGATTTTGACCTTCCAAAAGGTGTGAAGTGAGTTACATCTGCCTGCCACAGCTGGCAGCTGTTCAGACCTCGGGGATTGACTCCCGTCCCCACAGATGGTATTTGGTAGTTTTGACAGTTCGGGCATGTAGCGACAATAGCTTTTGCTTGATCTTTTGAAAGCTTGAACATTCTGATAAGGGCAGGCACATTTTGATGAAAAAATGTGTGTAATAACTTTGCCTGGGCAAAGATGTTGGGGCGTTAGCAGTTTCTACTGCCATGGCTAATGCATCTGCTTTCCTGTTCCCTTCTGCAATGATACCTGGGAGGTCAGTGTGTGACCTCACATGCATTATATGGTAAGGTTGCTTTCTGTGGGAGATTAAGCACGTTAATGTAGAAATCAATTGGTATAACTTTGGATTGGAAACTTCTCTGAGAAGAGCATGTTTTGCTCTCATAGCTATACCAGCAACATAAGCCAAATCTGTGACCAGATTAAAGGGTTTGTCTTTGAATTTCTCAAAGGCTCTGACAACAGCTGCTAACTCTGCAATCTGTGGAGATCTCTCCACTATTTGGATGTCAGATTCCCATTTTTGGGTCTTAGGGTCTTTCCATGTCATTACTGACTTGTGGGATGACCCTAAGCCATCTGTAAAGATGGTTAGAGCTTTGAGAGGCATTTTATTTTGGACTAATTTTGGGGTCAGATAAGAGGTTATATCACGATTAAAAAGTTTATGTTTTGGGATATGAACTGAAATTTGTCCTATATAGCTATCTAGGGCAAACTGGAGATTTTCATTGGTCTGGAGCAAATGCTCCAGGTCCCCAGTGGTCAGTGGCAAGTATATGCATGTGAACTCACACCCTGCAAGAGAGCGGAGGTGAGTTCTAGCCTTTTTTATTAAATGTGCCATGATTTCTTGAAAGGTGATAATTGTCTTTGTAGGTTGGTTGTTTGTAAAAATCCATTCCAGTATCAATAAAGAGTCTTGAAGCTGAGTGTCCCATTGGAAATCATTCCATAGAACCGAGGTGCTTTTCCCAGAATGATGAACTGGAAAGGCAGACTGGGCTCGAAGCGATGGGCTTTGCATGAAGACAGGGCTTCTTGGACCTTGGTGGTGGCATCTCGGGCTTCTGTTGTGAGGGTGCATGGAGAGTCCAGGTCTTCGTTGCCACAAAGAAGGTTGAACAGAGGACCAAGGTCCTCTGTTGTAATTCCTAGCAGTGGACGTAACCAGTTGATGTATTCACACACACTGTGTAAGTCTCGCGGGGTTTTTGGGTCATCTCAGATGGTGAGCTGCTGGGGTACGATGGTCCTTTCCCGGATCTGGAATCCAAGATAAGTCCATGGGTTGGTGTACTGTATTTTGTCGTCACGGATCTCAAATCCTGCCTTTTCTATGGTTTCAATGGTCTTTTTAACTGCTTTGTCTAAGTAAGCTTTTTCTGATGCACAAACTGTTGCAGTGTGTTGCAATATCCTGCTTCACCTATCCCAGTCCTCCCAGGTGTGGCAATACCTTCTCCCTTCCCCTCTCCCTGCTTCCTGCTGAGAACTGTCCGTCAATCTCAGTAGGCCAGCAAGGCCATCGTCTGATAGGCGAAGTTCAAAAGATGCTTCTCAGCCCTGGCGACAATTGGGCCATCCAGGTGTCAATTGTCCCCTGAGCCTTCCCCCTCCTACCTGGTTGGTGGCACGCCAATCCCTTCCCTCCCCCTCCCCCCAAGCTTAAAAGGACACTGAGACCATGTGGTCGGTATTCTGTTGGAGCTGTTACCAAGATTCAGAGACCTGTGACCGTGGAATAAACTCTGGATTAACCCTCCGGCAGAATCCGTCTCCTTTTCCTCTTCACCTTGCCTAAAGCCTTTCCATCAGAGGTAAAGCCTGAGTTCCGGCGTGTCTGGACTTGTTCCAAGTGCCAGCTGCAACATACAGCTAGCCAAAGGTGTCTCTGAGGGGAAACACCACAGCTGCCGTCTCTGGTCAAGCAGCAAGGGTCAGACGAGCCCAGGCACGTTCCTCCTGGTAATATTGGGATATTATTCCAATACAAACTAGGATTTCATCCATATAGTGGTGGATGATTGCATCTGGAAATAGGTTCCAAATGGGAGACAGGATGTGAGCAACACACCACTGGCATATAGTGGGACTGTTCTTTAGTCCTTGGGGAAGAAAACGCCAATGATATCTTTTGAGTGGAGCCTCTCTGTTAAGAGAGGGAACGGAGAAAGCAAACCGTGGAGCATCCTGGGGGTGCAGTGGGATGCTGAAGAAACAGTCCTTAATATCTATGATAGCAAGTGTCCAGTCTCTAGGCAGCATCGATGGTGAGGGCAGGCCAGGCTGGAGTGGGCCCATGTCCTCGATGACCGCGTTGATTTTGCGAAGATCGTGGAGGAGCCTCCACCTGTCTGTTTCAGGCTTTTGCAGTATGAAGACTGGAGAGTTCCAAGGGCTAGTGGTCTCAACAATGTGGCCTTTGGTGAGCTGTTCTTCCCCGAGGGCTTTTAGTGCGCACAGTTTGACTTTAGAGAGGGGCCACTGTTCGATCCAGATCAGGTCATGGCGTTTCCAGGTGAGACGAGGGGTATCTGGCAGTGCGCGCTCCTCAGTGGCCCCGATTAGAAATCCTGAGTGGGAATATGTAGGGAAGCCTCCTACTGGGATAGAACGTCCCTGCCCCAAAGGGTGATGGGGGCCCTTACCACGAATGGGCGGATGGTTGCCAGCTTGCCTTCAGGCCCTTCAACGAGGATGTTGTTCTTGCTTCACATGGATACTGTAGCTCCACCAATCCCGGAAATCATGCCTGCTACCAGTTGTAGTTCCCAGTGTGCTGGCCATTCTGAGCGGGCGATGATGGTCACATCAGCACAGGTGTCCAGCATCCCTGGTAGGTGGATCTTCTCTCCTCTGCAGGAAAGACCACACTCAATGGTAGGCTTCCTTGGTCCCACAACTCGTGCCCACATTGCTGTAGGGTTGAGAGGAAGCTGTTCCCTGTGATTCTTTGGGAATAGAAAGGCCTGCGCGATTTGAGTTCCCTTTGAAAGGACAAATGGTAAGTCTGTGCAGTACACCTGGACAGAGATTTCTTGTCCTGAGTGCACTGTTTTTAGTTCTGGAACAACAAAGATTTCCTTTGGGCTATGGAGAGTGTCACCTATAATTAAGATGTCAAAAGGACCACCTTTTCGCCCATGTTTGCCTGTGGGAACACGATAAGCATTCTCATTATTAAAGTCAATGGAGAGAGCATTTACCAGCTGGCGCCGGGCTCCCATCTGTATAGCTCCATGTGTTGGATCCTCTTCATGTGGTCCAGAATCTCCTGGGATGATGTGTGGCTGTATCTGGATGGCTTTTGATTTGCTGTCTTGGCATGGAGCTCCACTGCCCTGCGCGACTCATTTCTTGAATGCTGCTGGTAGCGCTGCTGATACTGGGGTCTTTGGTAGGTGTTACAGGGGTTTTGGCTAGGTGACCTGTCTGGACAGTCCTTTATAAAATGTCCAAAATCTCCACAGTGAAAGCAGTGGGCCTGGTCTTTAGAAGCCATTACTGCATATGCACCAGAAACTCCTTCAGCAATACCCTTAGCAACTGCTTGGGCCACTGTATTTTCAGTGGACAAGTGACGTGTACAGCTTTCCAGCATTTGCTCTATGGTAGGTTCTGTATCCAAGGGTAGAGACCTCAGAATTGTTTTGCATTGTTCGTTTGAATTACTCATGGCAAGATGGCACAACAGTTCTTTTCTTGCCTCTGTGCTCTCTATCTGTTTTTCCAGAGCATCTTTAATTCTGTCCACAAATTTGATAAAGCTTTCATCTACGCCTTGTTTAATATTAGAAAAGTGCTGGGTAGGGATAGAGTCATCTAGGGTAAGAAGTAAGGAGTTTTTTGCTGCAAGAGCCACATCGTGTAGTGCTGCCTTAGGTAAGGTGTCAGCTTGGTCAGAGGGTTTCTGTAAATCCCCTTCCACAGCCAGCTGTTCGACTGTAAAATCTGGCCTATCAGCATCTGTAGAATATGTGTCTGATAATGTTTTTATCTGTCTTTTCCAATGCCTTTCCCATAACATATATTCTGCGGGGGAAAGGAGGCAGTGGGCAATATTTTTAATATAGTGGGGTACTAAAACATGGGCCGAGAACATAGCTTCTAGGAAATTTCTAAAAATATGGGAACTTCTACCATGTTCTTTGGCTATATTTCTTAGTTGTATGAGTTCTTCATTTGTGTTAGGTTCCCACATCTTTCTAGTAGTGGCTCCACCTCTTTTTCCCTTTTTATAATCTACTGGGAAGGCATTAATTTTCTGTGCCATTTGCCAGTCTCCTTCCTGGGATGCTTCTATTTTATTAGAGCCCATAGATCAATGTCCTCTGTATCAGAATCAGAGTCACTGTCACTGCTGTCCTCAGAGGAGGAGTGAGAGCGAGCAGGCAGTGCTCTATGCTTTTTATGGTGTGTTGGACCGAGATTTTGCAGGGGTGTAGGGGACTGAAGGGAATGTGAGAGAGCACATGGGAGGGCTCGGCTAGAGGGAGGCAGCAGTGGTGCTGGAATGGCAGCGCCACGAGTGGCACAGCATGCACAGGATTGGGGCGTGTGGGGAAGTGGAGTGGTACTGTGAGGGGTCTCGGAGGTTCCGTTCGGGTGACATTGAGGGTGGGTGTGTGGCTGCAAAGCCTGGGGATGGGGGCAAGGGAGAAGCAGGGGAGAGGAGGCAGTAGGATTGGTATGGGCTGCCGCGGGTACAGCATGGTGTGCTAGGGCTGCGGCAGGCAGGCAGGCAGGGAGACTTCCTGCTGCGGCAGGGATGGTGGTGGGGGTAGGGAGACATGCGAGGGTGGGGGGGGGGGGGCAGCAGGGGGGGGGGGTGGGGGGTTGCCGCGGCAGGGGCGGGGGGAGCGGCAGGAGGGGTGGGGAGGGCCGCGGCAGGTGAAATAAACACGGGAAGGAGAGTTTTCTCCTTTTTAATGCCTTTATTAAAAGTGATTAGTGTTATGGATAACTAAATTTGTTCATTAAACGGAGAAAGAAAAATTTAACCGTAGTTTTTGCGAAGCCTTGTTTAACAGGAAAGGCACCAACCTTCGATAAGAACAACAGGAAATACCACTCAGAAACAAATCCGTTCGCCTGCAAAAACAGGAGGATCGATATCACCAGGAAGCAGGAACAGACCCCTAGCAACAGCCCGGAGCAGGAGACATGCATGCAAGAACAGAAGACACGGAGAACACGTATGCAGGAAGATAGAGTGAATAAAAAGGGACTCAAAACCTCGGGAAGGTGCGAGCTTTGGGGAGCGAGACTCCCGGCCGCCCCAGCGCTGGAACCTTGCTTATCACTGCTTGCTAAATAAAGCAATTTGTATTCTAATCGAATTGGCTCGAGGAATTCTTAATTGGCCTAGAGAATTCACAAACCTTACATATAACAATCAGCTCGGGGGGGAGGGGGGGGAGAACCAACGGGTCCGCACTCACGCCACCGCTGCTCCCAGGAGAGACTCAGAGGAGGAGGAAGAGTGCAGCTTTGTCCACTGGTCTGTGGGCAGTGTTATAAGTTAAGTTTGTGAATTCTCTAAGCCAATCAAGAATTCTCTGAGCCAATCAGAATACCAATTGAGAATTTATTGGGCAAGGATAACAAGCAAGTTCAGCGCGCTGGGCGGCTGGGAGTCTCTGCTCCTCTAAGGCTCGCAAACTCTCACCCCCCTGAGTTCGTCTTTTATCCGTTCCTTCTCCTGCGTACGTGTCCTCTGTTCCTGCGTTGTGCGCCTGCTCCGGGCTGTTGCTAGGGGGTCTTTTCCTGCCTTCTGGTGGTCGTGGGCTGAAGACTCGGGGTCTTCCTCGCTGCCTCTCAGCCGACCTTTCTGTATTTTGCAAGCGAGCGCGATTCTTATCTGTGTGGGACTACCTACTGTGCTTATCGTGGGTTTGTGCTCTTCCTGTTAAACAAGGCTTGCAAGCTATGATTACGCGCTTGTGCAGTTATAAGATTTCCTGTTAAGTATACAAAGTCTTGTGACATTTAATATCCAGGCTCCTATAGCTACATTACATATTTTGATGAACAAACATTAGTTACTTATAACAGGCAGAGCTGGAGGTTCCGTCCTCACAAGGGCACTGGGAAATCCCTTGTTCCTTCAGTTTTACTCCCAGGGTCCTGCCTCTAGCCAAGGTCCTCCTTGGCTAGGGCGAGGGGCAAAAAAGGGTCTCAGCGTCTCTGCAGGCTCTGGACTTTGTTTCTCACGTCCAGACATCACTTTGATCTCTTAATTCTGTGTTGGCCCGTTGTTTTTGGGGTCTTTTGGTAAGTTTGGTGGGGTGGCTTTCCCGTGGCATGCTGGCTCCGAGGTCATTTGCATGCCCTCCGATGTCCCCCCCATGTCCCCTCCTTTCACTGTCCGAGAAGGGTCATCCACCTGGCAGCAGGCAGGGTGGTACTGACAAAAGGAGGAATTCTTAACCATCAACGACAGGTAGTTAACGAAAACGACAGGTGATTACAATAACAAACAGTTAGAACTCCACCCTGGCAGCAACTGGTCCAACCTCTTCACTCTGCAACCTTTTAAAAAAATGGGTAACCTTTTTTTACTCATAACAGCAGGGGTGGGGGGAGCTGCAGTGGGGGAAGGGTGCACACAGGATGCCGCGGGTTGTGCAATTGAATTCATGCTTGCCGCGTCGGAGAGGGGGGGCGGGGAATAGGTGGACCGCGCAAACCCTGCGGGCGCGGAGGGGGTGGGGAATAGGTGGACCGCGCAAACCCTGCGGGCGCGGAGGAGGTGGGGGGGAGCGGTGTCAGGTTTGTGTTTCCCGTCTCAGGGAGAGGGGTTGGGGGTGGGACAGCACCAGAGGCGGAACTAGGACTGAGGGGACCCAGAGGACTGAATTCCAGGATCGAGAGGGGAAGGTTGTTATCAGCGTGATTAGCATTAGAAGGGAGGTTGTCTGGTGAAAGAGATAAGATTTTCTTGCCTTTCTCAGAAGGGGTTTGCACAGAAGTTAAGCTTCTTTTGTTAGTTTTCTTCTACAGCTTTGGTTATAATGTGAAACAGGGATAAACCGAGTTACAGAAAAATCTTGATTAGTTTGGAGGGTATATATCGTGGTCCCAACTGTGTCCCAAAAAGAATCTGTAGTGATAGTGTGTGTGTCAGTATCTGGAAACTGAGAAAGAATCCATTTCATAATTTTTTTCAGGTTAGTTTTTGAAAGATTACCTTTAGAGAAAGAAAAGTTGTTAGAAGATAGGATTCCTAGGATTAGTAAATATAAGTCTCTCTTGTTCTGGGGTCGTTTTAACATACTAAGTTTCGATCCCATATTTCCTGTTCCCTGCCAGCAGAAAAAAGAGAAAAAAAAAAAAAAAAGGATCCAAGGAAAAATGTGCACAATAAAAGGCTGTTTTAAAACTTACACTTCTTCAGCCAGATGTGGGTCAAAGGTCTGCTAGAGGTGGTCTTGCAGGTTGTCAGTCTCCTCGGACTCTCGTCCAGATGTCAACTGTGAGGGTCGACTGGCAGCCCTTCCAGAAAAGTCCTGCTATAACAGAGGGCTTTTCTTCAGGAAGTCTTAGCGAACCGAAGGCAGTAACAATTTCAAGAAGAAATGCTGCTCCAGAGATCTTTTCAGTTCGGTGCGCCAAGTAATGCAGCCTTAGCTGGGTTTCGGGGAGTCCCCAGCGGGCTGCAATGGATCTGGATAGTGCAGTCCTGTTCGGAACAGACTGTCCAAGTTCCCAAGCAGTTCTTAGTCGCAAGCAACCTTAACAAGCCTGAGTGATATCAGCTCTTTTAGTGATTATCAGCTCATTGTGATTTCAGCTCTTAGCTTGCTAGGTGCCGCAGGCAGGCAGACGCAGGGAGAGAGAGGAGAAGGCTCTATGAGGTTCCACATCAATGTCCTTATTGAAGTCTTCTGCGAAGGTCTCAGGGACAGCTCTTCTGCCGAGCTGGGCAAAAGTAGCTCTTTATATAGGGTATAGAGCTTTTGGAAATTGTCCAATAGTAAGGGTCAAAGGAAAGTGACCTATAGTCTTACAGAGAGATAAGCAAGGGTCTGAAGGCGGAAGAGAGGGGCTTCTAAGGTCCAGTCATCATGACTTGGCATTTCCTATCTTAGGCTGCTGGCCGCCAGGGAGCCCTTGCAGGCTCTGGGACTGCTACAGTAAACGGTGCTGCATCCAGTTGGTGGCAGTCGCTACTGGTGTCCCGCAGGGATCAGTGTTGGGGCCAGTCTTGTTTAATATCTTCATTGATGATCTAGATGAGGGGATTGAGTCCACCATCAGTAAATTTGCAGATGACACCAAGCTGGGAGCATGTGTCAATCTGTTGGACGGTAGGAAGGCTCTGCAAAGGGACCATCTGGACAGGCTGGATAGATGGGTAGAGTCCAACAACATGCAGTTTAACAAGACCAAGTGCTGAGTCCTAGTACTTTGATCACAACAACCCCTGTAGCACTAAAAGCTGGGGACGGTGAGCTGGACAGCAGCCAGGAAGAAAGGGACCTGGGGGTACTGGTTGACAGCTGACTGAACATGAGCCAGCAGTGTGTCCAAGTGGCCAAGAAGGCCAATGGCATCCTGGCCTGTATCAGGAATAGTGTGGCCAGCAGGATCAGGGAAGTCATTCTTCCCCTGTATTCAGCACTGGTGAGGCCGCACCTTGAGTACTGGGTCCAGTTCTGGGCCCCTCAATTTAGGAAGGACGTTGAGACGCTTGAACATGTCCAGAGGAGGGCAACGAAGCTGGTGAAGGTCTTGGAATACAAGCCCTATGAAGAATGGCTGAGGGAGCTGGGGTTGTTTAGCTTGGAAAAAAGGAGGCTCAGGGGAGACCTCATTCTCTACAACTACCTGAAAGGTGGTTGCAGTCAGGTGTGGGTCAGTCTCTTCTCCCAGGCAACCACTGACAGAACGAGAAGACAGTCTTAAGCTGCGCCAGGGGAAGTTTAAGTTAGATGTCAGAAAAAATTTCTTCACTGAAATAGTGACTGGAATCGTCTGTCCAGGGAGGTGGTGGAGTCACCGTCCCTGGAGTGTTTAAAAAAAAGACTGGATGTGGCACTCACTGCCATGGTTTAGTTGATGAGGAGGTGTTAGGTTAGGTCATAGGTTGGACTTGCTGATGTCAAAGGTCTTTTCCAACCTACTTCATTCTGTGATCCTGTGATCATCAATGCATTTCAAGGTTATCCTAGATTTCCTGTGCCCTGCTCTGTTGTCCCTCCAACAGATATCAGGATGGTGTAAGTCCCCCTTGAGGACCAGGGCTTGTGAAGATGAGGCTGCTCCAATCTGTCTATCAAGACCCTCATCATCTGTGGTTCTAATTGGGGATTCTTATCAATTATGCTAATTTGCTAAACTTAGCAACCAATCACAGAATCATTTAGGTTGGAAAATACCTCTAAGATCATCAGGTCAAACCTATGACTCATCACCACCTTGTCAACTAGCCCATGGCACTAAGTGCCACATCTAGTCTTTTCTTGAACACCTCCAGGGACGATGACTCCACTACGTCCCTGGGGAGTCCATTCCAATGTTTATCAACCCTTTCTGTGAAGAAATTCCTTCTAATGTCCAACCTGAACCTCTCCTGGTGCAGCTTGAGATTGTCATCTCATCCTGTTGCTACTTGCTGAGCAGAAGAGGCCAACCCCCACCTTGCTGTAGCCTCCTTTCAGGTAGTTGTAGAGAGTGATAATGTTTCCCATGAGCCTCCTTTTCTTCAGGCTAAACAATCACAGCTCCCTCAGCCACTCCTCATAGGACTTGTGCTCCAGACCTTTCACCAGCCTTTTTGCCCTTCTCTGGACATACTCCAGCACCTCAATGTCTTTCTTTTAGTGAGGGACCCAGAACTGAACACAGTACTGGTGGCCAAGATATTTTTGATTCAAACCAGGATGCCATTGGCCTTTATTGGCCATCTGGGCACACTGGCTCATGTTCAGCTGACTGTCAACCAGCAGCCCCAGGTCCTTTTATGCTGTGCTGCTTTCCAACCACTCTTCCCCCAGTAGCACTGCATGGAGTTGTTGTGACCTCAGTGTAGGACCTGGCATGTGGTCTTGTGGAACCTCATCCTATTGGCCTCAGCCTGTCCAGATTCCTCTGCAGAGCCTTCCTACCCTCCAGCAGATCAACATTCCCACCCAACTTAGTCTTGTCCGCAAACTTACTGAGGATCCACTTGATCCCCTCATTCAGATAATCAATAAAGATATACCGAGCCTTAGGGAACACCACTAGTAACCAGTCATCAAACAGATGCGGCACCATTCACCACCATTCTCTGGGCCCGGCCATCCAGCCAGTTCTTAACCCAGCAAAGAGTGCTCCTGTCCAAGCCGTGGGCTGCCAGCTTTTCCCAGAAGAACACCATGGGATGTGGTATTCACATGCCCTCTGAACAGAGAGAAGCTGTGAGAGAAGCAGAGAAAAGAATGATCAAAACAATTATTATCTCATTTGCTGCTCCTGTGTTTGTGCTCATATGTAATGTGTTGGAAGATTGTTTATCTGAAGGAATTTGGTAATTGGATTCTGGTGGAGATTGTTTATGTTAATTAGCCTATCAGGTCCAAGCTGTGGGGACTGTTGGTCTGGAGACAGTCACGAGTTAGTTAGTGATAGTTCTTGTTAGTGTAATAGTCTGTTAAGAAGTTATAATATAGTATAATAAAGTAATTAATTAGCCTTCTGAAATTATGGAGTTCTGCGCATCATTCTTCCCGGACATCGGGCATCATAGCACTGATAATGGGAGACAGTATCAAACACTCTGTTGAAGTCCAGGTAGACTACATTCACAGCCTTTCCCTCATCCACTAGGTGGGTCACCTGGTCATAAAAGGAGATCAGGTTGGTCAGGCAGGACCTGCCCCTCCTAAATCCATTCTGTCTGGGCCTTATCCCTTGGTTGTCCTTTATGTGCCATGTGATCGCACTCAAGATGACCTGTTCTGTAACCCTGCTGGACACTGAAGTCAGGTTTACAGGCCTGTACTTCCCCAGATCTTCCTTCTGGCCCTTCTTGTGGATGGGACTCACATTGGCCAACCTCCAGTCATCTGGGACCCCCCGGCTAGCCAGGACTGATGATAAATGATGGAGAGTGGCTTAGCGAGCTCTTCCACCAGCTCCATCAGTACCTTTGGGTGAATTCCCTCCAGTCTCATAGAATTGTGAGTGTCTAAATGGCTCAGCATCTCACTAATTACTTCCACCTGGGTTGCACAGGGTCCATTCTGCTCCCTGTCCTTGTCTACCAGCTCACGGGGCCAGTTGTTGTGAGGATTACTGGTCATATTGTTGAGGAGTGAGGCACAGAAGTCATTAAGTACCTTGGCCTTTTCCTTATCTTTGATGACTATATTCCCTCCCGCATGCAGTAAAGAATGGAGGTTTTCCTTGGCTATCCTTCTGTTATTAATATATTTAAAAAAAACATTTTTATTATCCTTTAGAGAAGTGTCCAGGTTAAGTTCTAACTGAGCCTTTGCCTCTCAAATTTTCTTTCTGCATATCCTAACAACATCCTTAATCATTTCCTGAGTTGCCTGCCCCTTTTTCCAAAGGCAATAGATTCATGTATATTTCCCGGAGTTCCTGTGAAAGCTCCCTCCTGTCATGAGGTACATTGCAGCCATGCTTGTGCCTGGCCTAGACTCTGATCCAGAGACTGGACTTCATGGCTTGATCTTGGGCCTGTTTCATTGCTATGGACTTGGCTTGGTGATCACTGGACTTTGTATGACCTTGGTTACTGTCATCTCTAGACCTGATTTCAACTTGATGATTTTACTTTCTAGCTTAACCTTGGGCCTGCCTCATCACTAAAGATTTTCCTGATGATTGCTGGACTGTGACTGAATCTGTTCACTGTAACCAGAGCTGCTATGCTATCCTTATTCAGATACTGTGGGACCGAATCCCTTTTTGGTGAGGTCAGTGCCCCTGTCTGCCTTGCTGTCACTCTTGGCTCCTGGCTTGCCTGCCCCTATGGAGCAGCAGTCTGCCCTTGCTGCTCCCTGAGAAAACTATTATCACTTTTTAATGACTGTTTCTAATTGTTGTGGGTAACCCAAAATGGTTTTGCATTTTGTATCTATCTGTGCCCCATATTTTTACTGTCTCTTTAAGACCCTGCAGCAGGGAAAATGGTGGGGAGGGGGTGTGTGTGTGGTAACACAGGCACTTTTTAAGTGTGCTCAAGCAGGCAGCTTGTGCTCTTTTGTGGCGTGTCTTTGTGAAAAACGCCAATCACTTGTTTTCAAAATGTTAAAAGTTTAATAGTAATAAAATGGTTAAAAAAATTAGTAACACAGAGTAATAACAATTTGGACAATTTGGATTAGGACAATATGAGACAATAAAGACAAAGAGTTACGGACGTCCGGGTACCTTTTTCTGGGCAGCATGAGCCCGAAAAAGGACACCCGTTAACAAAGGATTAACCCTTAAAAAACAATAGCCTGTTGCATATTCATACACTTCATACATGATGCATAAATTCCATTCAAATATAGGATTCTGTCTGGTCATCGTCAACTTCTTCCTCCGAATCCTAACAGCGCCTTCGAGGTGGGAAGGAGTTAGTTTCTTCTGATAAGGAGGCAATAAATTCTTTTTCTCTGAAAGATTTAGGTGTCCTGTGGCTGCTATCTCGCTGCAAGTCCTTTCTTTTAAACAAAGCATCTTACATAGCATAGTTTCTATTTTAACAATTTTTATAACCTAAACTATATTTAACACAGTACTTAAGAGAATTAATACAGCATTACTTTCTAACACAACACATATAATATTCATTTTAATATTTGCGAAAAGCCAATGATAAAATACATGCATTTTTCACAATCCCCACTCTTATTCTTTGTAAATCATTTGGCTTGAGCAATATTCCTTATCTACTTGCATCTTCTGGACTATGCTGGCAAACTAAAATAGGGGATTACACAAGGAAGAAATATAAAAACAGTTGTAACACAAAATGAAAGATCTTAATTTTTTCTAATACATTACCCCACCAGCTAGATTTTAACATTGCTTTCTAATTTTTGGACTGGTACCTGGGTTATTATATGCATGTATATATTTTTCTTCTTTGATTTCTTTTGCTTTTGCTAGAATGACTTTTCTGTGGTCATCAATTTTCAACAATCTGATATATTGAACTTTCTACAAACACCCCCTTCTTTGGCCAATAAATAGTCTAAAGCCAACCTATTCTGATACACTACAGTTTTTGTTTGGCTTAGCTGACTTGATATTAACTCTAATGCCTGGGCGGCTTTATTTGCTATCATTTCTATAACTGCTTGGAGTCTTGTAATATGACTCAACAGATAATTTGGGGTCAATACAGAGTTAAATTGCTGTGCTGGTTTTACCTTTTCATTTACTATTTGTTTTTTTACCAAATCTTGAACCGTATCTTCAAGAATAAATGTAAAACAAATCCATCTCTCTCCTTTTGGACATTCAGTTCCAAATCTATTACCACTTTTTCCTAAGTTTCTTGTAATCCAATAATTTACTCTGTTTTGCCTACAGGTTCTTAATTTGGATGGGTTATAACAGTGGCTGTTGACATAGGTGTGTGTAATAAAAGAGGAACTTTGGTTTCTTTCCATGTGATGCTTTCTGTAGCATTTGTGACACGATCTTGCTGGTATCCCGAAAGGGAAAAGACAACAAATGAGTGCCAGAAACAGGAATAACAGAGGTCCAGTATGGCTTATACTCCTACCTCCCATGCCTGTGAGGTTGCAACCCACAGCAGGTGTATTTGATCTTCTCGGTGGCGAAATACAGAGGCCAATCTGGTCTTGCCCTCTATTTCCTTGTCACTTCCTCTGTCGCCTTCTGTTTGGAAGGCGAGGCGACCTGGTTCTGGAGCACAGCACGGCAGCCCAACCTCTCAGGGCTGCTCGGGCTTGAGAAATACGCAGACATCAATATGATGGACGATCTGAAGCGTTTATTATCTCTTCTTGAGGGGTTATATAGACCTGGGTTTCTCTACGTCAGGAAAGGGTCGTGCTAGACTTTCTAGGGTTAGTATGGAGTGGAAAGTTACTGGTATTCCTATGTTAGTGGGGTCGCTTGCTTACTGCATTCCGAGGGTGATCACTATCTTATCTCTGGAGAGCAGGAGGGGAGAGGGGTCTCTGTTTCTTCCCGTAACAGCCCGTTATCTTCCGAGCGCCTGTCCCTGCATTCCACATCTCCCCCCCTCTCTTTCACTAATGATTGGGTTATTCATACATCTAGGCACTGAAATGAGGTAGAAGGTTAGGATTTAACAAGGGAAAAGGGTTTTGGGAAACCTGAGTTTTTGCCAGACAATTTTCTTGCGACCGGCAGTGATCCCCATTAAATTCCCAGCATCTGTTGCCTTCCTATGAACAGGATGTTATTCCGTTCTAGGCGGGCACGGACAAATGAAACCAGCTTGTTTAACAGGCATGGCCCGAAGGTGATGGTTAAAAGCAGCATCACCAATGGACCTGCTAGGGTAGAAATCAGAGTGGTCAGCCAAGGTGATTGGTTGAACCAGGATTCGAACCAACCCTGTTGGGCTTCCCTGTCTCTCTGTCTCTGAGCCAGTCTGTTTCGGAGTTCTGCCATGGAGTCTCTAACGACTCCGGTGTGGTCTGCGTAGAAGCAGCATTCCTCTTTCAAGGCGGCACACAGGCCTCCTTGCTGCATGAGCAGGAGGTCCAGTCCTCGCCTGTTCTGCAGGACCACTTCCGAGAGTGAGGAGACCGACTTCTCCAGGAAGGAAATGGATTTCTCGATCCTCTGCAGGTCCTCGTCTATGGTCATTTGCAGCTGTGACAGTCCTTGGCTCTGAGTTGCTAGGGCTGAGACTCCTGTTGCCGTTCCGGCTGCTCCTAGGCCGAGCAGCATCGCGATAGTTATACCTGTTAATATTTCTCTTTTGTGGAGTCGGCTGGTCTCTTCGAAAAGGTGGTACACCTCTTCGTCTGAGTGGTACAAGACCCTAGGAACAATCAGAACTTGGACACAAAAGTCGTTAGAGTTACTGAATTTGGCAAGGGACACACAGGGGCTCACTCCGATCTCGGCAACCCACATCCCCGATGCGGATGGGACCACCCACTTATTTTTTTCTTGTCGGGCTCGACTACTTCGGTACAGACGTCTCCCTTTCGTTTGGCTAGGGTTACGTTGCCAAAGCATCTGCCCCGGCCCGTGACCTGGCTCAGGGTGATTCCCTTGCGGGGGGTGTCCCACCTGCACTGATGGGGAGCATCGGCTGTGGAATAGGTAAAGGGGGTGTCTAAAGCGACTCCTTCGTAAAAAGGGAGGTTTTACATCATAACAAAGCCAGCAGGAGTCGGTTAGGTTAGGGTTAGATTCGTTTAGGGATAGGTAACTAGCTTCTAGCATGCGAAGGATTGGGTCTGAGTCTGACCTGGCCGAGCGGCCTATCTGGAAGGTCTCCATGTCTTTGATCGGGATGTCGGTGACCTTTTTGGGCAAGGCCTTTGGGTAAGTCATGTTTCCCCCTTTCTGCGTGCTTTGAATCACCTTGTTGGGTCCAACCGCTCTGGGTGCTGCCGGTTGAAGCCTGGCTATTTGCACGTTCTCCCACTGTTTCGACCCTTGGAGGACTGCTGTCCATGTTTTGCCCACGGCCCAGCTAGGGTGATTTGGCTGTAGGACTGTCATGTTGTAGTGAATGCATTTCCGAATTTTGGGGATTTTATGGTGGTTTCGATGGAAGTTTCCCTGAAGGAAGACGGGTGTTTTGCAACCTGCAGGTGCCCAGGTGAACTGTAGGAACTTGTCGGGCTCTTGAGGGTCCCACCCAGGCCCTGACGGCCTGGCGTCCCTAACTATTGTTTCGCAGCCCAGTGCCCACAGTATCCCCACCTGGGCGATTACAGTAACTTTTCCTGGGTTTGAAGCTGGGCACCAGTAGGATAAGTACATGTGTGTGGCGTGTGGGGAATGAGGGTCTGTCTTTGGTTGTCCTGGAAACAGGTCGGTAACGCGAAGCACGAAGGATGGGGTGTTTGGCGTGGTGATTTCTTTGAGCATCTTACCGTCGGTAAGACGTCGCATGACCCACCTGAATGGCTGATGGGGGTAGTAGTTTGGGCTGGCTTGTCCTCTGGCGACAAGCCCCAACAGCAAGATTGCACAGAAACACTGTTGATGCTTGGGTCTCACTCGTGTGGGTTTCTCGGGCGCTGTCTGGCGGCTTGGTGGTCTGTCACTTTCTTCTGGAAGGGGAGTGTACTCATTCCAAGGACGACCCACGAGCATGTCCTGTAAACAGAAACTCACAATTCTCATCAGTCTCATCCTGCCCACTGCGGAGGTCGGGCTTGATTGACCTGAGTGGACACCACCTGATTTTGCCGTCTTTTTTGACAGCTGCGTACCCTCGCCCTGTGAGCATCAACCTCCAGCCCTGTTCCCATTCGCCCAGCTTGTTTCTGATCACAACCTGCGGGCCCTCCTCTAGTGTTCGGGTGGCCCAGTGTTTTTTGGATGGGACTGTTTGTTTCCTCCCCCCTAGGGAATTGATTCAGTGCTAGCAGGGCGGTTGCTAGCACACGCGCTTGGTCTCCTGGGGGAATGGAATTGGCAAAGCCCTCTGCTTTTGCCAACACCTCTAGCTTGGTTTTCAGGGTCTGATTTGCTCGCTCGACTATAGCCTGCCCGGTACTGTTATATGGGATACCTTGTACTAATGTGATGCCCCATTTCGAGGCGAATTCTCGCACTGGTTTTGAGGTGAAATTGGAACCGTTGTCGGTTTTTGATCTGCTTGGGGATACCAAGCCATGCCATAGCCGTCAGCCAGTGCTGAATCGTGGCTTTTGAGTTAGTTTTGGGGTGCTGTGTGGCTACGATTGTTCCGCTGAGAGTGTCCACTGTCACTGCAAGCCATGCTCGGGGCTTCAGCAGCTGACTCACGGTGAAATCTGACTGCCAGATCTCTGAGGGTGATGCCGAATTTGCCCCAAAAGGCGAAATAATAACTGCTCAGAGACTAAGCTTTAAAGTCTATAAGCAGGAGGTATTTATTAGCAACGCGCGTTGGAGAATTCCCTCCAGGTCACCGCCTGGACAAGGGATTCTAAGTTACCAACAAAATGCAGCCCCTTTTATACAAGTCCAAGCATAAGGTTACATCATCTTACATGCATATTCATATCTTTACATGCATATTCATATATAGGTGTGGTGTAGGTGGAGCTTCTTATTTTGAGGATCTTCTCGGTGGTACTTCCTGTGCCTTCCTCCATGGGCAGGGGGCGTCTTGTTGGTCTTCCTCGGTTAAACTTTTGAACTTCTTCCTAATTTGGGTAGTTTCCTGGGGTACTTGGCTTAGTCTCCAGGGCTTGGCAGAAGTTACTGGGTCAGGCTGACACGGTTGGCTCTTGGAATTTGCTTGAGTTCTCATTTTCTTATCCTTATCTAGTTATTATAGTCTCAGTGTCTTTTCTCGTCAATGTGTTTTGTCCTTTTATGTATTTTATTATCTCCCATGGATTCCTAATACTGAGCTTGTTCGAGTGTCTTGCATTCCATGCTTTAACTCCTTATTTCTTGAAATTGTCTGTTTTATGTGGTTTCAAGGGCTTGAGACCTCTCGGGTTGATCCCACTGGACCACAGGGGCGACTTCTGGCAGTGGGGACAGGTAGCCACCACGTGCTTTGCATCCGTTGTCGAGATCCCACATCTCTTTGCCAGTGCTTTGGCTCCGATGTGGAGTGACTCGTGCAGCTGACGAGCTTCCTGCATTGTCCAGACACCTTTTGCTGCAGCGTCTGCTTTGTCGTTGCCGGTCTGGAAGTAACCTTTTACTGGGTCGTGGCTGTTAACGTGAATGACAGATACGGTTCCCTGTCGTGAGGAGAGTGCCTCTTCCAGCATCTGGGCTGCTGTAGATGTTGACACACCTGGTCCTGCCATGGCTAGGCAAAGCCTTGCCACGAATATAGAGTCCGTTACAATGTTGAGGTGTTCATCTTTGAAGAGTCCGCACGCCAAGACCACTGCTGCTGCTTCCAGTTGCTGCACTGACAGTGTGGGATCACACGCTTTGATGCATTGCCATTGTTCTCCTGTCTGCCACACTGCCACTGCAGTAGAGGTTTTGGAGGAAGCGTCCGTGAAGACCGTTGGTCCTGGCTGTGGTCGGTCCTTGACCTTTGGCGGTGTGTCTATGTCGACGATGGTCAGCAGCTGAGTCCAAGGGGGTCTGGCGGAGTAGGAGATTTCTCCTCCGAAGCCGGTGAGAGCAAGGCCAGGTGTTCTGAAATTGTGGTTGACTCCGTGGTTGCCTGCTTGCGAAAGGGAAGGTAGATTCTTGTCGGTTCGGTCCCTAGGTGTCTCAAGGCGAGTTTCCTGCCTCTCCTGATGAGGCTGGCGATGCATTCCATTCCTGAGGAGAATGCACGAGTGGGTCTCCCGAGGACCACCCATTGGATCGGTCGGGAGTTTTCGGAAGGTCCTTGGGCCAGTGCCCTGACGCCTCCCTTTGGCGTGAAGTGGACGTACAGGTCCAGGGGCATGGCTGGGTTCCACCTGGCAAGCGTGCCAGTGGACATCTGCTGTTCGATGAAGTCGAGGGAGCTCTTTGCTTGCGGTGTCAGCTCCTTGGGTTCCCAGGGGTGCTTTCCTTTCAGGAGGTCATATAGAGGGTCCATGACCTCGGGAGGAACCAGGACGATGTTGCGAACCCATTGCAGTGATCCCACCAGGCGTTGCACATCATGGAGTGTCTTGATGTCTCGGTGGATCTTCACTTTGGGAGGAGACACGTAGGAGCTTGTGATCCCCACTCCCAGGAAGGTCACGCAGGGTCCCCTCTTGATCTTTGCACTCGCGATTTCGAAGCCGTTGGCCCGGAGGGTTTCCGTGACTGTGGACACCAGGTGATCTACTTGGCTCATCGACGGTGCTGCAATTAAAATGTCATCCATATATTGAATGACGGTTGCGGTGGGGTAGGATTGTCGGACTGATGTCAGCGCTCTGTCCACAGTGATCTGGCAGATGGTCGGGCTGTCCACTAGTCCTTGCGGAAGCACTCTCCATTGGAAGCGTAGGTTGGGTCACTGGCCGTTCGGAAACACCACGGAGAAGGCGAGTCGTTCTCTGTCTTCGGGGTGCAGGGGTATCGAGAAGAAGCAGTCTTTGATGTCCAGCACTGCGCATGGCTGTCCTTCGGGAATGGCTGAGTTCGCAGGCAGCAGTGTTTGGACCGGACCCATGGGTCGGATTGTCTTGTTCACCTCTCTCAGGTCGTGGATGAGGCGGTAACCTTCTCCAGACCTTTTGGGGATTACAAACACAGGGGTATTCCAGGGGCTGACTGAGGGTTCTATGTGACCCTTTTGCAGTTCGCGTTCGACCAGCTCCAGCAAGGCTGCCACTCGAGGCTCTGACAAGGGCCACTGCTCGATCCAGACAGGGTCTGATGATTTCCAAGTCAATTTGATCGGCAGTCGGGGATGCACAGCAGTGGCCCTTATGATAAATTTGTAATCCTGACTCCTAGCATAGCAAGGACATCCCTCCCTATCAAGGGAGGAGAATTTTGGAAAATGTAGGGGTAAATTGCTATTGTTTGTTCTGGTCCCTTGTTCGTGTGAAGTGTCATAGCCACCAGCTGGGTGCTTTTCCATGCCCGGGTTTGTCCTCCCACCCCGTTCACTGGAGGGACTTCTCTAAATTGCCAATGTCTGGGCCAATGTGATTGGGGAATAATCGTGCAGTCTGATCCCGTGTCTGCCCAAAACTGAAGCTCTATGACGTGAGGGTCCTGGCTACCATAAAGGCGACATGTCCCCCACACTGTCAGGGGCTCCTTCCCTATTTTCATGCCAAGGGCCACCCAGGGGTCCCGCTCTGGGGCGTCCCCTGCTGGCCTTGTGGCACCTGTGCAGCTTGTGATGGTGGGGGGTGCAGAGACACTGTTGGAAGTGCTGTGCAGCTCTGCCATTGCATCGCTGGTGGGGGTGCAATGTTGATTGCCTGCTGTGGGAGCATAGGGTATGAGGGTTCCCTGCCCCACTGGGGGTTGGCATAGATGGGCCGTCTCCCATTTGCAGCGGGAGGAGGCAGAGTGTGGCCCGTGCGCCCCCTCCCTCTCCCGTTTCCCCGTGGCCGGGATCTGCAGTCCCTAGTGAAGTGACCTCTCTTCCCACAGCTCCAGCAGACCCCTCCCGGGCGCTGCTGGGACAAGGGTGCTGCCGGGGGAAACCGTGCTGGCTGTTGGACAGCCTGCTGCAACATGCCCTGCCTGACCACACTTAAAGCAAGCCATTGCACTGGTCAGGGTATGGACGGCTGCTTGAATAGGTGTCAGCTGTTCTTCCCTCACGACATGTTTGATCATGTCAGCCAAGCTGGCTCCGACTGGCAGGGACCGCAATATTTCTTTGGTGACGGTATTACACTGTTGCCTTAAGCAGTCTGCGGCTACTGGGCCTTTTGCCTCATTGGGTAAGTTGGAGGAATCTACCGCGGCCTGTAGGCGGTCGACGAATTTTGTAAAACTTTCACTTTCCCCCTGTTTTATGGTGGACCACGGTGTCGGTCTGGCCACTACCCTGGAGGCGGTGTGTATGGCCTCTCTGGCCGCCCGGGATGTTGCCCTAACTTCCTCGGCTCGCAGCTGTGCAGCCTGTTGTTGTGGTGTGGCTACTTCATCATGCTTCCCCATTAGCCGAGATAAACTAGACCCGTGGAGTGGCTGCCCCTCTCCATTAGCCCGCGCCAGTGCGGCTGTGCACAGGTCTGTCCACTCCTGCTTAAAAACTATGCGTCCCGCTCCGTCAAAAATTATGCGGCTTATTTGTTTTATATCAAAGGGAAGCAGATCATCGTTACCAAAAAGGCCGTCCAGGAGAGTAGAAACTACCCCTGAATTGATCCCTTTTTCTGAAATAGCTTTAACAATCGTCTGAATTTCTTTGATATTTACCGGCGTGTATATTCTCTGATTCCCCTGAGCACCCGTCACTCTCACTGGAAAAGCATGCACGTTTGCTGCGGGCTCCCAGTCCGCGCAGGCTATTTTTATTTTGCCCCAATCGGTAAATTTGTATTGTGATTGGTTCCCGTTTTTGTTTAAAGATTTATTCGGTTTCATCCGAAACCGCATTGATTCTATTCTCTCCATCTCCGAGTCGCCGCTGGACTCGGAGCGGTCTGAGGAGCTGTCGCTCCTTTCTGAGTCGGAAGTAAACTGGTGACAGACTTCCGGTCCTCCTTGCCGTTTTGTTCGGCTTCGGCCCCGCTCCTCCCCTCGGAGGCGGTGCCGCTCCCGCCCCCTGGGCTCGCCCTGCCTCCCGCAGGGAGGGATCTCCCCCTTATATGGTGGCGACATGGGGCGCGGCTCCCAGGCAAGTATCCGCCCCCCGCCGCCTCCCTGCGCATGCGCGGTTGCGGGGATCTGCAGCTCCTGACAGAGCATGCGCTCGGCGCCGGCTTCCCGCGCGTGCGCGTCTGCGTCTGTCTTTGTCCCCGGGCTTTTCGGGCCATGAGCGCGCGGGGTCCGCCCCTCCCCTTGCCCGCCCGCGCCATATTCAAACGGGTATGGCGGCGGGGACGCCGCCGCCGCCGCCCGCGCATCCGCGGCAGCCGCCGCCGCGGCGCCGCGCGCCTCCGCAGCCAGCTCTCCCCAGAAAGACTGCGCGCATTGCCCCGCTGTTTGTATCGGATCGGCGACCGGCGGGGAAAGGACGGGCGTGGGAACCGCGGAATTTCCGGGAGTTTCCGCGGGGGGGCCCGGACCTGGTGTGTCCCGCGGGAGGGCAGGGGGGTCCCCTGGGGGTTCCGGGGGATCTGGGCTCCAGCGCGGGGAGGGATGGAACGCGCCCGGCCCCCGCGCTTCCCCGGTTTCGATCGGGTCGCTTTCAGGGGGGGTCTTTGTTGTTGTGGCCACCCCCAGCTGTGGCACGGCTAGCAAATGTGCTTGCGCAGCCTGCCAGGTCTCCCGCTCCTCTATTGCCTTGCTTAAGGCTTCCTCTACTTTCCCCCACGCTTTCAGGCTTTTTCCACTGCCTGTGGTCTTTGTATCTTTTGCCAAGGCGGCAGTGCATTTTTCCCAAACCTCTGAATATAATATTTCTCCGGGGCTTTGAATGGCCCCCAGCTCTAGAAGTCTTGTCACGGCAAGAGTAAAATTTCTGAGCTCACACTTAATTCCCCATTGCATATGCATCAAACTTACGACCTTCGCTATCGCCCCCCTGCGCTGTGGTCGGATCCCGCCGCCACAGCCGCTGTCTCCGTCCAGGCGAATTCCCCGTCCCCCGAGGTTTTTCTTCCTCCCGGGTTTCGGCACCACTTGTCGCCTTCTGTTTGGAAGGCGAGGCGACCTGGTTCTGGAGCACAGCACGGCAGCCCAACCTCTCAGGGCTGCTCGGGCTTGAGAAATACGCAGACATCAATATGATGGACGATCTGAAGCGTTTATTATCTCTTCTTGAGGGGTTATATAGACCTGGGTTTCTCTACGTCAGGAAAGGGGTCGTGCTAGACTTTCTAGGGTTAGTATGGAGTGGAAAGTTACTGGTATTCCTATGTTAGTGGGGGTCGCTTGCTTAACTGCATTCCGAGGGTGATCACTATCTTATCTCTGGAGAGCAGGAGGGGAGAGGGGTCTCTGTTTCTTCCCGTAACAGCCCGTTATCTTCCGAGCGCCTGTCCCTGCATTCCACATTCCTCTTAACTAATTTCCAGGCAAATTGTTTTTGACACCCTTTAACTGTGGTCTCCTACCGTTCCTCAGGTATCTCCCATTCAACAGGCACTAATAATTCCTATCCACAAAACAAAGTTATTACTTTAACACTTTTTGCAATAAGAGCATACATTTTGTGAACCACAATACTAATTATTTTCACAATTCAAGCATTTACTTATAACCCAGCTAGCATGTCCAGTGTTGGAATGAATCAAATAAAGTTTACTAATGGAAATGGTAATTCCCCTTCTCCCCTGTACAATTCACAGGCTAAGGTCAGAATACAAGAACAGTCTTGATCTTTCTATCTGAAGTATTCCTCCCTCAAGGAGATGTTTTATTCAGGCAGTGCTCGAAACCAGTGATATAAGCGTTATCTTATTTCTTAATTCAGTGTTATTCTTTGTACATTTCTTGGATCATTTGGTTTTCTCAAACTATTACCACTCAGTCCCCATTGGAAAGTCAGTTTGGTATCACCTGGTTTAAATGTGATTGTCCCTTTCTCAGTTTCTTCACAAGTCTTTTGATTCTGCTGGCATGAATTCACCTTCTTTCCGTGATTCCGATCGTTGCTTCAGTAGTACCTGGAAAGGACTTCTTAATAGCATAGTATATAAAGAAAGACAATACTGCATTAACTTTTACCATTCGCTTTTCTTCTAAACTTTCTAGGTTTAGCTAAAAGCTTCTCCACAGCAGCCTCTTCTTCTTCTATCCAGCTGTGCTAATAGCTGTAGAGGCAAATTCTTCTTCTGTGAGTTACAGTTAGTTAAATAAGAAAAGCTAGACTAATTTTAACACGAGATGTATCACATCTATTGCCTTTTACTTTTGGGCAGCATTTAATTGTTTTTAGCTTTACAAACTCATTCTTCAGGAAAAAAAAACCCTTCTTTTTAACAGCAACACAAAACACACAAAAGAAAAAAAACTAAAAAACTTCTTACTTAAGAAAAACAAACCACTTTGTGAGGTTTGGAGAGTCATCAATCTCTGCTTTGATTTTATATTTTAGTGCTAGCCCCCTCTATTCACAGCCTTGCTGTCAATGCTATTCTTCGCCTTTCTGCCGGTGCTGCCACTTGGCTGCAGGGCGGGAGCAGGGGAGAACAGCCACGGGCATGGGGACCCTGGGGATATGCCTTGGGTCCCTTTTTCCCTCTCTCTCTCCCTCTCTCTCTCTCTCTCTCTTCTTCTCTCTCTTTCTCTTTCTTTCTCTCTCTCTCTCTTTCCTTCTCTCTCTCGGCTCACTTACCGGGCCCGACGCTGCCATCCTGGACTCGGGACCCCAACAGTCTGGGAGCCACCCCGGCAGTTCCGCCACGGAGCCAGCCTGCTCCTGGCTGGCAAACCTGTGTCCTCTGCTCCCAGCACCGCCGCCGGGTCACCTCCATGGATCGGTCCCTGCCACAGCCCCCGAGACCCTGCCACTCGTAGGGAGCGGTCAGACACCTCTCAACCTTGACAACCCCAAACTTGGCGTCCCCAGGTGCTCCTGACATTCTTTTTCTTTCTCTAGTCAACTTAGCCTCTTTTCTCTTCAAGGAGAGCCCGTTCTGCTAAACCTTCTCTGGACCTCAGTTTGGCATCGAATAACTTCCTAACAACTATGTGTTAAGACACTTCCCTGCCTTTCATGCAGAAAAAAACCCGCATTCACACTTCTGCTCTACTGACGTACACGTATGGGACACTCTTCTCTCTCAATTGTAACCCTTATGTGGTCGATATTTAATCTTCCCCTATTTCCTTCTCTAGCTCAAACTCTAGCTGTCATTTTCTCTTTTTTTTTTTTGATATAACTCTTATTCTTAATTGCACTCGTAAGACTCTTCTCAATAAATTGCTTCCTGCTCTTGGGACCAATAAGACATCTCCCGTCTAAATTTTAGTTTCTTTCCTTAATTACCACATCTTTAATGACCAGAAATGTAAAACTTTCTCTTTTTGCTCCTGTTACTTCCACTATATGTTTGCTCACACTATAACCTTTTGGAATATTTAACAGGCAGGTTCTCTCTGCCCCTGTGACTATTACAAATTCCAATTCTTCTTCTTGGGGACTCGCTTTTAAATTATCACAGGCTCTAGATGGTATTTGTCTTCCAAAAAAAAATAGAGCTTATGACCTCCCTATTCCTCCTCTGTGCCTATCTCTTTAAAGATTTTTCAGATCTTCCGCTTACTTGGACCATTTTCCTATTTCTCTTAAGTTTGTTTATCTTCTATAGCTTTTCTCCTGTATTTTTAGGAAGAATCAGGAGAGGGCTTTCTTTTAACTGAACTTTTAGTGTTTCTATAATGTGATTCTTTTAGAGAGTTTCCCTGAGCAGCCGGAGCTGTGGTTACCAAGGGAACGAAGCTCAGGGCAGGACGGGGAGACTCTGCATGACTCCGAGTCTCGGTCCTCCAAAGGCGGGGTCTGCAGGCAGAATCGTCCGAGGGGGTGTTCCGGTGCAGGCCGAGCTGGAGCGTGGATAGCCCCCACATGGCTCATAGTGGCTGATCCGGCAGAGACAAAGCCGGCGACAGACCCCAGCTGCAGCGGCGGTAGCCGACCCGAGTCAGGGCAGCCGGGGATGGGACAGACGGGACCCCCCCTCGGTGCAGTCAGCGCGGTAACCACAGTCTACACAGCAGGACAGACCCCCACCCCCGGCACGGCCGGCGGAGCGGCCGCGGGCCAGGCGGCCGGGACTGGGACAGACGGACTGTGCCGGAGCCGGCACATGGGCTGGGGGGGTGGTGCAGCTGCGAACGCGTGGGGGAACAAACGGGAATGGATGAGGTAATATTTTGTTCCCAGCCTTATACTTCCACCGTTTTTCTTTTGTTGCCTTTCAAAAATGTTATTTTCTTACAACTTCCCCCCTCCCCAGCATGTGGTATACTCTTTTTATTCTGGATTAAACGGTTTTTTACAAATAAACCCAGAGTTTAACAAATCCAAACTTCTGTTTGGATACTTTGAAATGGTCGACGAGCTAACTCACGACCTTCTCTTGTTGTTTTTCTCATCACTCTTTTGTTTATCCTTTGGCAAATTATACATCTTTCAGTTCCTTGTTTTTCTACTCTAAAAAATCTCAATGCACCCATAGTTCTTAAAAAAAAAACAAACGATCACACAAGGCCTGAGTATCCCACTGGGCTTTCTGATACATGTCTTTTGCTATTCCCTGGTAAGCATTTTATTGTCTGTCTTCCATCAAGATGTTTCTATTTCCCTGATTTATCTTGTTCGCTACCTACCTTGTTTTAATTCTTCTTTTTTGCTTCCTTAAACTTTGGAATTTCTAATTTTTCCTCATTTGGAGTTAATATTAACTCTTTCAGCTCTATTTTCTGCTGCATCTTTAGCTTCTTGATCCACAAAATTATTTCCCCTTATTTCCGGGGTCTTTACCTTTTGGTGTCCTTTAATATGTACTATAACTACCTCTCTTAGGTAATTTTAATGCCTTTAAAACCTCTAAAATAAGTTTCTCATGTACTAATCTTTTTCTTCTTGGATTAAGTAATCTCCCTTTTAAAAATTTTTTAAGGTATGTGCTACTCTAAAGGCATACCTTGAATCAATATATAACTCTTTTCTTTTGTGTTTAATATTCTAATGCTCTTTTTAAAGTATGTAATTCACAAATTTGCTTTTTTTTTAAATCAATTTCTGCATACCCTGTATTTTGCAAGGAGTTGTATTTCTGCTTGCTAACATAACTCCCAAAGGGCTATCTTGGGGTATTTCTGTTGGCAATTTTTTCCCGCTTTTCTTTCTTGTATCCACCTTACTGGATTTCTGCCCCATTTCTCGATGTTCTATCTATTTGTCCCCTGCTTCTGTTTTTCACTCTTTACCAACAACTTAAATACCACTTTCTTTCAACTACTTACCCCAAAAAACTTTTTTTCCTCACACTGCTTTTCAATACAATCTACCTCCCTCCAAGGAGATATGGTAAGGCTTAAAATGCACAACCTACCTTACCTATACTTTCATTCATTTACATTCACTCACTTTTACTTCCCATTCACTTTCACACATTCCTTCACACCCTCAAGACACAAAGTGGATCCTTATTGCTAAAAAATCACAGGTCCCTGTGGCCCCCCTTCACCTTGGGGTTGGCCCCCAGGTCTCAGTGTCACCAGGCCCCCTAGAAGGGCCCTGACTCTGGTTGCCTCTGGTGTTCGTTCACCTGTGAGGCTATCTGCGTGTCACTCACGCTGTTCAGCTACGGCCCCCCACACGCCCAGGGAACACCAGCTTGGTTTTTGCAGGTCACATACACACACTTCGGCCCAAAAGTCCCCACCTGCCCGGGGACAATGGCCTGGTCTGCAGGTCACACACACCCTTCGGCCCAAAAGTCCCCACCCGCCCGGGGACAATGGCCTGGTCTGCAGGTCACTCACGCTCTTTCCACTGCCTCCCCCTTCCCACCCACCCAGGAAGTTGAGGCTGACTTTGTGTGTAACTCACTCTTACACACACAACAAAACAACAATAAGGCACCTTTTACTTTCACATCACCTATTACAAGTTTAGGTGTTACTGGCCAGTCCCGGTGCTATTGGATATCCCTCAACCCAGCTGTGTTGTCCAACCCCAGATGCTCTTGGGCAATTTTTCCCTCAATCCTGCCGTGTTGTCCAACCCCAGATGCTCTCGGGTATTTTCCCTCAATCCAGCTGTGTTGTTCAACCCCAGATGCTCTTGGGCATTTTCTGTCCCTCAACCCAGCAGTGTGGTACAACTACAGATGCTCTTGGGCATTTAATTTGTTTTGCTGTGTTGTCCAACCCTGGATGTTCTTGGGCATTTTTTATCCCTCAATCTGGCTGTGTTGTTCAACCCTGGATCTTGTTGGGCAAAAATTTTTTCCCTCAATCTAGCTGTGTTGTCCAACCCTGGATACTGTTGGGTAAAATTTTCATCCCTCAATCTAGCTGTGTTGTCCCACCCTGAGTGTTCTCGTGCATATCCTCACTACGACAGAATTCTGCTCAACCCTGCTCTTGGATGCTCTTGGAATATAAATCCCTCAACCCAGCAGGTTTTTAGGGGCCCCTCCTGTCCCATTTCCTAGTGGGTTGGGCTAGGAAACCTTGCTCCCTACCTCTGAGGGCTCCAACCCCTCCCTGAGACCCAGTCCCAGTTACCCCGGGGGATTCTTTCACTCTCTTATCACTCACTTCGTCTCTTTACTGGCCGTTTTTCTCGCGAAAAGACGGAAACGCAGCATGGGAGACTCCGCACTCACATGGCAGGTCTGGGACAACCAGCCCGCCTCTCATTCACACACATTCATTCCCCCGTACCTGCCCCCCCGAGAAATACATACCAATCCTTTTTCCTTCCCGGGTTCTTCGTGCACACTACTACTCTTAGGGGGCCAATTACCGTGGTTGTAGGGAGCCTTTTTCCCTTCTCTTTGTTTTATTGCCTCCTTTTGTCCACAGATTGTAACCTGCGTCTGTCGGTCACCCCAGGGGAAACAGAGCGAGGCTGCCAAAGAGGGCAGGGCGCACCTTCCCCACTCTGACTCTCCTAAAGCACCGACAGCGAGGTGTTTAACCATCCTCTGCTACCAAATTGTGAAAAACGCCAATCACTTGTTTTCAAAATGTTAAAAGTTTAATAGTAATAAAATGGTTAAAAAAATTAGTAACACAGAGTAATAACAATTTGGACAATTTGGATTAGGACAATATGAGACAATAAAGACAAAGAGTTACGGACGTCCGGGTACCTTTTTCTGGGCAGCATGAGCCCGAAAAAGGACACCCGTTAACAAAGGATTAACCCTTAAAAACAATAGCCTGTTGCATATTCATACACTTCATACATGATGCATAAATTCCATTCAAATATAGGATTCTGTCTGGTCATCGTCAACTTCTTCCTCCAAATCCTAACAGCGCCTTCGAGGCGGGAAGGAGTTAGTTTCTTCTGATAAGGAGGCAATAAATTCTTTTTCTCTGAAAGATTTAGGTGTCCTGTGGCTGCTATCTCGCTGCAAGTCCTTTCTTTTAAACAAAGCATCTTACATAGCATAGTTTCTATTCTAACAATTTTTATAACCTAAACTATATTTAACACAGTACTTAAGAGAATTAATACAGCATTACTTTCTAACACAACACATATAATATTCATTTTAATATTTGCGAAAAGCCAATCATAAAATACATGCATTTTTCACAGCTTCTGCCTCACTGGTTTCTTGGTCTTTGCTTAGGCAGAGGGCTTTCTCTTTTTGGGTTCTCTTTTCGTTTTTCTTTCCTTGTCTTGGAGAGATTACAGTTAGTAATTTTGAACTGCCTAGAGGTGAATTTCACAGGTGCCTGCCTGTCACCAAGTGGGGCAGCCCTGCTCCAGCAAACTTGTCCAATTCAATTGGCCCCCGCTCCAAGAAAGACGACTACGAAAGCAGACGCTCTCTCTTTCATGGCAGCTTTTGCTGAAGGTGGGAGCTCTGCTTTGAAGGTGGTTGTTTTGGGTTTGCAATGGTAGACACTCATAAAGACTGCATTTCACAATTAGAAACTGTTTCAAAGTGAACTTTGCAAACTCTGCCAGCAGCGAGAAAAAAAAAGCGAGCGAGTTCCTGGGGTCGGGCCACCCTGTGCCGGTTCCGATGGTCTGGTCCCCTATCCTTCCCCCCATCCACAGTGCAGAGCACAGCAGCAGCACCAGGGGAGTCCAGCAAATGGCAGGAGGAAGCAGCGAGCAGCAGCACAGACCCCACATGATCTGGCAAGTCTTCATCTGCTGCTAGAACTGCTCTATAGGCTCCTGTCTTTCTCGGTAGGGGTTTCTGCCATTTTGTCCCTTTGTTCCTGGGACCATGCAGTCGCCTGAGGGCACCATCTTGGAAGGGAAGGGTGTGATGTCATCTTCCCTTTCTCTTTCGAGCCATGTGGCCGCCTCTGGCAAGCGCCATCTTGGGAAGGGTATTGCCGGCATTTCAGGGCTCTCCTTGTTCCCACAGGGTTTGTGAGATTAAGCAGTTTTGAATCGAGCAGTTATTTACTGTTATTATTTTGCCTGTTGCTGTTCCATTTGTTAGCAAACTGATATTTTTTTCACTTATATCCACTCGTATTCATTCCTTATTGGTGGAAAGGGATTGGTTGGAATTAAGGGGAGGTAACTCATTTTAGAGTGCCCACCTCTTTAAATTGTCTTAAACCACAACAGTAATCTAACCTCTGAATCCAGTAACATAGTTTAATATTTAGGGCATGTTTTAAAATAATATATTGAAATTTAAAACTTACTAATGTAGATGATAAAACACATTTTTGAAGTTCAAAAGATTATATGGGAAACAAGGGCCTTTTGATCCCTGTGCTTCAATTCCCTCTTCTTCATTTGCTTTCTTTATTTATTCTAAAGTATTTAGGATAACTTTCATTCTGTGCACCTAAATGATCTAATACAAATCACAATCCATCTGAATATAACCATTGAGCTATCATTAAATGGAAAATTAATCAAAATTTAATTTACTTTGGACAGTTAGCAGGGAAACATGAAGGCAGTGACTTTTGTATTCCAATAGTGTTATAAATGAGTCAATCAGTAGCCAATTTATCAAAAAAAATCGACAAAGCTTTATTTTGGAAAAAATTAAAAAATATAGAATTTCGAAATCTTACCACAGCCAAGTCAGCGTCAGCCCCGGGAGCAGCCGCTGGGTGCCTTAGGTTCTGGCCGACAGAAAGGCAGCCTTTCCCCAAAGTGCACCCCGAATGCTTCCAAGAGCCAGCTTATATACCATTTATTCTGCCTAAGGCCAAGATGACCACATATTTCTTTGTGTCCCTTTACATGTAAAGTTGAGTCTATACATGTGTAGAAACAGACAAAGACGAAGTCCAAGCTCAGACAGATGTCTGATCACTCTGGCGCAGAGTGCATTCACATGGAATAAGTCCTGAGTGCTGTGGGGAAATCGGTCCCAGGTGTGGGGTCTTGTGAGCTTCCTCAGGACTGTCCATTCCTGGAATGTCTTGATCATATCTTCTCCTGCATTAAAATGCAAGAAGTCTTCTCTGATAGCTCGAGCCAGTCCCATTGTCCCATTCATGCTGTCCGGGAAGGGGTTATGCATAGCTGGGATGCAGGAAGTCCCTTCTGATGGCCCGGGCTAGTCCTATTCATGTCGTCTGGGAAGGAGTTACCATATGCATAGCTGGCCCCGATAGGTCGGGGAAGACTGAAGACTGCAGGCTTTACACAGTAACTGGTTTGATGTTATCTTTTCCGAGGACTGTTCAGGCAATTCCCAGCCGGAACAGTTACAAACACAGGTTTTGATTTCTCCTAATATTTTATACACTTATTCCTAATTCTCTATAGCATGAATTAACCTATCACATATAACAAATAGCAAGTTTCACACTCAAAGACATTTTGTTTGAAACATGACACTAAATACTAAGTAAAAAAATATTTTCATTCTAAATATTGAAACATACTCAGTCCTGATGCACCAGAGTTACATGAGAGTAGACTCTCAGATAAAAGGTCCAAATGACTTGAAATCTAGTTGAGATTAAAGCCAACACAGAGTTTAGCCAGTATTCTGGAAACTCAGAAATAGTTATAACTATCAAACCTTAACGAAATTCTCTAAACCAAATTTCTCCACACCTACCTAAATAAAAAAGATGAAGCTCAAGTTTACACAAAAACATGGAAGTCTGTTGTATATTGTCTCTGTCAGTGGGAAAAAGTTTATCTAAGAAAAATAATAAAGTGGAAGTGGAAAATAAAACTAACAAATGTCCTATATTAGAAATAAGCCCACCTGTTCATCACTTCGATGATAGTCATTGTCTTCTTCCTGTTTTTCTTCAGTAGTTTGAATTTTCATCAGGTTTAGTTTCACCTTTCAGAAGAAAGCAGAGCATTACAGTAATTAAATTATATGTATCAAATGACAGGTAATCCTGAAACAAAGTCAAGACTATAAGAACAACTGTGGGGTTTTTGTTTGGGTTTGTTTTTTTAAGTAATTAGGCTTGTCAGAGCATGATCAGCATCTTTTGTAACCAGGAAAAAAGTTGGAACGCAGCTGTAGTCTTGTTAGCAAGAATGAAGACAGTAATCCAAAGCTTCCCAGAAAATCAGTTCAAGACACTGCTACAAATTTATCAGGACTCATTCACTATGCTTTCCTGGCAGTCACAAATTTGAGAATTCTTTAACTCTTTGATAAAAACACACACACGCATGTGATAGATGAGTAATGCGATGATTGACTCTCACAATTATCAATTGGGGCAAATATCATGTATATATGTTAAGAAGAGTTTTATAGATTTATAGTTATGTTTCACCCCCTTGTGTTGTTATCAGGGACTGCCTGGGTTTGGGACATTTGGGAGGGTCAGCTTGTCACTATGGCAACACCTGACCTCCAATCAAGATTTAAGGAAGTAAACTCCACCACTGGACAGCAAAGAAGGAGTCGGTGGACAGAACTCTGGAAGGGGCAAAAGGGTTAAAATGCAAAACCTCCATTGTGTGGGGGAGCACATGGTAGGAAAAATCCTTTGCTCCTGGTGCCATAATATTTTCTCTATTCCGTGAAAAATGCATATTTTATGATTGGCTTTTTGCAAATATTAAAATGAATATTATATGTGTTATATTAGAAAGTTATGCTGTATTAATTTTTAAATTAGTGTGTTAAATATAGTTTTAGGTTATAACATAATGTTAAAATAGAAACTATGCTATGTAAGATACTTTTTTAAAGAAAGGACTGGCAGCTAGATAGCAGCCACGGGACACCTAAATATTTCAGAGAAAGAGAATTCATTGCTCTCTTATCAGAAGAAACTAACTGCTTTCCTGCCTCGCTCAGCTTTGAAGATGCCATTAGGATTAAGAGGAAGAAGTTGACGATGACCAGACAGAATCCTGTGTTTGAATGGAATTTATGCATCATGTATGAGATGTATGAATAAGCAACAGGTTATTGTTTTTAAGGGTTAATCCTTTGTTAATGTGTGTCCTTTTTTAGGCTTATGTTGCCCAGAAAAATGTACCCGGATGTCTGTAACTCTTTATTTCTACTGTCTCATATTGTCCTAATCAAAATTGTCCAAATTACTATTACTCTATTTATATTGCTATTTTTATAACCATTTTATTTTCATTAAACTTTAAAAACAAGTGATAAGCGTTTTTCACAATTCAGTCTTCAGTTGTATTTTTGATAAGGTTTAATAAACCTTTCTAATTTTTTGGAAGTGAGTAGCATATCTCTCACACGCACATACATTTTGGGTATAACCACCACAGCATTTCTATCACAAAATTACACTTGAAAAGAATGAGAGGGAAGTGTCTTTACAAACAAACTGTGGGCCTGCTGGTAGATAAAACCAGATACTGAGAGGTGAAAGGAGCAATGGGTGGAACCATAAATTCCATAGGAATTTCACTAATTGACACAGATTGTTACTCACTCAAGACTGTGCTAAATCCCTAGACTTAGAGAAAAAGAACAGAGACACAAGGAAGAAGAAAAGGGGGCAGGGTACACATTAGAAGGGGATCTGTATTAGGCAATTCGGGAAGTCTGTGTCTCTCAAGTACCTCAACCAATGGGGAAAGAGAGAGGGAAATGTGGCCAGGAAAATTAGGATAAAAAGGAGGCTGCATCCTCCAACAACTTGATAGACCCCATGGGAAATGTCCATGGCCTCTCCCTTTATTCGAATAAAGTAACAGGACTCTTCTGTCTCCTTTTTTAAAATAAACCTCTGGTCTTTGCATTGATTTTCCTGACAGACATCAACAGTTTCTGAAGTTAATGCAATTTAGGGTCTCAGTAAAATTGCCCTTTTCTTATCATAGTTCCCACATAGATACTACTGAGGAGCTTCACCAGGAACACAGTACAGCCAACTAAAAGAACCCATTCTATAAACAAGTGTGATGCAAAACTATTTGGGACATAGATGGTGAGTTCAAAAGAGGTGAGTTCTTGTATATGGTTGTCCTAGTTGATCTAGGTGATGCAAAATCGTGCATTTCACGTGTCAATATGCAAAGTCTGTTTACTGTCTCTTTAAGACCCAGAACCTCTGTGCTTTACCCCGGTTCACAGAAGGGGAAGGTGTGCTGGGTCCCTTTAAAAACAGGGAACAGATACACATAGCTCTCTCTTTTGTTTTCTCTGTGCCCTGGAAGATTTCACAAGACCTCCACCACGACCGCCTGCTGAGGGGCGGGGGGGGGGGGGGGGGGGGGGGGCTTGTCCACTGATGCCCGCAGCTGCCCGTTGCTGGGGGTTGGACCCATTCCACAATTTTCCAGCCACTGCCAGCAGTCCACCACTTTTTCTCTGCCATACCAGGAGGTTGTAGCTGCTTCATAAGTTTTCAGCTGCTGAGGGGGTCGACCCTGCAACTGCCAGGAAATTTCTTCCAGTGTTTCAGCAGCATTTGTTACATATAAGTAAACCTTATAAAAGAAAGGCCTTGTAAAATCAGGCCTTGTTACTTCAGCTAAGCTAACAGCTAGCCTGATAAGTTCCAGTGAGAAAAGAATTGTAATAGTGAGAATCAGTTTGTATAACAATCTATTTTTGTGAGAAGACAGTTTGCACGTGTGGGAGGAAGATTCTACCCTTGAGAATCCGTGAAGAAAAAATGTAAACATCCGAGGAAGAAGAGAGCCTTAGCTTGTACGCATATGAGCACCTACTAACCAATCGAGTGGCAAGAAAGTTACTAATCAATCAGAATTAAACACGATGCTTTTGAAACCCGTGTAAAAATAGGCTTTTGAGACGAATAGCGGATTTGTCTTTACAAACAAGCTGTGGGTTTGCTGGTAGATAAAACTAGCACTGGGAGATAAAAGAAACAATGGGAAGGATTCCACTGATTGATGAATGGAAAAAGATATTTGCTTTTACAAATAAACTTTAGGTTTGCTGATAAATGAAATTAGACATTGAAAGATGAAAGAAACAATAGGGAAGAAAAACCCCTAAATTCCGTAAGAATTAAAAATTAAAAGAGAGGGTTAGATATTAGAGGGAAATCTTCGTTACCGGGCATATCGGTGTAATATATGGTATGGATAATTCATGCTAATAATGTATGGTATAAAATATTGTAAGATCCAAAAACTATGTCTCTGACCACTCCGGCCAGGAGAAGCTGTCTATTCAGATTACAACAAATTCCTGGACACAAGTTAAGATAATGATCGACGCCTTAACGTAAGAATAGAAGCTTCCAGGGCGATGATCACCGGTATCCCGAGTCATCGGGGAGCCACCCAAGAGCGATTATCGCCTTGCCGATTGCACCAATCAAGATAGTCAGCAGGTGCCAAACTGATACATCTGAATACATGGCTTCCCCGGAGCCTATTGACGCCGACTGCGCACCTGGAACCGGCTTTTGTCCAGCTCTGCACATTGAAAGGAACAGAGATGCATGTGAAGAGTTACAAAGGAAATTTGGTCATCTTTGCCTCGGGCACAATAAACTGTATAAAACCTCGCTGCAAGAAGCAGCATTCATGAACGGGGGAGACTCTGACACTAGGGGTCAGGTCCAGGTTCACCCAGCGCCGATCCCAGGCTCGACGCTGTCTCTTTGGCTGTGGTGGTCTCAGAGACCGAAATTCGGTCGCGCAGACAAATTAATAAATCTTTTCAAAACTTTTGATAATTTTGGCTCACAATTTGATAATTTATAACAATCTGGTGACAACCCAAAGTTATTTGAATTTGGGGTTCAGGACCCCTTCCCGCCCAGAAGGTGCCCCGCTGATTTCAGTGGTCTGAACGGGATTGGAGTCCTCGAGACCAATCAAAAATCACCAAACTGAAACCGGAGCCACAGCCAAAGGGGGATAAAAATGGGCCCAGCTCTCAGAAACTCGGCAAGATCCAGGGGATCTCCGAGCCCGAGGTGCTTTTTCCACTCAGAAATCAATGTGCACAAAGAATCCACACATGAAAGGAACCGTGAGTATCGCGTTGTTGAGTGGGGTGTGACCGAGCCTGTGTGTGAGATGTGACTCTGTCACGAAGTGAGTGTGGACCCCATGATCGCATTTCCACCATCCCGCGAGGGACGTGGTCGGTCAAGGGGGAAGCGGACGCTTTTTTCTTAACACACGTGGGACCCGGGACTTGTAGGGAGTTCAAGGGGGGAATATTGGTCATGGTTGGGTCAGAAAGGAGAGAAAAAGACCGTCCTGGAAAATTCCAGGAGCCCGTCTGCCTTCTGATCCGGACAAAACAGGTAAGAAAACCGGAGATCAGTCGAAAAGTCAGTGGAATGGTTCTCCGTTTGACTGAGTAAGACTGGCAGCATTTCGCAAGTTCAGGAAATCGACATCGGACAAGGATTCGGGACTCACGATGAGCATCCCAGCCAGAGGAGACAAGGTGAGAAAATTCGCAGGTGGGATTTTTGGAAAAATGGGGTTGGGAAAGAGCAGGTTCCAGAGAAAGCCCCTGGAAAAATCTCCCCAGGGTCCCGAGAAAGTTCTGCCAGAAATCCCAAGAGATAGTCCATTGGGGTGAATGCTAGAACATTGGGGTGACAGCCCCAGGAGAGCTGGCAGGTCCAAGGAGAAAATGATACATTTTTGTATGGAAAAATGGGGAGGGAAGGAGATCAGAAAATACGTGGTTTGGCCGGTTTCGGCACATTTGCAGCATGGACTTGCGAGTCTTTGTACGATCACGTATTTGATCGCCGCCTGCAGGATTTCGAGGAAATTGAGTATGCCGAAATGTGGAGGTACGCTTGTATGAGTTTATACCCGGTACGAGCCCTCTGACCCGCGGCGAACAGGGGAAAGGAATAGGAACCCTTGGACAATCTTCCACTGCATAAATCCGAGGTTCTCTGGGCTTTATATGGGTCCAAATCCGGCCAGCTCGAACCCAAGCCAGCATGGACATGCATAGACTAGGATAAAAGACAGAGAAGCGCTCTTTCCCACGTGGGGACGAATGTCCAGTTTATTGGCTTGGAACAGGACACTTCTGGTGATGGCGACCACCCAGGTAGAAAAGAGGATGTGGCCCCCTTGCAGGGCAGTTTTATACTCCAGGGAAACAGGGGCAGGGGAAGAGGGTCGCGGCCAATGGGATACCACTGGGGAGGGGCGAGGGGGAAGCCACCCATGGGACAGACCACCAGGGGAAGGGATGCACTGGGGAGAGACCAGGTGCTACGGAGGGGGGAATAAATCATCCATGTGACCTGACATACCCAGTAAATTTTTCCCATCACCAGGGCAAAGACAACTAAATAAACTATTTAGTGCAATACAACATTCCACCTCCCTACCTTGTTCCTCTGCCCCAGCCCAGATCAGCTCAGGCACTGACGGCGCCCGCGTTGCCTCTCGAGGCAGCGATCCTGCTGGGTCAGGTCTCAGCACCGCCGCTCCCACCGGAGCAGCCGCTGCCGCTGACCCTTCCCAAAACTGAAGAAAAACAGGTAACCATCCCCAAAGTCAGCTCTCCCCTGGCCCATCGAACGAGGAGGGCAACCACGGGAGATAGTGAGGATGAGGAAGAGAAGCCCCGCTTCTTCCTTTATGGGAGGTGCCGACGGCTCCGGGAGTTATCGGCTTGGTACACGTGACGATTGACACCAGTGATGTGAGAGCGTTCAAGAAAGAGATGGGAAAATTGATGGATGATCCTTTGGGGGTGGCAGAAAGGCTAGATGAATTTCTAGGGACCAGCACCTACACCTACGAGGATCTCCACACGATCATGAGATTGCTGTTCAACAATGAGGAAAGGGACATGATCAGACTAGCCGCGATCAAAGATTGGGAATGGAGAAACCCCAATGGGGAAAGCGGGGACGAGAGGTGGCCAAACCAGAAACTGTCCTGGAATGCCCAGACGGAGGACGGGAGGCAGAAAATGATAAATTTAAGAAATATGATAATTCAGGGTATCAGGGAAGCGGTACCCAAGGGACAGAACATGAGTAACGTACTCGGGGAGTGCCAGGGAAAAGATGAAACACCCACGGAATGGTTGGAGAGGCTCCGAAAGGGCCTGAGAATGTATTCAGGGATCCCGATTCTCCGATCGGGGAGGTTTTATTGAAAACTCAGTTTGTGGCAAAATCTTGGGAAGACATTCAGAAAAAGCTAGAAAAGATAGATCGTTGGCAGGAAAAGGGGTTGCAGGAGCTGCTTCAGGAAGCCCAGAAAGTCTACATGAGACAAGACAAAGAGAAACAGAAGATCCAAGCTAAGGTATTGGTAGCTGCGGTAAGGGAAGCACAAAAACAGGAGCAGGTCAGAGACACGGTGAAGATGGCGCCGGCGAAGAAGCAGAACCCTTCCCAGGGAAAAGGATTGAACAATCAGAAGAAGGATTTCTAGTGCTATTACTGCAAGCAAAAGGGACACATCTGAAGAAATTGTCCCAACAAAGCCAAGGACCAGGCAATGTTTCAAGAAGATTAGGGGTGTCAGGGGCTTTTCAGTTTGGGGTCCGGAACACCGAGGGAGCCCTTGATAAAATTAAAAGTAGGACCCCACAGTCAGGAGATGTGGTTTATGGTAGACTCGGGGGTGGAACGGACAGTGGTGCAGCAGCTACCGCAAGGGTGCTCTCTGAGCGACGATTCAATGATGATAATCGGGGCGAAAGGGGAACCCTTTGAGGTTCCGATCATAAAAGATGTAGAAATAGAAACAGAAAACAAAAGATGTACAGGAAATATCTTATTGATAAGGGATTTTAATTTACTGGGGCGGGACATGATGGTAGCCCTAGAAATCGGCTTGGCAGTGGAGAATTCCCGGCTCAGGGTGAGAATGTATAAACTCACCATCCAGGATGAGGAGAAAATAGACCCGAAGGTCTGGTATGTCCAAGGGGAAGCTGGGAGGTTGGACATAGAGCCGATTCGTGTCAAAACTGAGAGACCAGAGGACCCTATTCGGGTCAAGCGATATTCCATCTCCATGGAGGGGAGGATGGGATTGAAACCAGTGATTGATGAATTAATAAAGAAAGGAACGTTGGAGGCGTGCATGTCCCAGCACAACACCCCAATTCTGGCTGTGAAAAAGGCAGACGGTAGCTTTAGGCTAGTGCAAGACTTAAGGGCTTGAATCAGAGAACTAAGACTTTGTTCCCCGTGGTCTCGAATCCTTACACTTTGTTGAATAACATTTCCCCTGAGGACACGTGGTACAGCGTGATTGACTTGAAGGATGCTTTTTGGACCTGTCCTTTAGCAGAGGACAGCAGAGATTATTTTGCATTTCAGTGGGAAGATCCAGAGACGAACAGAAAGCAGCAGCTCAGGTGGACGTCGTTGCCTCAGGGCTTCGTGGATTACCCGAATTTATTCGGGCAAGCACTTGAGCAGGTGTTCAGTCATTTTGTACCAACGGAGGGGACAAAATTGTTACAATATGTAGACGATTTGTTGGTTGCAGGTCCAAGGGAGGAGGTTGTAAGGGTGAGCACCATTGAGCTTTTGAACTTTTTAGGGGAAAAGAGGTTGAAAGTGTCAAAGTCAAAGTTGCAATTCACAGAGCCCAAGGTCAGGTACTTGGGACATTGGTTAACCAAGGGAAAAAAGAAATTGAATCCAGAAAGGGTGGCAGGGATTATTGCCTTACCACCCCTGCAAACAAAAAGGGAGGTCAGACAGCTTTTGGGGTTGTTGGGATATTGCCGGCAGTGAATTGAAGGGTACAGCGAAAAGGTGAAGTTTCTATACGAGAAACTCACCACAGACCGAATCAAATGGACGGAAAAGGACAAAGAAGAATTCAGGGGAGTCAAGGAAGCACTCACAGTGGCACCAGTGCTGAGCCTCCCTGATGTGGAGAAACCCTTTCAGTTATTCGTGGACGTGAGCAATCACACAGCACACGGGGTGCTGACACAGGACTGGGCAGGGGTCAGGAAACCAGTAGGTTACTTGTCGAGGCTTTTGGACCTGAGCAGCAGAGGCTGGCCCACCTGCTTGCAGGCGATTGTCACTGTAGCATTGCTGGTGGAGGAAGCTAAGAAGGTAACCTTCGGTGCACCATTGGTAGTATTTGCACCGCACAATGTGCGGGGCATACTACAACAGAAAGCAGACAAATGGCTCACTGATGCTAGATTGCTAAAGTATGAGGCCATTTTGATTCACTCACAGGATTTGGAATTGCGGACAATGACCACGCAGAACCCTGTGCAGTTTTTGTTTGGGGAAGCTTCAGAGGAGCTTGTTCACGATTGCGTGGAGGTGGTTGAATTACAAACAAAGATCAGAGAGGATTTGGAAGAGGAAGAGTTAGATGAAGGAGAAAAATGGTTTGTGGATGGATTGAGCAGGGTGGTTGATGGGAAAAGGAAATCAGGATACGCAGTCGTGGATGGACAAATGGGAAAAGTGATAGAAGCAGGTCCCCCTGAGCGCGAGTTGGTCGGCACAGGCTTGTGAACTGTACGCAGTTCTGAGAGCCTTGAAGGGACTGAAAGGGAAAAAGGGAACAATTTTTACAGACTCTAGGTATGCCTTTGGAGTGGTTCACACCTTTGTGGGAAAATCTGGGAAGAAAGGGGGTTGATCAACACCAGGGGGAAGGGACTGATGCATGAGGAATTGATCCGGCAAATCTTAGAAGCTCTAAGGGGGCCGGAGGAAATTGCGGTGGTCCACGTGAAGGGGCACCAGGCAGGGATTCAATTCCGAAACAGGGGAAACAATTTGGCAGACCAGGAAGCCAAGACCGCGGCACTGATGACGGTAAGTACCCCGGAGATTGAAAGGATCGAGGTCCCAGATGACCCTCCTCAGCCCTCCCAAAAGGAGATTGAATGCTATGAGAAGATTGGGGAGAAATTGGAAGAAGGTAAGTGGAAATTACCTGAAGGGAGAGAACTAGTCTCTAAAGGTTTTACCAGGAGGATTTTGCGGAAACTGCACCAGCGAACACATTGGGGAGCACAGGCCCTGGCAGAACAATTTTTGAAAATTTTCGGGTCCAGGGGAATTTACCAATTGGCCAAACAGGAGGTACAAGGATGCCTGATTTGTCAGAAAGTTAACAAAACAAGGGCAAGACAGGTCATCCTGGGGAGTTGCCCCATTGCATACCGACCATTTGAAAGAATACAAGTTGATTTCACAGAGTTGCCCGAAGTGGGGAGATTCAAGTTTGTGCTTGTGATCGTGGACAAATTGACTCATTGGGTGGAGGCTTTTCCCAGCCCACGGGCAATGGCTCAGACAGTGTCCAGAAAATTACTGGAGGAAATTGTGCCCCGTTATGGGGTGGTGAATTACGTTGATTTGGACCAAGGAACACATTTTACATCAAAGATTATTAAGCAGATGGCTGAGGCACTAGGCATTTGGTGGGAATACCACACTCCGTGGCATCCCCAGAGCTCAGGACAAGTGGAAAGGATGAATCAGACCTTGAAAGCGCAGTTATCTAAATTAATTTTAGAAACTCGGGTGTCTTGGTTGAAATGCCTGCCTTTAGCACTGCTTAATATCAGGACGATGCCTCATTCAGAGACGGGGCTCTCATCGTTCAGAATGCTACATGGGATGCCATATAGACATGGGATGCCGGTGGGACACCCCAGGCTTGAAGACAGCCAGATTCAACCATATTTGGTTGGAATCAACAAAAATTTGCAGGAACTTAGGAAACATGGGATAGTATCTCAGAGTGCTCCTCTGGGATTCGCTATCCACAAAATTCAACCGGGTGACAGAGTGCTTGTGAAAGTGTGGAAAGATGTACCCCTCTCTCCTCACTGGGAAGGTCCCTTTCTTGTGCTCCTGAAAACAGACACAACCATTCGGACGGTGGAGAAAGGCTGGACACACATGTCTAGGGTGAAGAAAGTCGAACACCAGGAGGAAGCGCCCGAGTGGAGGGTCACTTCTTCCCCAGGCGACTTGAAACTCAAACTCCAACGTCCTTGTAAATGACCAACGGCGAGCGGATAAGTTGTATACTGTCTGACTGTGTATGCTATCCATTTGTACATTTCAAGTGTGAATATTGTCAGGGGGCGTTTGTTGTACACTGTAGAAGGGGACAGAGGCCAAAGGGATTGTGCACTCAGTGTCTGGAGGAGGAGCTTGAGCTGACTAACCGAATCCTAACCCTAGCCACAAACCTAGGAATCATTGACTTAGATTCACAAGAGTGGTTTCATATTTTTCAGAACGGGGTGCGTGGATAGCTTAGATCTAAGGCAGAGGTTCTGGATGTGGAGTGCCGGAAATCAATCAAGGTACCGTGCAGCTCAGATGCCGTCAGAATTTCACGGTGGGGTGCCTTCAAAAGGAGGTATGCAGCTAGGTCAGAAAATGTTTTCCCTGAAGAATACTCCTGCTGCTGCGAAGATGGTCTTCCTCGCCGCTGGTGGCACCCCAGGGGGCAGAGGCAAAGGCAGAGGAGTATGCCTGGTGGGAATCCTGATTGGCCTTAGCCAAGCCATGTGCAGGACGCAGAGTCTGCACATTGAGGTCCCAATGAGAGGCGGAAATGAGAGCTCCGCAGATGAGTGTGGTAATTGCACTCAGGTGGTCCCAGCTGAGTGAGGGGACGGGAGATCCTCAGCATACCAAGCCCCGGAGGAATGCATCAAGGAGTCTGGCAGGTACTGTTGGAGAAACAGCACGAGGGTCAAATTATGTAAATTGGACAAAGGGATCTGGTGTATCGATCCCGAGGCAGGATCAAGGAACAGGCAGTCAGGCGAGCACAAGCATCAGATACGGAGATGGAGTGCAGAAATAATGTCAATCCCCATTTGCAACCAATGCAATCGAACCATGCGGGTTGGGGGAAAAACGGAATCGATTTTTGCCACGTATCACCAGGTGAATCCATTGTGTTATGACAATACGAGGCTGGGGATATGCACAATGAACGGAAAAATGTATTGGATGGGAAGCAATGTTAAATTTGATAGCAAATTTACCTTGAGCAGGGAACCAATCATATTGGATTTGGAACAGGCGAATGATGACAGGGTGTGCCTGCAATATGACAGGGTTGTCTGTTTTGCGAAAAATAAAGATGGTGAGGATCCTGAGGGAAGAATGAGAGAAATCACTCAGGAATTGAAGAGAAGGAAGTCAGAACTGAGGAGGAAGCAAATTGAACAGGAGAGATTAAAAACTCTGGGAGAACAGTATGAATTACTTGAGAAACAATACGTTGATGGGGAATTACCTTCCCCGGACAGAAACCTATTTATTGATTTGATGCAAGAAATTGCAACTGAACTGGGATTGTCAAATTGCTGGATTTGTGGGGGGCTGAAATCAGCAGAGAAATGGCTATGAAAGGGGAAGGTTTGGCTCCAGAACAGCTTCTGAAATGGGACAATCCAAGGGTCTCAAAATTGGCACAGAGGCCTAAGGGATGGATTTTGGACCAGAGGGTGATTGGAACCATTTGCATCAGTCGGGAAGGAAAGGAATATACTGAAATGGTGGGATAGACTCTGTGTGTGACTACCCTGATGGTAAATTCAAACAATAAGGGCAAGGTCTGGCAACCAGAACTCCCTGCGGGGTACTGGAGTCGGAAGAATGAGACCAATTCTGAATGGAACAGAAAGATAGGACTTTGCTGGGTCAAAAATCCTGGAGCCAACCCTTACCAATCCTTGGAGGGCCTGAGAGAATACTGGGGAGACCCAGGGAGAACGAATATCAGATGGAAAGCCCCGGATGGAATTTATTGGATTTGCGGGAAAAAGGCATACAGTGAGTTACCCCCGAGGTGGAAGGGATCATGTACTCTGGGCATGATCCGGCCAGTCTTCTTTACTCTCCCTCGAACGAAAAGTAACCTATTAGGGGCTCCTCTGTATGAGACCCTAAGGAGGGAGAGGAGAAGTCTGAAAAAGATGATACCGGTCATAAGTGGCAAACAAACCTGGGGGGAGGAAGAGTGGCTGGATGCGAGAATAATTGATTATTATGGACCGGCCACGTGGGCTCAAGATGGAAGCTACGGGCATAGGACTCTGATTTACCTGGATGCGAGAATAATTGATTATTATGGACCGGCCACGTGGGCTCAAGATGGAAGCTACGGGCATAGGACTCTGATTTACCTACTGAACAGGATGATTCGGCTGCAGGCAGTGGTGGAAATTGTATCAAACCACACCTCTGAGGCCCTGGATTTACTTAGTCAGCAGCACACCCAGGTATGGGCATTTGTGTACCAAAATCAAATAGCTTTAGACTATTTGCTGGCCGAAGAAGGGGGAGTGTGTGGAAAGTTCAATGAATCAGAATGTTGTATTGAGATTGACGATTATGGGGAGACCATAAGAGGATTGGCAGCAGAGATCAAGAAAGTGGTCCATGTCCCAGATCAAAAATGGAATTCAATTTTGCAATCTTCATGGTGGGACAGATTGTTTGATGGGGCCTGGTGGAACAAAATAATATTCTTTGTGCTGTGTTCAGTAGCCAGAATCCTATTCCTGCCATGCCTAATTCCTTTTTTTATTAGACTGATCCACTCCGTGGTACAGGGGATGCAGATAGCGATAGTGCCTGTGGACCCGGAGTTGGCTTCCGGAAGCAACACACCTAAAATCATGAGCCTGGGAGAAAAGAAGTATGCCAGCAATGCTGCCGAAGTATTGGCGAAATTTGAAAAACGAGTGAAAACGAGTGTAAACAATACTGAGTATCAGGGTGTTCCACAAGGGGAGCATAAGATAATTTAATAAAGTTTGTTCTCTTTGTGAAAGACCCTTAAAGGTGGCGGGTAGAAGTAGAAATAAATAGAATTTAGCAATTTGGGTTATAAAGGGAGCATGAATTAAATTACTGATATAAAAGGGGAGGGATTGTAATATATGGTAGGGATAATTCATGCTAATAATGTATGGTATAAAATATTGTAAGATCCAAAAACTATGTCTCTGACCACTCCGGCCAGGAGAAGCTGTCTATTCAGATTACAACGAATTCCCGGACACAAGATAGTGATCGACGCCTTAACGTAAGAATAGAAGCTTCCAGGGCGATGATCACCGGTATCCCGAGTCATCGGGGAGCCACCCAAGAGCGATTATCGCCTTGCCGATTGCACCAATCAAGATAGTCAGCAGGTGCCAAACTGATACATCTGAATACATGGCTTCCCCGGAGCCTATTGACGCCGACTGCGCACCTGGAACCGGCTTTTGTCCAGCTCTGCACATTGAAAGGAACAGAGATGCATGTGAAGAGTTACAAAGGAAATTTGGTCATCTTTGCCTCTGGCACAATAAACTGTATAAAACCTCGCTGCAAGAAGCAGCATTCGTGAACGGGGGAGACTCTGACACTCTAGGGGTCGGGTCCAGGTTCACCCAGCGCCGATCCCGGGCTTGACACTGTCTCTTTGGCTGTGGTGGTCTCGGAGACCGAAATACGGTCGCGCAGACAAATTAATAAATCTTTTCAAAACTTTTGATAATTTTGGCTCACAATTTGATAATTTATAACAGCAGGAAGTCTGTACCTATCAAGTACCTCAGCGAATGGGGAAAGAGAGAAGGGAAATGCAGCTGGGAAATTAGGATAAAAAGGAGGCTGCGTCCTCCAAAAATTTGAGAGATCCCAGGGAAATGCCCCATGGCCTCTCCCTTTATTCGAATAAAGTCAAAGGACTCCTCTGTCTCCTTTTTGGACATAAACCTCTGATGTTTGTGGATTAATTTTCCTAACACTTTGAACATTAAAGTGGGGCTTTTGCCGCTTGATTTTGAAAGTGTTGTGCCCACCTTTGTCCGACTTCACAGTGACAAGCATTGACTCCTTTCAGACAAAATAGTTTTTCCAAGTTTTGGTTTTTTCCCTTCCCCCGTTGTTTGGGGGGAGAAGGGAGCTTTGGAACTCCGAGGCTGGAGGCTCATTTGAAAGGAATGAGGGACTTGTCATTACAAACAAACTGTGGGTCTGCTGGTAAATAAATTAGATACTGAGAGATAAAAGAAACAATGGGAAGGATTCCACTGACCAATTAATGGAATGAGAGAGATTTGTCTTTACAAACAAACTGTAGGTCTGCTGATAAATTAAATTGGATACTGAGAGATGAAAGAAACAATGGGAAGAACCATAAATTCCATAGGAATTCCACTGATTGACACAAGGAAAAGATAAAGCAGGGGGTATACATTAGAAGGGAGTCTCAGGCTTTCTGGGAAGTCTGTACCTCTCAAGTACCTCAGCCAGTGGGGAAAGAGAGAGGGACATGCAGTTGGGAAATTAGGATAAAAAGGAGGCTGTGTCCTCTAAAAATTTGAGAGACCCCATGGGAAATGCCCATGACTTCTCCCTTTATTCTAATAAAGCTACAGGACTCCTATGTCTCCATTTTGGAAATAAACCTCTGGTGTTTGTGGATTAATTTTCATGAAAATTTGGGGGCTCTTTTCCAGGATATTTCCACCATCCTGGAACGGCAAGCAGCAAGCAGAGCTCAAGATGTGCCTCACCCAGTTTTGGTGATCAGCTTCTCTTGGTGGTGGCTGGCACCGGGTGATTGATTGGGTTCCCGAGACTGTCCAGGAGACAGACGAGTGGCAGACCAGGGGTGTCTGTGAAGAGTCCACAAGGGATGGACCACTAAAAATCTCACTGGTGAGTAAAATGGGATCTTCAGGGAGCAAACCTGGGAGGGCACCCATGGAGGGTAGCACAGGTAAAGCTGGGAAGGGGCCCCAACAAAAGGGATGCCAATCCCATAATACCCCTAGAGAGTCCCTTGGGGAGAATGCTGAGGTCTTGGGACAGATTATGCATTCCGCCAGAGGTAACTAGGGAAATAATGGCAGAATATTGCTATTGTGCGTGCCCAAAATATGATTTGACAAAGGGGCTTAAATGGCCACCTTATGGAACAGATAGAATTCGCTTGTGTCGAATTATGTGGTGGTATTTAGAAGAGAATTGGAAAGTATTGATTGAAAAGGAATGTGGCTCGATATGGTTGAAACAAGCCATAGGAGAGGTCAATGTGTTAAGAAAGAAGGAGGAAGAGGAAAAAGGGGAGGAAGAGAAAAACGGTGAGGATTTGGATGTTTTTCAGCACCTTCCCCCGTCTTGTCCTCCAATTTTGCCAGCTGACCCAGGGCCAGCTGCAGGTCCCCTGTATCCTCAACTTTTGGAGCAAAGGGATCAAGGAAATGCTGTTCTTACGGCCCCACCTGAGGATAATGACATTGCAAGGGGAGGACAGCAGCATATTTTATCACCCCCTGTGGGAGTATGGATTGTAGGAGAATAGAGATAGTGCTGAAGGCAATCTCGCCCCTGAGGTGTTGCAGCTGTACTAATTACCAAAGAGTAGGAACAGGCCTGCCCTTAATAGGCCACAGCTATGTCCAATAAGGATGAGTGTTATAAAAGAGTGGGTTAGCTAATTGAGAGGTGAGCTGGAGTTTGTTGGGTGTGCTGTGAGGGGCAGTAAGGAGTCAGCTGGCCGTGCAGAAGGAAAAGGAGTCAGTGTTACAAGAAGTTGCCTGTGGGAACTCACAGAGAGAAGGTATGAATGTTTTATAGTAAGATGATAAACTGATAGTGACAGATTGGTGCTAAGCACGGATGCCAACAATTGGTGGCCCATACAGGGATGAGTCCCAACACCCCCTAGAACTAGAAAGGGAACTCAGTACAGGTGATCAGAAGCCCCCTGGACCTAAGAGGCAGGGGTACACCAGAGGCCACTATGTCAAGTTCCCTTGGGGGATCGGGGGGAGGGTTTGGGTTTGCAATTGTACCACTTACTACCCAGGATATAAGAGGGTTAACAAAGGAATTACTCCCATATCTCCCATATTTGGATGATCCAATAGGGGTGGAGGAAAAGATAGAGGAATATTTGGAAAATGCAGATTATACGTGGAAGGATTGGGATTTTCTTGTGGGGATTTTGTTTGGGTCATCAGAGAAATGAATGATTTTACAGAAAGCTTGGCAGCTGGGGGAGGATAAACATCCACAGGCAGTGGGGGGGGGGGGGGGGTTGGACACAATGTACCTACTGTGGCTGATGCAATTCCCCAAGGGGACCCCCAGTGAGACCCAAATAATCAGGCCAATCTGGCTTGCCTTTGCGATTACCGTGCTTATTTGATTAGGGCAATCAAATCAGCAGCTCCCAGAACAAACATAGCTAAGGCTATGGATCCTGAGGGGTCAGCCTTTGACACATTGCTGAAGGTACAATTTGTTACTAAAGCCTGGCCTGATATAAGGAAAGGAGTACAGAAAGATGACGAGTGGCAGAATAAGCCTCTGGAGGAATTGGTTAGGAAAACACAGCAGATATATGTAAGAAAGGATGAGGAAAAGGCAAAGATGATGGCAGAGTTTTTACAGCCCCAGAGGAATAAGTGGCAGGGTCCAAGGGGTCCCCTGGGACAGAGGGGATGGGGTCTGCCATAAGGATGTGGCAGAAGCATTCCCTCCTCAGCAGAGCAGAGCCAACCCAAACAGGGGTTGGGAAAGAATCACTGTGCTATCAGCATGGCAGAGGGACACTGGAAGTGGGACTGTCCATAGAGACAGCTGGACCCTCAGGAGGAGGAAGTCCAGAGGACAATGGAGATGGATTGCTAGGGGTGTCAGGGGGTCCCATTATACCAGGGGACCCACCACACTGGAGCCCCTGTTAACTTTTAAGGTGGGTCCAGATCGAGAGGAGATGTGTTTCCTGGTAGACACAGGGGCCTCTTGATCCACCTTGAATTTTATCTCTAAGGGGGGGAAATTGTCAAAAAGATCACTGATTATTCAAGTAGTGAGTTGAAAGGATGAGTGAGTGCATTTTATTCAACTGCTGTTAGTAGATGTGGGGGGATAGGTTTGAAATGCATAAATTCCTGTTTGTTCCTAATTGTGATTGTAATTTACTGGGAAGGGATTTGCTGACTAAAGTGGGAATGCAACTTAGTATTGTGAAAAATGATACAGAGTCTAACAGTGTGGTAACTGTGTAAAATGTCTGAGAATGCTTATGCTGAAATAAATCCAGAAGTGTGGGCAGCCCCAGGGAAATATGGAAAACTAGACATAGAGCCTCTCCAAATTACTTTGAAGCAACCAGGACAAGTGGTGTCTAGAAAGCAATCTCCTATTTCAAGGGAAGGAAGGGAGGAAGGAAAGAAGGAAGGAAGGAAGGGAGGGAGGGAGGGAGGGAGGGAGTTCCAGCCTGTCACTGAGGCCCTGCTAAAGGCAGGGAGTGTTTGGAGCCATGGATGTCTCCCTATAACACTCTTATCTTTCCAGTTAAGAAACCAGATGGAACTTACAGAATGGTGCAGGATTTAAGAATAATAAATGAAATTGTCAAACCAAGGCATCCCATAGCTCTGAATCCTTATACCATCCTGTATCAGATCCCTTCTTCACATCAGTATTATTCAGTACTAGATTTGAAAGATGCTTTCTGGGGGTGTCCAATTACAGAGGACAGTAAATAGTATTTTGCCTTTGAGTGGGAGCAGGAGGAAGGAAGGAAAATGGTAAAACAGCAATTAACATGGGCAGTCCTGCCACAGGGATATACTGAATCACCGGTTTTATTTGGGCAAGCCTTGCAGAAAAGTTTACTCCACCCTTGGGAGTTAGGTTGTTGCAGTATGTGGATGACTTGCTTTATAAGGGGAACAGGAAAAGGTGATTGAAGAGGCTACTATGAAGCTGCTTAATTTTCTTGCTAAAAAGGGACTTAAAGTGTTTCAAAAGAAAGTGCGGTTGGTAGAGAAAAGGTTAAATATTTGTGACACATTTTGACTGGAGGGTTATGGTGTATTGATCCAGAAAGAATACAAGGAATTTTACAAGTATCATTACCCCAGACAAAGAAGGAGTTATGGCAGTTTTTGGGGTTGGTGGGGTACTGCAGAGCATGGATTGAGGATTTTTCTATTTTGGCCAGGCCTTTATATGACTTTTTAACCCAAGACAGCCCTAATGTAGTGGTATGGGCACCAGAAGGAAAGCAAAGCTTTAGAAAATTTAAAGACAAATTGGTAAATGCATTAGTCTTAGCTCTTCCAGACTCAGAAAAGGAATTTGAGTTATATGTGGATGTTAAACAAGGCTATGCTAAAGGAATTCTGGTACAAGAGCACGGGGGACATGGCAGCCTGTTGCTTATTTTTCTAAGCTGTTTGAGTGGCCAGAGGCTGGCCTCATTGTCTGCAAAACTGTGCAGGCACAGCTTTGATGGTAACTGAGGCCCAAAAACTGACAAGGGGAGGATAGCTGATTGTTAAAGTTTCACATCAGGTTAAAGCTTTGTTAACTGAAAGAGCCTCTAAATGGATGACCGGTGCTCGGTTATTACAGTATGAATCTTGTTTAATGGAACAGGAGGATTTAGAATTGAAAAGTGGGAAAGGGTTTAACCCAGCCTCCTGTCTGAACGGCCCTTAAGAGGGGGGCTGGGAAAAAACCAATGACTGTATTCAAGTGATAGATCCCCAGATCCGGCTAGGGAAGATTTACGAGACACTCCCTGGCCTGAGGGAGAAAATGTTTATTGATGTGTCTTCAAGGGTGGTAGAAGGGAAGCGATTTACAGGACACGCTATCATTAATGGAAGGGAATTAAAGGAAGGAGGGGGGTTACCGCCCACATGGTCAGCTCAGACAGCAGAGCTGTATGGGCTTGTGAGAGCCTGTGAATTATATCGGGACAAGATAGTGAATATTTTTACTGATTCTAAATATGCATATGGGGTGATACATGCATTTGGGAAATTATGGGAAGAAAGAAGTTTATTAACCTGCAGGGGAAAAACATTAACTCATCAGAGCCTAATTTCTCACCTATTGGAGGTGGTGAATTTACCAAACCAGGTGGGAATTACACATGTTAGGGGACACCAGGCAGGGTGCTCAGAGGAGGTATAAGGTAACAGACTGGCTGATGAAGAAGCTGACAGTTGCATTGTTACCAGAAATCTCTAAAATCCTCCCCTTGCTCCCAGTAACCCCACCGCTGCCAGAGAAACTGGCTTTTCCACCAGAGGAGCTTGAACTAATTAAAAAGAGTGGGGCAGAGGAAAGAGGGGATAATTGGTTTACAAAGGATGGTAAGCAGTGGATACCAAAAACTCTGGCCTTACAGATATTAAAACAACTCCATGAAGGGAGTAATTGGGGCTCTCGAGGACTGGCAGAAGCCTTCCTCAAATTGTATGTTACTGTGGGTCTTTTTACTCTGGCAAAACGAGCTATTGAGGGTTGTTTGATTTGTGCTAAAGTGAATAACAGGATTACAAAGAAAATTGCCAGGGGAGGGAGGCCTTGCACTGTATGTCCTTTCCAATGATGCCAGGTGGATTTTACCAAAATGCCCCAAGTGGCAAGGTTTAAATATCTTCTGGTAATAGTATGTCAACTAACAGGGTGACCAGAAACATTTCCAACTGCTTCAGCAGCTACAAAATCAGTTATTAAGGTATTTTTACAACAAATAATTCCAAGATATGGATTGTGGAAGCAATAGACTCAGATAGGGGAACTCATTTTACAGGAAAAATTCTTCAAGGGGTTATGACTGCTTTAGGAATACAATGGATCCTCCATATCCCTGGCAGCCCCAGAGCTTGGGCTGGGTTGAAAGAATGAATGGAGAAATAAAGAAACACCTCCTGAAGTTGGTGATAGAAAGTAAGATGCCATGGGTATGGCTCTTTCCACTGGCTTTAGTGAGAATAAGGGCCATACCCAGGGGAGATATTCAGTTATCTGCCTTTGAATTGATGTTCAGAATTCCTTACCCTTGTAATTCTCAACCTAGTGGGGGGGGGGGGGGTGGAAAGAAGTGATGTATATTTAAAACAATATTTTTCCATGATACTGTCTCTTTTGAAATCTCTTTGACAGGAAGCTCAGCTGGCCCAGACCCTGCCTTTGGGCTTTGCTGTTCATAACATCCATCCAGGGGATTTAGTCCTAGTTAAGAAGTGGAAAGAAGCACCACTGGTGTGAAGTGGCGTGGACCTCTCCAAGTGTTACTGATCACAGAAACAGCCGTCAAGTCAGCTGAACACGGGTGGACCCATCACACTCGCGTCAAGGTCTCTGAGGCCCTGGGGATTTGGACATCTCAGCTGGAGGAGAAGGACAGGAGGCTGCGACTGACACTGTGCAGGAATGGACCAGAGCAATAGCCAGTGCATTGACAGTGGGAGAAGCCCCGTGTGCCTACCCACAGACTGTCTGCTGAAATAGTCTGTATGGGCATCCCTCCTCTCGGATCTCCAGTCACTGGGGGGGCCAATCTTGGCTGTCATTATTTTCTTTATGTTAAGTTGTTTCTGTGCCTTTACTCGCCAGAGGTGGTATGGAAGACAATGTGAAAATTAGATTAGGAGATTAGACTACACCATTAGAATGTTTTTCTTAATAATCTTACCTTTATATTGTCAGTTAGGTTTGTGCCAGAGATGGGAGAATCTTTTTAGTCCTAGGAGAAGTTGCAAAAGCCTTTAACCTTAGCAATTGTTGCGTCTGTGAATGGCCAGGAGGATCTGAAGACTGGCCATGGGTGGTCAGCCCAGTCAAACCTAAATGGCGAGTCAGCACCCTGAGTGAGGTCCATAAGGGAACGGGATTTTGGGATGAGGGAAGGAAGTCCATGGCTGTGACAGTGGTCACAAGGGTTCTTGGATGAGGCAAGAGACGAGAATGTTGACTCCGTGTTCAGAAGGCTTGATTTATTATTTTATTATATATATATTACATTATAACTATACTAAAAAGAAATAGAAGGAAAGGTTTCATCAGAAGGCTAAGCTAAGAATAGAAAAGAAAAGAATGATAACAAAAGCAGCTGGCTTGGCCCGAGAGAGAGAGCCAGCTCTGCCGTGACTGGTCAATGAATCAAAACATCCACACGAGACCAATCACGGATCCACCTGTTGCATTCCACAGCAGCAGATAATCATTGTTTTCATTTTGTTTCTGAGGCCTCAGCTTCTCAGAAGGAAAAATCTTAAAGAAAGGATTTTTCATGAAAAGGATGTCTGCGACACATGGCAGCTTCATTCTTCTGAAAGAGGCATATATTTTCTAAATAGAACAGGAGGCATATTATGTGGGAAAAAGCTTTTGTGACTGGACTTTATCTTTGGGTTTAGATTGTTGGACCCCCAACTGCCCTCCTTACGATTGTCTCAAATATTGAGGCGGGTGGAATCAAATGCATGTTAAGCTCACTAATGGTAGCTGGGTAGGGTGTTCCTACCATAATTACCAAAAAGATTTTGAAGGCTGTAAAGCAGTGGGGAAGGACAAGTTTTTTGACTGCTTATTTTTAAGCTGCCCCCAAGATAATTCCACAAGTAGGACACATGTTGTCTATGACTATCAGTGGAAGTGGCAACACCAGAACAGAACTCGAACACTTTTTTAATAGGTTCTGGTCCAGATCTAGCAAAACAGATCTGGGATTTAACTGCAGGTGGAAACCTCATATGGGAACTTGGAAATGCAAATATTGTGATTCTTATGGTGGGGCAACTATTGTTGGAGGACCGTTAGGCCCAGGAAAAAAGCTGTATTTTGACCCACCAATTGATGATGAAAATTGGAAAGGCCCCTTTGTCAACAGGACCCAGTCTTTGAAAGGGCATTATTGGATTTGTGGCCAACATGCCACCTATTGCAGGTTACGTCCAAACTGGTAAACTGGTCAGGGATATGTTATGTAGGGCATATTAGACTGTTGCTCTTTTTGCTACCAGAAGTTTGAGGAAATCAGTTAGGAATCAAGGTATATGATGATCTAATTAGAGAAAAGCAATCAGTTGATGTATCCCTGGCTGGAGGGGTACCCAAAAGTGGGGAAAAGATGAATGGCCACCTGAGCAAATCATTCAACACTATGGACTATCCACTTGGAATCCTACTTAATTAATTTGAAGGCTTTAAACTAAGGTTGAAGGGGGAAGGGGATGCAGCTGGGCTCTCTGGAAGCAGGCCCAAGGGTGGTAAGCCTGAGATAGGAGTGAAATCAGCAGCCCAGCCGAGGTGCATGTATACTAATGCACACAGCATGGGTAACAAAAAACAAGAACTGGAAGCCATGGTGCAACAGCAAAGCTATGATGTACTCACCATGACAGAAACGTGGTGGTATGACTCACATGGCTGGAGTGCTGCACTGGATGGCTACAAGCTCTTCAGAAGAGACAGGAAAGGGAGAAGAGGTAGAGGGGTGGTCCTTTATATTAGGGAGGTTCTTGATGCCATGGGTATTGAAACTAATGACGATGAAGTTGAATGCCTATGAGTAAGTATTAAGGGGAAGGCCAATAAGGCTGACATTCTACTGGGAGTCTGTTAGTATCCACTCAACCAGGAAGAAGAGGTGGACAACTTATTCTTAAGCAGCTGGAGAATGTTTCAGGATCAGCAGCCCTTGTTCTTGTAGGTGACTTTAACCTACTAGACATCTGCAGGGAACTTAATATAGCAGAAAAGAAGCAGTCCAGGAAGTTTTTAGAGTGTGTGGAGGACAACTTTTTGTTGTAGCTGGTGAGTGAGTCCACCAGGCGAGGGACTATGTTAGACCCATTGTTTGCAAATAGAGATGGGCTGGTGGAAGATGTAGTGGTTGGAGGCTACTTGGGGCATAGTGATCATGAAATTATAGTTCTCAATATTTGGTGAAATGAGGAGGAACAGCAATAAGATTTTTACATTGGACTTCCAGACTTTGGCAGACTTTGGCCTATTTAGAAGACTTATTTGGAGAGTTCCTTGGGAAGCAGCCCTCAAGAAAAAGGAGTCCAACAAAGGTGGGCGTGCTTCAAAACAGAGATCTTGAGGGCACAGGAACAGACTGTCCCTGTGTGCCGAAAGATGAGTCAATGAGGCAAACATCCAGCCTGGATGGGCAGTGAGGTTTTTAAAGGAAGTTAGGAATAAAAAGAGGACATATCATCTTTGGAAGGAGGGTCAGGTCTCTCAGGAAGTATTCAAGGGGGTTCCTAGGGCATGTAGGAAAAAAATTAGAGAGGCCAAAGCTCAGTGTCCTAGGTTGACTATATGATGCTTTTATCCCCAATCGTCTTGTTCTGTTTATGCTGAATAATAAGTTTTGCACCTTTAAGACTTGTTCCAGAGAGTGAAGGGGGGAGAGAAGAAGCGCACAGTTTGTTTTCAGACACTGCACTCACTCCTCCACATTCCTCCTCCTGGACTGTGTTGTCTGTGGATGGACAGACAGCGGGACAGAGCTCTCCTTTGTTTTAGTTAGTTTTAGCTAGCTGAGGCAAAGACGTTTCCTGGACTGTGTTTTTTTTTTTTCCTTTTTATTTGGACCTCTTTAAACCTGCTCTGGACTGAACACCCAGAAGAGCACTGGCAGTTCGCACCTGTGGCCCGCCGGGCCTGGGGGCTGTGGCATTTCCAGCGCCGGAAGGACTGATAAGAGACTGAGTGAGCCAAGCTGCAAACCGGGGAGGGGACTTTCTCAGTTTGTCATCTCTTTTGGAGCAGCAAGAGGTTTTATTGTTTAATATTGTTTAATAAACAGGGGTTTTTTTCCACTTTTCTCTAAGGAGGTATTTTATCCTGAACCAGTTGGGGGAGGGGCCAATTGAATCTGCTTTTCTAGAGGAGCCCCTTTGGGGGTTCTCTCCCAAATTTGCCCTGAACCAGGACACTCAGAACTTAATTTGGCAAGTTTTGTAAAGGATAATAAAAAATGTTTTTACAAATATATTAATGGCAAAAGGAAGGGTAAGACCAACCTTTGTTGTCTACTGGATGTGGGAGGGAACTTAGTAACTGCAGATGAAGAGAAGACAGAGGTGCTTAACACCTTTTTGCCTCAGTCTTTAGTGGGAAGATGGCTTGTCCTCAGGACAACTGTCCTCCATGGTTGGTAGTTGGTGTCAGGGAGCAGAATGGTCCCCCTGTTTATCCAGGAGGAGGCAGTCAGAGAACTGCTGAGCCACTTAGATGTTCATAAATCTATGGGACCAGAAGGGATCCAGCCCAGGGCAATGAGGGAGCTGGGAGATGAGCTTGCAAAGTCACTCTCCATCATTTACACCCAGTCCTGTCTCACTGGTGAGGTTCCAGATGACTGGAAGCTGGTCAGTGTGATGCCCATTCACAAAAAGGGTGGGAAGGAGGATCCTGGTAATTATAGGCCAGTTAGCCTGACCTCAGTACCTGGTAAGGTTATGGAGCAGTTTATATTGAGTGTCATCACACAGAACTTACAGGATGGCTGAGGTATCAGACTCAGCCAGCATGGGTTTAGGAGGGGCAGGTCATGTTTGACCAATGTGGTCTCCTTTTATGACCAGGTAAGCCGCCTGGTGGATGCAGGAAAGGCTGTTAATGTTGTGTACCTGGACTTCAGCAAGGCCTTTGACACTGTCTCCCACAGCATTCTCCTGGAGAAGCTGGCAGCCCATGGCTTGGACAGGAGCACTCTTTGCTGGGTTAAGAACTGGCTGGATGGCCAGGCCCAGAGAGTAGTAGTGAATGGTGCTGCATCCAGCGGGCAGCCAGTCACTAGTGGGGTTCCTCAGGGGTCTGTGTTGGGGCCAGTTCTTTTCAGTATTGTTATTGACAATGTGGATGAGGGGATTGAGTCTTCATTAGTAAATTTGCAGACGACACTAAGCTGAGAGCGTGTGTCAACCTGTTGGAAGGTAGGAGGGCTCTTCAGAGAGACCTGGAACAGTTGGATGGATGGGCAGAGTCCAATAAGATGAACTTTAATAAGTCCAAGTGCCGAGTCCTGCATTTTGGCCACAATAACCCCCTGCAACACTATAGGCTGGCGACCGTGTGGCTGGACAGTGCCCAGGCAGAAAGGGACCTGGGGGTACTGGTCAACAGCCAGCTGAACATGAGCCAGCAGTGTGCCCTGATGGCCAAGAAGGCCAATGGCATCCTGGCCTGTATCAGAAATAGTGTGGCCAGCAGGACCAGGGAGGTCATTCTTTTCCTGTACTCAGCACTGGTGAGGCCGCACCTTTAGTACTGTGTCCAGTTCTGGGCCCCTCAGTTTAGGAAGGATGTTGAGATGCTTGAGTGTGTCCAGAGGAGGGCAACAAGGCTGGTGAGGGGCTTGGAACACAAGCCCTTTGAGGAGCGACTGAGGGAGCTGGGGTTGTTTAGCCTGGAGATTAGGAGACTCAGAGGTGACCTTATCACTCTCTACAACTTCCTGAAAGGTGGTTGTAGCCAAGTGGGGGTCAGTCTCTTTCTCCAGGCAGCAACTGCCAGAATGAGAGGACAGTCTTAAGCTACGCCAAGGGAAATATAGGTTGGATATTAGGGAAAAGTTTTTTAGGGTAGGGGTAATAAAGTACTGGAATTGTCTGCCTGAGGAGGTGATGGAGTCACCATCTCTGGATGTGTTTAAAAAAAGACTGTATGTGGTGCTTGGTGCCATGGTTTAGTTGAGGTGTTAGAGCATGGATTGGACTTGATGATCTTGAAGGTCTCTTCCAACCTTGTGATTCTGTGACATCAGGTACCAGAGAACAGATTTATAATTTAAATTGTATAATTAGGTTACAAGCTGTCTTTGCAATAACCAACCAGACATCTACACCTCTTGACCTTCTTGCTGACCAATTAACTCAGATGAGGAATGAAATACTTCCACATTGGATGGTATTGGATTATCGATTAGCAGAAGCAGGGGGAGTGTGTGGAAAATTAAATTATTCGAACTGCTGTTTGCAAATAAATTATAACAGAAAAGTGGCGAAACAAATAACAAAGGGAATAAGAAAGCTCATGTACCAGTCCAAACGTGGAAAGGGTGGGAATGTGACATGTTATCGTGATTACCTGGTGGACTATGGGTTAAACAAATGCTTTTTTCCTCTTATGGGCTGTAGCAACTCTCATCTTTTTACCATGCTTAATCCCTGGCTTAGTACGACTTATTCTACATGTGATCGAGGGGATGCAGATAGTAGCCATGCCTACAGATCCAGAAATGGCTACAAAGGGACAGAAATTATGTCACTGCAAAAAATTGAAAACCAAAAAAGACCTAGGAACAGAAAATTAGGTCAGTGGTAACTAAGGTTTGTAAAGACACTTATTGAGAAAAATCAAAGAGGAGCAATTGAAAGGAATGAGGAATTTGTCTTTACAAACAAACTGTGGGTCTGCTAGTAGATAAAACTAGCACTGAGAGATAAAAGAAACAATGGGAATGATTTCACTGGCTGATTAATGGAATGAGAGAGATTTGTCTTTACAAACAAACTGTAGGTCTGCTGATAAATTAAATTGGATACTGAGAGATGAAAGAAACAATGGGAAGAACCATAAATTCCATAGGAATTCCACTGACTGACACAAGGAAAAGGAAAAGCAGGGGGTATGCATTAGAAGGGAGTCTCAGGTATTAGGCTTTCTGGGAAGTCTGTACCTCTCAAGTACCTCAGCCAATGGGGAAAGAGAGAGGGAAAAGCGGCCAGGAAATTAGGATATAAGGGAGGCTGTGTCCTCTAAAAATTTGAGAGACCCCGTGGGAAATGCCCATGACCTCTCCCTTTATTCTAATAATGTTACAGGACTCCTATGTCTCCATTTTGGAAATAAACCTCTGATGTTTGTGGATTAATTTTCCTGACAACGTGTTGTTTCCTTTGTTCTCTCTGTTGGCCACATGGCCCAGAGAGGGGACTGCCATTTTTGTCTGTGTTCCCCAGGACAGTTAGGTGGACCTCTGCATTTATGGGTAAGGGTTGAACCATTCACCTTTGAATCTCTTGGTTATTGCTGTTTTCTTTTAGTAAACTGTTATTTTTAAACTTATATATCTTTGCATTTGTCTCTCCTTATTGGTAGACAGGAGAGGTTGAAAAGTAAGGGGAGATAACTTATTTCAGAGTTTCTGCCCCATAAAATATTTTTAAACTAAGACAATAGTCCAATATATGAGCACATACAAGCCTTGTACATTATCACACAACAATAATGAGTGATAATGTATATTAGCTAGACACCTACCTCTGACAGATCCTTTCATCAGCTTATCAGCTTAATGGCTGTCTGCACCCCCCCCCCCCCCCAAGACAATAAACATAAGACCATTTACCATTGCGATGTGATTCTAGATGTTGTTTTGCAGAGCACGTCTCCCCTTTGATGTCCCCTGGTACTTCCATACCCAGTTTGTGATAGAATTCCATCTGCTTTTTCATTTCCGCTGTTTAAAATTGTAAATATTAGTTTAGCAATAATGTTCTACCACAATATTTTTCATGGTATTCCAAAACCTTCCTCTGTTCTGTAAAAGAAGCTTGTCAGGCAAGAAGTGGTATTAGCCCTTTTTGCTACTTCTCTACTCTTGCTGCCATAATTGAGTTAACCAAAATCTTATTCTTGAGAGCCAGAATACTACCAAGTCATTTGCAGAGCTATCATTACACCATTCTGTTATTACATATTAAATAAATTTTAAATACTATAGCATACTTTGTGTTTTCCACATTCAATATTTCTGTCAAAAAATACTTGTTTTGAATATTTATCCATATTTCCAATTTCCAATATCCTATAAACAATTAAAAAATAATATCTTCACCTAAAATTGTTTATAAATCTCCTATAATGTCCTCACGTGAGAGCTTAAATGGATTGAAATATTCTACTTAAATAATTGTAGCAACACACAGTTGAAAAATAATACCAAACAATTTCTATAAAGCATTTTTTTAGTTCTACAGATTCATTGTCAAAGTAGATTATAAGAACACAAATACAAATGTACCCATCAGCAAAGGATTTAAGTGCATCTTAGGAGGCGAAAAATTCACTGAAACTCAAAGTTATACTACATTAGTATTCTACCTCCGAGAAGCCTGCAAAGCTGTCAAAACCGACATGAATATGTACACAATTTATTAAAAAAGAATGCATGCAAATTATAGAATGCCAACATGAAAAAGTTGCAGTGCTAACTAAATTTACATAATGTTACTCTTCCCTGAAATAGCACCAGCATTTTTCATTCCTGAAGTTTTTTCAGTAATACTGCTAGTACAAGTAGAAAATTTAAAGAAAGAATGAAGTACAGAGGAAAAGTAGTGTTAAAACTGGAGCAAGTGGAGATGGTGTTTTTCATCCCTCCATGAACGTGTTCGTCACTTCCTCCTTTGATTAATATAAGGGAACTATGTCTAAATCTAATATTCAGTAAAAATTTGTCATAGTAGAAAACTTACCTTCTTGGAGTCCTGGCACAAGTTTGTAAACAATATCTTGCATTGTTCTATCATGACTAGCAGGGAAAAAAAGAAAAATTGAAGGTTTAATTTAGCCATCTTAATTGGAAATATTTCTCTTAAAGAGATTCAGTATTAAATCAACTCTGCAAACCTCCAAAGTCTTGTAAGAAATAAAAATATCTATGTCGAGTAACTGAAATATCAAACATGAAATAACAGCAACAAGGAAAGGTTACAGATAAGGTTCAGTCTTATCTAAGAACTGACAAAAGTTTAACAGAAATCCTAGGAAGGTTGGTCATTATGATGCAAAGGATGGCATCCTGTGAGAGATGCCAATAAACCTGGATGTGTTTCAGTAACATAACTCTCAAAATTCCTTTATAATTTTGACAAGGTATTTTTTATTTTCTGTTTCTAGACACCAAACTGTTTCTTATCCCTTTTAATTAATCTCTTATGTTGCTAGGTTGCTTAATTAACTGTACTGGGCTTTTTCAAAATCACGAGGAAAAAAGCCGATAGGGAAAAAGAAGAGAACAAAGGAATGAAAATTTGCATTTGCTCTTATAATCCAACATTTTACCCAAGAGCAACATCATATAGCTCAGCATCCCATCTAGCTAAGAAGGGTGGAACCCTGGTGACAAAACCCAGGATGATGAGGAGTTTGAGATAAGGATAGTAATTGGAAGAGGTAACAGACAAAACATGGACTGAACTGTCCTGGGTAACCCAAAATGTATTCCATATCTATCTGTTCTATGCCAAAAATTGTTACTGTCTCTTTAAGACCCAGTGGCTGGAAACAGAACCATGGAGGTCTGGTCTTAAGGTTGGGGTTGCTCAAGCAGAAAGGCTCTCTTGCCTTGCCCTTTCATTCTCGTGGGGAAGCTGTGATGGTGCAAGGCAGAAGTCGCTTTTTTTTCTCTCTGACCTCCTTTCTTGGCTTAGGTCTACAAGAAACTGCATTTTGCAATCCTAGGCTGTTTTAGGACAAATTTCGCATATACCTGTCTACATCTGTGGCACCACGCTGAGAAAAATGGAACAGCTCCTGCTCCATACGGTCAGCCTGGCCTACCAGCAGCGCCTGGTTGAAGCAGGAAGGTATAGAGTCTAAGTTGCCCCAGCAGGCTGCCAGCCACTTTTGCCGAGGAGAAGGCGAAGTGCCTCCATGAATTCCAGACGCTGAAGAGATAGGAGGGGCATTTGACTGTTTTTGAACTCTAGGTTTTCTTTTTGTTGTGTCCTTGTTCCCTGTTGGTTGTCATTTGGGGGGAAGAGGGAGTTTTTGTAATCTTGTAGGTTTGGTTTCTGTGTTGTTTTTCTCTGTTGCTCTGTTTTCTACACATGAGGTTGTCTGTGGAGGGTGCCATCTTAGGGGGGAGGATTTGTCTGCCATTTTTGTTTCTCTCTCTTCCCAGGGAGTCCACAAGATTCAGCAACTTTGTAACTAGTGTTTATGTTATAGATGGGTAATGCAATGGTTGGCTCTCGCAATTAAGGGATGAATGTTATGAACAAGATTTTTGTTAAAATTCTATTTCTGTAGAGAAAAAAAAAAAACAAAGTTACAAAAAATCTGTAGACCCGGGGTTGCTGCGGCAGTGTTACTTGTTATGTTAATTACAAGTCGTTAGAGTTAATAGTTCTGTTTGTATCACTGACTACCCTGGCCAGGGCTGGGTTGATAGCCCTTCTTTTGTATTGATAAAACTTGGCCTGAGGCTAAACTGTACTTCTCCTTACCAGACAGGGAAAACATGGGGAGGAGGGGGGCATTGCAATATGTAGATTTCAGGACCAGTGTACTATGGGACATCAAATATATCATAAAAACCCCAAAAACGACGAGCCAATCGTAAGATTAAGAAATTAGAGTAATTCCTGGACGTGAGAAACAGAGTGCTGAGCCTGCAGAGATGTTAAGAGACCTTGGTGCCCCTCGCCCTGACTGCAGAAGTTGTCTGGAACGGTGACCCGGAGCCGGGAAGCAGGGAAAAGTGAGAAACACCGGTGTCTTGCCCGAGGCTCCTTTGAGGATCAGACCCCCAGCTCTGCCCCGTGTGGACAAAGCTGCGCATATCCTCCTCCTCTGAGCCACTCTGAGAAAGAAGACGGAGACTGCAGACTGTCGAGCTTCCTCGTCCTGAGCTGATCACTTTTAATAAAGGCATTAAAAGGAGAAGTCTCCTGCCCTGTTTTATTTCATGAATATTATGTGTATGTTAAGAGAAGTTTTATTGCTGTACAGTTATGTCATTGTGATTTGTTGTTTGGATGGCCTCTGTTCTCCCCATAGTCCCCCCCCCCATGGTTGCCAAGGGATAGCCTTGGTAGTTGAGACATGTGGAAGGAGAGTGAGTACCTGTGCCCCTTGCATGGGGCATTTGGGAGGAGGGAAGGCTTGTTACTAGGAGGTGCAGCATGACAACACCTGACCTCCAATCAAGTTGCAAGAAAGTAGTCTCCACCAATAAATGGCAAAGAAGAGTTGACTGACAGACTTTAGGAGGGGCCAGGGTTGCCTGATGAAACCCCCAAGGGTATAAAAGGCAGAGCAGCCATTTTGCAGATGAGATTGTAGTTGCCGTGTCACCTACTCCCAGCATGCTGTGCTTTTTCCTCATTCAGTTGTTTGTTGTATTTTGGTTTTTTAGTAAACTTTTATTTTTTAACTTATGTCTACTTGCACTCATCTCTCATTGATGATAAGGGAATGGTTGAATCTAAAAGGGAAGGTAATGCATTTTGGAGTGTCTACCCACTTAAATTGTCTTAAACCAAAGCAACTTTAGGGCCCAACTAAAGAGGCACGAGACAGAAAGTGAAAAAATAACAATTTTGACTGAAACATTTTTGTATTAGGTAAAGAACTCACTGGTAACCATGCTACTCAGTCTAATAATGGGGGTGTGGAACCTAAGCTTGCATACTTCTCCATATATATGGTAAAATTTGCCTGCGATACGGATCTTTTTAGGACCAGTGACACAAACCATGATTGCTTTGTTGATATACTCTGCGATATCAGTTTATATAAAGATAACATCAGAGGCAATGAAAATCATTTGGGATGTGTTGCTGTTTGCCTGTCCTGGTCTTGGCTGCTACTTCTGGGGGCCCATTAATAATCACACCCAGCTTCTTGGGAGAACAGGAGGGAATGATTTTTCCCAGCTTTTCACCTTTCTCCTCTTTCATGTCTGACGCATCACTTTTTGAGAATGTTGAATTTCCTCTCGATGTTAAAGACACCATATTTTTGTTGCTAATTCTGCTATGTCTCCTCCATATGAACTACAACACATTTAGAATCAGGACTGAGATTTCCAACTAGGTTGCCCAGAGATCTGCCCCAATGGTGGAAAATCCTGAGTGGCATGGAATGTGGGAGGGATATAGGCCAGATTCTGAAGAAATACTCTACCCCAGTAGTTTGGAAGTTCCCCTCTGAACAAATACAGAACCCAGCTAAGGTAACAGAATATATGAAAGAAAATTGCAATGACAGCTCATTGCACTGTGCTGGGCCCTGGCTAATGCTTATTGCATGCTGCTCAATACTGTACAGCAGCAGCTACAGCCAGAGGGGAAGTAGAAAAAAACAGCAGACACCATGGCCACTCAGGCTGCAGTTAAACCAGAAAGCCTAGGCCAAAAGCAGTTGCCCCTGTCCAGAGGAGAAAATATAAGACCATATCCGTTAGCCCAATGGATGACGATGGGGAGGCAGCACCCTAACAGCCAGCAGAGGAATCAGAACCAGAAATAATCACTGAATCTTTATCCTTAGAAAATATCTGCAATCTGAGGAAAGACCTTACACAATGAACTGACAAGTCTATATTGAGCTGGTTGATCTGAGTCTGGGACACTGCAGGTGATGGTACAATTTTGGATGGTACTGAAGCAAAGCACTTGGGATCTCTGTCACGTGATGTGGGTATTGACCAGGGGATCATGAGGAGGCCAGAACCTCTCAGCCTCTGGACGTGACTTAGCGAGTATGAAGGAGAGATACCTTTGCCCAGAAGATCTCCAGCTGCAGCAAGGCCCTTGGAAGACCATGGAGCAAGGAATCCAACACTTGCGGGAAACGGCTGTGCTAGAGATCCTTTTCTCAGATGACAACCAACCCACTAAGAGTCTAGACCTGGTAAAATGTACAACACTGATGTGGATTAAACTTGTGTGACTTGGGACACAGGCATACTCCCAATTCCTAGTGATGCTGCAATGGAATGAGGGAGACAGTGGGTGCTATGACGAGAAGGTTCCAGACATATACACTGTCCATGCCCTGATAAGAGCCCAAGTCTCAGCAGTGGAAACAGACTTGACTAAGCATATGCAGAAATTGGAAGAGAGAATTAGAGACATCAGAAACTCAGCAAGGAACTTAAACAGGGCCTTTCCCAAGTTTTATCAGTACACACCAGAGCCCCTGCTATCAGAAGCAGGATTCCCCTGGCTAGGGAGAGGAGGTACACCCCATGAGGTAACCTGTGGTTCTTCCTGTGTGAGCATAGGGAAGTATATTGGTTTTGCATGGCCTGATTTTTGGTAGTTAGTGAGCCACAGAGATGACTTTTGTGAGAAGCTGCTAGAAGCTTCTGCCATGTCTGGCAGAGCCAATCCCTGATGGCTCCAAAGATGGACATGCCACTGGCCATGGCTGGGCCAATTAAGAATGGCAGTAATGCCTCTGTGATAGTATATTTAAGAAGAAAATCAAAACAAAGGTTGGGGTGCAGTTTTAATTCCAGCCAGAGAAGGGCAGGGTGAGAACATGTGAGATGAACAACTATGCAGACACTAAGGTCAGTGCAGAAGGAGGGGGAGGAGGTGCTCCAGGCGTTGTAACCAAGATTCCTCTTCAGGCTGTGGTGCAGACCACGATGAAGCAGTCTGTCCCCCTGCAGCCCATGGAGATCCACGGGGATGCAGAGATCCATCCACAGCCAGGGGAGGAGCCCCATGCCAGAGCGAATGGATGCCTGGAGGAGGCTGTGATCCTGTAGGAGACCTGTGGAGAAAGGGGAGCAGCCTGCCCTTGAAGGACTGCACCCCATGGTAAGAGTGACCCACACTGCAGCAGTTTGAGGGGTACTGTTGGTTGTAGGATGGACTCACGCTGCTGCAATTTGCAGGGAGCTGTTGCTTGTGAGATGAACTCACTTTTGGAGAAGTTAGCGGAGAACTGTCTCCTGTGGAAGGACCCCACAGTGCAGCAGGGAAACGACTCCTCTTCCTGAGCAGCAGGAGAAACCACAGGTGATGAACTGACCATAACCCCCATTCCATCTCCTTGCAACCCTGGGGTAGGATGTAGAGCTGGGAAGGAGGGAGGGGTGGGGGGAATGTGTTTTTAAGGGCTTATTTTACTTCTCATTATTCTGCTCTGATTTTGTTAGTAATAAATTCACTTTATATCCCTAAGTTGAGCCTATTTTGCCTGTGATGGTATTTGATGAGTGATCTCTCCTGGTCCTTATCTCAGCCCATGAACTCTTCATTATATTTTCTCTCCTCTGTCCAGCTGCAGAGAGGAGTGAGTGAGTGGCTTTTGTGGGTGCCTGGCATCTGGCCAGCATCAACCCACAACAGGAAGACATGAGAAGATGGGATGGAAAATGTAATTGTGTCCTAGCAGCACGGGTGTGTAAGCTGAAAGAGGAAACTACTAAAAGAGGGAGTTCTACAGAATGAATGTAGATCCAGTTTCCAGTGACTGAGCTGCTAGGCATAACAGAATGGAGGATGATATGTCTGATCCCCTTGAAGGGACCTTCAGAATGTATGCGCAGGGAGGGAACGGTGGCCAGAACCAGAGGGGCCCTGCCTCTAGCCAGGTAGAGGCCAGGGAAAATTTGATCTGTTGGATTGTATGTATCTGATGGCCTGGCACATCAGAAGCACAAAAATACAAGGCTTTGGTTGATACTGCCATACAGTGTACTCTGATATCATCAGTATGTGGGGGCAGAACCTGTTTCTATTGCTGGGGTGATAGGGGGGTCTCAGCAGTTGACTCTATTTAAAGTTTATGTGAACTTGACTGGGAAGGAGTGGAAGAAACAACCTATTGTGACTGGTCCAGAGACCCCATGTATCCTTTGCCTAGATTACCTCAGGAGTGGGTATTTCAAAGACCCAAAGGGACATCAGTGGGCTTTTGAGATAGCTGCTGTGGGGACAGAAGACATTAGACAGTTTAACAACTTGCCTGGTCTTTTAGAGGACTCTTCTATTGTAGGACTCCTGAGAGTTGAAGAACAACAGGTACTGATCACCACCACAACAGGGCATTGTCAGCAATACTGCATGAACTGAGACTCTATGATCTGCAGCCATAAGATGATTCATTAACTGGAGAGCCAGGGAGTGGTCAGAGAGACTTGCTCACCCTTCAATAGCCCCATATGGTCTGTGAATAAGTCTAATGGAGAATAGAGCCTGACAGAGGACTATCGTGGCCTGAATGAAGTCACACCACCCCTGAGTGTTGTGCCGGATATGCTGGAACTTCAGTATGAGCTGGAGTCCAAGGCAGCAAAGTGGTGCCACCATCACATTGCCAATGTGTTTTTCTTCATTCCTTTAGCAGCAGAGTGCAGGCCACAGTTTACTTTTAAGTGGAGGGTTGTCCAGTACACCTGTAACTGACTGCCCCAGGGGTGGAAGCACAATTCTACCATTTGCCATGGACTGATCCAGACAGCATTGGAAAAGGGTGAGGCTCTAGAACACTTGCAGTACATTAATGACTTCATTGTATAGGAGAACATGGCAGAAGAGGTTTTTGAGAAAGGGGAGAAAATAATCCAGATTCTTCTGAAAACAGGTTTTGCCATCAAACAAAGTCAAGAAACCTGCCCAGAAAATTCAGTTCCTAGGAATGAAATGGCAAGATGGATGCCGACAGATTGCAATCAATAAGATAGCTGCTATGTCCCCACCGACCAGCAAGAAACACAGGCTTTCTCTAGGTGCCCTGGGTTTTGGAAGGATGCACATCCTGGAGTACAGCCAGACTGTAAGCCTACCTTGTGACATGGGGAAGAAAAACAATTTCAAGTGGGGTCCTGAAAAACAACAAGCTTATGAACAGATCAAATAAGAGATTGCTCATGCAGTAGCCATTGGGCCAGTCAGGACAGGATGTAAAGAACATGCCCTACACTGCAGCTAGGGGGAATGGTCCTTTCTGGAGCCTCTTGCAAAAGGTACCTGGAGAGATTCAAGGGTGACCTCTGGGGTTCTGGAGTCCAGGATACAGAGGATCCAAGGCCTGTTACACCTCAACTGAAAAAGAGATCGTAGCAGCTTATCAAGGGGTTTGAGCTGCCTCAGAAGTGATTGGCACTGAAGCACAGCTCCTTCTAGCACCCTGACTACCAATGCTGGGCTGGATGGTCAAAGGGAAAGTCCTTGCAACACATCATGCTGCTGATGGGACATGGAGTAAGTGGATTGCTCTCATTGCACAGCAAGCTCAAATAAGAAATCCAAATCACCCTGCGATCTTGGAAATCATCACAAACTGTCCTGCAGGTGAGAATTTTTGGATTATCATCAGAAGAGGAATAGGAGCAGGTGACACATGCTGAGGAAGCACCACCATATAACCAGCTACCAGAAAGTGAGAGATGATACACTGTCTTCACTGCTAGATTGTCATGGGTAGCCCAAAATGTTATTGTATTCCATATATATCTGTGCCCAAAATTTGTTACAGTTGCTTTAAGACCCTGCAGCCAGAAAATGAAACTGGAGAGGAAGGGAGGGCATTGCCCTATTTATGTCAGAGCCTTGAAGCAGGGAGCTCTCTCTCTGTCCTGGCAGCATTCACTGAAGGTGGAGACTCCACTTTGGAGCGTGTTGTTTTGGGCAGTTGTTTTTTTTTCTAGGCTTGCAATGGTAGCCACTTGGAAAAACTGCATTTCACAACCAAAAACTGTTTTGGAGTGAACTTTGCAAAGCAAGATGGTCCCTGGGGCTGGGTCACCCTGTGTTGGTGCCAACAGACTGGTTTTCCCCCTCCCAACACACGCGCAGTGCAGAGGACAACAGCACCAACACTGGCTGAGTCTAGCACCCAGGTGGCAGGAGGAAGTGGTGGGTGGCAGCATTGACCTCACACGTGCTGGCAATTCTCATCTGCCACTACAACTGCTTTGTAAGCTGGTACCTTCCTCAGAGGCTTTGCCGTCATCCTTTTCCTTTTTCTCCCAGACCACACAGTAACCTGCGAAGGCTGACATCTTGGGAGAAGGGTCAGATGCCATTTTCCCCTTGCCTCCCTACACGCAGTCACCTGTGGTGGCCGCCATACTGGAAAGGGTATTTACACCATTCTGGGTGTCTCTTTGTTCTTGGGGAGTTAATGATATTTAGCAATTTTATATCTAGCAATTATTTACTGTTATTAATTGCCTGTTACAGTTTTGCTTGCTAGTAAACTGTTATTTTTTTCATTTATATCTACTCGTATTTTATTTCTCTTTTTTGGTGGAAGAGGGTTTGTCTGCCATTTTCCCTTTGTGTCTCCATATGAGGTTGTCTGCGGAAGGTGCCATATTTGTCTGCCATTTTTGTTTCTCTTTGTTCCCAGGGAGTCCGTGAGATTCAGCAACTTTTTAACTAGTGATTATCACTGGGTTCTTTTGCCTGTTGCTGTTTAATTTTTTTTAGTAAACTGTTACTTTTTTCACTTATATCTTCTCACATTCGTCTCTCCTTATTGGTTAAAAGGGAGTGGTTAAAACTAAAATGGGAGGTAACTCCTTATGAAGTGTCTGCCCACTTACATTGTCTTAAAACAAGACAGCTCTTATAATCCAGTATTTTACCCAAGAGCAACATCATATAGCTCAGAATCTCATCTAGCTAAAAAGGGTGGAACCCTGGTGCCAAAACCCAGCCCAGGATCATGAGGAAATGGATATAAGGATAGTAACTAGGAGGGGTAACAGGTAAAACATGGAGTAAAAAATGCTGGAGAGTGGAATGATTTGCTGTTGTTGTGATTGGGGTGAAGGGAAAAGAGGTGGACTGTGTAAATGTTCCACTCTCATTCAGTGCTGTGATGATGTTATTTTGATTTTGGTGTGGGTAATTTTTTTTGTTGTTGTTTTGCTGACGTGAGTGAGGATTGTGTTTATAAATTTAGATCTTAATGATAATTCTTAAATATGTGATTCACAGAGGGAAGGGGTAGAATGTATTTGGTTTGCCTGGCAAGGTTCTGGTAGCAGGGGGGGCTACAGGGGTGGCTTCACTAAGAAGCTGCTGTAAGCTTCCCCCATGTCCAGCAGAGCTAATGTCAGCCATTTCCAGGGCAGACATGCTGCTGCAAGGCTGAGCCAATCAGAGATGGTAGTAATGCCTCTGTGATAACATTTTAAAGAAGGATAAAAAGTTATTGCACAGAAGATTGTGGCCAGAGAGGAGTGAGAATATGTGAGAAGAACAACTATGCAGACACCAAAGTCAGTGAAGAAGGAGGGGCAGGAGGTGCTCCAGGCACCAGAGCTGAGATTCCCCTGCATCTCATGGGGAAGACCATGGTGAAATAGGCTGTCCTGCTATGGCCTATGGAGGTCCACGAGGGAGCAGAGATCCACCTGCAGCTCGTGGAGGAGACCCATGCCATAGCAGGTAGGTGGATGCCCAAAAGAAGGCTGCGACGCCATGGGAAGCCTGTGCTGGAGCAGATTCCTGGCAGGGACCAGTGGAGAGAGGAGCCCACGCTAGAGAAGGTTTCCTTGTAGGACCTGTGACCCTGTGGGGGACCCACACTGAAGCAGGCTGTGCCTGAAGGACTGTACCCCATGGAAAGGGATCCACACTGGAGCAGTTTGTGAAGATCTGTAGCCTGTGGGAAGGACTCACATTGGAGAAGTTTGTGGAGGACTGTCTCCCGTGGGAGGGGCCCCCATGCGGGAGCAGGGGAAGGACTCCTCTTCCCGAGGAGCAACAGAAACAACCTATGATGAACTGATCATAACCCCCATACCCTGCTTTCCTGTGCTGCTGAGGTGGATGAGGTGGAGAATCGGGAATAAAGTTGAACACAGAAAGGAGGGAGGAGTGGGGGGGAAGGTATTTTTAAGATTTGTCTTACTTTTCACTCTGATTTTGATTAGTAATAAATTAAACTAATTTCCCTTAGTCAAGTCTGTTTTGCCCCTGTAATCAGTGGGTGATCTCCTTGCCCTTAACTCATGAGCCTTTTGTTATATTTTCTCTCCCCAGTCTGGTAGAGGAAGGGAATGATAGAACAGCTTTGGTGGACACCTGGCATCCAGCCAGGATCAAACCACCAGTGGAACAAAAAAGACTGATCCAGCACATAAGGAAGGAAATGGTGGGCAAGCAGGACTGTTTAAGATTCTAAACACTCATGTTTTCAACCAAAGTTTAAGTTTCCATTTCCTGTATTACTCTAAAATAAGTCATTGCCTGAAAGGACCAGAACATTACCTTGACTTACAAACGATAAATAAAATCCAGTACAGGCTAAAATGTCAGCCTCAGCTGCTACAAGGACATTAAACCCAGAAGAGTTTATAATACCAAAATCCAGCTTTGACTCTCAGGTTAGGATTTTTAAAGGTCATTTACAAAATGCAGGAATATCTCCAAAAACATTTAAATCTAAATGAATGATTTTAGCCATCAGCATGAGAGCTAAGGTGAGAATTTAACAGCATTCTTAATGATAAAACATGAGATGTGCTTGTTTTACCTATTCTCCAGAGGGATGGGGATGAATTAGATCCCAGATTCTTTTATCTAAGGTATAATGCAAAGTTCCTCCCTATTAATTCTCTATTGAAGAAACCACAGACTTCCAAAACCAGGTTGGAAAAAGGCTCACTGATCTTTAAGGGGCAGTATTTTGCAACTAGCTCAAGAAAAATACTTCTCTAGGAGTGCATCTTCATTTTTCAAAGCAGCAAAGCAAAGAACTTAAACTGAAGAAAGGGATCAATTTTTAAAAGGACATAGTATTGTGCATTCCATAGTCACAAATAACTGTCATCCATTTCTAACTACTCAATTTGATGATATGCTTCCGGGCCTCTCTTTGCATTGAAAACAGGCTTCTGAACCAATACATGGATGTAATGGATGTAGGTACACAGTTTGTGGTAATTGGGAGTGGGGCTGTGGCTGAGCCTCATCCCTAATGGGCTACAACTGTGAAAAGCAGGTGAACAGTATTGAAAGCAATGAGACATGAAGTGCCAAGGTGTACTGACCAATCACAAAAGGGAACAGAAGGCACACAAGTGCAATGCATGAATGATGAGGGGTATGAAAGGTTGGGCAAAGACCAAGAAGGGCAGGTGCTTGCAGCCTTCTGATGTGGTATTGTGTTAATTTTGTATGGGCAGATGCTTGAAGCCTTCTGAAGTGATATGGTGTTACTCTGTATGGGTGAAAGCTTAAAGCCTTCTGAAATTGTATAATGATACTCTGTGTATCGTGGCCATCTCAACTGCAGCATGTGCTGTGACATATGCTGCAACACATGGATGTATTCTGGTAACTTTACAGAAGACAACCGTGTTGTCTTAACTGCCATTTGTTTCTTCTTGTCTACTGGTATGGATTTGTCATTACTGTTTGTCATCTTTTAAAATACATTCTAGTACAATTTCTACAACATTCTCAGAAGGTATAAAAGAAACCTATCTTATTTATGACTCCTGAAGGAGACAGTTTTGAGCAGAAATTCAGAAAGCTTTTATAGGACATGCACAATTCTCAGTGAGAGTGGTGAAGGAATCAAATTCATTTTCTATAGCCACTTCTTCAAAAGTTGAACTAGAACTGAGACATACACACTTGAAGCAGTGCCACAAATGAAAAGAAACTTTGCACAGAGGTAGACAAGAGTACACATCTTACAGCAGCTATTGTAACCACACTGTCTCAATACATTTCTATCAGTGAAAGTTGCTATGGTACAAATCTCTGATGCAGATGCAGCCAAGTCAGGTGGTATAAATATTTGACTGATACCTTTGAAATTTTTAAAATGAGAGGAAGCTGTTGAAGAAAAAGAAAGGTAGTGTACAAATAAACAGAAAATACACTGAAAAATAAGGAACTTATGATTTAATACCCCATTCATTATAGGTCACAGAGTAAGGGAGCCCTGTATGGGAATGGAAAGAAGTAGGTACAAATCTTTCAGAAAGTCTTCCATTCAAGATGTTGAAGCCACTACTCTAACTGTTCTGCTACCAACTTCCTCATCTGGATCTATGAACTAAACAGTTCTTTGAAAGACTAAATCAACAATAATGCTGTATATTTGCAACGTCTTTGAACACACCCCCCCAGTCACTGAAAACCACTGTCCAATTGACAGTCACTGTTCGGAAGATTTACTGCAAATGTAATTCATGTTGATGTTCCATATATGCAACTTCTATGATCCAGGTATGCAAAACAGGAAGAGACTAAATCTCATTATACTTCACTCAGGAATCAAACAATAAAGTCTAGTGTTTGTCTGATTCAATAGAAAAGGATTTGTTTCAAAAAACTTGCAAATTCACAGCAGAATTCAATACCTTACATCTTTTATATGAATCTTCTATCTTCTAAACAAACTTCTTTATAGATATTTAAAATATTGATAAGCAAATAAAAAAATGTAGAGAGAAAGTCTGCTGAATTTGAGAAGTTTGTACAGCCCAGAGAGTAACTAGTTGTGCTATTCCTTTCACACCCCACACTTACCCGATATACTGTAATGGGTGGCTCTGGTGTATAACAATCTGACATGTTGGACAGGTGTTGTTTTCCTCCAAATATTTCACCAAGCAGCTTCTACAAACTAATAACAAGAACATTATTAATTATAAAAAAATAAACCAATACATAGTTTGAAGAAACCTGTGAGGTCACTGGCAGTATCTGAGTGGATCTCTGAATCCCTTTTGCTGTGTCTGTGGAGAGACTGGCTGGCAGGTGACAGACAGGTCTTGCAAAAGGGAAGAGTAAGGGCTGGATGTTGCTGATGGTCTCCATGGCCAATTCAAACCCCAGGAAGCAGCATATAACTGGGCCCTAGGGGGCCCAGCCAACCAAGAGTGTGGCATCAGTGGGGCCATTTTTTTTCTGAGAACTACGAGACAGTAGCCTGCAGAAAGAAAATGGTCCCCACCTGCCACAACTGCAAGGCTAAGACTGAAACACTAACAGACCTGGCAAGGACTGAAATAGCTGTCCGGAGCTGAGGTTGCATGGAGCTGCAGTACTTGGAGGTCCCCGTGGCACCTGAAGGCAGCAGTGGATGTCATAGCTGCAAGCATGCCCATCTAGAAGAACTCAAGCTATGTTACAAGAGGAGCTCGACAGGCAGCACAGTATTCAGGAATGTGAGCGGGAGATCCATACATGGTGTTGCGCTCCTATTATTCCATGTAGGCTCCAATGATACTGCAATGAGGCAACTTAGAACCATTAAAAGAGAGTATATGTAACTTGGAGCAATGTTAAAAGGATATGGAGCACAGGTGGCAGTCTCCTCTATTCTCTCAGAGTAAGGGGTTCAGGAAGGAGGAGCCAAAATGAACAGGTGAATGCCTGGCTGTGTGGCTAGTACCATACTCAAGGTTTTGGTTTCTATGAATGTGTATCTACCTTTGAGAAGCTCGGTCTGTTGGGAGCTAATGGGACTCATCCAACCAAGAAGGGCAAGAGGGTCTTCGCCGACAGGCTGGCCAGACTTATAAAGAGGGCTTTAACCTAGATTTAGCAGGGGAAAGGGATGGAGTTCTGAGCACCAGACAAGAGCCAGGAGCTGATGATGTATTAGGAACCAACAGAGAAAAACCTATGAAAAGCCTGAAAGGATTAGGGCGTGTTCCTCTAAAAAGGCGACAAGGTAGGTAGCTTAGCTGAAGTGCCTCTATACCACTGCACAGAGCATGGGTAAGAAAGTAAAGGATCTGGAAGTCACTGTCCAGCTAGAAAGCTATGATCAAATCACTATCACAGACATTTGATGAATCACACTGCAATTGATGGCTATAAACTGTTCAGAAGGCACAGGCAAGGAAGGAGGGGTAGTGAGGCATAGTAAAAACCCCCAGAGTAAAAAAGGGTGAAAAGTGCCTTTCTGTGTAAAGCCAAGGCCAAAGGGAAAAGCTGCTTCAGTAAAAGACAAGAAGATAAAGAAGAAGACAGCGAAAAGAAAAACAGAGACACTGCAGAACAGAACAAGGACACAAGAAATTCCTTCTGATAAAGAAGAATCTAACAGCAAAAGTCACTGCGAAACTTGTAAAATGAATATGTATGAGCCTATTGTGAAATTGTATGCATATGCATTTGTAAGGGGGATAAAAAGAAGTCTAGAGTTTACAGAGGTACGCATGTCATTTTAGGGGAATGATTCCCACATGCGTCCAGCGCTGTAATAATAAACATACCGGCTTTACAACTCTGACAGGAGTTGTGGAGTTTTTCTTCTATCTCCGCAAAACATTTTGGCGAGCCAGCCCAGGAGCTCTCTGTCCCCGCAGGGGCAGAAGGGATAAACGGACCTCCAAGGCGCGCCCCAGGATTTTCCTGGAGGGGCTCCGCTCGTCTCGGCTTGCCACCTGCGAGGACAGACAAGGACCTGCTGGCCTGCGGAGGATACGGTATGTATTAAGAGGGGCCCCAGGGGGGAGGAAAAGGGTGAATTATAGGACGGCCGAGTAAGTCACTCAGAGACGTATGAGTGTTGGGCCCGTGGTCGCAGCCGATAGCGCGGCAGAGGAGCGACTAACGGGAGAAGGGGTTCCACTGCTGATAGCGACCCAGAGTGGGTCGAGTGGACCCGTGTGTGGGAAATGTTCACTCCTGAAGAGGGGAGTGTGTGTGTGCCGATGGGGCGGCTAAGAAAGCACTCCTGATAGAGCGGGAGTGTGTGTGTCTGCCGATGGAGCGGCTAAGAAATCACTCCTGATAGAGCGGGAGTGTGTGTGTGTGTGTATGTGTAAGAAAGCACTCCTGATAGAGCGGGAGTGTGTGTGTCTGCCGATGGGGCGGCTAAGAAAGCACTCCTGATAGAGCGGGAGTGTGTGTGTCTGCCGATGGGGCGGCTAAGAAAGCACTCCTGATAGGGCGGGAGTGTGTGTGTGTGTATGTGTAAGAAAGCACTCCTGATGGGCGGGGAGTGTGTGTGTGTGGTGTCGGACACTGTATCATCGTATGGTTAATACGTTGTGTGATTAATGTTAATGTGTCTGTAATCGTGCGAGTGGTGGCATGTGAAAGAGAGAGCGAACAAGTGAGCTCACCCATGGCGCGGGGGGGTGAGTTCTACCCGTGTCTGAAGTGCCGAGTGAGGCTTGAGGCACCGGCTGAGGCAGGCTGTGGGGGCAGGGAGCGCCCCGCGGAGAAGTGAACAAGCGAAGAGACCTTGGACAGTAGTGAAGATATTTATTGTGTTTAAATGTGGTGATTTGTGTAATTTAGCACATTTTAACTGTGAGTACGAGCTCAGGGAATTTCTCTACCCTGGAGTTTGGGCTTAGTCTCTGGAATTTACTGCGTGCTGTTATTTTGATTGTGTCCAGAGAAAGCTGATGTGAGTAAATGCTGAATTATTTGGGAAAAGTGGGCACTTTGAGAAGAGATATGCTCTTTCCTAGTGATTTTGTGTGGTTCTTCCCCCGTATAGTGGTGTGTTTGCGTTTGCAGGGATTTTAAGATCTTGTTTGCAACAAGAGTGGCATTTTACACAGAAGAACTATGGTACAGTGATTTATGTTTAACTGTAGTAAAGCAAATTAAAGGAATTCCAAGAATTCCCCCACAGCGATCCAAGCCCTGGCTCTAGTGAACTTGAGATAAGAGGGGATGTGTGTATGTGTCTCTGTTTGCGGGCATATCAAAGTTTTTGCTGTAACAAGCACAGCCTTTTGCAGGGCAGTAGAGATTTGGAGTTCCCCATGGAACTCTAAATAGAATAGCCTGCTTCTACAAGGATTTCTGAGAGCTTCTGATGCATCAAGAAGTTGGCACCTGCAGTACAGAGCCTGTGAGGGACGTTGGCCGTGCTGTTCTAATGAACGTCAGGGCACATGCCCCGAGTATAAATTAAAGTTTTCTGCTCAAGCTGATTCAGAACCTAAAATCTTAAAAAGCTTGTGTGAGTAATCACATCTGATATCTGCCACCTGGAGATCTGTGTGTGAGGGAAAAACTGAGAAGAGACACTGTAGGGCTTGGGGAGAAACAAGGTAGCATAAGGAGAAGGAAATAAGAACTGACCAGAGCAAAGAGGTTCCTGAACTAGGCCCTTTTGAGAGAGGGCCCTCTGGAACAAAGCTGCCAGTAGGGGCAGCTCAGAAAATGAAAAGCTTTATAATACCTCATTGCAGTTAATGCTGTTTTAAAATGGGAAGGTAAATGAGATGAGGTTTTGTATGCTAATATGTTTTTTGTTTTAAGAAATCACCCAGAATGGCAAAGGGACTGTGGGATCTTGGCCCTTGAAAAGGAAAACAAGGTAAAAGAGGAGACAAATCAAACGTGATCTTCAGCATGCAGCATAAGATAGCAATGTATGAAGTCAGACAAAGATTATCATGCTGAAATACAAAGTGATTATAGTTCATAAAATGAGTACACATGGTCTGTTAAAGAGAAAAAAACCTCCTCCTAAGGTGAGGAAGGAAGGGTAAGGAGACCTCTCCCCAAAAGGAGAGAGGACCCAGGCTCCAAAGGTATATCCATTCACATCCACCCCCCCGCTTAGCAATCCAAAGAAGCAAGCCCCTACTACGAGAGGCAGTAGGACCAGAAGGAGAGAAATTAATGCTTAAAGTTCTATTTACCACTCTTGATTTAGAGGCATGAGAAAAGATTGCTAAGATATCAGCAGACTATCAAGACTAGATAGCAACGAGAGTGGGAAGAACCATTCCAAAAAATCATAAATTGGTCTGCCTTATATTCCCCAAGCAGGGGCCTTCTGAGATTTCATCTGAATTCCTAGAGCGCTTAAGGGATGTGATGCATCATTGGATCTGGGGTAATTAACAAATAGCTGCACACAACTGAAGAAGCTGGGGTGGGGGGAGAAGAAAAAGGGTGGAATTTTAGTTGATACAGGGGCCATATATTCAGTTTTAAATAAAGCTTTAGTACCTGTAGAGAATGTTTATGTTGTAGTGTGGGGAACAGCTGGCCAGTCTGAGAAGGCATACCTTTGTGAAATCTTTAAAGTAACATGTATATTTAGAAGCTTTTGTATATGTTCACTGAACATTCTCAATGAGGAGGTTACTCTGGAGGCAAATGATATAAACATGTTAGGCTTAACATTAACAGCCATTGAAATTAGGAAGGACATTAATAGAGAGATATTAGAATAAGTAAGTAAGTATTTTTGGGGTGTGGGCTTCTGCTGTACTAAGGAGGGTGAAAATGCCACCCCATAGTAATCAAGCTTACAGAAAAGAACACAACCAGTGGGAATTGAGCAGCACTCCCTCAAAAGGAAGACAGGGAAGGAATCAGCCCAATAATTGATAGTACTGGATTGAGGGCTGTCAATAAGATAGCAAAGAATTTATATGTGGTGGTAGCAAATCCATATACTTTACTGACTTGTTTAACACCTAAGCTAACCTGGTTCACTGTTTTAGACTTGAGAGATGCCTTCTTTTGCCTCCCTATCCACAAAGCCAGCCAGAAAATTTTTGCATCCGAATGACACAGCTCACATGGTCCATGTGCCTGAAGGCTTCAGAAATTCCGCCACCCCAATTGAGGAACAACTTGCAGAAACCCAGAGTCCCAGGGAGCTCCACAAGAAGAATGGAAAATGTTGCAGTATGTAGAAGATCTTCTAGTAGCCACTCGAGAAGCATGTGTGGCCTAGACGGTAAGCCTTTCAAATTTCCTAGGACTCCAAGGATACAGAGTATCAAAAGAAAGGACACAGGTAGTGAAACAGAAAGTAATCTACCTGGGGTACTAAGTAAGTGCTGGGCAACGGACTTTAGGGCGGGGAAGCTGTATGCCAACCCCAAAACCCCAGACAATGAAAGAACTCTGAACCTTCTTAAGCATGGCAAGGTAGTGCCAGCTGTGAGTTTATAATTATGGACTGCTCGTCAAACCCCTCTATACTCTTATTGCCAATGAAAGCAGAGATCTCCAGTGGACAGAAGAAAGCACACGGGCCTTTCACCAGCTAAAGAGTACCCTCATGTCAGTTCCAGCTTTGAAACTTCCAGATGTGAGTAAACCATTCTTTCTATTTTCCCATGAAAGACAAGGAATTGCCCTGGGAATACTGGGTCAGGACTTGGGTCCATACCAGAGGGCAGTTGCTTACTTCTCTAAGCAACTAGATGCAACAGCCAAAAGATGGCCAAGTTGCCTCAGAACTGTAGCAGCAATCATGCTGAATATTCAAGGGGCACCCAAGTTTACCCTGGGACAAAAATGACTGTGCTAGTGTCCCACACAGTGTCCGCAGCACTGGCAGTAAAGGGCAGCCACTGGCTCTCACCGCAGAGGTTCCTGAAATACCAGGCCATCATAGTAGAGCAATATGATGTAGAGATAGTAGTGACTAATACTGTCAACCCAGCTTCTTTTCTCAGTGGAATCAAGGAGAAGCAGTACACCACGATTGCCTGGAGACCATTGAAGCTACCTACTCCAGATGCCCAGACTTGAAAGACACTCCTCTGGACGATGCAGAGACCTGGTTCACTGACAGGAGCAGCTACACGCTAAGTACACAGTGACTACCTGCAGATAGGCAATAGAGTCTGGACCCTTGCCAACAGTGCATTCAGAGTCATACATGCACACGGAGCCATCTGGAAGAAGAGGGGACCGCTAACCTCACAAGGAGAAACTGCTGGAAGCAGTTCAGCTGCCTGAAAAGGCATATTAAGGCACACCAGAGAGTGAGCTCAGAATTAGAGGAAAGAAATGAGCTGGCGGATGGAGAGGCAAAGAAAGCAGCAAAGGGTGAGGTAATTACAGATCTCCCTCGAAGGTAAGCCAGAATATAATACTAATCAAAAGAGATATACAACCACAAGGGGTGGGCTACCATTGAAAGAGAGCTAGTAATCCCTTCCCATTTTTGTGGTCACTAGTGAAAGAGCACTAGAAAACACACCGGGGTCTAACTACTTAAAAGCTTTTATAAAGTGCGGCTCCTTTCCCAAGATGACCAAGGCTGCCAGTGATACAGAGTACATTGAAATAAAGTGTTGGCTTGGAAATAGTAGTTTCCACAGGCTTTCTAGAACACACATTGAAAGAATCGTTGTCAGGAATTTATATGCCACTATTACTCAGGTAAACCGACAGTGTGATCCTTGCCTCCAGACTAACCCCAGAATACCCCCAGGCCAAACAGATTGGGAGAGGCCATAGGCCTAGACAGCAGTGGCAAATTGAGTTTTCAGAACTCCCAAGGAAAGGGGGGTACCGGTATTTACTGGTATTGACAGATATATTTTCAGGGTGGCCAGAAGCATTCCCCACCAGAACTGTCAAAGCTCAAGAGGTGATCAGGGTCTTATGAGAAAACAATACCACGCTTCAGAGTTCCAGCCACAATAACCTCAGATAGAGGATCACATTTCATTTCCAAAGTAGTGCAACAGATTAGTGGCCACCTGGGCATAGATTGGAGACTTCACACTCCATACTGCCCCAATCAAGCAACCAAGCAGAGAAAATGAATCATTTGATTAAGCAGCAGATTGTAAGACTGGGGCAGGAAGTTAATCTACCCTGGCCCCAAGCTCTTCCACTGGCACTACTGCAAATTCGAACTAAACCTTAGGCTAAAGGAAAGCTGAATCCTTTTGAAATGCTTTATGGAAGACCATATGGAATACAAAAGAGAATATCCACCCACATTGGGTAGGCAGCACTGGCCACCTACATGGTGGCTTTAAGCAAACAGTTCAGAGAAACTAAGAAACACGTGGCTGGAGCTCGGAGCAGGGAGCTAGATAGACCAGTACATAACATACAGTCTGGAGATTATGTATATGTTAAGCCTCTTGCAGAAGAGACTTTAGAACCACAGTGGGAGGGACCACTGGACCACTGCAAGTACTTCTCACCACCTTCACCGCAATCAAGATCAAGGAACAGAACGCCTGGATCCATCACTCTCGAGTGAAGAAGACCCCGGAAGCCCCTTGGAGAGTGATACCAGGAGACAATGGACTGAGACTAAAACTTACCCGGGAAAATGGGTACATTGCGGTCGGGAGTAGTTCGTACTTTGATTTACAGAATTGTTTGTATGTAATTATCATTGAAGTTTTAGAATTAGAGAGTACCTTTATCCATAGCAATGCTGAATGGCCTTGGTCCCAGGCTTTTCATCAGTATACTGGATCCATGGGAGAACTTTCTGAGATAAAAGATTTAAGCCTATCCATTATAGTAATCCATGGGAATCAGGTATATGAGAAGCAGGAATGGCAGGAACGGGAACTGTGGACACTTCAAGGGATCAGAGGAGAGGAAATGAAAGTGGGTGCCGGGTCATTAATGGGACAGCTCATGAGAGACCAGATGAAATTAGCGTCTCAACTCTCCTGGTGTATACGAACACCAGGAACTTTGTGATAGCCTAAATGAATCAGACTGTTGGTGTAATTTCACCTTGATACAGCCTGTAGAAGTAACTTGCATTTGGGCTCGGGATGCTGTCGGACTTTCATTTAAATTCCAAATAGACACTGCACTTTTTACAACAGCAGGACCTCATACCCACACTACGACTCACATAGTTCAGACTCAACCCAAACTTGAACCTGAGGTGTATGAAATAGGCCCCTACATAGTGAGGAATGTGGGCGAACAACAACTATTGTTCAATCCAGAATGGTCTCTGAAACGTATCGAGTTACTAATGCAAATTAACATCTCAAAAATCCAGCCAGACTGCTCCTCCCTCCTAAAAACATCCTTTGAAAGCTGGACAACATGGTTACAAAGACAGGTATATCTCAGGAGCAGGATAAAAAGGATCTAACTGGGATATTAGAGACAGGATTAGGAGTTTTAAATGGAATTGGTTCAAAAATACTGATGAATAAGCTGACAACTGCAGCAAGTGGCCTAATGAAATTGAAGCAGCACTTACAGTCATCTCTAGCATTAGGAACCAGCCAGTGGCAGATTTCAAGAGTACTGCCAGAGTGAGGAAAGGCCAGGGACCATGACCACAAGTTAATAGTAGAAGCACTTAGTACAGTTCAAGATAATGTATCTTTAGCTTTCAGTTGTATACAAGCACAGTTATGGATGCAGGCAACAGCAGCTCTGATCATACAGGAAGGGGGTAAAAGTAATTTTCCAGCTGAAATTCGGAAAATTGTCTGGGATAATGTGATTGATTTTAAAAGGAAGTTTCAATCCTGGTGGACCATGGTAAATTTCACCTATGATCCTGCTTCTAATGTGGCCACTGCCTTTGTGCTTACCATACTTAATGCCACTGTTTATGTTATCCACCCCATCATTGCACTAGGATTAAACCATGAAAAAACAATACTCTACCCTTCAGAACATAGGGTGTGGGCACGAAAGATAAATGAAAAATGACAAACAGTAAACTTGGAATCCTGCATTACCAGAGAACAGCTGGGATTCATTTGTGAAAGCAATACTATTAATGCCCAGGATGTGTGCTTAGACACTGAACAGAGTGTCTGCCACTTCGAAGTTCACCCAGTCACTGACCAGAAAACTGTGCTCGTATATACTGGAAGAAGATGGGTCTGCTTGAGAACTGCCTGTACTACTGTAAAAATTGATAGCAATGATGTTACTTTGTCTAGTAAGAAACCATTCTAATTTCTGTATTTGTAATTCTGCTAAGATTATCGGGTGTGATTTTTCGTACTTAGCCCCTGTGACATCTCACCAGTTGATTAAAACCAACTATACAATGTATCACCTACCCCTATTGGGATGAACCTTACATTAGTAAGACAATTAATTAAGCATCAGGACCTACTGGAGATCTTGAAAGAGATCCAAGAAGGTGAAAAGAAGACCCTAATTACTGTCCAACATGATACAAAAGAAATAACCTGAATTCTACAGAGAATAAAACAAAATGCAGATCATCACTGGTGAGATGTGATCTTTCAATGGTCACCAACTGCAGAGAGAATCCTTAATAAGTTATGTCATCCCATTGTAGTTTTGTTAATATTAGTTGGAATAAGTTTAGGATTATCTACTGTATTGCTAATTTGGAATTATAAGATACTACGGCAAGTGGCAGTGTTAACCTCCTTATCAAATGTACATGGTAAAGCATTGAGGGACACTTATTACCATAGGGGTTTGCAGTAAGTAAAAGAATTTACTTATTTTCTAGGAAAGGGGGGAAATGAGGCATAGTAAAAACCCCCAGAGTAAAAAAGGGTGAAAAGTGCCTTTCTGTGTAAAGCCAAGGCCAAAGGGAAAAGCTGCTTCAGTAAAAGACAAGAAGATAAAGAAGAAGACAGCGAAAAGAAAAACAGAGACACTGCAGAACAGAACAAGGACACAAGAAATTCCTTCTGATAAAGAAGAATCTAACAGCAAAAGTCACTGCGAAACTTGTAAAATGAATATGTATGAGCCTATTGTGAAATTGTATGCATATGCATTTGTAAGGGGGATAAAAAGAAGTCTAGAGTTTACAGAGGTACGCATGTCATTTTAGGGGAATGATTCCCACATGCGTCCAGCGCTGTAATAATAAACATACCGGCTTTACAACTCTGACAGGAGTTGTGGAGTTTTTCTTCTATCTCCGCAAAACAGTAGAGAGGATGCCCTCTATGTACAAAATATGGACTGACTGCACAGAGGTGCAGTGATCATGCCCAGGTGTGATTCACAATCTTCATGGATAAGGGCCAGGTGAAGTGTAGAGCCAGGACCCAGTGGGACCGAGTGCACCCTCAGCATGTTTGCAGATGACACCAACCTGAGTGATGCCGTTGATTAACTAGTGTGAAGGAATTTCATCCAAAGGGATCTTGAAAGGCTTGAGGAGTGGGCCCATGTGACCCTCATGAAGTTCAACAAGGCCAAGTGCAGGGTCCCACATCTGGGTCATTGCAACCCTCAACATCAGTACAGACTGGAGGATGGATGAATTGAGAACAGCCCTGCTGAGAAGGACTTGGGGATACTGGTGGATGAAAAATTGGACATGAGCAATGTGTACTTGCAGCTCAGAAAGCCAACCATATCCTGGGCTGCATGAAAAGAAGTGTGGTGAGCAGATCAAGGGAAGTCATTCTCCTCCTCTACTCCACTCTTGAGAGACCCCACCTGGAATACTGCATCCAGCTCTGGGATCTCCAACACAAGAAAGACATGGAACTATTAGTGCAGATCCAGAGGAAGGCCATGAAAATGGTCAGAGGGCTGGAATTCCTCTCCTATAGAGAAAGTCTAAGAGAGTTGGGGTTGTTCAACCTGGAGAAGAGAACATTTTTAATGAACATTCGTAATTTCTGTTCTTAATTCTGAAAAGTGACGCATTGTAGCTATGTTAAGACAATTATATCTAGTTAGAGTCTTCCTAACAAATCATGCCTAAATTTGTAACAGAGTTCCATTCCCAAAGTTACTAGAACAGTATTTCAAATAGGTCGGTAGCATATTTACTTGTTCTTTTCAGCTTTCACAAAGGATATTACAGACTCTGCATGCCATTAAAATACGTAGCCATTTTGATTTTTATCATGGATGCACATAGAAGAAAAATGTGTTATGATAATAAGCATTTGGCAAAAGAATAATTTCTTTTTCCTCAAGTCCATTGCTTTGAATCATATTATTCAAATGCAATTCAACTTTTCACTTTCACAAAATGCACTACAAATAGGCTTTAATCAAAAAATTAAATGAGTAAAGGTTTTTAGTATACAGATAAAAACTCTTAAAAGAAATGCTACATAGCACATACTTTTGGAACTGTTTCTAAGTCTATATATGAGGATGTGACAGCCTGGTCAGAGAGCGAGAAAATGAGATTCGTTTTCTCACAGTGGACTTGTGAGACTTTTTAGGGAGTTGTAAAGAAACTATGATAACTTGTTAGTATAAACAACCTGCAGGTGGTGTTTTCCTACTCTGTTTTTCTGTTCTTCTCAAGGACTGTTTGTGAAAAAGGTGTTTTTTTTAATTAGCCAATCAAGTAGAATGTGTCGAAGCTGTCTATAAAAGAGGAGAGTTTTTCGTATTAAAGTTGTTGTGCAAACCAGCCTTCTGGTGAATCTGTGTCACTTCTTGCTCATCGGCGACATCTATAAAACCTCACAATATTTGATTCAAATAAAAACAATTCTGTCATTTCAACCCATACTACTGTTTTTCCACTACATTGCAGTATTGTTTTCCTGACTCAAAGTTCTAAATGAATTCCAGCTCAAATTTCAGAAATTAAAAAAGCTCAAGCTACCAAAATGATACATATTCTTTTTATTATCAAAAAAGGTTAAACATATTTTCTCTCAACAGTAATTCCTTTAATCTTAGGTAGTCTTACAACAGTCCTTATGGTATAAGATGAGAGAAATATAGCTGTAGTGCCATCTGTCTCTCAGACATGATGGTATGTTTGAATAAATACCAGTTAAAGCAAAAAAAGTAATTATGTTTGCTTTGCTTACATATTGTATTTACATATTTAAGATTAAATTACTGTTGCTGTAGAGATTATTATTGGGCCTATCCTACTAATTTTGCCCCCTTAAGCCCAGATCTTGCATTACAGTCTGCTCCAGTAGTATATGCTACCAGATCCAGTTGCAAGGGTGAGGCCATAACCTCTTTGAAACAAGTAAACAGAAGAACCAAACTGATCTTCTAAAATCACTAACTTCTCACTTGGCATCATTAGAGCCTCCAGTTTTGAATACAGAGATACCAGCCCCTTCTAAACTAAACTCAGCACAGGTCAGCTCAGTTTGTCACAGACAAGCTAAAAAGGTATAAATGAAAACATTCTACAGCTGTTCTTTAAAAAGCTGCTACCCACCCTTCCATCCATAATGTGAAGCTATGTCTCCCCTCAGAATTAATACCATAAGACTCAGAATGAAACCAAAGGCAAGAAAAGTTTCTGAAAACATAAATTTCTAATAAGGAACCCTCCACAAGACACCCCATAGGTTTGCTCTAAAAATGCATTCCTCAGAAATGGCATGGACTTCATGAACTGGGCAAACTTGCTTGCAGTGCATGTTTCAGGGTTTCAAAGGCATAAATAAATACATTTTAGAAAAACGAAAAAGTGACCCTCCAGCAAGATAAATTTTAATAGTTAATGGCTGTGATGGTGGTCACAGGGGTCTTTGGATGAGGGAAGAGACGAGGATTTGACTCTATATTTCAGAAGGCTTGATTTATTATTTTATTATATACATTACATTAAAAACTACACTAAAAAGAATAGAAGAAAAGGTTTCATTTCAGAAGGCTAGCTAAGCTAAGAATAGAAAGGAATGAATAATAAAGGTTTGTGTCTTGGACAGAGAGTCCAAGCTAACTGGGCTGTGATTGGCCATTAATTGTAAACATCTAAAGATGGGCCAATCACAGATGCACTTGTTGCATTCTACAGCAGCAGATAACCATTGTTTACATTTTGTTGCTGAAGCTTCTCAGCTTCTCAGCAGGAAAAATCTCAATGAAAGGATTTTAATGAAAAGATGTCTGCGACAAATGGCAGCATTACAGAATTTGGGACAAAGCAAAGTAAAAGGTTAGACTGTGGCAGGACATGTCCTCCCCCTCTCTACTACAGATGGTTGGTGCATATGGAAGAGATAACCCACGTGGGTGAAAGACCCAGCAAGGGTTCATCTCTGGTGCCAAAAGGGCTCAGGCCCCCAACTAAGAATCAACATCTTAGTCTGGATAGCAGATGTGGGAAGAGATAAAAGAAAAATTCTTGACTGAGAGGCACTGTTTTGCAAAGACTACAAAAGGGACACAAATTATCACGGAGGTAGAAGCCTCCTACACACACACACCCTGACAAGGTGTGAGACTTCTCCCCAGAGTTTGGACGCAGATTTTGTGGTTTACTTTCCTGGGAATTGAGGGAAAGGATTTTTGATGTGTACTTCACGATAAATTGGTTTGTTGGAAACATTGGATTCTAAGTTATATTATTTCTTTGCTAGCTTTAAAATTAATGGTACCTTTAACTGTATTTATTTACTTACTATGTACTTATTTACTTATTTATTAATTTATTAATTTACTTATTTACTAGTAGTCTCTTTTTGTCCTTATTCCTGTGTAGTATGTAGTTTAAGTCTTATGTCTGTTACTTTTGTGTCTATTAAATAAATAATTCATTCTATAATAGACCGAATCAACCATTATTAAAGAACTTGTGAATGAGAGTGGCTTATGAGGTGCTGGCCTCCCCAATAAAGCTACTACCTGCTGCCGGAGGCCTGGGCAAAAGACAGGGACTTATCTAAACCCCCACATCTATTCATAACATAGATTAGGGTTCTAAATGCTTTACTCCAAACAGAACACTAAGGAACTTCAGATTTGGAGCACACGGAGAAGGGACACAAGAATGAACTAAAAAGGGATTATAAGAGAAACAAAAAAAGCAAATACATTAAAGCTGATCAACAGCATCTAGAAATCAGATGTAGTGGAAAAAAACATTTCTAGAAAATTTGAAACATCATATCATCTCTGTAAAGCATGTCACATTTCTTCTAATGTTCAGCAGAAAAGCTACATTCTTAAAGATATGCATCACCATTTACCATATATGGTTTCAGGTTTGTTCTTATTTTTCTCACAAAACAATATATTTTTCTTGAAAAATTATAAGTGCATATAATTTGCTTTATTCTGGCTGATACACAATAAACAACTAAAAACAACTAGCACATCAAGTAAAACAACAGTTCTAGCTTAATCACAGCATTATATTCCTACTTACAAGTACGTAAGCATTCTGTTACAGTGGTAGCATCAATCAGGTATCCATTGCATAAATGACAGGTTATATGGGCATTAATGTCCCAAAGCTTAATCTTTCTAGTCATCATCTTTGGTATCTCTAATAATAAAAAAAAAAAGGCACCCACACATTACATACCAACTCAGATGTACTGATAAGGTAAAAGTAGTTTTGAAATAGGCGAGTAATTATATTTCACTATAAAGACATGCTTATGTAGATAGCTTGAAGCTCTTGCATACTTGTGCACATATTTTGAGTGAGCACTAAAATTTTAAAATACTATAAAATTATATGGTGAAAAACCTGAAATCGATACTGAAATAATCTTTATCCTGGGAGCACAGGATCATCATCACTCTTCTCTCCTTCTCTGTTCAAACTTCTCATAGGATCACAGCTACTTTAACATCTGCTTACTTTAGCATGGAGGCCTTTGCTCGATATCTACAATTGGAACATTTTCATCTCCCCATACCTTCATGCATATAGGGAAAAAGAGTCCTTCTCCATATCTTTACAAGAGGATTTCAGCCTAAAACTAAATGCATCTCCTCATCCCTCCCATCTGGGACTTGACTTCTTCTCCACTGACCTCAGTGTCTTCATGTTGCTCTTCTACATTGACTGCATTTTTGTTCCTTCTCTCACTCAAGGGAGGATTGAAGCAGTGAAGGAGTTAATATCTCACCTGGGGCCTACAGATGATCACCTTACCCCAGCCTGTCTCTGTAGCTTGCAGCGGGAACTGCAGCTGGGGGGCTGATGGCTTCTCCTCTCCCCTGCCTGGTGGTTGTGGGCTAATCTCCATGGTGGTAGAAGCTTGGCTAAGCCGGCCCCAGCCCAAGGCTGGGCAGCGGACCTGGCTGGGCCATGGCCCATCCTGGCATTGGCTCCGAGGCCTCCTACCCCACCCAGCAGCTGATGACGGGGGGGGGGGGGGGGGGGGGGGGGTGTGGGTGCCCCAGGAAGGGGCCCTGGCTTGTGGCAGTGGCCACCAGGCCCGACCCCTGTTTCCTTTTTACCATCTAGAAAAGAAAGAGAAAGTTCCCGGGTTCTTTCATCTTTAGCATGTGTTTTTCACAGAGGTGTGTTGGAAGCTTTGCATCACATCCATGAATGCCTCCCATGCAAAACCACCACAATAATTAACACTGACCAAGTGTGGTGGGTTAGTCTTGACTAACAACCCTATGCAGCACTACAGGCTGGGGGAAGACTGGCTGGAAAGCTGCTCACCAGAAAAAGACTTGGGGGTACTGGTTGACAGCTGTCTTAACATGAGCCAGTGTGTGCCCAAGTGGCCAAAGAAGGCCAATGGCATCCTGGCCTGTATCAGGAATAGTGTGGCCAGCAGGGCCAGGGAAGTGATTGTCCCCATGTACTGGGTATTGGTAAGGCCATACCTTGAATCCTGTGTTTAGTTTTGGGCCCCTCACTGTGACAGTGGTCACTGGGGTTTTCAGGATGAAGGGAGAGACGTAGATCTGACTCCATATTTAGAAAGCTTGATTTATTATTTTATCATATATATATATATTACATTATACTATACTAAAAAGAAAAAGAAAGGAAAGGTTTCCTCAGAAGACTAAGCTAAGTTAAGAATAGACTAGAAAGAATGATAACAAAGGCCACTCTCCGACCGAGCGAGAGAGCCAGCTCTCCCGTGACTGGTCACTGAACCAAAACATCCACACCAGACCAATCACAGATGAGCCTGTTGCATTCCACAGCAGCAGATAACCATTGTTTACATTCTCTTTCTGAGGCCGCAGCTTCTCAGAAGGAAAAATCCTAAAGAAAGGATTTTTAATGAAAAAGATGTCTGCGACACCTCACTACAAGAAAGACATTGAGGTGCTAGAGGGTGTCCAAAGAAGAGCAATGAAGCTGGAGAAGTGTTGTCTTCGGCAAGGGAGAACTCGGCTCTCAATATGAGTGAACAGCGAGCTTCGTTTATTGATTAGAGCATCAGACATTTATACAGTAATTAATAAGCTAATGCATATTCTGTAACTTAATCCATCTATTGGTTATTTCGTACATGTCAGGTCCACCCCGTGCTTACATTCCACAAAAATTAAACTTTCTTTTTCTCAGGCTGTTTTTAGCCACCATATCTCTGCCCAAGGACACAATGGCCTTGCTACAATCGTAGCTCGTTAGCTGAGCTCGTTATTTCCCAAACTTTCCAACCACCTGGGAAATGTCGACGTGACCTCGAGCATGCAACCATTCCTCCACAGAGAAGGACCTGAAACACAAGACTTGTGAGGAGTGGCTGAGGGAACTGGAGGTTGTTTAGCCTGGGGAAAGGTAGGCTCAGGGGAGACCTTATTGCTCTCCACCTGAAAGGAGGTTGCAGTGAAGTGGGTGTCAGTGTCTTCTCCCAGGGAACAAGTGACAGGATGAGAGGAGATGGCTTCAAGTTGCACCAAGGGAGGTTTAGACTGGATATTAGGAAAAAATTTATTCACAGAAAGGGTTGTCAAGCGTTGGAACATGCTGCCCAGTGAAGTGGTTGCATCACCATCCCTGAAAGTGTTCAAAAAACATGTGGATATGGCACTTGAGGACATGGTTTAATGGTGAACTGATGGTGCTAGGGTGACAGTTGTACTTGATGATCTTGGAGGCCTTTTCCAACCTTAACAATTCTATGATAATGGTTCCTCTCTACTACTTCTTCATTCTCACACTTTCCCTCTGCTCTGTTGTGGGTTCTGTACAGACAGCAGTTTCTTTAAGAATATCCATCTACTCTGTCATGGATCCTCCCCAGGCTGCAGGGAATATCTATTCCAATACCATGAAGCACCTCCTCCTTCTCCTTTCTCTGATCTTGATGTTGCCTCTGTTTTTTCTCACGCCTTTTGATACTTCCTCCTCTCTCTGTTCAGTGTTTTCCACACTTCCTTCAATATGTTTTCATAGAGGTGCCACAAATTTGCTGATGGGCTCAGGTTTGGCTTGTGTTGGGTCCATTGCCAAGCCAGCTATGTCCAGCACAGGTCAGTCTCTGATCTCTTCCCACAGAGGCCACACCCCTATGCTCTGTCCCCCTTGCCATTTACATCCAATACACCAAGGGATGCAGATTTAAGACCAAATAAGATTTTAGTCATTTAAGCATTTTTGGTCAAGCTAGTAATTAAGACATCTGAAAATGAACATACATGATCCTCCTGTAATTAGCAGAGTACAAAATCAAAATCAAAAGGAATAGCTCTAATTTGACAAATTTAACCCTACTGTCAGCTTCACATGTCCTTATATTTAAGGCATGATGTTGAATCTATATCTGAAAAAGGGAGATGAAAAGTTAAATAAACCATGTTTCTTCATGTTTCTTAAACATTAAAAATCAAATTAAATAAAGAAAATATTGTCCAGGTTTTAGCTGGGATAGAGTTTATTTTCTCTTTAGTAGCTGGTACAGTGCTGTGCTCTGGATTCAGTATGGGAATAATGTTGATAACACATTTATGCTTTGTTTGTTGATAAGTAGTGCTTACCCTAAGTCAAGGACTTTTCAGTTTCCCATCCTCCATCAGCAAGCAAGTATACAAGAATCTGGGAGGGAGCATCTCCAGGACAGCTGATCTGAACTAGCCAAAGGGATATTCCATGCCATAGAACATCATGCTTAGTGTAGTAACTGGGGGGAGTTGGCCAGGAGTCATTGAGCACTGCTCAGGGATGGGCTGGGCATAGATTAGCAGGTGGTGAGCAATTGTATTGTGCACCACTTCTTTCTCTTGGGTTTTGGTCCTCTCTCCCTCTCATTTTCATTACCATCAGTAGAGCTACTTCCTGTTGTACTAACAAATGTGAAATACAGAGCTTTCCCCCCTTCCCAAATTAAAGGATACTACATCCACCATTAAAAGGCATTCAGAATTCAAAAATTAAATAGCTGCTTTAAATAATGAATATCTGCCTATGGAACCTCAAAAAAAAGAGTAACAAAAATTTTAAAAGTCACTTCAAACTGTGCTAGGAAACTAAGAAACTTTAAACTCTTAAACATACAATTCTCATAAACTTACAGCCAAAAACTAAATTCAAGCTTCCTAAACTTTCCTCCTCACCAATTGCAATACTTGGATTTATGTCCTGTTTATCTTCAGATTATATGCAGCATTTTTCAGTCCTTTTGTTTAAAATACAAGAGAAAATAAGTTACCTGGGAAGCGAATACATTCTGGTCCCCTTATATGGGTAGTTTTAAATATGATAAAGAAACTGCCTGCTTATACACATATATTGAAAAAAAATTGCAATGGTAGCATAGGATGACAGCATTACATTTAATTAAAACAGGAGATTAAACTGGTTTACAATGTGTTACATTTGGTCCCCACACTACAGATTACCAGATTACACTGTTACCAGATAACCTTGCTCTCCAGTAAAATGACTAAGTAGGCATGGCTCACAAATACTTGTTTTAACTGAGTTCATTCTGGAATACATTTCAGAATTGGAATAGTGGAACATTTTTTATAGTATGCAAAGCTTCAGATAGAAATATGATGAGATGGTAGCCCAAACCCTAAATTTGTTAAACACAGATTAAGGTAAATAGACTGAGTAGTAAACTAATTTTGTGGTTTGACGCTGGCCAAATGCCAGGCCTCCATGAAAGCTGTTCAGCTGGGCAGAGAAGAGGGGAAAATAAAATTAATGAAGGGCTCATGAGTTGAGATGAGGACTGGGAGAAAACACTCTAAGAGCAAAACAGGTTCAAATTTAAAGATATAAAATAAATGTATTATTAGCAGAGTTAGAGGAGGATAATGAGAAGTAAAATAAGCCCTTAAAAACACCTTTTTTCCTCCAACCCCTCCTTCCCACCGACAGCACAGAGAGACAGGGTGTGGGGGTTTTGGTCAGTTCGCCACTCGAGATCTTCTGTTTGCTCAGGGAGAGGAGTCTTTGCTATGACGTGGAGTCCCTCCCACATGAGACAGTTCTCCATTAACTTCTCCGGTGTGGCTCTAATCTCACAAGCAGCAGTCTGCCCAAAACTGCTGCAATGTGAGTCCCTCCCACAGGCAAACAGTCCTCTCAAAACTGATGCAGCATGGGTCCCTCGTCCACGGGGTGCAGTCCTCTAAAGATAGACTGCTCAGGTTTGGAAGCAAGGGCCCTCTTTCTCTATGTCTGGAAGCAGGGGCCCTCTATCTCCATTCAGGTCTCCCACTGGATCACAGCTTTCTTTGGCATCCGCCTGCCCTGGTGCAAGTGCTTCTCCTATGAGCTACGAGTGGATCTCTGCATCCCCCGTGGACTTCATGGACTGCTGCAGGGGGACAGCTTGTTTCACTATGACCTTCATCATGGCCTGCAGAGGAATCTCAGCTCCAGCCTATTGTAGTAGCGGTCCCCGCTGGGGAATAATGAGCATTGACTCCATGATTGCAGAAGGCTGATCAATTGCTTTATTGTTACTACACTATACTATACTATACTATTCAGAAAAACCCATCGCCCTTGCCAGACAGTCGCAACACACACATGGATCCAATTGGTCAATGAATCCAAAACACCATCACCAGTGTCCAATTAAGAAATCACCCTTTGGTAAACAAATCTCCATAACACATTCCACATGTACATAACAACAGGTGCAGAAAGTGGAGATAAGAATTGTTTCTCATTCTTTTCTCTGAGCTTTCTCACAGCTTCTCACAGCTTCCCAGGAAAATCCTGGGAGAGAGCTATGTCTCTCTCTGTTCAGAGGATACGTGATTACCACACCGGCACTTGGAGCATTTCCTCCCCCTCTTTTTCCACTGACCTTGGTGCCGCCATGTGTTCTCCCTCACATGTCCTCACTTCCTTCTCTTCTCTGACTAGAAGAAAAATTGCTGCCTGTAGGTACCATTGCCAGCAAGTTCCAACAATTCAAAGATTCTTGCAGAATTTCACAATGCTGAGAGTTTGATTTCGTCTAGGTTCCTCATCAGGGAGTAGCTCGGCATGTTTCCACTGCCGGCCAGGTGGCTCCACTGCCGCTGCGTGAGCAGTGGTGGCCACCGTGATTCTGGCACCATTTAACGCCTCTCTTCATGCCGGATGCTGGGAAGGAGAAGCTGCCACCCCTGCCCTTCTGCCTGCAGAGTGGCTGGCTAGGGGCAGCCAGGCAGGCAAGGTTAGCTGCAGGCTGCACCAAGATGGTGGCGGCCACGGCGCATAGCCGCACACTGCGCCAGGATGACCCCAGTGGCGGTGCCTTGCCACCTCTGGAAAAAACTGTGCATTGCACTGTTTTGATTTTCTTCTTAAACAGGTCATTACAGAGGCATTACCAACCTCTCTAATTGGGCCAGAAGCATGTCCATCTTCAGAGCCATCAGAGATTGGCTCTGTCAGACATGGTGGAAGCTCCTAGCAGCTTCTTACAGAAGCTGCTTCTGTGGCCCTCCCCTGCTACCAAAAGACCAGGCCATGCCAAATCAACATAACTAAGCATAAAGAACTATTAGAAGCTAAACTTTCAAACTAATGTGAAAGATATCAGGATTGAAAAAGGTAATTACATTCCATTACAAACTACTTCAATGCATTTTCTCTCAAGCTCTCTAACATCTACTCTGTGTGATATATAAGAATAACTAAAGACTTCTAGATTTTGGGGTTAAAGTAATAAAATATACAGAAAGAATCCAAATTTGTTTTATATTGTGAGAGATTTCATTAGCCTACTAATTAGCTGTCAAGGAAGAATGAAAACATTATTTATTCACACAATATATCAGAAATATCAGAACCTGTACCAGGAAATTCCATTACTTCTTTTCTAAACCTTATTTTATAGCTAGGTTTCCATGCAACTGAATAGCAGACACATATTTATCAGTTTCAGTACAGCAAATGAGATCTTCAATTAAAAAGCTATATGAATTACACACATTTCTATAGCACAGGAGAACAGCTATTTATGACTATTCTTAAGAGATATTTAGGAGATGGCTTAAACTGTTGAACTGTTGTTTGAAGAAGTAGCCAAATAGGAAGTGAACCCTTCCGAAAGCAATGGAAAGTCTAATTTTTAATAGGCAAAAATAGTTTGGAAAGATAAAAGTATACCTAAAATGGCAAACACCCAGGAACAAAAATAAGTGTAAGTCTAGTTATTTGACTAGGCAGGAATTCAGCCAAAACTATGGGTGTACATGGATTACCAAGGAATGAATCCAAGCATTAGCCAGGATGAGAAGCTAAATGGTAAAAACAGAAATAAAGAACTAACTTCTCTTGAGAACATTAGATATTTTCCCCCCACTATAGTGTAGTCTAGCAATGCCAAATGTGGCATCAACCAGTAAGAGCTGAGGTAGGACAAAATATAATAAGATGCAAAATAACTATAGGGTACCAAAAAAGTGATACAAAATAGGTAGCCTAATTAAAGCTATTTTTGTCAGAGAAACAGACGATAGCAAAGGTAGTACACATATCTAAACAAACATCCATTTAATGAATGAAAAATAAAAATCAGATATTTTTGGTAATGAAAAATATATATCTAGTAGAATTCCCTGATTATACCTAAGCAGCAAATAAACCCATGTCTTGGTTTAAGATAATTTAAAGAGGTGGAAACTCTAAAACTAGTTAGCTCCCCTTAGTTTCAACCAATCCTTTTTCACCAATAAGGAGAAATGAAATATGAGTAGCTATGAGTGAAAAAAATAACAGTTTACTAACAAGCAAAACAGCAACAAGCAAAAAATAACAGCGAATAATCACTAGATACAAAATTTCTAAATCTCACAAACTCCCTGAAAACAAAGAGACACCTGAAATTGCAGAATACCCCTCCCTTTCAAGATGGCGGTCCCCACAGTTGCCCCCATGGCTTGAAAGACAAATGGAAAATGGTGTAAACTCTCTCCCCCAAGATGGCTCTCTCCAGTCGACCATGTGGTCCAGGAGACAAAGGGAAAAAGATGGTGGACAAAAAAGAATCCTTCCAAGAAGGTAGGAACTTACAGAGCAGTTCCAGTGGAAGATGAAGACTTGCCAGTGCATATGGGGTTGGTGCTGCCACCCACTGCATCCTCCAGCCACCAGCTGGACTCTGCTGATGTTGTTGCTGCTGTCCTCTGATCTGTATGTATGTTGGGGGGAGAAGAACCAGTCTGTCAGCACCAATACAGGGTGGCCCAGCCACAGGTGAGCTGCTGATAGGCTTTGAAAAGTTCACTCCAAAACAGTTTTTGATTGCGAAATGCAGTTTTTCCAAGTTGCTACTGTTGCAAGCCCCCCTCCTGTCGGGATCTCTATCTGGTCAGAGTGATCCCAAGAAAAGTTCGAAAGTCTCTTTCCCCAGCCCGGCGCTTGAAGGAGGAGTCAGGGCTCTTCATTTCTCAGTCTCGAGGTTGTTTATTTTATCTTATCTACAAAATTCTCTCCCTGCCTTGCAGAGGTCTGTCCAGCACGGCAGCTACAGTGCTCTCCCCCCTCCCACGAGGCGGTGTCGTCTTTTATATTACAAACTACGTATATCGTATTTACCTTCACTTTCCAATACCCATCACCTTTGCTAGACAGTGCACCCCTACAATAAACCAATCCCCATGTGCTGACATCACTGCAGAAGATGGAGAACAAGAAGAAGAAAGAAGAAGGACTAGACACGCCCTGCTCCCTCCATCTTGTCTCCATTACCCTAATACCAAAATTTTCAAAACTTACATTTTCACCCTGTGCACACCTTATAAAAACACCATTTAAACCCATGTGACCTTCTCACTCTCATACAAAGCTGACAGGTCACCAGCAGGATCAAAGTCCAACCACCAAGTGTTCTGGGCATCATGCCAAGACTTCCGAGCCCCCCGGGGGGGTCTCGGCCCTCGATGTGATCTCTGGAGACTCCCCACATCCGAAGTGATGTGCGGAGTTCCCACACCCTCCAAAGTGGAGCCTCTGTGTCACTATAGGACACGAAAGAACACAAGCACACCACCGTTCTTGAGGTGAAGGAAAAAAAGGGAAGTTTATTTTCTGACTCCAACATTTATAGTTTCCTAAAAGTGACAGTGGATTGGAGGGTGACAGTGACACCTCTCCAATGACACTGGTCAAACCAACAGTCTATCAATTCTCTCTTCCTCCATAAAGGAATGCAAAACAATGAGTTATTTACAGAAGGTGTGTGAGAAAGTTCACTACAAGAATGTCAACATCAAAAAGCTTAGAAAATCTTAAAAAACCAAAGTAACACCTCTGGCTTCAGCAAACGCTGCCAGGAGAGAGAAAGCTTGCTCCTTCCAGGCTCTGACTTAAAAAGGGACTGCTGCAATGCTCCCCCTCTCCTCCACGCTTGGAGATTCCAGTTCTGGCTGCAGCACTGGGTCTTTAAGAAAGAGTAACAATTTTTTGGGCAAAGGTAGATATGGAATACAATAACTTTTTGGGTTACCCACAACAACCTGGTAACAGTTTTATAGAATTTGCAAGAAGCGCACCAGAAAACTCGGAAGTTCTTTAAAGAAAACACTGGAATCAATTAGCAGGATGTAGAGGTACAGACAACTTTTTCCAGGGCATTAGTCACTTCAAAATAAGATGAAAGCCACAATAAGAAGTTTCTCCAGAAGGCCTGGCCCATACTGACAACATACAGATGTTAAAACAAGATAACAGATTCACTATACATGCAGAGGTTCCAACATGCCAGTTCCTGCACTACATGAATCTCTGACAGGCCATGAAATTTTGAAAGTTTGTAAGTACTCAGCATAAGATTTCAGTTTAGCCTGCATATTGTGGATCTGAACCATACACAACTCAAGATACACACTGTCCTTTGTTCACAGAAGAGTCAAAGAATTGGGATACATGTCCTGATTCCAGCCAGGACCGGGTTCACTTTTGCAGTAGTCAGGAGGGGCATGGCCAGGACCCTAGTGTTATTCTATACCACTTCATGCCGTAGACAGGGGGGTAGCAACTTCCCATTTTGCTGGAGCATACAGTCAGGTAGTACTGGGTTACATGTGGTGAGCAATTGCCTGTGAATTGTTTGCCTATCTTGTACACTCTGCTATTATTATTGTTAATGTTTGTTTTTCTTATTTCATTGCTGTTCCTGTAAATTGTTCTTATCTCAACCCATGATCTTTACCTTTTGTGCCTCCATTTCTCCTCTCCAGCCTGCTGCAGAGGGAGGGGGGAGTGAGCAAGCAGCGCATGGTCTGGGGTGTTTTAGTAGGAACACTAAATTGGTTAATACCATTCCTAAACCATCACAGCCTTATTTGCTGCCCACTGTGGGACATGAAGGGTTGAGATAACAACAGATCTGCCTAGAGTGTGTTTGAAACAATTTTGATCTAAGCATTTGTTGTATTAGATACAGAGCCACTGGTCACAATGTTGCTTGGTCTGTTCATGTGGGTGTGGTACTTAACTCCGTATATGTTCCTGTATATGCAGCATGTGCCCATCACAGTGCTCTTTTTTCAGAGCAGGGAGAAGGGATCAGGATTGCTTTGTTGCTGTACTGTGGGATATCAGTTTATGATATGATAACATCAAGAGCAATGAGGGTCATTTGGGATGTGTATTCAGTGTTGCTCTCCTATTCTTACTTCAGGCGCTACCTCTGAGAATTCATTAACAATCATACTCAGCCTGTGGGGGGAACAGGGGAAGATGAATTTCCCCAGCTTTTCACCCCCTTTTCCTCCTTCAGGCCTGTTACAGCAGCTTTTGAGAATTTTGAAACCCCTTTGGATGTTAAGGAAAGCATGTTCTTGTTGCTTAGTGTTCCAGGTCTCCTCAGTTCAGTCCACACCATGTTTAGAGTTATGAAAGAGATTTTTAGGAAGGTCATTCAGAGATCTGCTCTGAGGGGGAATTGTGGGCACAGTTTGTGGTGATTGGGAATGGGGCTGTGGCGAAGCCTCATCCCTAATGGGCTACAACTATGTAGGACAGGTGAACAGTTATAAAGGCAAAGAAATGTGGAATGCTGATGTATATTAACCAATCACAAAAGGGTAGAGAGGGCACACAGGTGTGATGCATGTAAGATGAAGGGTATAAAAGGTTGTACTGAAAAACAATGAAGTGCTGATGCTTGGAACCTTCTTTGGTGTCAGTCATCTCCACCATCATCTGGTGACCCCGACATGATCCCGAGGTGATTTGGGCAGACGACTGAGGACCTAAGAGCCGTAAGACAGTGGAGCCTAGCCAAACTGAGCCAGGTGGACCAAGAGCCTGAACGTCCGGATGACTTTTAAAAAAATGCACCACCCCCAGGTGAGCAGCTGGGAACTTAGGAATGGGGGCTCAGATATCGGCAGAGGAAGAGTCCATATTGGACATCCTTCTGTGAATATTACAAAGGAAAGGTATTAAGTGTGAAGAGCGGGCGCTATGTACCTTGCTTATTTGGTGCAAAAGAAACAGCGTCAGGGCGGATTCACAGACTGCCTTTTTTTGTTGAACCATGGGAGGAAGCAGGAAGCCTCATCCCTAATGGGCTACAACTATGTAGGACAGGTGAACAGTATTAAAGGCAAAGAAACGTGGAATGCTGATGTGTATTGACCAATCACAAAAGGGTAGAGAGGGCACACAGGTATGATGCATGTAAGATGAAGGGGAAAAAAGGCTGTACTGAAAAACAATAAAGTGCTGATTCTTGGAACCTTCTTCAGTGTCAGTCGAACTTCTGCCGTCAGGGAATAGTCATGAGTGGCATGGAATGCGGGAGAATATGGGCTAGTATTTGGAGGACTTCTCTGCTCCAATGGTTTGGAAGTTCAACCCTGAACAACTATAGGACTATTGCAGTAAGGTAGAAAAATTATAAGAGAAAGGCCTCATAAAGTCAGGCCTGCTCTGTTAAATGGGTGGCTGGCCTTGTCACTTAGCAAATTCCCATGTGAAAGCAATCCTGTTGTGGGCAGTTCATTAACATAACAATCTATTCCCGGGGGGAAACCAGCTAGCACCTGCATAAACATTAAACCTATCCCATGAGAACCAGTGAAGAAAATATGTAAACAATTGAAGGATAGAGAGATTTGATGGACAAGTAAAATACCTTTTACTAACCAATAAAGTAATTGGCAAGAAAACTACTAACTAATTGGAGTCACACACGAGGTCTGTAAAACTGTATAAAATGAGTTACGTGAATAAAGAATGGGCTTTTCCACCATGAAGAAAATGGACTCTTGTGTGATTTATTCCAATATTGGACCATGATAAAGTGGTAAAATATTTGAAAGGAAAATGCTCTAGTGATTCCAGTGAGGTGGGAGGTACTGCAATGTCCTGAGCTCTTGGCTACTATTTGTCAGACACTGTTCAATACTAGACAGCACCCTCAGGGGGACAAGGAGGAAAGCAGACCAACAGGCATCATGGGCACTCAAACCACAGCTGAATCAAAGGAACAACCCATGCCGGTAAGCATAACTGTGAGATATGCAAACAGACTTCAATCGCCAGCCCAATGAATCACAGAATCACAGAATTTCTACGTTGGAAGAGACCTTTAAGATCATCGAGTCCAACCCATGTTCTAACACCTCAACTAGATCATGGTACCAAGTGCCAGATCCAGTCTTTTTTTAAACACATCGAGGGATGGTGACTCCACCACCTCCCTGGGTAGATGATTCCAGTATTTGACCACTCTTTCTGTGAAAAACTTCCTCCTTAATTCTAGCCTGTATCTCCCTTGGCACAGCTTGAGACTGTGTCCTCTTGTTCTGTCTGTTGTTGCCTGGAGAAAGAGACCGACCCCCAGCTCACCACAGCCACCCTTCAGGAACTTGAAGAGCGTGATAAGGTCACCACTGAGTCTCCTTTTCTCCAGGCTGAACAACCCCAGCTCCCTCAGTCGTTCTTCATACGGCTTGTGTTCCAAGCCCCTCACCAGCCTCGTTGCTCTTCTTTGGACACGCTCAAGCATCTCAACGTCCCTCCTAAACTGAGGGGCCCAGAATTGGACGCAATACTCAAGGTGTGGCCTCACCAGTGCTGAGTACAGGGGAAGAATGACCTCCCTGCTCCTGCTGGTCACACTATTCCTGATACTGGCCAGGATGCCATTGGCCTTCTTGGCCACCTGGGCACACTGCTGGCTCATGTTCAGCCGACTGAATGAGTACATTGTGACCTGATGCTGGGATAGTGTGGCTGACAGTTGGAAACTAGAGAGTAGTGAAGCCAAGCAGCTGGGATATCTGTCCTGGGGTGTGGTCATTGACAAGGGGATTGGGAAAAGGACAGACATTCTCAGCCTCTGGAGGCAACTCCTGTCAAGTGTGAAGGAAAGGTATCTTTTCAAGGATGATCTATCAATGCACTAAGAAAAGTGGAACACTATGGAGAAATTTATCCAGTTCTTGAGAGAATTAGCTGTGCTGGAGGTAATCTATAAGGATTAAAATAATGAGTAGTCCCCTATAGATCTAGATGAAGTAAAGTGTACACAATCCATGTGGCAGAAGTTTCTATGAAGCACGCCATCGTTGTATGCCAACTCAGTGGCAGAGATGTCATGGAAAGAACAAATGATGGATAATTTGTTTGCCCAACTCTGGCAATATGAAGAAAGTCTCTCTTCCTTCCTATGGGCCTGCATCTCAGCTGTGGAAAGACTGTCCAAAGATCTCCAGCAATTTAAAGATGACCTCTAGCAATTTAAAGAGGAAATGTCCCATGCCCTGCCGGTACAGACCAGTCTCTGCTATTGGAAGCAAGGGCCTCCCTGCTTGAGAGAGAGGGTGCACGCCATGAGGTAACCTGTGGTTTTACCTGCATGACCATAAAGACATGAGTGGAATGGAAAACCCACCTCTGCCCTAGCAGCATGGGTACATGAGTTGAGAGGAAGAACAACCACTGCAGGAAATTCTTCAAGGATAAATGCTGCTCCAGTTTCCTGTGGGCAAGGGCTCAGACAGAATAGCAGGGCTGATGTTACTTCCTATCCTCTTGAAGGGACTTACAGTTCATCATATTTACAAGATGTAAATAATGATTACTATGACCAGGACTAGAGATGCTCTGCCTCCAGCCAGGAGGAGGCAAAAGAGAATCAGATCTATTGGACTGTGTGCATCCAATGGCCTGGCACATCAGACTCAACAGAGTATAAGGTTTAGTTGACATTGGTGTACAATGTACCCTGATGCCACTGAGACATATAGGGGCAGAATCCATTTCTATTTCTGGGGTGACAGAAGGATTCCAACAGCTGACTGTACTGAAAGCTGAAGATAGTCTGACTGGGAATGAATGGCAAAAACACCCCATTGTGACCGGCCCAGAGGCCCTGAGCATCCTTGGCACAGATTACCTCAGGAGAGGGTATTTCAAGGACCCAAAAAGGCATCATTGGGCTTTAGGATACCTCCTGTGGAGACAGAAGAAACAAGACAATTTAATACCTTGTCTGGTCTCTCAGAGGACCCTTCTACTGTAGGACTGCTGAGGGTTGAAGAACAACAGGTATGTATCACCACTGCAACAGTGCATCATTGGCAATACTGCATCAACTGAGACTGTGATCCCCATCCATAAGATGATTTGTAAATTGGAGAGCCAGGGAGTGGCCAGCAGACTTGTTCACCCTTTAATAGTCCTATATAGCCAGTGTGTAAGTCCAATGGAGAGTGAAGACACAATAGACTATTGTGGTCTGAACAAAGTCACACCACCACTGAGTGCTGCTATGCCAGACATGCTGGAACTTCAGTACAAACTGGAGTCTAAGGCAGCAAAGTGGTGTCACCACTGATATTGTTAATATGTTTTTCTCCATTCCTTTAGCAGCAGAGTGCAGACCTTTAGCAGGGCATCTCACCCCCCACAAGAGCTTATCTATTGTTTGTAAACCAGTCAGATAAATCAAACAGGACAAGCTTTTTTCTAGTGAGTTATTTTGGCACCACGGGGTTAACATGGATCTGGCATCTCCCAATGGCCAATAAACACCTTACTGTTGAATTGAGATCTGGGAAGATAAGATGGATTTCTGACTGACAGATACCTCACTTTACGACTATAAAAGCAACACTAAATTTTCACAAATCAGAAATCTCCTGTACATTTTCCTGGAAATGTATGGGGTTTCTCCGATGAGTAGGGATGCCTGCTTTGTGGTTACTCCCCAGGGGTTAAATGAAAGGAATCTGTATATTATTGTCATTTCAATGGTAAGTTACATTTGATTCCTAATCAATACTATTTCTTTTGCTAGATTTAATATAGGCACCTTGATATTGTACAGTTTTATGTTATGCCATAATCTATTAATAGCTCTTTAGTTTTATACTGTATAGTGAGTAATTATAAGCTTTTCATTTGTTATCTCATCTGTTTAATAAATAATTCATTTTTATAAATAGACCTGATTTGCCATCATTAGAACTTGCGGGCCAGAGTGATTCCTTAAATTGGAACTGTTGCCAGAATCCAAGGCTAAGGCAAGGCTTGTCTGAGGCTTCTATTCGTCCCATGACAAGGACACAGTTTGCTTTCATATGGAGGGGTGCCCAGTACACCTGGAACCGATTGCCCCAGGGGGTGTAAACACAGCCCCATGATTTGCCATGGACTGCTCCAGACTGCACTGGAAAAGGGTGAGGCTCCAGAACACTTTCAGTCTATTGATGACATCATAATGTGGGGCAACACAGCAGAGAAAGTTTTTGAGAAGGGAGAAAAGATAATCCAAATCCTCCTGAAGGCTGGTTTGGCAATAAAGCAATGTAAGGTCAAGGGACCTGCCCAGGAAATTCAGTTTTTAGGAGTAAAATGGCAAGATGGATGTTGTTAGATTCCACTGGACACAGTCAATAAATAGCAGCTATGTCCCCACCAACCAGCAAGAAGGAAATACAGGCTTTCCTAGGTGTTGCGTGGTTTTGGAGGATGCATATTCCAGAGTACAGTCAGATTGTAAGGCCTTTCTATCAAGTGACCCAGAAGAAGAATGATTTCAAGTGGAGTCCTGAACAACAACAAGCTTTTGAAGAAATTAAGCAGGAGATTGCTCATGCAGTAGCCTGTGGGCCAGTCAGGACAGGAGGAGATGTGAAAAATGTGCTCTGAACTGCAGTTGGGGAGACTGGTCCTTCCTGGAGCCTCTGGCAAAAGGTATCTGGGGAGACCCAAGGACGACCCCTGGGGTTCTGGAGATGGGTATACAAAGGATACAAATCCTGCCACATTCCAAGTGAAAAGGAGATGCTGGCAGCTTGTGAAGGGGTTCGAGCTGCTTCAGAAGTGATTGGCACCAAAGCACAGCTCCTCCTGGCACCCCGACTGCCAGTGCTGGGCTGGATGTTCAAAGGGAAAGTCTCTTCTACACATGATGCCACTGATGCTACACAGAGCAAGTGGGTTGCTCTGGTCACACAGCAAGCTCAAAAAAGAAACCCAAATCACCCAGGGGTCCTGGAAGTCATCACAAACTGGACGGAAGGCGAAAATTTTGGAATATCATCAGAGGAGGGGGAGGAAAAGGTGATGTGCTAAGGAGGTCTTAACGTATAATCAGCTACTAGAAATTTAAAAGTAATGCACTGTCTTTACTGATGGTTCCTGCTGTATTGTAGGGATGCATCAAAAATGGAAAGATGCTGTATGAAGTCCTACATGGCGAGTCACAAAAGCTATTGAGGGACAAGGTGAATCAAGTCAGGTTGCAGAGCTGAAAGCCGTCCAGCTGGTTTTAGATATGGCTGAATGAGAAAAATGGCCAGCACTCGACCTCTACATTGACTTGTGGATGGTAGCAAATGCTCTGGGGGGGAGGTAGACTGAGGGAAAAAGACCGATTGGCAGCGCAGAGGGAAACCCATCTGGGCTGCTGAATTGTGGCAAGACATCACTGCCCCAGTAGTGAAGTTGGCTCTAAGATTACATTATGTAGGTGCACACATATCCAAGAGCTGGGCTACCGAAGGACATTGAAACAATGCACAGGTGGATTGGGCTGCCAAGATTAGTGTCTCAGGTGGATCTAGACTGGCAACATAAGGGTGAATTATTTCTGGCACAGTGGGCCCATCATGCCTCAGGTCATCAGGGAAGAGATGCAACATACAAATGGGCTCATGATGGAGGGGGAGACTTAACCATGGACACCATCTCCCAGGTTATCCATAACTGTAAAACATGTGCTGCAATCAAGCAGGCCAGGCGGGTGAAGCCCCTCTGGTATGGTGGACAATGGTTGAAATACAAATATGGGGAGGCCTGACTGATTACATCACACTCACTGAAATCCACCAAGGCAATAGCTACGTGCTTACAGTGTTGGAGACAACCACTGGAAGGCTGGAGATGTACCCTGTGCCTCATGCCACTGCCCGAAACACCATCTTGGTCCTTGAAAAGCAAGTCCTGTGGCAACATGGCACCCCAGAAAGTATTGAATCCGACAAGAGGACTAATTTCAAAAATAGCCTCATAGACACCTGGCCAGAGAACACGGGATTGAGTATCATATTCCCTATCATGCACCAGCCTCTGGGAAAATTGAACAGTACAATGGACTGTTAAAAACCACATTGAAAGCAATGGGTGATGGGATCTTCAAACATTGGTATCTACATTTATTGAAGTGCACCTGGTTAGTTAACACTAGAGGTTCTACTAATCGAGCTGACCCTGCCCAATCAAAACCGCCATATACCCCCAATCAAAAATTCCCCTGGTGCATATGAGAAATATATTACGGAAGACAGCTTGGATTAGTCCTGCCTCAAGCAAAAGCAAACCCATCTGTGGGATTGGTTTTGCTCAAGGACCTGGATGCACTTGGCGGGTAATGTAGAGGAATGGGGAAACTCGATGTGTACCTCAAGGGGATTTGATTTTGGGTGAGAACGGTCTGTAATGTTGAATTGTATAATATTGGTTCCTGAATGACACTGCCGCTCTGTGTGCCAGAACTATCACTGGCAATGAGTACAGACTGCTCCAAATACACCAGTCACAAGCTCCTGATGCAGCTTGCAACCAGCTGACAGCCACCAACCCTCCTGCCCTGAAAGACATTTAGGACAGATAGAACCCACAGTCATGGACTAAATGAACTCAGCAGACATTTTGGAGGGACAGCCATTGACTAAAAGAATGATACCCATGCTTATGGGTGTATATATATATATATATATATATATATATGTATACATATATATTTGGAAGGTATAGGAGCTGGGCATGATGGTATAGAATAAGGACAGGGCTAACTTTTGTGGTAGCCAGGAGGAGTATGGCCAGGACCCTGGGGTTATTCTATACTACCTCAAGCCATGCGCAGGGGGGTAGAGTCTTTCCCGTTTGCTGGAGCATGCAGTCAGGTAGCACTGGGTTATGTGTGGTGAGCAATCGCCTGTGAATAATTGACCTATCTTGTACACTCTGCTATTATTATTGTTGTTACTGTTTGATTTGCTTATTTCATTGATGTTTATAGTAAATTGTTCTTATATCAATACATGATCTTTAGCTTTTTGTGCCTCCAATTCTGTCCATCCCACCTCACAGGGAGGTGGGGGAGTGAGCAAGCATCATGTGATCTGGAGTGTTTCAGTGGGAACAGTAAATTGGGGAATACCATTCCCAGACCACGACAATATGTTGGAAGTTATATAACTTTTGAAATTAATTATTTTGAGTTAATTGTTTTAATTAATCATAAGCAGTGTATTAGTGCTTAGCAGTGTAATTTTATACTTTAGTCAGCACATAGCTAAGTTTCTTTTCACAGACTGTTATTGTTAGACTTAGATACACAAAACTTAAGGTTTTGGTAAACTGTGATAAGCTTCAATGAACAAAGCCTGAGTTAAAGGTGGGACACCTGGAATCCAGAATTTATAGCCCTTCAGACATGTTGGAGTAACCAGAAGATAAACAAGAGACTAACAAAGACATTACAGCCTGAGCGCTGCAGACTGCCTGTCTGGGAAAAAGATGATAAAAGGACTGAAAAATGTGAAGTAATTAACATGAGAAGTGAGAAATCAATAACCAATATAAGACAGAATACTAATTAATGAAGAAAATGATGTAATTTAGAAGCAAGGAACATTAATTTCTTTGTTTTCTAAAAATGTATAAATAAGCAAAAAATTTTGAAAGCAGGGTGTGTGTGCCTGGAATTATCCCCTTTGCACCCTGGATGGAATAAAGTAGTGCCTACTTGCTAATACTAAAAAAATAGTGTTAGTTTCAGTTATGTGTTTGGTGACAATTTTTGGTGACCCAGGTGGGACTCTGCTTCTGACACTCCACAGATTCATGGGATCAGGAGGGGATCCAGCATACACTAAAGGTTTTTCATGGAGATCCTCTGATTCCCTGATCCAGTGAGTTCAAGGCAAGACCCCTGGGATTTTATTAAGGCATTACTGAGTGTAGGGTATACCTAACCATAAGCTGTGGCAGAAATTCCCCATAGAAATTGAGCTCTATAATATAATTGGGTTATAAAAGTGGTGATATAACTGTGAAAAGGGAGTGTGATATTTGGGTTTCAAAAGAGAAATCAGTAGTGATGGTATAATTCACTATTTTTTATTAAAATATGATGGTAAAACTATAAAAGTGAGTATCAAAGGGTTTGTGTGTTCGAGTCCCACCACCTAGTCAGAAGACTATATAAATAGTTAACAGAAGTGCGTACTGTGGATCCCAGTCCCACTTGCTTACATATTATTTAGACGTAGTGCCGTAAGCACACAAGCCGTGTTTTGGATTTGTGTTTGCACTGCCCAAGGTGTATCTATTGAAGGCCTTTAATAAATACCTACTTTATTCTTTTAACTCTGTCTAGTCTCTGTTCTAGGTAGCCATTCCAAGGCATCACTGTGGATGTGATATTGAAATGGTTTTCAGTAAATTAGAGATTCAGTATCATAAGTGGCCAGAGTATCCATTAGATTATCAAGAGAAGTAGCCTGTTAATAGTAGTGTGGATTGTAATATGGCTTTGCAGTTAATGTTATTTTGCCAGAAGAAAAGTGAAATGAAGTATATAGATTTGTTTTTTGAACTAAGAAATAATCATGTGTGACAGTGGTCACAAGGGTTCTTGGATGAGGGAAGAGATGAGAATGTTGACTCCATGTTCAGAAGGCTTGATTTATTATTTTATTATATATATATTACATTATAACTATACTAAAAAGAAATAGGAAAGGTTTCCTCAGAAGGCTAAGCTAAGCTAAGAATAGAAAAGGAAAGAATGAATAACAAAGGCAGCTGGCTGGGACAGAGAGTGAGACCCAGCTCTGCTGTGACTGGTCACTGAATCAAAACATCCACATGAGACCAATCATGGATGAGCCTGTTGTATTCCACAGCAGCAGATAACCATTGTTTACATTCTGTTTCTGAGGCCTCAGCTTCTCAGAAGGAAAAATCCTAAAGAAAGGATTTTTCATAAAAGATGTCTGCAACAATCAGGACTTGAGAAAGAGGATGTTGAATTGCTGGAATGAGGGAGAGAGGAGCTGACAGGGGAGTGGAAGAAAGGATTTTGGGTTTGGAAACAATGAAGGGTTTAGTCAGATACTAGGGACTTATAGGGAAGTGCCAGGGAAAGCTGTGAGGGTACTTAAAATACCCTGACTGGAATGATATGCTGGTGGTATTTGGATACATTGTTACTAGAAATTTAAGTTGTTAGAAAGCAACGTGGAGAGTGTACAATGGTCAGGAGCAAAAGCTCGTAACTGTGTTAGTGGAACAAAGCCCAAAAAGGGGAGGGGAGGGCACCGCCGGGGGAAAACCACAAAGGATACATGCTCAACAAGTCCAGGAGGGGACAGTAGATGATCATTTTCGGTCCACCAACTCTCAGTGGGGTCCTAATAATTAGGTTTAATGAAAGTTATTAACCCGTGTCCTAGGGTGACGTTATGATGCTTGTATCCCCAGTCATCTGTTCTGTTTATGCTGGACATTATATTCTGTGCCTTCAAGACTGGCTCTGAGAGCAAAGGTGGGGAGAAGAAGAAGCATGGAGTTTGTTATCAGACTGCCCTCGCTCCTCCACATTTGGCTGGAACACAGAACTCCACTGTGGTGTCTGGGCACTGATGGGGCAGAACAGAGTGCTCCTTTGCTTTTTAGTTAGTTTAGCTAGCTGAGGCAGAGAAGTTCCCTGGACTGGTTTTTCCTTCCCTTTTTTTTTGAACTGTTCAAACCTGCTCTGGACTGGGACCTGGGGAAACACCGAGAGCTTGCACTTTGTAGCCTACCGGGGCCTACTCTGGGCAGCAGCCTTTCCTAGTGCCGGAGGGACTGATAACAGAGCGACCACCCACATAAGAGACTTTCTGAATTTGTCATCTGTTCAGAGTGGCGAATGAGTTTTGTCATCTGGTATTGTTCATTTTTTGTGCTGGGGAGTGCTTTGCCTGTTAAATAAACACGTTTTTTTCCACTTCTCTCTGAGGAAATTTTTCCCAAACTGGTTGGGGGGAGGGGCCGTGTGGGTTTGCTTTCTGGGGGGGCCCTTTTTGGAGGTTTTCTCCCAAATTTTCCCTAAACCAGGACAACCTGTTATCAACGACTGATTATATTTGGAATGAAACATGCTATTCCAAAAGCAATTACTTTTAAAGTTGTATCAGATGAAGCAATGAAATTAATGACCTTTGATAAAGCATGAAGGAAACTGGGGAAGTCATCCCCAACTGTACCCCTGGTTGCATTAACCCTGGGGAATGAGTAAATGGATTTCTTAATAGATACTGGAGTGGTATATTCGGTTTTAAATACATGTAAAAGAAAATTTAGTTAGAAAATTATTAATGCAGTTGGTGACACCAGGGAGAGTGTTAGTGAGACTCAAGTTTTTACCTTCAGGCTAATTGATAATTATTTTCAAAATCTTAGGGTGATTTAGTTTTCTACTACGGGTGCCCTGTGTGATGAGAGCAATTCATTTGCTCTATGTGGCGTTGGTGGCATGGTGGGCAGAGGGAACCTTTGCTTTGAATATCTACCTCAGTACTGGTACTCGGGGTGTCAGGAGGAGTTGTGCTTCAGTGCTTATTACTTCTGAGGCAGCTTGGACTCCTTCATAGGCTGCTAAAATTTCCTTCTCTGTTGGAGTGTAGTTGGTGTTAGACCCTCTATAATTTTGACTTTAAAATCTTAGTGGTTGACATCGAGTCTCACCAGGCACCTTTTGCCAAAGGCTTCAGGACAGACTATGGCTCCTGGCTGCAGGGTATGTTTTTTATATCTGGTATTGTCCTGACTGGGCCAAGGGCTACCGCATGAGTGATCTTTTGCTTGATTTGGGTAAAGGCTTGTTGCTGTTCAGGGCCCCACTGGAAAGTGTTCTTTTTGTGGGTGACTAGGTAGAGAGGGCTCACAATCTGGCTGTACTCAGGAATATGTATTCTCTAAAAGCCTATGGTGCTTAGGAAAGCTTGTGTTTCTTTCTTGTTCGTTGGTGGAGACATTGTTGTGATCTTGTTGATGACATCGGTGGGAATTTGATGCTGTCTATTGTGCCACTTTACTCCCCAAAACTAGATCTCTTGAGCAGGTCCCTTAACTTTGTTTTTCTTGATGGTGAAACTGGCTTTTAGGAGAATTTGGACAATTTTCTCTCTTTTTTAAAACACTTCTGCGGCTGTGTTCCCTCACACAATGATGCCATTGATGTACTGTAGATGTTCTGGAGCCTCACACTTTTCTAGTGCAGTCTGGATTAGTCCATGGCAGATGGTAGGACTGTGCTTCTACTCCTGGAGCAGTCAGTTCCAGGTGTACTGCACTCCTCTCCTCGTGAAGGCAAACTGAAGCCTGCATTCTTCTGCCAGAGGAATGGAGAAAAATGCATTGGCAATATCGATAGTGGCGTACCACTTCTCTGTCTTGGACTCAAGCTCGTACTGGAGCTCTAACATGTCCGTCACATCAGTGCTCAATGGTGGAGTCACTTCATTCAATGCGTGGTAGTCCACAGTCAATCTCCATTCTCCTTCAGATTTACGCACAGGCCAAATGGGGCTGTTGAAGGATGAATGGGTTTTGCTGATTACCCTTTGGTTTTCTGGCTCACAGATCATCTTGTGAATGAGAATCACATCATCTTGAGTTGTTCTGTATTGTTGGAGATGTTGAGGTGGTAATTGGTATTTATTGCTTTTCCACCTTCAGGAGTCTTACTGTAGATGGATTCTCAGACCGTCCAGGCAAGGTGTTCAATTGCTGGATGCCCTCTGTCACTACAGTCGCTATCCCAAATGCCCACCTGAGTCCTTTTGGGTCTTTAAAATACCCACTTTGGAGGTAATCTATGCCCAAAATGCATGGGGCTTCTGGGCTGGTCATAATAGGGTGTTTTTTTCCACTCATTTCCAGTCAGGCTCACATCATCTTCTACTAAAGTAAAATCTTGTGATCCCCCTGTTACACTAGCAATAGAAATAGATTCTCCTCCCACATGTCTTGATGGGATTAATGTGCACTGTGCACTGGTGTCGACCAAGGCCTCGTATTTTTGTGGTTCTGATGTGCTAGGCCAACGAATCTACACAGTCTAAAAAACACGGTTTTCCCTAGCCTCTACTTGGCTAGAGGCAGGGCCCCTTTAAGCCTGGGTATCTTTCTTTCTCTGTGCATATGTTTTGGAGGTTCTTTTAAGGGGGTTGAACATGTCATCATCATCATTATATCTGGCAGTTTGGCTCTGGGCTATTGGAGCTGCTTCCTTTTCAGTGGAACTTCTTCTCTGAGTCTTGCTGTTTTTCAATTTAAGCACCTGTTGTGCCAGAGCAACAGTAGATTTTCCATCTCATCTCTTTATGTTTTCTCCACAATCATGCAGGAAGAACCACAGCTCAGCTTGTGGGGTGCATCTTCTCTCCCTATTTGGGGGACATTTGCATTTGGTACCAGAACTTCTGATCTGTACTGCTGAGATTTGGAGAAAGTCCTCTTTCATTTCCTCTATGAGTTTTTTGTGATTCTCTTCTATTTTGTTGTGTCTCGGGTCGGCTGTCTGTTCTCTGTCCCGAGATGAGTTGGGTGGTCCTGGGGTGGCCCCAGGGGCTGAAGAACGAGACTGGACTCTCAGATGTTCGGTCTTCAGGTTGTTTATTGTTTCTTATCTAAAAGATTTTCTCTCTGCCCAGCTGAGATCCACACAGCACGGCAGCCACAATGCTCTCCACCGCCCCCGAGGCGGTGTTGTCCCTTTATACCCAAAACTATGTATATCATATTTACTTTTAATTTCCAATACCCATCACCTATGTTAGACAGTGCATTTCTACTCTAAACCAATCCCCAAGTGCCAACATCACAGCAGAAGATGGAGAACAAGAAGAAGAAAGAAGAAGGACGAGACACGCCCTATTCCCTCCATCTTGCCCCCATAACCCACATACCAAAAATCTCAAAACTTATATTTTCACCCTGTGTGCACCCTGTAAATACACCCTTTAAACTCGTGTGACCTTCTGAGTCTCATACAAAGCTGGCAATTCACTTGAAGGATCAAAGTCAAGCCATCAAGTGTTCCGGGCATCATGCCAAGATCTTCGAGCCCCCCGACGGGGTCTCGGGAGACTCCGCACATCAGAAGTGATGTTCTGAGTTCCCACAGTTGTGGATATTCTCAGTTCAGTCGAAGAAAGAACAGAGACAATTTCTCCCAGGCTGAGCCTGGGAATCTTAGACGAAAGAGTTCACACAATTATTATCTCTCTTTCTGTAACCATTGTTTATAGTTATGGTTCTCCACAGCGTGCTATTCATAGTCACCAATAATGTGAGGTGTTTCTACTTTGAGACCAATCCAGTCCCACTTAGCGAGTGAGACTATAAAGCTCCCTGCTTCTTGCTAATAAAGATTCTTCTTGAGCCTTCTGATCCACCTGAAGACTGGAGTCTTTCTTTCTGTCCGTGGCTCAACAGCGTCATTTTGTTTTTTAGTTTCTGTAGATGTGTTTCTACAGGTGCGATTCTTGCATGTGTTGGGCCACGCACAGTATCTGCATATGCTTGGAGCTTTTTTGCCATATTAAGCACGGTGTCCTCCTTTCCATCTCACTTCATTATTGCTAAAGCAGAAGTGTATTCTTGTGGCCCAAGCTGTTTAAGTTTTTGCCACATCACGGATGTATATGGTACTAAATTTAGATTTACAGTGTTTAGGTCTTCTGAGAAGACAATCTCTGCCACTGCCATTTCTCTCAAGTGTTGAATCCCTTGTTCTATGGTCTTCTGCTGGGTTTGCTGTATATATTGTCTGTACACAGATATCTTTGTGTCACACTTCTCAGGACCCGTGTCCAGAGACTTTGAGGGTTAGCCCCCCTCATTATTCTTTGGTTGGTAACCGGATCATGTGACAGGGATCCCAAATGCCTCAATTTAGTACTGTCCAGAATTGTAGCCTTGCCTGAAGCATCTTAAACACGGACTAACCAACTAATCATAGATTCATCAGGTAACTGAGTGTAATAATGTTTTAGACCACGAAGGTCCTTCAGGGAAAAGGACTCAATAGTGTCTTCTGATTTTATGTCAGTAATTGGCATTGAGGGTCCTTCCCTCGGATCATCATTGTCCACTGGACGATTGGTTTGGGTTGTGTTTTCCACTTTTCCTGGTAGGAGCAACAGCTATTGGTTGAGGCTCACTGTCTGGTTTAGCTACAACCTGAGTAGCTGGGGTGTTGGCTGCAGCCTGAGTGACTGGGGTAGCTGTTGATTTATCTCCCTGCCCCCCTGCCTCTGTATGCTGCCCTAGAGTATCTAGCAGGGTGCGATAAGCATATGCCAGGGCCCAGCTTATTGTAATGATCTTTTTTTCTTTAGAGTTATCATGGCAGTCATCTTCTAGATATTTTCCCACCTCATCTAGGTTCTGAATTTGTTCACATGAAAATTCCCAGGCTGGGGGATCAGAAAATTCCTTCAGGGTTTGGCCCATATTTTCCTATTCTCCACACCACACAGGATTTTCCACGCGTGGGTCTACTTCTGGGTCAGGGGTCTCATCAGCTCCTCTGGAAATCTCAGCCCTCATTTTAGAGAAGCTGCAGACCATATAGAGGAAGCCTACCAGATTAAATACCAGGAAGATGGTATCTTTGGCATTCAGGAGAAACAGAACATTCTTAAAAAGTGACTTAATAGATTTAAAGGAGAAGAAGGAAAGGAAAGGCTGAAAAGCCTCATCCCCAGCTCCTCCTCTAACAAACTGGGTGCAATTACTAATAAACCCCCAAAACATGCTACTGGAACTAGGATGCAGGGTAGGACGAAGAAACCATAAACCATACATATCTTGAACAGACTCCAGTACCTTTGTAAACGCCCTATAAATCATTATCACCCAGCCCACCACAATAGCTATTCTAATCTGTGCCCCTCTACTGTAAAAACTATGTGTTAGGGACAATATTGGAACTATTTCCAGAAAATAAAATAGGCTTAGGGACTAGAAAGGTATTAAAACCTTAAAAAAGCCTAGGGACCCAAAACACATGAAGGCCTCCACCCCAAGTGACATTATGAATTCAAGCAACATGGTTACTGACTACTTTATCCCAATACAGAGCACAACCAAAATGCAATCAGTGCAGTTTTTTTCCACTTTCTCAAGCCATGCATTGGGTGCCAGAAAATTTATTTGTCCTGGTTTAGGGCAAATTTGGGAAAAAACCTCTAAAGGGGTTCCTCTAGAAAGCAGATTCAAGCGGCCCCTCCCCTAACTGGTTTGGGAAAATATTTCCTTAGAGAAAAGTGAAAAAAACCTGTTTATTTAACAGGCAAAGCATTCATCGGCACAAAAAAAAAATCTCTTGCTGCTCTAAAAGGGATGACAAACTCATAAAGTCCCCTTCGTGGGTTGTAGCTTGACTCACTCAGTCTGTTATCAGTCCCTCTAGCGCTGGAAATGCTGTGGCCCAGACCCAGCCCAGCGGGCCACAGGTGCGAGCTGCTGGTGCTCTTCTGGGTTTTCAGTCCAGGGCAGGTTTAAACAATTCCAAGAAAAAGAAAAACCACAGCCCAGGGAACTTTTCTGCCTCAGCTACCTAAAAACTAACTAAAAAAAGCAAAGGAGAGCTCTGTCCCACTGTCTGTCCTTCCGCAGACAACACAGTCCAGGAGCAGGAATGTGTAGAAGTGAGTGCAGTTTCTGAAAACAAACTGTATGCTTCTTGCTTCTTCTCTTCCCTCTCTTCCCCCCCCCCCCCCCCCCCCTCAGAACCAGTCTTCAAGGTGCTAAACAGATGAATGGGGATATTAGCATCATAAAGTCACCCCAGGACAGTTAGGAAGAGATATTTTAAGTAGATTAAATGCACAAATATTATTTTAAAATAGACAAATACAAGTATGTATTCCAGAAAGTAAGGCCCTAGAGGACCAGGTTTTATGTTGTTACAGCAACCAAACGCAACAGAGGGAATCTCAGAGAAGGTGGAAAATGCTGTCACTCCGTTGGTGAGGGGCTACTGGAATTACAGGGAAATCAAAATCAGCAGAAATACAGCAGCAGCAGAATACAGTTGAAACCTGATGCCAGATCAGTAAGGAAGAAACAATATCCTTTGAACTTAGAAGCTAGAAAAATATTGGAAGAATGAATTACTAAATTTGTGCAACGTGGATTACTAAGTCACTCCTATCTTCAAATAGGGCAAGAAGGAAAATCTGGGGAACTACAAGCCAGTCAGCCTCACCTCAGTCCCCGTGAAGGTGATGGAGAAAATGTGCCTGGAAATAGTTTTCAGACACATGAAGTCCAGCAAGGGGATCAGAAATAGTCAGCATTTACAAAGGAGAAATCATGCTGAACCCACCTGATACTCTTCTACAATGAAGTGACTCGCTAGGTGGATGAGGGGAGATCAGTGGATGATGTTTACCTTGACTTTAGTAAGGCTTCTGACACTGTCTCATAGAATCACAGAATATGCTGCAACTGGATTTCATAGAATCATATCCTGAGTTGGAAGAGACCTACAAGGGTCAGAGTCCAACTCCTGGCCTTGCACACAACACTGGAGGTGAGGCCACACCAGTGCACAGTAGAGTAGGACAATCACCTCCCTTGACTAACTGGCAATGCTTTGCCTGATGTACCCAAGGACACAGTTGGCTCACCTGGCTGCCAGGGCACTGCTGACTCATACTCAATTTTCCATGGACCAGGACTCCCAGGTCCTTTTCTGCCGTGCTGCTTTCCAGCATCTCATTCCTCAGTCTGTCTGTACATTGTGGGTTGCCCCATCCCAGGTGCAGAATTTGGTACTTTCCCTTGTTGAACTTCATAGGGTTGATGATTGCCCAGCCCTCAAATTTGTCAAGGGCTCACTGCAGGGCGTCCCTGCCTTCAAGGGAGTCAGCAGCTCCTCCCAGTTTAGTATCATCTGCAAACTTACTTAGTATTGCTTTCAGTCCTGCATCCAAGTCATTTATGAAGATGTTGAAGAGTACAGGACCTAAAATGGAGCCCTATGGAACCCCACAAGTGACAGGTTGCCAGTCTGATGTCACCCCATTCACTATCACAATTTGTGCCCAAGTTGTGAAGCAATTGCTCACCTATCTCATGAAGTGTTTACCCAGCTGAAAGCTGGACATTTTGTCTAGAAAGATTCTTGTGAGAGACTGCATCAAAAGCTTTACAGGAATCCAAAAAGGTTATATCTACCGGCAACCCCTGACCAACTAAATGGGTTACCTTGTCATAAAAGGAAATCAGGTTTGATAAGCAGGACTTATCCCTCATGAAGCCATGCTGGCTGTGACCAATGACTGCATTGTCCTCCAGGTGTTTTTCAATACCTCCCAGAATAATCTTCTCCATAACTTTAGCAGTCACTGAAGTAAGACTGACAGGCCTGTAGTTTCCAGGGTCCTCCGTCTTGCCCTTCTTGAAAATCGGGACAATGTTTGTCGGCCTCTAGTCAGCTGAGACCTCTCTGGATTCCCATGACTGCTCAGAAATCATCAAGAGAGGTTTTGCAATGACATCAGTCAGCTCTTTGAGGATTTTTTGATGAATCCCATCCAGCCCCATAGATTTGTAGGGATCCAGCTGGAGCAGCAGGTCCTGCACAATTTCAGAGTTGACTGGGAGTTGATCATTCTCGCAGTCATAGTCCTACAGCTCAGGGCACTGAGCCCCCCCGGTCCATGATCCGTGTTGAAGACAGAGGCAAAGAATTGCATTAAACACCTCTGCCTTGTCTATGTCCCTGTTTGTGAGGTGACCATTCTCATCCTGTAGTAGGCCAATGTTATTTCTACACTGCTTTTTGCCATTAATATATTTGAAAAAACTCTTTTTATTGTCCCCCACAGTTCTGGCAGTTCCAACTCCAGTTGGGCTGCGGCCACATAAATTTTCTCCCTTCAGCAGCGAGCAGCACCTCTGTATTCTTCCTGTGTCACCTGACCTTGCTTCTACTGGGCATACACCTTCTTATTTTTGCCTTGTTTCCAAGAGAAGAGTCCTGTTCAGCCAAGCCAGCCTTCTGCGTCATCTGCTTGACTTCTGACATTTGGGAATTGCCCATTCCTGTGCCCTTAGGAGGTGGTGTTTAAAAAGTGATCAGCACTGATGGATCCCAGCACCTGAAAAAACATTTTCCCAGGGAACCTTACTTACTAAATCCTTGAGAAGCCTGAAGTCTGCTCTCCTCATGTCCGGAGTTGAAGTTTTGCTGGCACTTTTTCTCCTGTCAACAGAGATTTTAAAGTTGATTGCTTTGTGGTCACTGTGGCCAAGATGGCCGCCAATCTCCACTGTGTTGACAAGCAGCAGATCAAGGAGGGCATCTTTCTGAGTCAGCTCCCTTAGGACCTGTTCCATAAAGTTGTCATCCAGGTTTTTAGGAATCTTCTGAACAAGCTGACAAAGTACAGATAAGTAGACAGCAAGATGGACTGAAAACTGGCTGAATAGCCAGGGTTGTGCATGGCAAGGGTTCTGAGCAGTGGCACAAAGGTCAGTTGGAGGCAAGTCAGAAGTGGTGTATGCCAGGGTAAATACTGTTTAACCTCTTCAGTTGTGACCTAGATGCTTGAACATGCTTTGTAAATTTGCAAAACTGGGAGGAGTGGCTGATATGCCACAGGGTTGAGCTGTCATTTAGAAGGACCATAACAAGCTGGAGAATTGGGCAGAAAGGCATCTCATGAAATTCAGCAAGGGAAAATGTCAAGTCCTGCTCCTGGGGAAGAATAACCCCAGGCATCAGTACATGCCAACTGGCCAACTGGCTAGAAAATGGCTCTGCAGAGGAGGACCCTGGGATTTTGGTGGAAAAGTTGACCATGAGCCAACAATATGCACTTGTGTGAAAGAAGGCCAACAGTATACCGGGCTGCATAAGGAGGATTGTTGCCAGCACATTTAGGGAGGTGATCCTTCCTCTCTATTCAGCACTGTTGAGATCGCATCTGGAGTACTGTGTCCAGTTCTGGACTTCTCAATATGAGAAAGAGTAAGACAATGGAGTAAGTCCAGCACAGGGCTACTAGATGATTAAGGAACTGGAACATCTATCATATGAGGACAGGCCAAGAGAGCAGGGAGTCTTCAGCTTGGAGAAGAGAAGGCTCAAGGGGGACCTTAACAATGTGTGTTAATACCTTACGGGAGACAATAAAGATGAGGGAGCCAGACACTTCTCAGTAGTAACCAGAGACAAGACAATAAGCAATTGGCACAAAGCTAAACATGTGAAATTTTGACCAACAAGAAGAAAATACTTATTTTTTTCACTGTGAAGGTAGTCAAACACTGGCACAGATTGCTCAGAGAGCTTGTGGAGCATCCATCCTTGGAGATATTAAAATACTGATTAGACGCAGTCCTGGGCAATCTTCTCTAGTTGACCTTGCTTGACGACTAGATGATTTCATGAGGTCCCTTCCAACCAAAAACGATACTGTGAAAAGCATGTTTACCAGCAGCTAAATTTCTCTGGATAATTCCATTTGAAACATCTGGACAATTACACTTGCAGTCTCTGGACAATTCTACTTTACAGTCCTGAATGGCAAAGGGATCCAGGAAGGCTGGACATTCTTCAAGAAGGAAATTCTAAAGGTGCGGGAGCAGGCCATACCCATGTGCCATGAGACAAGCCATTGGGAAAGAAGACCAACCTAGCTGAACAGAGATCTTTGTCTGGAATGCAGGAAAAAAAAAGAGAGTTTATGAACTTTGGAAGAAGGGACAGGAAACTCAGGAGCACTACAAAGATGTCATGAGGTTATGCAAAAACATATAACAAATACATTAGTAACAAAAAGAGGGTCGAGGACAATCTCCATCCTTTATTGGATGTGGGGGGGAATTGCCACAAAGGATGAAGAAAAGGCTGAGGTACCTAATGCCTTCTTTCCCTAGTCTTTAAGAGTAAGACCAGTTATCCTTAGGGTTCTCAGCCCTGAGGAGCTCAGGAGCCGAAGACAGGGAAAATAAATAATCCCCCCATAATCCAGGAGGAAGAAGTCAGGAACCTGTTGTACTGCCTAGACACTCATAAATCTATGGGGCCAGATGGGATCCACCTGAGGTTATGGAGAGAGATGATGGAAGTGCTCACCAAGCCACTCTCCATCATTTATCAGCAGTCCTGGTTAACTGGGAATGACTGGAGGATATTCAATGTGATGCCCATTCACATGAAAGGTCAGAAGGAAGATGCAGGCAACTACAGGCCTGTCAGTCTGACCTGAGTGCTGGGGAAAGTTATAGAACAGATTATCTTGACAGTGATCGCACGGCATATGCAGGACAACTAGGGGATCAGGCCCAGCCAGCACAGGTTTAGGAAAGACAGGTCCTGCTTGATCAACCTGAACTCCTTTTATGACCAGGTGGCCCATTTAGTAGATGAGGGAAAGGCTGTGGATGTTGTCGACGTAGACTTCAGTAAAGCCTTGGACACTGTATACCATGACATTCTCTTGGAGAAACTGGGACCCCTTGGCTTAGACAGCTGTACTCTTCATTGAGCAAAAAAATGGCTGGATGGCTGAGCCCAGAGAGTTGTGAATGGAGCTAAATCCCTCATGGGATTCATCTGAGAATATTCAAAGAGCTGTCTGATATCATTGTGAGACCTCTCTCAATGATTTTTGAACAATCGTGAAAATCTGGAGAGGTCTCGGCTGACTGGAAGCTGACAAACATTGTCCCAATTTTTAAGAAGGGCAAGACGGAGGACTTGGGAAACGACAGGCTTCTCAGTCTCACTTCAGTGCCTAGTAAAATCATGGAAAAGATTATTCTGGGAGGTATTGAAAAACACCTGGAGGACAATGCAGCCATCAGTCACAGCCAGCATGGCTTCATGAGGGGAAATTCCTGCTTACCAAACCTGATTTCCTTTTATGACAAGGTAACCCATCTAGCTGGTCAGGGGAAGCCAGTAGATATAACCTTTTTGGATTCCTGTAAAGCTTTTGATGCTGTCTCTCACAGGAAACTTTATGGATAAAATGTCTAACACATAGCTGAATAAGCACTGACGACCCCACACACACTGGCAATTCTTATCTGCCACTAGAACTTCTTCATAAGCTCCTACCTTCCCAGGAGGGTTTCTTTTGTCCACCATCTTTTTTCCTTTGTCTCCTGGACCGCGCAGTCACTTGCAATGTGCGCCATCTTGTGGAGGAAAACAGGCACCATTTCCCCTTTGTCTTTTGGGCCATAAGGTCAGCTGTGGGAGCCACCATCTTGGGAAAGGGAGTGTACTCTGCCATTTTGGGTCTCTCTTTGTTCCTGTGGGGTTCATGAGATTTAACACTGTTGTATCTAGTGATTATTTACTATTATTTTTTGCCCGTTGCTGTTTTTCTTGTAAGTAAACTTATTTTCACACTTATATCTACTTGTATTTGTTCCTCATTGGTAGAAAGGAATTGGCTAAAGAAAAGGGAGGGAAAACTCATTTTAGAGTGTTCCCCTAAATTGTCTTAAACCAAGACAACAGGATCCCAGGGGAAGTGGCAGAATCACTATCCCTGAAAGTGTTAAAAAAACCCTGAATGTGGCACTTCACAATATTGTCTAATGGGCATGGTGGTATTCGGTCAAAGGCTGGACTTGACAATCTTGGAGGTTGTTTCCAACCTTAATGATTCAATGATTCTTCTGCTCAGATTACTGACATTATCTGCACAGGTATATAACCTGATATGAGGCAGATAAGGACCAGCATTATATATGAAGCAAATACAGTGTCAAAAAAGAGCATCGATTAGGAAGACTGAGATTATCAATCTTGCTTTAGCTAACACAATTCTCTAGAAAAATCCATGCTTTCCTCTTATTCCCCCCTACAATTTTATCTTTCAAAAAAGATATGAGATAGAAGGTAATATGACCCTCACCTCCATTTTGCAATGCAGGCAACAGTTATAGGAATGTGCCCCCTGCTGACGGAGTGACTAAATTATCCTTTGTCTCCTTAAAAAGGCAAAAAGCCCAGAAGTTTCTCTCCTCAATTTGGTAAAAAGAGACCTCATAGGACCTTTGGGACTTCACCTTGTTATAGGTAATAGGTTAATTCATGCTATAGAGAATTAGGAATAAGTGTATAAAATATTAAGAGAAACCAAAACCTGTATTTGTAACTGTTCTGGCTGGGAATTGCCTGAGCAGTTCTCGGAAAAGATAACATCAAACCGGTTACTGTGTAAAGCCTGCAGTCTTCAGTCCTCTCCGACCTCTCAGGGCCAGCTATACATATGATAACTCCTTCCCGGACGGTCTGAATAGAGCTAGCCCGGGCCATTAGAAGGGACTTCCTGCATCCCAGCTATGCATAACCCCTTCCCGGACAGCATGAATGGGACAGAGGGACAGGCTCGAGCTATCAGAGAAGACTTCTTGCATTTTAATGCAGGAGAAGATATGATCAAGACATTCCGGGAATGGACAGTCCGGAGGAAGCTCACAAGACCCCGCACCTGGGATCGATTTCCTCACAGCACTCAGGACTTATTCCATGTGAATGCACTCTGTACCCGAGTGATCAGACATTCGTCTGAGCTTGGACTTCGTCTTTGTCTGCTTCTACACATGTATAGACTCAACTTTACATGCCAAGGGACACAAAGAAATATGTGGTCATCTTTGCCTTAGGCAGAATAAATGGTATATAAGCTGGCTTCTGGAAGCATTCGGGGTGCACTTTGGGGAAAGGCTGCCTTTCTGTCGGCCGGAACCTAAGGCACCCAGCGGCTGCTCCCGGGGCTGACGCTGACTTGGCTGTGGCACGATTTCAAAATTCTATATTTTTTTATTTTTCCAAAATAAATCTTTGTCAATTTTTGATAAATTGGCTACCGATTTGATCATTTATAACAACCTCAAACCTAGGGCTACCCAATTGGACAGAGGCCAAAAGGTCCTGCCTAGGTAGTTCACTAGAAAAAGGAGAGAACAAAGGAAATAATCGCTTTTGTGGGGTGTTTTAGCAGGAGCAAGAACCTCTTGCCCCTGGCCCGGTTTTTTTTTCTGTACAAGCTTTGTTATTTTGCCTTTTATTAAAACTTTTCTGTTTCCAACACTACCTCAGAAGCCATCCTGCTAATTTTATGCCATTCGAGGTAGCTGAGCTATCTCAGGTGTGATAGGTTCTCTGAGAGCTCATAAGACCTGGCTCGAGGAGAAACCCATCAACAGATTCTGTAAAATTTTTCCAGAACAAGCAATCCAATCCAATTATTCAATTTAAAAAAGAAAAATAAATATCTCTAAATAGTAAATACACATTTCTAGTATATGTAAGTTGTAAGGTGGCTTGCAACATTGAAACACAACTTATTATGCCTTCCAAACAATTACTTCAAACAATAATTGTAAGTTAAGGAATTCCTATGGCCACTCACTGTTAAACAAGATATGGATTTGGAACAAATTATCCCATTCGTCCTGACTTTATAATCCACTAATCTAGTGTCCAGATTCTTACCTGCAATCAAGTTTAAATGCATTTTGCTCCAAATAAATATGAAGTGTACATGTAATTCTAATTAGATTGGATGACTATGGCATCCTGTAAAAATGGTAAATGACCAATGGGGAGTAAATGGATTGTTGTATTGCATTGAGTATTCAGATATTATATTGCACTGAGTGGTTTGTTTTGTACCACATGGTTTGTTCCGTCCCCCCCCCCCCAAGTCTTGTGGTGTTGGTTTCCCCCAGGGGTTAGTTCCTCCCTTCGCCCCACTCATCAGTTGTATCCCATTGGCTGTAGTTCCTCTCCTCCCCCCCCCCCCCGGGTTTAAAATCTTCCGCCACAAGGCACCCGATCTCTTTTTTTTCTCCTGGAGTTGTTCTACATTAAAGTGTGGGACTTTGGTCCCGAGAAGAAAGAGCACCTCTTGTCTTTTGCTTTTGTCCTTGTCAGTACCTCCGGGGTCCAGAATTAGCCAAACTGACCCCCCATGAGGCGTAGAACCAAAAGCAGATATCCCAGACTCACCGCTTTTTACCCACAGCTTCCCTCTTTGATACCAGTAACATCAAAATCTACAGGTAATCAAAAACCCTTGTGCTTCCCAGGACAACCTGTATTGATGGAACTGCCTACTGTAGGAGCTACATGGTACTTGCTACTCTTTTAAACATGTACACCTAGAAAGCAAACGACACTTATGACAAAGAACACAAAATAAGTTCTCAATGGATTGTTCCTACATTTTAATGTTAGCCCTGAAAGAAGCCAGACTTTTTTTTTATTTTACAGGTATCTGTTCAACAGAAAAAGTATTCAGAATTGTGAATAAAAACCCTCAGATTTGGACTATGGTTCAGTTTACTGGGAACTAACTATGTTAGGTATGTTTGAATGGTGTCATGGGTTTGACACTGGCCAAACACCAGTGCACCCACGAAAAATTGTTGACTCATTCTCTTGTGCTGTAGTTGAGCAGAGGAAGGAAAAAGAACAATTAAAAAAGGGTTCATGAGTTGAGGTAAGGACTGGGAAGAAAACATGTTAAGGGTGTTTTAGGTTGCAAATGCAAAATGTGGCTGGGGATGTGTATTCTATTGCCATCTGTTAGAGGTGGGGCAGTTATCTTCTGTTAATGGGCCACCTGTTAAAACCTGGTGGGGCAGTTTTCTTCATCTCTTCCATGACCCATCCTCCCTCCAGGGAGATATCTTCTGTTAATGGGCCATTGAGTCTCGCTGCATGACCGATAAAATTACATCATCCCCTTGTGAGATGCTCTGCCCAGGGGGGAGGAGCCAAGCATTCCTACCTGGATATAATCTGAGACTTGGAACACTGTTGGAACGCTGATGGCTGAAAACTTCATGCTTTCTGAATTTAAGGGTGCCAACCAAACACCACAGGCAGCCTTTTCCCACTGGATTTCCAGAGGAAGACCAGGCTTATCGATACCACCACTAGACCTTCAGAGGAAAACTATACCCTTCAACAGGATCACTGCTTCAACAGAACCACATCTGTCATTCCAAGAGGACTGCAGCCACCATTTAATCGGACTGCTACCAACACCCTGACCAACAGGGTGTCAGGTCATATTCTGACTCTGTCAGTGTTGTTTTGTATTACTACATTTTTATTTTTATTTTTCCTAATAAAGAACTGTTATTCCTACTCCCATATATTTGCCTGAGAGCCCCTTAATTTCAAAATTATAATAATTCAGAAAAAGGGGGTTTACATTTTCCATTTCAAGAGAGTGTTCTGTCTTCCTTAGCCAACACCTGTCTTTTTAAACCAAGACAAAGGGCAAAACAGGCTTAAAACTTTAAAAAGTATAAAGAAAAAAAATTATTAGCAGACTTAGAAGAGGATAATGAAACTAAAATAAACTTTTAGAACTCCTTTTCCCTCCCCCAGCCCTTCTTTCCATTCCACTGACAGTGCAGGGTGACAAAACATGGGGTTTTTTGTCAGTTTGTCACTTCTAAAAAATCTTTCTTCTGTTTGCTTAGGGACACGAGTCTCTCTTGCTATGCCATGGGGTTCTTCCCACGGCAGACAGTTCTCTGTGGACTTTTTCAACATGATTCTAATTGCCATGAGTAGCAGTCCCGCCCAATCCTGCTGCAGCGTGAGTCCCTCCCATGGGCAAAGTAGTCTTCCCACAACTGTTTTTTCATGGACCATTTGGTTCATGGGGTAAAGTCTTTTAGGGATGAGCTGTTCTAGTATAAAAGCAAGGGTCATCTTCCTCTGTCTCTGCAAGCAAGGGTTCTCTTTCTCTCAGTTCAAGCCTCTCACCAGATCACAGCTTTTCAGCATCCATATGCTCCAGCGCAAGCACCTTTTTCTCATGGGCTGCGGGTGAATGCTGCATCACCCCGTGCACTTCATGAATTATAGGGAAAGAGTTTGTTGCATTATAGTCCTCACTATGGCTTGCAGAAGAATTTCAGCTCTGCCATTCGGAGCACTTCCTCCTCTCCCTCCTTCTTTTTCGCCGACCTTAGTGTCGCCATGTTCTCATGTGTTTTCACCTTTTCTTTTCCCTGACTCAGGAAAGAATTGATATCCGTAGGTTCGTTTGTTCTCGAGTTCTATAAATTAAAAAAGTTTTATAGAATTTTGCAATGCTGAAAGGTTGATCCCATCTGGGCTCCGCATTGGGGAATTGCTTGCCATGTCTACTGATCACATTGTCCTTGACAGCACCGCGTGAGCTGCACCAGCCCCCGGCTCCACTCAGCGTCTCTCTTCATGCAGGACGCTGAAAAGGAGAAAAGCTTCTGCCACCACTTCTGCCCTTCTGTCCACAGCATGGCTGGCGAAAAGCAGCTAAGTAATTAAAGTTCATTGTGAGCCATGCCAAGATGGCAGCGGTCACATGGTGTGGCCCCAGCCGCATGGTCCCAGCTGTGCGGTCACTCTCGGACTGGGATGGTGGTGGCCACTCCAGGCCCTGGCCACTCCCAGCCTTGGCTGCGGGGCCGCTCGCAGTGCCAGGATGGCTCCTGGCGGCATGACCCAGTGGCCCTGCTGGGAAGGGGGCTCAGCAGACCCCCTCAGGAAAGAGACTAATGCCTCCCCCCCCCCCCCCCCCCCCCCAAGGAAAGGAAGAAAGGGAGACTGCACACATTTTTCCTTCTTAAGTATGTCATCACAGAGGCGTAGCCAACTTCTCTAATTGGGCCAGTCAATATATCATGCATCAGATTCTTTAGGGATTGTCTCTGCTAGACAGAGTAGAAGTTTCGAGGAACTTCTCTCCCAGAAGCAGCCTCTGTAGCTTCCTCCACCCCCACTAAAAGCCAAGTTGTGTTAACCTAACACATATGGTTATTGTTCTGGTTTGAAAGCAAAACCAGTGAGACACTCCAAGTCAGAAATACAATTTATTAGGAAAAGGGAAAAAAACCAAATACATGCAATAATACAAATAAAAAAAACACTGACAGAGTCAGAATACAACCTGACACCCTGCTAGTTAGGGTGGTAGTAGCAGTCCAGATGAAATGGTCATGTTGAAGTGGTGATCCTATAGAAACAATCTGGTAGCTCTTGTCCTCTGGAAACCAGTAGGTAAGAGCGGCCATTCCTCTGGGAATGCAGTGGAAAGACTGACTGCTCTGTCCCAAACCCCAGATTATATCCAGGTGGGGATGCTTAGCTCCCCCCCTCTGGGCAGAGCATCTCACAATGGGCTGATATAGTTCTGAGTCATGAGGTGGGTCCTTGATTACCTGTTAAATAGAAATGGCTCCCAGAGGGAGTTATCTCTGAGTCATGCAGCAGGACATTGATGGGCCCATTAACAGGAGATAAGGAAAAAACAATGCCCCTCCTGGTTTCAGCAGCTCTTGAGGATGCAAATAGCATACATTTTTATATTGTAACCTAGGACAGTTATTTACCTTGTGCATGTGCACAGCAGAGCTAACTGTTAAAGATGACAGTCAAAGGAACATTGCCTGGAAACTGGTTAAAGGGTTTGTAAAAATATGGAATCATACTGATCCAGGTGTATGTGTGACTACCTGAATCTGCTGAACAAGGATTGCAATTTTTTATGATACCATTGAATTTATCTTCTGTTCTTAATATGGCTAGTGTGACAGCTTGGTTACGTCTACCTGAACAGTGGACAAGTAAAAGAAATGGAGCCCAAATTCAGTGGAAAGGTACCCCTATAGTGTGTAATGTTTGCCAAACTTATGACCCACCTTCTGATACATCTTGTGAAGGGTGGTTACACCATAAATATTGTAAAACTGCACCCAAAGATAAATGTGACCATCTTATCTCAAACTGAATTTCCTCATCCAGCTATCAAATCAAGTAAAGGTAAATTTGGTCCTGAGACAAAAACCTTTGAGGAATATAATGCTAGGCAACCCTCACTTATTTACTCATGGGATCCATTGTTTGACTCAATATACACACCAGATATATACAAAAGTAATTTTGCTACAGTTTTTAGCCCTTCTTGATGTGTGCAACTTCTTAACATAACAAATATAGTTCCAATTGACTGACAAAACTTAATGTAGGCATGGTCTGTATAAACATTTCTTAAAGCCAAATTTACAGAATCCAAATTTACCATGCCTCAAGTAGAAGATAGTCCTCTGTTCCACTGCTCAAAGGTTATAACATGCAAAGAAGGACCTGAAGATCCTCCAGAAGTGTGGTTTTCACTTAGAATTCAAACATTAATAAGGGAAATGTGTACTTGTTGGGGATCCCCCTCAAAAGGCTGGAGAAATCAAGATGGGTTCTGTAAATCCACCTACAGAGAGGAAGTGAGTTTTTTGAGATCTTGTGGTCAAACCAATAGGTGCTCAGATTTGAATATTGGCACCTGGTGTGGCCACTGAGGACATGGATACACCTCTGAGAACACAGGGGGTTAAAAGCAGAGAGCTCCCAGGAAAACTTTCTCTTGGTTCCAGTCAGTAGAAGGTTCAGACCTCCCCTGCCCAGCTGCTGCCAGCTGGGCGGGGGAGGGGAAGCCGTGCAGCCAAGTGAGGTAGGGCCTTGGACAGAGAGGGGAGGTAAAGAGGCCCTTGCAGGATGGAAGGGTGGATGAACATTGGGGAGTCATCGGGCAGCCGACCCCCCGGCCCCCTAGAGAGAGAGAGAGAGAGCTGGTGTCTGTGCTTGTGCCACCTTGAAATTTGATAGCATGGCTGGCCGAGGAGGAGAAGGCGGGGGGGGGTGCAACGACAAGGTGCCCGGCAGGGTAGCCGTGGGAGTTCTGGACAGGCAGAGCCTGAGATTTTTAACTCTTTTCTTGGATGATGGAAACCTTACAAATGCTGATCCTCCTGGAGTTGAATGAGAAGAGAGATATTGTCGAGATAAGAGGAAATGGGCCACGAGGGAAGTTGAGAAGAATCTTGGGTGGGTGGAGGTGATGAAGTAGCCTTTGGCTGGACTTTTCTTGTATAGCCATGGGCAGAACCATTTTTCCTGTGACACAGAGACTGCATTTAGGGGGAGGCAATGGCTCGGAGCCAAGAGAGTTCAGTGTTGTTATGTGAAGGAGTGCGTGAACAGAGACAACGGGTGAGGAGGGTGATTGGTGCCCTCGAACTTCAGTGGAGGAGAAGATCTCTGTTTTTGAGACCTTTTGGCCCCAGGGGGTGAATTTGGGGGGGACAGGTGTCCCGAAAGTGAGAGACTGTGCTCTTTTTGGAACTGGACAAAGGACCCTTAAAAGGAAAACCCTAGAAGCAGCCCTGGTCCATGTGAGGTGGTGAGAGCACTGGGCATGGAAGAAAGATGTCACGATGGCAAATGATCTCCAGGCAGTGCCACGTGTGACAGGAAACACAAGAGGTCTCAACTGTGTTTCCAGGGGAAGCCTATGGCACAAGAGGGACTCCTCACTCCTTGATGAACTGAGAATTGATTATCTAAAAGGTGGTGATAGACTGAGAGTTGGTGATCTGAGGGATGGATGTATTAGAAATTTGGTGGGGGGAGGAGGAATGTTTTTGGAAGGTTTTCATTCTTTCTGTGTGTTTCTTTTTACATATAGTTGTAGGTTAATAAAGTTTTCTCTTCTTTATTCCTAAGTTGGAGCCTGCTTTGCTCTATTCCTGGTCACATCTCACAGCAGACACCAGGGAGAATGTATTTTCATGGGGGCACTGGCATTGCGCCTGCATCAAACCGTGGCAAGCAGTGTGGAGCTCCCTATACCCATTACCCAGTCCGTGGTACCCCGATAAATACTAAGCCAAAAATCACCATCCTTGATTATGCAGATGAAACTAATTGTAAAACAAAGTACATAGTCCCTCCTGGAATAGCTTGGGAATGCTCTAATGGGAAATTTTATTCACATTTGTTATTAGAACAGCATGCTGGTCTTGGGTGTGGAATTGGCATTCCCTCCCTTTGCCCCAGACATGTCTTTACTTTCACTAGAGTGTCTAAAGAATGCCACTATCGCGGGGTTCCCTCTTCAGAGGCAACACAAAGAGCAGAGTAGGCAATTAAGGGAAAAAACTTTCCAGATTACTACACCACTGGACAAAAAATATCCCTATTCCTGGAAAAGTTCTTTAGCCTCTTTGTCTCCTTAAAAAGACTCCAAATTGTGTTAGAAGATATTACCTGTCAATTAAGTGTATTAAGCAATTGAACACAGCATGCATTTGGAGAATTAAACACCTAAGTCCAGTAAACTACTAAAATGACTTTGAAAATTAGATTAGCCTTGGATATGATATTGTTAAAGGAACAAGGAGTTTGTGGAATGCTAAATTTAACAGACTGAATGCTGTATAACAATTCATAATGCCTCTACCTCCATTGACGAGGCACAAGCTAATAAGATGAAAGAAATAAGTAATCATACCAGAAGTTTGTTTAATGCAATGCAACCATGAGAAGTGTTTGCTGGTTCATGGGTGTGCTGGTTTAGGGCAAATTTTGGGAGAAAACTTTTGAAGTGATCTCCTCTTGAAAGCAAATTCAAGCAGTCCCTCCCCTCCACCAGTTCAGGAAAGATTTCCTTGGAGAAAAGTGAAAAAAACTGCTTGTTTTTCAAGCAAAGTACTCACAAACATTAATAATATTAAACAATGGAACCTCTCATTGTTCTGAAGAAATGGCAAATTCAGAAAGTCCTTCTGTAGTTCAGAGAGAGTCCTCTGTGGGTGTTTCTAGGCTTACTGAGTGTCTCTCAGTCCCTCCGGCACTGGAATGCAGTGTCCTGGGCCCTGGTGGGCCACAGGCATGAACTCCCCTTGTTTTTCTGTGTTTTTGGTCCAGGGCAGGTTTGAACAGTTCCAGGAAAAGAAATGCCACAGTCCTGGGAACTTCTCTGCCTCAGCTAGCTAAAAAAACTAACTAAAAGCAAAGGAGAGCTCTCTCCTGCTGTCCATGCTGCAGACAACACAGTCCGAGAGAGAGAGAGCTGAAGCTTTTATCGCTATGTTTTTGAATACAGCCACAAAAAAGTTCCACCACTTTTCCTTCTCCCCTGTTTTGCTCTCAGATGTAGTCTTAAAAGACACAAAACTTATTTCTGGGCTAAACAGACGAACGGGGATACAATTCAGCATCATAAAGTCACCCCAGGACATTCCACCCCTTATCCCCATATCGTCAGCTTACTACCAAAACTAATATATATTCTAACCCAACACACACATACATTTATACATACATATACATAGAATGGATCACTACCATCCTAGAGTCTTTAGGACTCACAGGGTGGAGAAAATGGCTAGCACAAATTGGAATAACAGTTGTCATTGGAATTGTATTTCTAATTGTTGGCATTGGCCTTGTGAAATGTATGATACGTTTGCTCGTTTCCTTCTCTCCCTCTGTATGCTATATTCATATCACCATCACTGAAGAAAGCTACACTGATGTCCTTTATTTTATATATCCTTTATTTTAAAGAAAGCAAACAAGCAGTGCTGGGTGGCCAGGGAGTCACCGCTCCACTAATGGCATACACCACTTACAAGTTCACCAGAGTATATATACTGTTTTTAAGCCTACAAAGCATTTTCCTGTGTGCTTGTGTTAGTCTGAATCAGCAAATATCAATAAGCTGGGATCAGCAATTTCATAATCTTTCCAGGTGGCTGTTGGCTTCCTGTCCTTCTTGTGGTCATCTGGAGGGAGGCCTTTCACCAGTGTCTGCTACATAATTTTAGTCTGGTACCAGTGCATCAAGCTTTTTATTATACATAAGCATCTAGTCTCTTTGTTGCAATATCCCTTAGCTTTACCACAACTTCCTCTATTTTAGTCTAAGCATCAGTAGTTTTTGCTTCCTCATCTCTGTACTCTACTATACTTCTTCTAATTATTTTTTTGTTCAATGCTTTATTTGGCTATTCGGTCAGAAAGTTTCAAAACTGTTCTTTGTAGTTATCCCAGGGAACGCATCTGCTTTCGACACAGCAGATACAAGCATTTGCTGATTCCATTGCCAATTGACACGAATCACAAAAACATTTTTCACAGGTATCAACATTTAACCTCGTTTGGTTTTTATCTCATTTCAGGGAATATTTCGAACCTTGAGTATTCTTCCCATTTTATTCACTGAGAGTTCTATTTGCTCTTCTGTGCTTTGAGCGGATCATAACAAATGTGTGAGAAAGGGTAACTACTGTTCTAAAGTGTAAGAAAGTGCTAGAAACTATACAGCTATATATTAAAAATCTACAAAGCTACAAATATATAAAGAAGCTAAAAATCTTCAGGCATTGCTGTCGCTTAATATTGTCTGGTTTTTGGTGATACCCTTGCCAGTGATTTTTTAGGTGATCTCAAACAATCATTTGTGACAAGATGAAACTACTCTTCACTCTAATTTCACAGTTTTTAAATTATAAAACTCTTCTCAGATAGAGGATACCTCTCTAAAATTTATTTGTGTCCCAATTACTGAAAAAGAAAGCAGGAAGCATGAAATGTGAGAAATCAGCCCTTTGCAGGTTAGATCACTCTTTAGGACCCTTGCAAACAGAGCTAAGAAGCCAGTGGAACAAGCAGTTCTGTGATGAGCTGAAGAGTTGGTTTTAACTCAAAAAAGAAGTACTTTTCGCTAGGAACCATTCTTTAGAAAGAACCAAAATTACACATGGTGACTTCTTAAAGAAATAGGAAACCTTCTAAATTTTCAGAGATCTGACTCAATCCTGAAGAGAAGGAAAAGTTCTCTTTTGAATAATTAGAGAACTAAAATTATTGAATGAGACCTAGCTTTCTGCAAGAATGAGAAAAAGTCTATTGTTCTAAACTCTGTTCCAAATTGCAAGAAAGGGAACAGATTCCCTACCATTTCTTGAATGAATCCTGAAATTGATAAGGGAAGAACAAGCAAATTAAATTTCTGTGAAAGTACTTTTGCTCCCACTTGTAAAGCATTTAATTATTTCTAGATAAGGTAACACTGGAGAGGAGTAAAAGAGACAGACCTTTGAATAGATGGAACATGAAAACAAAAACCAGTCAGATCCAAATATCCAGCCAATATGACAAAATGATTGTTTGAACACAGACTAATATTTCTTCTTTTTGTTTCTAAATAATGTTATGTTACACCACCCTGAGGCTAGGAACAGTATCTGCCTCATAGCCCAAGCAAGGGATAGAGTAGAGGAAATTACAAAGGTATTTGGTTTACACTCCCAGTTTAAAGAAAATTCACAATAAGACAGGGTGGAAGGAGGTAGCCGTGTGTCAGTCAAGTATACTTATCCATGCTATACTTTCTCTACTAAGATAATGTCTTATTAAAATGGTCAACCAGAAGAAGCGTTAGCAGTATATTACAGACCTCTTCAGTGAAAAGTTAATCCACTAATGAAACAGGTTTGAAGAAGCAACTTTCAGAGATTACAGCAAAGAAAACTTGCTAGAGTAGACACACAGAAACAGAAGACAAGCAAAGAAACTCCTCCTAAAGGAGTGGCTTTATCATTAGCATATATGCTAGTCAGGAATATTTTGGGCTACATGAGGCATACCTCTTAAAACTGCATTTCTTTTCAGTCTGCCATCCACAGGCCTGAAAAGACCAAAAAATAATCTGGAAGTTAGCATCCAAAACTCCTTAAAATTCAGCCATCACATATAAATATTAACCTACTAAGCTCAGCTAACACTACCTAAATGTATTAACTGGAAACAACTCAAAGAAAATAAAGAAACTTTTTTTTTTTTTTTTAATAAAGAAAAGAAAGGGAAAGGAAAGTCTGAAAAAATTAGAAGAAAAAAGAACTTCAGGAAACACCCATGTAACATCCTCTATGAAAGGACAAACTTACCACAAAAAAGTAAAGCCAGACCAAAATTCAAGTAATCCTGATACCATGTGGCAGCAAAAATACAAAAAAAAAAAAAAAACAACCCAACAATTATCTGCTGTACTGGATCTGGATAAGATGGAGTTAATTTACTTCATAGCAGCATGTATGGTGCTAACCACCAGCACAAAGGGGATTGCCCAGTACTTCAGCTGGCTGGCACTTGCAAGTCCTCCAAAGTTGTGAGGGTACACAAGCAGAACAACTAACCTGAACTGACCAAAGAGATATTACATACCACATCGCATCATGCAGCAGAAATAAAATTGGAGAAGAGGGGTGTTTTGGGTAAGTAGCCATTGCTCAGGGACTGTCTGGGCATTGGTCTACTTGTACAAAGTGGTGAGTGATTGCCTTTGTATCATCTTTTTTTTTTTCTCTCTCTCTCTCTTGCATTCTTTCTTTCTCTCTCTCTCTCTCTCTCTCTCTCTCTCTCTTTCTATTACCAGATGATAAATGGCCTACACCTGGTAAGCTAACTCAATGCTTGTTCTCCAAAACTACTGACCTATGGAAACTGCACAATGCCCATTGTGTAAAAAGGAGAATTCAAAGTTCACCAGCCTCAGTGTCCTGCCAACTAAGCCAGGTCACCTGAAACATTGGGGTCTAGGAACACCAGGGACCACCAGAGAGACCCCCCAGGACAGAAGAACACATGCGTAAAGAGGAGGGAACATATATTAATGATTTCAGGGAAATTACTATCATATGTATGTTTAGTCCAGGACAATCGATGAATATATATGCAAAATACAGTATATTAACAGAAACTTTCCTGTACCCAGTATGCACAGTTTGGGGAGGAGCTATCCCCCCCCCTGCCCCCACCCCGTGCATCCTGTCAAATAAAGAATGCCTGCTTCTTAATGCTGCATTGGTGTTAAGGAGGTTTTTTTTTTATTATTTTATCGAATTTTTTGTAACAGTTTTGGCAACCCAAGTGGAACAGACTCCTGAATTTCAACAGATCGGGATCCGAGGGATTGCAGAATCTCCAGTCAGGCCAAAGAATTCTAGGGAGAAACTTTGATCTCGCCTCCCCCAAGGAAATTGGAACAAGATCCCTGATAAGACATCCTTTACTTTACCCTAAAGATGTTAACTTTTAACCTACCTGTAAGGAACAGCAAAAGCTATGCAGGGTTTGATTTAAAGGTACCTAAGGTGGGAAAAGGGAAGGGTTGGACTCCCTTCAAAGAAGAAGGGTTAGACTCCCTTCTAAGGAGCTCCTAAACGGTAATTTCTTATAATAGGAAACAAAACCTCAAAAGGGGTATCACAGGTGTCACCGCTGGGATGTATCTTGAAACACTGGAAATTGTGAGTGATCCCCTCACACGTGAAAAACTTATAACATTTTGTAATCAGTGGTGGACACTTTACATGCTAGAAGATCAAGCAAAATGGCCTAAGAATGGAACCTTACAGTATAACACCATATTGCAGTTAATGTTGTTTTGTAGAAGGGAAAATAAATGGGATGAGGTTCCTTATGTTGACTAGTTTTTCACCCAAAGAAATCATCTGGAGTGGCAAAAGGAATGTGGGAGGACCCTGTAAGATCCATCAATTTTAGCACTTGGAAAAGAATGGCAAAGGGTTGAAAAGGTGTTGTTTTGCATGCAGCATAGGGCAGAGGTGTTTAAAGTGTGGAAGAGAGGACGAGGATGATTTAGAGTTGATGGTTGCTCCTCGGCAAAGAGTGGGTGAGGTGAATAATGAATCGCTGGGGAATGCAGCTAGACACATGAGTAGGTCATAGGAGAGTGGACTGGAACTGAGAGAACACTTCAGGGGATTGGAGGATTTTAGCCCAATTGCAGGATGCACTAGAAGGTAGCAAGGAGATATTGGGGTGGGTGCTGGGGATATTCTGATGGCTCCCCTCTGGCAGGGGATTGAGAATCATGGTCCAGTAACAGTAAAGACCCCATTTTCAATTGTGGATTTAATGTCATGGGAAAAGGCAGCAGGAGTTTATAGAGAGGATTTGGATACAGTTGCTAAAGTATTTGAAATCATAATTAGGACTCAGGACCCTGACTAGAATGATATACAAGTGATGTTAGGTATGTTGTTGGATAATGAGACAGGGGGTTGGAAATTTGACTTGGGGTAGAAACCAATTTTGGATTTAACTGAAGTCTGCTGTTTAAACTTGTTTAGTCTGTTAACTTGTTAACTTGTGAACTTCTGTGTTGCAAAAAGGCCTGCAGAGAGAACAAAGGAGATTCAAGGTAACTTAGAAAGGAATGCAAGCATCCAAGCTGAAGAGAGATAAGGAGAGCCCCCCCCCCCCAACTTGGGGCTGAAGCAGACAGAAAAACTGAATCTGGGTTAATTGATAAAACAGTTTAATACATATGCATATGTCTTTTATGCATATGCAACAAGTTAGGGGATAAAATAGACTTGGGAATTTTCGGGGGTGTGCATGTCCTTGGGGACCATGCGCTTAAATAAATCATACTGACTTTACAACTTTTACAAGTTGTGGAGTTTTTTCCACAAATCATTTGCGGCAAAGCCAGGCAGGAGACCGTCTCTGTCCCCGCAGGAGCGGGGGGGGCGGGGTTGGGGGGGAGGGGCGGACCTGCGGACCTCCTAGGCAAGGCCCAGGGTCTTCCCTGGAAGAGCTCCGTGTATCGGCTCGCCCCCTGCGGAGACAGACAACAATCTGCTGGTATGCGGATAAAATGGTATGTATCCTTAGAAGGGCCCGGGGGGGAGGGGGGGGGAGGGGGAAAGGATAATCCACTCAGAGACATGAGTGCACACGGGCTCGTCCCCGTGTGAATAAAAGTTTGAGGTTTTGTCGGCAGCCATCGGCAGAGTGCGGCTGGCAGCGGAGGGGTCCCTCGGTAGATAGGGCGACTGGGGAGGAGTTCACTGTTTGATCAAGCGACCGCTAGTGGCTCTGGGGACGGGCCGAGTGAACCTGGACCTTATTGCTACTATTGTGTACTTGTGGTGTCTGGACATTGTTAGTGTAGTTTGTAATTGTCTGAGTGGCTTGGTGGGCTTGGTTATATGAAAGGGGGAGTGAGTGAGTGAGTGAGTGAGTGAGTGAGTGAGTGAGTGAGTGAGTGAGTGTACCCACGGGGAGGGGGGAGAGTTCTACCCGTGTCTGAGGCGGCTGAGTGGGCCCCGGGGAGGTGGCTGGGGAGAAGTGGAGAAAGTGAAGTGTGGGTGAGGACATGTATTGTGTTTAGATGTGGTGATTTGTACTTTCAATCATGGCTAGACAAACTGAGGGAGTTCCTCTGCCCCAGTGGTTTGGGCTTGATCCCTGGGAGTTTGTGAATCCTGTGAATTATTGGATAGATAGAGGAGATGAACGAGTTTATTTAGAGGGGCTTTATCGGACTTCGGCTGGTACTATAGTAAGTCTGGACTGGGAACAACCCACTGTAGAGGATTTAGAAATCCCTGAAGGGATAAACAAAATAGCCTGCCTCTGTGGGCAATTCTCAGGAGCCTTTGACACATTGTGAGGCTGGCACTCTGTGTGGGTATTATTGCAGTGCGGAGTCTGCGGGAGGCGTTAGTATTGTTGTTCTAGTAGGCAGCAGGGCATATGCCCTGTGTGGATGGAGGTTTCCTAATCAAGCCGATTTTGAATCTCAGATTTTAAAGCTTGTGTGTGGAAAATCACATCTGGTATCTGAGGCCTGGTGTGTGTGTGAGGAAAACTGGGAAAGGACTGTGAGGCTTTGTGAAGAGAGGTTTGGGTGGAAGTGAGATAAGACAAGGAGAAGGAGATACTGGGAACTAACAAGAGCAAAGAAGTTCCCCGAGCTAGCCCCTTGGAGTATAATTTGGCCCACTGGAAGGAAGTCACCAGCGGGGGGGCTCTTAAAATAAAAAAAGGATTTAATCTGATATTCCACACGGTGGTGGCCATTATATAAGTTAGAAGATGGAGCAAAGTGGCCACCTGCTGGAACTTTAGATTATAACACCTTATTACAGTTAATGCTGTGTTTAAGGAGGGAAGGGAAGTGGGATGAGGTCTCGTATGCTGATATGTTTTTCGTCTTACAAAATCACCTGGAATGGCAGAGGGACTGTGGGCTCAGAACTCCCTCTGACCCACTGGTGTTAGCCCTTAAAAGGGAAAACAAAGCAAAGAGAGGGCAAATTAAGCGATGTTGTTTAGCATGCAGTATAGGACAGCGATGTACGAAATCAGACAAGATTTATCATGCTGTAGCTCAAGAACAAGATACATTAGATTTGTTGAAAGTTCCTCTTAGGGGACAGGAAGATGAAGATGAGGATGAAGATGAAGATGAAGATGAAGATGAGGTCTTTCCCAAAAGAGAGGAGGACTTTCCTAAAAGAGGGGGATGCAGGCTCGGAAGGCACATCCACTCGCACCCATCCCCCTTCTGGCAGTCCAATTTCGTCCAGAACCAGGAGGCAAGCAGTGTTGCAGGCCCCCTCTGTGAGAGGCAGTGGGACCGGAAGGAGGGAAATTAATGATTAAAGTACCATTTTCCACTCTTAATTTAGAGGCATGGGAAAGGATTGCTAGAAATTATCACATCGATCCGGTACTTACTGCCAAGCATCTACAATATGTTATCAAGCAGCACAACCCAGATTGGGAGGACATCCAGTTACTACTGGATGCTTTCATTGAAACAGAAAAGCAGTTGATCTTAAAGACAACAGGGACTTTGGCAGAGGATCACTGCAAGAGTCAACGGTTAGATGTGAAAGAATTTTTCCCCCTCCAAGACCCAAAATGGGATCCAAATAGATCAGCAGAATTAAAGAAACTAGCAGATTATCAAGAGTGGATAGCAACGGGAGAGGAAAGAGCTATTCCAAAGACCATAAATTGGTCTGCCCTATATTCTATTAAGCAGGGGCCTTCCGAGACTCCGTCCGAGTTTCTAGAGTGCTTAAGGGATGCTATGCTTTGCCATACATCATTGGATCTGGGGTCTGAGACAGGGATGAATCAGTTAGTTAATTAATTTTTAGGACAGTCTGCTGGGGATATTAGGCACAAACTTCAGAAAATCCAGGGGCTAGAAGGGAGAAACCTTGAAGTCTTGCTAGAGGAGGCATGGTGAGTATTTAGTAATGAGACAGAGTAAAAATCCCCCAGAGTAGAAATCCATTTTTAATTTAGGTGAAATGTACATCTTTAAGTCTGTGTAGCCTGACTGCAAGGCCTAGGCCAAAGGGAAAACTGCATCAATGAAGGACAGAGATAAGTGGGGGGAGACAGGGGGAGACAGATAAAGAGAGACAGAAACTGCTGTGGGAGCAGGTCAGCCTGACCTAGGAATTCTTTCTGATAAAGAAGAACTAGCGCCAAATGTCACCGCTAAGTTCGTAAAAATGAATATGTATGAGCCTATTGTGAAATTGTATGCATATGTATTTGAGAGGGGGATGAAAAGGGACCTGAGTTCCCAGAGGTACGCATGTCATTTTAGGGGAATGATTCCCACATGCATCCAGTGCTGTAATAAACATACCGGCTTTACAACTTTCACAAAGTTGTGGAGTTTTGGCTATATCTCCGCAAAACATTTTGGCACCCCAGATGGGACTTCTCTGTCCCCTGTCCCTGCAGGGGCAGAGGGGATAAACGGACCTCCAAGGCGCGCCCCAGGATTTTCCTGGAGGGGCTCCGCTCGTCTCGGCTTGCCTCCTGTGAGGACAGACAAGGACCTGCTGGCCTGCGGAGGATACGGCATGTATTGAGGGGCCCCCGGGGGGAAAAGAGTGAAAGAGTGATAGGATGGCTGAGTGAGTCACTCAGAGACGTCTGAGTGCTCGGCCCGTGGTCGCAGCCGATAAAGCGGTAGAGCGGCTAACGGGGGGTTCACTGTCTGATAGAGCAGCCGCTAGCGACCCTGGGGGTGGGTCGAGTGAACCTGTGTGTGTGTGTGCCGATAGAGCGGCTAACGGAAGGGCTCACTGTCTGATAGAGCAGCCACTAGCGACCCTGGGGGGCAGGTTGAGTGAACCTGTGGTGTGTGTGTGTGTGTGTGGTGTCCGGACACTGTATCATTGTATGGTAAATGCATTGTGTGGTTAATGTTAATGTGTCTGTAATCGTGTGAGTGTGTGGCGTATGAAAGAGAGAGCGAACAAGTGAGTTCACCCATGGCGCGGGGGGGTGAGTTCTACCCATGTCTGAAGCAGCCGAGGGAGGCTTGGGGCGCCAGCTGAAGCAGGCTGTGGGGGCAGGGAGTGCCCTGCGGAGAAGTGGAACAAGTGGAGAGACGTTAGTGAGGATATTTATTGTGTTTAAATGTGGTGATTTGTGTAGATTTGGCACATTTTGACCCTGAGTACGAGCTCAGAGAGTTCCTTTTCCCTGGAGTTTGGACTTGATCTCTGGAATTTTACTGTGTGCTGTTATTTTGATTGTGTCCAGAGAAAGCTGATGTGAGTAAATGCTGAATTATTGTATGCTGTGTTGTGTTGGGAAAAGTGGGCACTTCGAGAGATATGCCCTTTCCCAGTGATTTTGTGTAGATCTTCCCCCGCATTGTGGTAATTTGATTCTCGGATTGTATAGTGGTGTTTGTGGAGATTTTAGGATTTTGTTTGCAACAGGAGTAGCATTTTACACAGAAGAACTATGGTATGGTGATTTATGTTTAACTATGGTAAAGCAAATTAAAGGAATTCCAAGAATTCCCCCCCTCCCCACACAGCAATTCAAGCCCTGGCTCTAGTGAATTTGAGATATGGGGGGGGGTGTGTGTGTCTGTGTTTGTGGGCATATCAGAGTTTTTGCTGTAACAAGCACAGCCTTTTGCAAGGCAGTAAAGTGAGCGTCAGTAGAAATACTTTATTTAGAGTGGGAAGAAGAGAACTAGAAAAGACTGACATTTTGTAAAACAGAGTTTATGGGACTGCAGTGGGTATTATAGTAAGCTTAAGCTAAGAATAACCTGCCGTAGAGGTTAAGGGATAAACGCCGAAGTGATAAATGGGATAGCCTGCAGGCAATTCCTGGGAGTTTTTGGTGCATTGAGAGGCTGGCACCTTATATGCAATGCAGAGTTTGCAAGAGGCGCTGGTATTGCTGTTCTGTGTCTTAAGTGTAAATTAAAGGTTCCTGATCAAGCCAATTCAGAACCTGAGATCTTAAAGCTTGTGTGGAGACAATCACATCTGATACCTGCCACCTGGAGTTCTGTGTGTGAGGAAAAACTGAGAAAAGACACTGTGAGGCTTGGGGAGAAACAAGATAGCATAAGGGGAAAGAGATAATGAGAACTGACCAGAGCAAAGAGGTTTCTGAACGAGCCCCTTTTGGGAGGGGCTCACTGGAACAAGGCTGCCAGTAGGGGCAGCTCAGAAAATAAAAATATTTATAATACCTCACTGCAGTTAATGCCGTTTTAAAATGGGAAGGTAAATGGGATGAAGTTTTGTATGCTAATATGTTTTTTTGTTTTAAGAAATCACCCAGAATGGCAAAAGGACTGTGGGATCAGACCGCCCTCAGATCCACTGGTCTTGGCCCTTGAAAAGGAAAACAAGGCAAAGAGAAGGCAAATCCAACGTGTTGTTCAGCATGCAGCAAAAGATAGCAATGTATGAAGTCAAACAAAGATTATCATGCTGAAACACAAAGCAATTACAGTTCTCAAAATGAGTACATATGATTTGTTAAAGGCTCTTCCTGAGGTAAGGGAGGAAGGATAAAGATGACCTCCTCAAAAGGGAAAAAGACTTAGGCTCCAAAAGTATACCCACTCGAACCCATCCCCCTCCTGGCAGTCCAATTTCATCCAGAACTAGGAGGTAACAGACCCCTCTGCGAGAGGCAGTGAGATCAGGAGAAAGAAAAGGGTGGAATTTTAGTTGATGAAGGGGACATATATTCAGTTTTAAATAAAGCTTTAGTACCTGTGGAGATTGATTATGTTGTAGTGTGGAGAAAAACTGGCCAGTCTGAGAAGGCATACTTTTGCAAACCTTTAAAGTAACATGTGTACTTAGAAGCTTTTGTATATGCTCAATTCGATAAACATTCTCAAATGAGGAGGTTACTCTGGAGGCAAATGATATAAACATGTTAGGCTTAACATTAACAGCCATTGAAATTAGGGAGGACATTAGTAAAGAGATATTAGAACAAGTAAATAAGAATTTTCGGGGTATGGGCCTCTGCTGTACCAAGGAGGGTGAAAAATGCCCCCCCCATAGTAATCAAGCTTAAGGAAAGAACACAACCAGTGAGAATTGAGCAGTACCCCCCTCAAAAAGAAGATAAGGAAGAAATCAGCCCAATAATTGATAGTACTGGATTGAGGGCTGTTAATAAGATAACAAAGAATTTATACCCTGTGGTAGCAAATCCATATACTTTACTAACTTGTTTAACACCTGAGCTAACCTGGTTCACTGTTTTAGACCTGAGAGATGCCTTCTTTTGCCTCGCTATCCACAAAGCCAGCCAGAAAACTTTTGCATTCAAATGAGAAAGCCCTAGAAGCAGTGCAAAACACAGCTCACATGGTCCATGTGCCTGAAGACTTCAAAATTCCCCCACTCCGATTGGAGAACAACTTGCAAAGACCCAGAGTCCCAGGAAGCTCCACAAGAATGGAGGCTGTTGCAGTACGTGGATGATCTTCTAGTAGCCACTCAGACAAGGGAAGCATGTGTGGCCTAGACGGTAAGCCCTTCAAATTTCCTAAGGATACAGAGTATCAAAGAAAAAGGCACAGGCAGTGAAACAGAAAGTAATCTGCCTGGGATACGAAGTGAGTGCTGGGCAATGAACTTTAGGGCAGGGAAGCCATATGCCAAACCCCGAAACCCCAGAAAATAAAGGAACTCCGAACCTTCTTAAGCATGGCAGAGTAGTGCCGGCTGTAAGTTTATAATTATGGACTGCTCGTCAGACCCCTCTATGTTCTTATTGCCAATGGAAACAGAGATCTCCAATGGACAAAGGAAGCCACACGGGCCTTTCACCAGCTAAAGAGTGCCCTCACGTCAGCTCCAGCTTTGAGACTTCCAGATGTGAGTAAACCATTCTTTCTATTTTCCCATGAAAGACAAGGAATTGCCCTGGGAATACTGGCTCAGGACTTGGGTCCATATCAGAGGGCAGTTGCTTACTTCTCTAAGCAACTAGATGCAACAGCAAAGGGATGGCCAGGTTGCCTCAGAGCTGTAGCAGCAGTTGTACTGAATATTCAAGAGGCACCCAAGCTTACCCTGGGACAAAAATGACTGTGCTAGTGTCCCACAGAGTGTCCGCAGTACTGGCAGTAAAGGGCAGCCACTGGTTCTCACCACATAGGTTCCTGAAATACCAGGCCATCATAGTAGAGCAAGATGATGTAGAGATAGTAGTGACTAATATTGTCAACCCAGCTTCTTTTCTCAGTGGAAATCAAGGAGAAGCAGTACACCACGATTGCCTGGAGACCATTGAAGCCATCTACTCCAGATGCCCAGACTTGAAAGACACTCCTCTGGACAATGCAGAGACCTGGTTCACTGACAGGAGCAGCTACATTGCCAGCAGAAAGCGGCACGCTAAGTACACAGTGACTACCTGTTGTATTGCAATAAATAGTTTATTTAGTTGTCTTTAAATTTACTGGGTATGTCAGGTCACCTGGATTGTCTGTTCCCCCCTCCATGGTACCTGGCCACTCCCCATGCATCCCTTCCCCTGGTGGTCTGTCCCATGGGTGGCTCCCCCCCCTCTCGCCCCTCCCCACTGGTGTGCCATTGGCTGTGACCTTTGATCCCTGCCCCTGTTTCCCTGGAGTATAAAACTGCCCTGCCAGGAGGCCTCGCCCTCTTTTCTACCTGGGTTGATTCCATCACAGAGGTGTCCTGTATCAAGCAAATAAACTGAGGCCTGCACCCACGTGGAAAAGAGCGCTTCTCGTCTTTTATCCTTGTCTATGCTGAATCTGTGCCGGGCTTTGGGTTCTTGCTGGCCGGAGTTGGACCCATATAAAGCCCAGAGAAACACGGGTTCTAGCAGGTGGCGCCCACGTGGTCGCATCCCACGGCGGTCACAAAGGAGCTGGTAATTCCACACGCGGATTACGTATAGCTTTTGGACTTCCACCTTCCTCCGATTTTTTGTCGAGTTTTTTGGCAAGGAAGCGAGAGGGGATCGGGACCCCACTGTGCACCGAGGCGGACCGATCCGAGATGAAGGAACTTCTTTACAGCTGTCCCAGCCAGCTTCAGTCCCCAGAGCGGGGTGAATATTCCCTGCACCTGTTAGGAGACCCCGGGGGGGGCCCTCAGAGGGTGGGGTCCGCTCCCGGTGCAGGAAAAGTCCAGTCCTGAACGGGATTTGCGGTTTCCGCGTGGTCTGAGCGGGCGGAGCGGCTCCGGCTGGGTGTGGTTGCGGGGGTTCCTACGCCGTGTTTCGGCAGCGCGCGGCTCCCGGGAACGGCGGGGCAGCGCGGGCGGCGCGATTTCGCGGCGCTGGCGAGTTTCGCGGTGAACCCGGAGCCGCGCGCGGGCTCCGTCCCTGCGGCAGCGCGGGCAGGGGGCAGACTGTCTGCCGCTTGTGTTTTGCCGAGAGCGGACATCCCGGAGTGGCGGCGGGACCCCGGCGGGCGGCGCGGACCGGCTCCAGCCGTCCACGCGGCAGCCACGTGGTGGGGGGTGCCCAGCAGCTGCAGCTCGCCATTTTAAAAAGCCGCGCGGCTGACGCAAACAGCTTCGTCTCCCCCAGAGAGGGCGGGGGAGGGAGGCTGCCTGGATTCTTTCCCGGATTGGCTGTGGGCTCAGTGCTTCCAGGTTTTGCCTGAGCTGGCTGTATAAAAAGGTAGATTTACGTGCGGCAGAAAGCAAACATGGGTGCTAAGTTTTCTGCGGCACAGAGAAGCATTTATACCCTAATTTTAGAACTCCTAAGTAGAGAAAACGTTACAGTTTCTAAGGCAGTGTTGAAACAATTTGTTCGCTGGCTGTCTCTTAATTTCCCTCAGTTTACCCAGCAGAATGTTAATTCTGTCTCTACCTGGGACAAAATCGGAGCCTTGTTAACAGCAAAGGCGGAACAGGGAGATGGGACAGTGTCTCAATTTTTCCCTGTGTTCTTAGTGATTCGGAAACAGGTTTTACAGAGAGATTTAAAAGGACAGCCAGCGCACATCTCACTCCCTGCGGCTTCCCCTGTCCCCGACTCCAAACCCTGACCTGAGAGAGGCGAATGAGGCTTCCCAGCAGTTTCGGGGGACCGGGAACTGGTGCTGCCACTGCTCCCCTGGGCCCCCCCTCTCTCCCAGTACCCTGGCACTGGCAGCTATGCGCAGGCTGACAGAGCACCTTCCCTGCACCCCTCTAACCTAATCCCTGGTACCCCATTTTCATGTTCTGACCCCCCCATTACCAAAATGGCTGCGACCACATGGTTGGCATCCACAATGCTGCTGGCCACATGGCCAGAGCCCAAGATGGCGGCATCCACGTGTTTCAGCCCCCCACTCACCCTTCTCGTTCCCACAATCCCTTTCGCCCACCTGTCCCCTCCCCCAACCCTTTCCGGTCTAACAACCCCTTCCTTCCCTTAGACGCTCCTCCCCCTCCCTTCGAGTCCCCGCCCCCCATTGCGTCATCTGGTAACCCTGGCCCCGGTTCCCACGGTTGCTCCGCCCCCGGTTCCCACGGTTGCCCCGCCCCCGGTTCCCACGGTTGCCCCGCCCCCCCACCGGTTTCCCACGCCCCCTTGCCTGGGTCCCCAGAGGGTGGGGCCAAGGGCTGTGGGGGTGGGGCCAAGAGCTGGTGGGGGGGGGCCCGTGCCCGGTTCCCAGGGGGGTGGGGCAGGGAGAGGGGAGGCCCCTCCTCCCAGTTACCAAGGTGCTGGAGTGGGAGGGGCAGAGGCAGGGGGTGTATCCCCTCCTAGTCCCCATGGGGGTGGGGTGAAGGGTGTTTCCCTGCCTGCTTCCCAAGGCGGTAGGGCTGGTAGAAGGGGTGATCCCCTTCCTGGTTCCCAAGGCAATGGGGCAGGGGGAGTGGGTGGTTCCCCCGCTGGGTCCCACGGGGGTGTGGCTAAAGGGAGACATCCTGGGGCCCAAAACCAGGAGGAAGGAGTCATCCCCTTCGTAGACCCTGTTCAATACACGGGGGGTAGAACTGGTCCTAGAACCTACCAGCTCTTCTCATATCACTCTAAGAGTGAGCTATGTAAAAGCCAATTAGAATTTGGAAGAAATAGTGAAATTTTTAGAAGCATGATAAAAGCTACATTAACATCCCTTGAATTTGTTCCTGCTAATATTGTGGATCTTTTCCGGTGCCTGCTTACCCAGTCAGAGTTTGATCTATGGGAAAGCTCCTGGAAGAGGTCTCTCAGGGATCTCGTAGAAGAACTTAAACAAACCCCCCAGGGTGCCAAAGATTTAGAGAATAATAACATTACCTATGAACATCTGTGCAGCGAAGGGGAGTGGGCTAAGCCAGAGGACCAAGCTCGGATGTTGTCAAAATTCATTCTAGATAAGATTTCAAACACTGCATATAAGGCTTTTAACCAGCTACCAACTGCTGAAGCTAGTGGTAGCTTCCTTGACATTAAACAGTCTCCTTCAGAAAGTTTCTTGCAGTTTGTCGACCGGCTCCGTGCTCAGGTTGAGAGACAAGTACGGGACCCCAAGACACAGATGGAGATAGTGAAAGAGATGGCACAGAGGAATGCCAATGAAGTCTGCAGCAGGGTGCTCCTGGGACTGCCTCTCAACCCCCCACCTACACTGGCAGAGATGATAGAAGCCTGTGCTAGGAAGGCGGAGCTGTTTGCTGCACGAGAGACGTGGTCAAGGCCGACAAACCCAGAGACGGTGGCAGCTGTATCTTCAGGAATGAGGAGGCAACAGATGTCGCCAGAGCAACTTCAACATGTCATTTGCTTCATATGCAAAAAACCAGGACACTTTGCCAAAGACTGCCCCCAAAGCCAGCAACAAAAGACACCCTTCACACCAAAAAACCCCAATGCCAGCGCCCCGCCGGGCGCCTCGACATAAATGCAGCGGGCTTCCTTGAGGGGGAAACTTCCCTCAAAACAGGACAGGGGGAGGAAGGGAAGTGGGATGCGGGAACACAAAATAACCATTTACAGGATAAAATCTGGTGGTCTCACAAGCGCTTCAGGCTTGTGACCACCAAAGCGTTTGCTTTCAGGTCTACCCCAGTGGACAGTCATTGGAGTGGACCTGCCAGAGGACTTGCAGAACTTGACAAAAGATCGCACAAGATTGGACAGTGAGTACTTTGTTATTGGGGACACTGCACACACACCCATGGAGATTGAGGTGGCTCCCATGACCATCAAAGGGGAAATACCTAACCTCATTCTCCTGGAGCGCTGTCCACAGCCACCCTTCTATTTGGCCGAGGGGCAAATCATCGCCCAGGCCATTCCTGTTCCAGCAGAAATTTCAGTAGATGACAAGGCACCAGGTGTATACTGGGCAGAAGTGGTTGGCAAGGAGAAACCCATTATGGGATGCAACCTAATGCGTGGAACAGAACACCTCCATGTGGAAGGGTTGCTTGACACAGGGGCAGATGTGACAATCATACCTGAAAGGTTGTGGCCGTCACATTGGGATTTGCAGCCCGTGGCTGGTCAAATCCAAGGTGTAGGAGGATTCACATTGGCAAAGATATCAAAGAGCATCGTGCAAGTTGAGGGCCCAGATGGAAAATTGGCCAGCGTCCGTCCATTTGTTACTAATTACAAAGCTCCCTTGTGGGGGAGAGACACCATGTCACAGTGGGGGGTCAAATTGGTCATCCCTAAAACACCCTAGGATTTTTGAAAGCGGCCACTGTGGAGCGCCCCGCCCACAAGTTAACATGGCTGAAAAATGATCCAGTCTGGGTAAAGCAGTGGCCACTCAGTAATGAAAAGATAGAGGCACTCGAGGAGCTTGTGGAAGAACAATTGGCTAAAGGACACATTGAAGACACAACTAGCTGCTGGAATTCCCCGGTCTTTGTAATAAAAAAACCAGGGAAAAATAAGTGGTGGCTCCTCCATGACTTAAGAGAAATAAACAAGAGAATTGTGGACATGGGGTCTCTCCAACCAGGGATGCCCTCCCCAACGATGCTCCCCCAAAATTGGCAATTGGCTGTCCTAGACATCAAGGACTGTTTTTTCCATATTCCCTTACACCCGGAGGACGCGCCACGGTTTGCCTTCTCAGTTCCCACCACCAACCGAAAAGCCCCAATGAAGCGCTACCACTGGAAAGTATTGCCTCAGGGCATGAAATGCAGTCCATCCATCTGCCAGGGGTACGTGGCTTCATTGCTGTCCCCAGTGCGCGCCCAGAAAAAAGAGGCAATCATCCTACACTACATGGATGATGTGCTTGTGTGTGCCCCCGATGACATAATACTCCAAGACACACTTGACCTAGTGGTTAAAGTTTTAACCTCTGCTGGATTCCAACAGCAGAAAGACAAGGTTCAGAGGATGCCACCTTGGAATTACCTGGGCTTGCAAATCACTGCGCAGACCATTGTTCCGCAGAAATTGGAAATGAAGACTGATCCCAAAACCCTAGCAGATCTCCATTCCTTGTGTGGGTCTTTAAACTGGGTCAGGCCTTGGCTGGGTCTCACTAACAGAGACCTAGCTCCCCTTCTCAATTTACTGAAGGGAGAGAGAGAGCTTGCCTCTCCCAGGGAACTGACCCCAGAGGCAAAAACCGCCCTCCAAAAAGTGCAGAAGGCCTTGGCTGAGAGGCAGGCTCACCGTTATAAGCCCGAGCTGCCTTTTGAATTCATTGTTTTGGGGAAGTTACCACACATACACGGGTTGATATTCCAGTGGTTTGAAGTACAAAAGGATCCACTTCTAATCATAGAGTAGGTTTTTCTCTCCCATCAGCGATCCAAAACCATCACACAGCCACAGGAGCTGATAGCCCAGCTGATCTGGAAGGCCAGGGTAAGATTGCGTGAGCTGGCTGGTTGTGACTTTCAGTCTATTCACCTTCCAGTTCACCTTGCTAAGGAGGGAAAGAGCTCTCCTGAGAAGTTGACCCAAAAGTGGTTCAATAACCTGCTCCAGAGCAATGCCAGTCTCCAGCTATCCCTGGACAGCTACAGTGGACAGGTATCGGTCCAGGCCCCATCACACAAGCTGTTCAATGAGGAATTCCACCTCATTGCTCCTGAGAAAAGGAGTCGTAGGCCACTCAAGGCGCTCACAGTGTTCACTGATGCATCCGGAGCATCCCACAAGTCGGTGATGACTTGGAGAAATCCCCAGACCCAGCATTGGGAAGCTGATGTTGAGTTTGTGGACGGAATGCCCCAGATTGCTGAGCTCGCCGCAGTGGTAAGGGCCTTTGAGAAGTTTTCGGAGCCAATTAATTTGGTTACCGATTCAGCCTATGTGGCGGGTGTAGTGTCCAGTGCGGAGCAGGCAGTTCTCAAGGAAATCAAAGATGGGCATCTCCACAGGTTGCTCTCAAAACTAATTTATTTGGTTTCGCAGCGAGAGCACCCCTTCTATGTGATGCACGTGAGGTCACACACCGATTTGCCAGGCGAGATCGCAGAAGGTAATCGCAAAGCAGATTCCCTTGCTGCTCCAGCAGAAATGGCACGCCTTCCAGACATCTTTCAGCAGGCAAAGCTGAGTCACCAACAATACCACCAAAATGTTCCAGGTCTAATCCGTCAATTCCAGTTAACACGCAGTCAGGCTTGAGCCATTGTGGCCACCTGTCCCAGTTGCCAGCTTGAGGCAGTGCCATCCCTGGGGCTTGGGGTTAACCCCCGAGGTCTTGGGAGCTGCGAAGTGTGGCAGACAGACATCACACACATTCCCAGTTTCGGTCGCATGAAATACGTACACGTCAGCATAGACACATACTCAGGTGCGGTTTATGCCTCTGCCCACATAGGGGAAAGGGCTGCACATGCCAAACAGCACTTGCTGCAAGCCTTTTCAGTATTGGGGGTCCCTAGGGAAATTAAAACTGACAATGGCCCAGCGTATGCATCCAAGGAGTTCCTAGAGTTTGTCCAGCAGTGGGGAGTGGAGAACAAGACAGGCATTCCCCACTCCCCCACAGGTCAAGCTGTGATCGAGCGTGCCCACCACACGCTCAAAGAAGTCCTGGCTAGGCAGGCCAGCTCTGCAGCGTGGATGACTCCACAACAAAAGCTCTGCAAAGCCTTGTTTACTATCAATTTTCTGAATTGTTCATTTGAAAACATGAATCCCCCTGTAATACGTCATTTCAATAATAACAACCGGTTTAAGTTGTCCCAGCGTCCACCAGTTCTCATTAAGGACCCAGAAACTTGGGAAACCAAGGGTCCTTATGAGCTCGTCACCTGGGGGCATGGTTACGCATGTGTATCCACCCCCCTCAGGCCCTCGATGGAAACCCCAAAAGTGGGTAAAACCTTTTGTCCCCAAAACTCCAGCACCAGCAGACGGGGATAAGAAGCAAGCAACCGTTGCTTCCAAGAGAAGACGCCGCCGGAAGAAGAAGGAAGATTCTTCCTAAGAGAGCTAGCTGCATTCCGGCAGACCCATGAACTTTCAATTTTGTTGATTGTTGTTGTTCTTTTCCTAGTCATATTAGCATTTGGTATTCTGCGTCATATACTTTTAAAGGCTACCCAAAGTCTGGTCTCCCGTACCGCAGTAGTCAACCGCTCAGAGTTTGTGGGGCTGAAGCAAATTGACAGGCCTGCAAACCATGAGTGGTGGGCAGATTCATAATAAGCAGAGAAAATAGTCTGACACATTTCCTTTTGATTTTAGTTAACAGAAAAGGTGGAGGTGTTGTATTGCACTAAATAGTTTATTTAGTTGTCTTTAAATTTACTGGGTATGTCAGGTCACCTGGATTGTCTGTTCCCCCCTCCATGGTACCTGGCCACTCTCCATGCATCCCTTCCCCTGGTGGTCTGTCCCCATGGGTGGCTCCCCCCCTCTCGCCCCTCCCCACTGGTGTGCCATTGGCTGTGACCTTTGATCCCTGCCCCTGTTTCCCTGGAGTATAAAACTGCCCTGCCAGGAGGCCTCGCCCTCTTTTCTACCTGGGTTGATTCCATCACAGAGGTATCCTGTATCAAGCAAATAAACTGAGGCCTGCACCCACGTGGAAAAGAGCGCTTCTCGTCTTTTATCCTTGTCTATGCTGAATCTGTGCCGGTCTTTGGGTTCTTGCTGGCCGGAGTTATACTCATATAAAGCCCAGAGAAACACGGGTTCTAGCACTACCTGCAGAGAGGCAATAGAGTCTGGACCCTTAGCAACAGGTACCTCGGCACCGGGATAAGTGCATTGACCCATGCCTTAGAAATGGCAAAAGGAATAGAGAATAAACATCTATACAAACTCGAGGTATGCATTCGGAGTCGTACATGCACATGGAGCCATCTGGAAGGGAGAGGGGACTACTGACCTCACAAGGAAAGAAGAGACAATCTGGCTGCTGGAGGAAGTTCAGCTGCCTGAAAAGGCATTTTAAGGCACACCAGAGAGTGAGCTCAGAATTAGAGGAAGGAAATGAGATGGTGGATGGAGAAGCAAAGAAAGCAGCAAAAGGTGAGGTAATTATGAACAGATTTCCCTCGAAGGTAAGCCAGAATATAATAATACTAATCAAAAGGGACACGCAACCACAAGGGGTGGGCTACCATTGAAAGAGGGCTAGTAATCCCTTCCCATTTTTGTGGTCACTAGTGAAGGAGAAGCACTGGAAAACACACTGGGGCCTAACTACTTAAAAGCTTCTATAAAGTGTGGCTCCTTTCCCAAAATGACCAAGGCTGCCAGTGGTTACAGAAATGAAGTGTTGACTTTGGAGTAGTAGTTTCCACAGGCTTTATAGAACACACATCTGATTAAAAGACTCGTTGTCAGGGATTTATATGCCACTATTACTCAGGTAAACCAACAGTGTGATCCTTGCCTCCAGACTAACCCCAAAAATACCCCCAGGCCGAAACTCGGTCAGATTGGGAGAGGCCGTGGGCCTGGACAGCAGTGGCAAATTGACTTTTCAGAACTCCCAAGGAAAGGGGGGTATCGGAATTTATTGGTATTGATAGATACATTTTCAGGGTGGCCAGAAGCATTCCCCACCAGAACTGTCAAAGCTCGAGAGGTGACCAGGGTATTATTACAAGAAATAATACCACGCTTCAGAGTTCCAGACACAATATCCACAGATAGAGGATCACATTTTATTTCCAAAATAGTGCAACAGATTAGTAGCCACCTGGGCATAGATTGGGAACTTCACACTCCATACTGCCCCCAATCAAGCAGCCAGGTATAGAAAATGAATAATTTGATTAACCATCAGAATGTAAGACTCGGGCAAGAAGTTAATCTACCCTGGCCCCAAGCTCTTCCACTGACACTACTGCGAATTCGAACTAAACCTCGGACTAAAGGAAAGCTGAGTCCTTTTGAAATGCTTTATGGAAGACCATATGGAATACATAAAGGGAATGTCCACCCACATTGGGGAGGTAACACTGGCCACCTACATGGTGGCTTTAAGCAAACAGCTCAGAGAAATTGAGAAACACGTGGCTGGAACTCGGAGCAGGGTGTTAGATGGACCAGTACATAAGATACAGTCTGGAGGTTATGTATATGTTAAACCTCTTGCAGAAAAGACTTTGGAACCACAGTGGGAGGAACCACTGCAGGTGCTTCTCACCACCTTTACCGCAATCAAGATCAAGGAGCAGAATGCCTGGATCCATCACTCTCGAGTAAAGAAGGCCCCATAAGCCCCTTGGAGAGTGACACCAGGAGACAATGAACTGAGACCGAAACTTACTCAGGCAAAATGAATATTGTTTTGCGGAGATATAGCCAAAAACTCCACAACTTTGTGAAAGTTGTAAAGCCGGTATGTTTATTATAGCGCTGGACGCATGTGGGAATCGTTGCCCGAAAATGACATGCATGCCACTGTGAACTCCAGACCTCCTTTTATCCCCCTTACAAATGCATATGCATACAATTTCACAATAGGTTCATACATATTCATTTTTATGAATTTCGCAGTGACATTTGCCGCTAGTTCTTTTTATCAGAAAGAATTTCTGGGTCGAGTTGGCCTGCTCCTGCAGGAGTTTCTGTCTCTTCTTTATCTGTCTCCCGCTGTCTCCTCCTTATCTCTGTCCTTCACTGAAGCAGTTTTCCCTTTAGCCTAGGCTTTGCAGGCAGGCTACAGAATTAAAGATGTACATTTCACCTAAATCAAAATGGGCTTCTACTCTGGGGGATTTTTACTCTGTCTCATTTCCCCCCTTTCCTAGAAAATAAGTAAATTCTTTTACTTAATGCAAACCCCTATGGCAAGAAGTGTCTCTTAATGCTTTACCATGTACATTTGATAAGGAGGTTAACACTGCTACTTGTCTTAGTATTTTACAATTCCAAATTAGCAATATAGCAGATAATCCTAAACTTATTCCAACTAATATTAACAAAACTACAATGGGATGACACAACTTATTAAAGATTCCATTTGCAGTTGGTGACCACCCAAAGATCATATCCCACCAGTGATAATCTGCATTTTGTTTAATTCTCTGTTGAATTCTGGTTATTTCTTTTGTATCATGTCGGACAGTAATTAAGGTTTTCTATAATGTAAGGTCCATCCCAATAGGGGTAGGTGATAGTCCGTGATACATTGTATAGTTGGTTTTAATCAACTGGTGGGATGTCACTGGGGTCAAGTACGAAAAATCACACCCAATAATCTTAACAAAGTTACAAATACAGGCATTCGAATAATTTCTACTAGACAAAATAACATCGTTGCTATCAATTTTTACAGCAGCACAAGCAGTTCTCAGGCAGACACAACTTTCACCAGTATATACGAGCACAGTTTTCTGATCAGTGACTGGATGAATCACAAAATGGCAAATACTCTGTTCAGTGTCTAAACACACATCCTGGGCATTAATAGTATTGCTTTCACAAATGAATCCCAGCTGTTCTCTAGTAATGCAGGATTCTAAGTTTACTGTTTGCCACTTTTCATTCATCTTTCATGCCCACACTCTATGTTCTGAAGGGTAGAGTATTGTTTTTTCATGATTTAATCCTAGTGCAATGATGGGATGGATAACATAAACAGTGGCATTACGTATGGTAAGCACAAAGGCAGTGGCCACATTAGAAGCAGGATCATAGGTGAAATTTACCATAGTCCATCAGGATTGAAACTTCCTTTCAAAATCATTTGCATTATCCCAGACAATTTTCCAAATTTCAGCTGGAAAATTACCTTCACCCCCTTCCCGTATGATCTGAGCTGCTGTCGCCTGCATCTATAACTGAGCTTGTATACAACTGAAAGCTAAAGACACATTATCTTGAACTGTACTAAGTGCTTCTACTATTAACTTTTGGTCTTGGTCCCCGGCCTTTCCCACTTTGGCAGTACTTTTGAAATCTGCCACTGGCTGGTTCTTAATGCCAATAGAGATGACTGTAAGGGCTGTTTCAATTTTGTCAGGCCAGCTGCTGCAGTGTCCAGTTTATTTATCAGTATTTCTGAATCAATTCTATTTAAAACTCCTAATCCTGTCCCTAATATCCCAGTTAGATCCTTTCTTATTCTGCTCCTGAGATATACCTGTCTTTGTAACCACGTTGTCCAGCCCTCAAAGGATGTTTTTAGGAAGGAGGAGCAGGCTGGTTGGGTTTTTGAGATGTTAATTTGCATTAGCAACTCAACATGTTTGAGAGACCATTCTGGATTGAACAATAGTTGTTGTTCACCCACATTCCTCACTACGTAGGGCCATATTTCATATACTTCAGGTTCAAGTTTGGGTTGAGTCTGAACTATTTGAGTCCTAGTGTGGGTTGTATGAGGTCCTGCTGTTGTAAAAAGTGCAGTGTCTACTTTGAATTTAAATGAAAATCTGATAGCATCTCGACCCCAAAGGCAAGTCACTTCTACAGGCTGTATCAAGGTGAAATTACACCAACAGTCTGATTCACTTAGGCTATCACAAACTTCCTGGTGTTCATATACACCGGGAGAGGTTGAGACACTAATTGCATCTGGTCTCTCATAAGCCGTCCCATTGATGACCCAGCACCCTACTTTGATTTCCTCTCCTCTGATCCCTTGAAGTGTCCACAGTTCCCGTTCCTGCCATTCCTGTTTCTCATATACCTGATTCTCATGGATTACTACAGTGGATAGGTTTAAATCTTTCATCTCAGAAAGTTCTCCCATGGATCCAGTATACTGATTAAAGGCCTGGGACCAAGGCCATTCAGCATCACTTTCGATAGAGGTACTATCTGTTCTAAAACTTCAGTTACAATTACATACAAAACAATTCTGTAAATCAAAGTATGAATTACCCCCAACCGCAATATACTCATTTTGCCTGAGTAAGTTTTAGTCTCAGTTCATTGTCTCCTGGTGTCACTCTCCAAGGGGCTTCTGGGCCTTCTTCACTTGAGAGTGATGGATCCATGCATTCTGCTCCTTGATCTTGATTGCAGTGAAGGTGGTGAGAAGTACTTGCAGTGGTCCCTCCCACTGTGGTTCCAAAGTCTTTTCTGCAAGAGGTTTAACATATACATAACCTCCAGACTGTATGTTATGTAGTGGCCTATCGAACTCCCTGCTCCAAGTTCCAGCCACGTGTTTCTCAATTTCTCTGAGCTGTTTGCTTAAAGCCACCATGTAGGTGGCCAGTGTTACCTCCCCAATGTGGGTGGACATTCCCTTTTGTATTCCATATGGTCTTCCATAGAGTATGTCAAAAGTATTCAGCTTTCCTTTAGTCCAAGGTTTAGTTCGAATTTGCAATAGTGTCAGTGGAAGAGCTTGGGGCCAGAGCAGATTAACATCCTGCCCCAGTTTTACAATCTGCTGCTTAATCAAATTATCCATTTTCTCCACCTGGCTGCTTGATTGGGGGCGCTATGAGTGTGAAGTTCCCAATCTATGCCCAGGTGGCTACTAATCTGTTGCACTATTTTGGAAATAAAATGTGATCCTCTATCTGTGGATATTGTGTCTGGAACTCTGAAGCGTGGTATTATTTCTTGTAATAATACCCTGGTCACCTCTCGAGCTTTGACAGTTCTGGTGGGGAATGCTTCTGGCCACCCTGAAAATGTATCTATCAATACCAATAAATTCCGATACCCCCCTTTCCTTGGGAGTTCTGAAAAGTCAATTTGCCACTGCTGTCCAGGCCCACGGCCTCTCCCAATCTGACCGAGTTTCGGCCTGGGGGTATTTTTGGGGTTAGTCTGGAGGCAAGGATCACACTGTTGGTTTACCTGAGTAATAGTGGCATATAAATCCCTGACAACGAGTCTTTTAATCAGAAATGTGTTCTATAAAGCCCATGGAAACTACTACTTCAAAGTCAACACTTCATTTCTGTAACACTGGCAGCCTTGGTCATTTTGGGAAAGGAGCCACACTTTATAGAAGCTTTTAAGTAGTTAGGCCCCAGTGTGTTTTCCAGTGCTCCTCCTTCACTAGTGACCACAAAAATGGGAAGGGATTACTAGCCCTCTTTCAATGGTAGCCCACCCCTTGTGGTTGCGTGTCCCTTTTGATTAGTATTATTATATTCTGGCTTACCTTCGAGGGAAATCTGTTCATAATTACCTCACCTTTTGCTGCTTTCTTTGCTGTTGCAGCGCGTGATGGCTGCTCCCCGGGATCTAAGGACTCTTTCCCAGTAGTGTTGTTATTGTTTCTTATGCTGTTAGAATGTTTTGTGCAGTTTTATTACAATTGTTATAATTTTTACTATTGCCCAAGATGGCGCTCGGTCTAGGCTTCCCCTCCCCCTGAGAAGGTTCCAGTTCTTGTCAATCTTTCTGTTCCCTTAGCAACTCCCGCCCTTTTGTTACTACTTTTATGTCCATCAGTTATCCCCTCCCCGTTTCCATAGTTACTTCCTAATTGTTAATCAGTCCATCACTCTTATCCCACTCCCCATTTCTGGATTGTTCCCCGAGTTCCCTTCAGGGATTGGCCCAGCCCACCAGTCCCCTCCTCTCCATGTATGTTATTGGTCTATGTAATCTGTCTGTTATTATGTAATACGTTGTCATTGGTCCTGGGGAGAGGGTGACTCCCCCAGGCCAGTCTTTATAAGTTGATGTAAACCCCTCCCTCTTCGGCTATTTCTCTTCGGCTTCCCACCCCTCCACACCTTCTCAGTTTCCCTCAATAAACCCACCCTGCTGCGGAGAAATAGCTGCCTCCTGTGTTTCATCTTGTCATCCTGCTCCTGTTCGCTGGCGTGCTGCAGGGAAGATCCCGAGCTGTCCCTGGGAAAGCTACACCTGAGGCAACTTCCCCCATTGCCGGGGAGGGCTCAGGCTCCTCGAGGCCCTCGGACCCTTTTCTCTTCCATCAGCTGCTGGAGTGGTTTTGTGGTCTCTTCAGCCGGCTCTCTTCCCTCTCAAGTCCAATCTATTTTTGGACTCCAGCAGTTGGCGTGGCGCCCAACGTGGGGCGTGGCCACCGACATCCCAAAGGATTAGGTCACGCCTTCATCGTGACTGAAGACTTCGTGTAGTCTTCCCTGGGCGCGCCAACACCCACCGTCGCAGCAGGTCCCGGGACACTCGGGACTGCGCTCCGGTGGGATCTACAAGCAGAGGCACCTCCTCGCAACCCGGAGCTGCTTGTGGAGCAGGACTTTCAAGGACCGGACCCTCCCTGCCGCGATCCCAGGATCTGGTGAGCCCCCGACCGTCTGTTCCCTCTCCCTCTCTCTCGGTTTCCCCCGCCCCTCCCCAGCGGTTTCGTCCCGGGGAGACATAACCTTTAGCTTTGTGTTTACTCAGTGGTTTTGTCCTGAGCACATTTTCACCGCCCTGTTTTACTTTCCCCCTCGGTCTTCTCCCTTCGGCTGCTTTAAAACACCGTGGTTTCGTCCAGGTTGTCGTTTTCACCGCCCCTCCTCGGTTTGCTCCCTCTCGCCTGATTCCTGTGTCGCGGTTGTCTTTTTCCTCCGTGTCAGAGCTTGCCCTCCGGGGGTGTCCCGGGGATATTGCTCGGTTTGTTTTGTTGGAAAGGGCTGCTCCTTGGTTCTGTCCGGGAGACTTGCCCCTCGTTTTCACCTGTACCCGAACCTGCCCTGTGGGGGCGTCCCCAGGGATTGGTTCCAGTCCTTTTTAGTTGTACTGTGAGCTTGCTCTGGGGGGGGGCGTCCCCAGAGATTTAGCTCCTTTCCATCTGTTCCCGTTCTCTCCCCGTCTGTCCCTCTGTTTCGGTCCCCCCGGTTTTTGGAAGCGTGAACTGTAGGACTTATAAGCATGGGTGCGCGGCTTTCTACAGTTCAACGGGAGGCTGTTCGAAAGTTATAGCTTTGTTAGTTAATTATAATGTAGAAGTAGATGATAAGAAGGTAGCCAAGATGGTAGTTTGAGTCTTCTCCCAGTTCCCCGACGTGTCCCCTGACCAATTTATGTCTCTCCAACTTTGGGAGAGAGTCCTACGAAAAATGTTAGATTTGGCCCGGTCAGGGAGACTAAAAAATAAAGAAATTGCACGATTGGAGAATCACCTTTATTGGGTTAAGCAAGTCCTTCGGGTCTTGCGGGAAAAAACGAATAAAGAGCTGGGAGAACGGCCTATTCCACCGCCCCGGCCACCGAAGTTGCAAAGTTCTTCTTTCCCTAAACCCGAGTTCCTACCCCTCAGCCCTCCCCGCGTGTCCCTGCTATGCGGCCCGGCATCCTGAGAGGAGCAGCCCCCGACCACAACGGGCAGGATTTTCTCCACCAGCCTGGCCCTTCTCAAGAGTGCCGCCACCCCTGTAGCCAGTGTGCAACGGCCGGCACGCTGGCTGCCTCTCCCGACCCCTCGCCTACCCCTGTTCCCCATTTTCCTGCTGTTCGGTCTCCCCATGTTAAGAAAACAGTAAAGTTCCAGGAACCGGCACGAGATGGCTCCCGTGGAGCTCAAGATGTCGGCCGCCCTGGACACCCGCAGCCCCCTCCTCCCCCTAATCCCTTCATTTTCCCGCCCCCCGCCTCGTCCCTCCCATGGGACGCCCTAGCTCCTCCCTAGAACTGCCCCCTTACGTCAGTCCCCTCCCCTATCCGGACTCCACCCCGATCCCTCCCTCTGCAACGCCCTCCGCAGCTGCGACGCCCACTTCCACACGGGCGACTCCTCCCCTTCCTCCGGCTCCACCTTCAGCTTGGATCCCGCCCCGGACTCCTCCCTTCACCCCCAACTCCACCCAGGGGGTGGAGACTCTCCAACCCCGCCCCGTTCCCACCGACATCACCCCCGAAAACCGCGCCCCCGAAACACCGGAAGTCCCCGCCCCTCTTCCGGGTTCCCACGGTCCGCCATCTTGTGGAACCGTGGGAACTCCGGGAGCCGGGAGCGTGGGAAAACCGGCTGCCCCTCTGCTGGTACCATCGTTGCAGCCCCGGTCACCTATCACCGGACACGGGGAGGGGGGACTGAGGTGCGGTGGGCCCCTGTTCCGCGGATCGTTATTAAAGAGTTATGCAAAGCCCTCAAGATGTACGGTGCGGACAGTGAGTACTTCCGGAGTCAGCTCCATTCAACCATTTTAGAACATGAGCTGACTCCGGCCGACCTGCGGCAGATCGTCTCCAGCCTGCTGCCCAGGTCAAAGTACTCACGCTGGGAGCTCAATTGGGAAAAGGCAGTGGAACAACTTTTGCCTACCCTTTGGGAAAACCCGGATTGGGGCGTGGACGGGGATGGGCGAAGGCTCACCCTCGACCACTTGTTGGGGAGAGGGGAATGGGAGAGCGCATCTAAATGCGCAGAAAACATCTCTACGGCAGCACTTCAGAAAAATGCCATCGAGGCAGAGAGGGCATTCATCAAAGTTGTTACGGGGGTGCCGGCGGTCCCTTTGTCCCATCTGTTTCAGGGCCCCGCGGAGTCCTTTGATGAGTTTGTAGATCGACTCCAGGCAGCGGCAGATTTCGAGGGAGTGGAGGGGTCTGAAAGAGAGACCGTGCTGCGGATGGTGACAACTGCAAATGCCAACAAAGCCTGTAGGGCCGCCATCCTCAGCTTGCCCCTCCACCCAAAACCATCGCTCCGGGAGATCATGGACGTCTGCGCCAACAAGGTGCCTCAAGCTTCAAACCCATCTGAGGCATTCAAGAAGAAAGCCGCCTGCGCAGACGTCCAAGATGATCAGGAGACTCCCTCCGCCGCTGCTGCCGTCATGCCTCCAGCGGGGACACCTGGGCCTGGACCGCACCGCCCCCCGCGCCCACTGCCGCCCAACACCGCGTGCCACCTCTGCGGGGATCCAAGCCATTGGATGCCGGACTGCCCTCTCAAGGCAGCATTTAACCAGTTTAAGAAGGACTTCCAGTCAGGGGTTGCAGGGAGGGGGCGCGGTCAGGCCCCTGCAAAAAACCAGTAGGGCCGCGCAGCCCCCCCCTGCGCGCAGCAACAAATATAGGCGGGCAAATACCATCATACAGCAGGGGGGAGGAAGTGTCGAGGCCCCGCCGCCAGCCAACCCCATCCCACCTGGGGCAAGGACTCAGCTCCCCTCTGGGAGCATCTTTACCGGATGTGACACCCTTTTACCTAATGTGACTTTTCTTTCTCCTCTCAACAGTTCTCGCCTGAGCCGCTCGACGCTAGACACACCAACGGGACCATTGCTTCCGACTGAGTTGGTTTTTCCCCTTGGTTTGCAGACGGCGGAGACTCTTCACCTTCGCTCCTCAGACATCTCCGCCGTCCTGGTGCAGTTCGGAAGCGGCACGGATCCGCCTATTTTAAGGCACTTCCGGACGCACCAGGCTCTGCCGACCAAGGAGAAACCACCAGTGTTGGTCAAAGATCCAGAGACCTGGAAGATCGTGGGCCCCTTCGATCTTTTGACCTGGGGGAGGGGATACGCTTGTGTCTCCACCCCCTCGGGTCCGAAGTGGGTCCCTTCCAAATGGTCAGGCCCTTTGTGCCACGAGCAGCGCAGGCGACAACTCCCCCCAAACAAGTCACATCGGCTTACTGGCGGCGAAAGAAAAAGAACATCAGCCCTCGACACTCCCTTTCAGAAGAGTCCGAACCCTCCCTTCAGTCCGTTCTCAATAGCCTAGACCGAGAAGCCTGTTGCTTATATTATCCATCTCCCTCTCTTTTGTAGATTCTCGCCCAGAGAGGATGGGGGCCAGAGCAACAGCTGTCTGCACTGGAATCTAACCTCCTGGGCGAAATCAGTTTTGAAAGACTTACTTTTAGTTATCATTTCTGTACTAACTGTTTTTTATACTAGGTTGCGTTTTATGGATTCTTCTTAAGAGGTTTATCGTCAGAGCTTTAGAGTCCCCGGTGGTCAACGCAGTCTCCCATCTAGAAGGCGAAGTCGGCACAGAACTCTACCAACTTCCGACTGCTCCGGCTGCGCCTGAAGCCATCTACGCGAACGAGAACTGAGCATCTCCCCTTCCTTCTTTTTTATTTGTGTAAAAAGGGGGAGATGTTGCAGCGCGTGATGGCTGCTCCCCGGGATCTAAGGACTCTTTCCCAGTAGTGTTGTTATTGTTTCTTATGCTGTTAGAATGTTTTGTGCAGTTTTATTACAATTGTTATAATTTTTACTATTGCCCAAGATGGCGCTCGGTCTAGGCTTCCCCTCCCCCTGAGAAGGTTCCAGTTCTTGTCAATCTTTCTGTTCCCTTAGCAACTCCCGCCCTTTTGTTACTACTTTTATGTCCATCAGTTATCCCCTCCCCGTTTCCATAGTTACTTCCTAATTGTTAATCAGTCCATCACTCTTATCCCACTCCCCATTTCTGGATTGTTCCCCGAGTTCCCTTCAGGGATTGGCCCAGCCCACCAGTCCCCTCCTCTCCATGTATGTTATTGGTCTATGTAATCTGTCTGTTATTATGTAATACGTTGTCATTGGTCCTGGGGAGAGGGTTGACTCCCCAGGCCAGTCTTTATAAGTTGATGTAAACCCCTCCCTCTTCGGCTATTTCTCTTCGGCTTCCCACCCCTCCACACCTTCTCAGTTTCCCTCAATAAACCCACCCTGCTGCGGAGAAATAGCTGCCTCCTGTGTTTCTCTTGTCATCCTGCTCCTGTTCGCTGGCGTGCTGCAGGGAAGATCCCGAGCTGTCCCTGGGAAAGCTACACCTGAGGCAACTTCCCCCATTGCCGGGGAGGGCTCAGGCTCCTCGAGGCCCTCGGACCCTTTTTCTCTTCCATCAGCTGCTGGAGTGGTTTTGTGGTCTCTTCAGCCGGCTCTCTTCCCTCTCAAGTCCAATCTATTTTTGGACTCCAGCACTTTGCTTCTCCATCCACCAGCTCATTTCCTTCCTTCAATTCTGAGCTCACTCTGGTGTGCCTTAAAATGCCTTTTCAGGCAGCTGAACTTCCTCCAGCAGCCAGATTGTCTCTTCTTTCTTTGTGAGGTCAGCATTCCTCTCTCCTTCCAGATGGCTCCATGTGCATGTACGACTCCGAATGAATACCTCGAGTTTGTATAGATGTTTATTCTCTATTCCTTTTGCCATTTCTAAGGCACAGGTCAGTGCAATTATCTCAGCCTTCTATGCAGAGGTACCTGTTGCTAAGGGTCCAGACTCTATTGCCTCTCTGCAGGTGGTCACTGCTTACTCAGCATGTCGCTTTCCACTGGCAACGTAGCTACTCCTGTCAGTTAACCATGTCTCTGCATTGTCCAGAGGAGTGTCCTTTAAGTCTGGGCAGCTGGAGTAGGTAGCTTCAATGGTCTGCAGGCAATCGTGGTGCACTGCTTCTCCTTGATTTCCACTGAGAAAAGAAGCTGGGTTGACAGTATTAGTTACCACTATCTCTACATCATCTTGCTCTACAGTGATGGCCTGGTATTTCAGGAACCTCTGGTGAAAGCCAGTGGCTGCCCTTTACTACCAGTTCTGCAGACACTGCGTGGGACACTAGCACAGTCATTTTCTGTCCCAAGGTAAACTTGCGTGCCTCTTGAATATTCAGCATGACTGCTGCTACACCTCTGAGGCAACCTGGCCATCCTTTGGCTGTTGCATCGAGTTGCTTAGAGAAGTAAGCAACTGCCCTCTTGTATGGACCCAAGTCCTGAGCCAGTATTCCCAGGGCAATTCCCTGTCTTTCATGGGAAGATAGAATGGTTTACTTACATCTGGAAGTCCCAAAGCTGGAGCTGACATGAGGGCACTCTTTAGCTGGTAAAAGGCTTGTGTGGCTTCCTTTGTCCACTGGAGATCTCTGTTTCCATCGGCAATAAGAACATAGAGGGGTCTGACGAGCAGTCCATAATTATAAACTTACAGCCGGCACTACTCTGCCATGCTTAAGAAGGTTCGGAGTTCCTTTATTTTCTGGGGTTTCGGGGTTTGGCATATGGTTCCCTGCCCTAAAGTTCATTGCCCAGCACTCACTTCGTATCCAGGCAGATTACTTTCTGTTTCACTGCCTGTGCCTTTTTCTTTGATACTCTGTATCCTTAGGAAATTTGAAGGGCTTACCGTCTAGGCACACATGCTTCCCTTGTCTGAGTGGCTACTAGAGATCATCCACGTACTGCAACAGCCTCCATTCTTGTGGAGCTTCCTGGACTCTGGGTCTTTGCAAGTTGTTCTCCAATCGGAGTGGGGGAATTTTGAAGTCTTCAGGCACATGGACCATGTGAGCTGTGTTTTGCACTGCTTCTAGGGCTTTCTCATTTGAATGCAAAAGTTTTCTGGCTGGCTTTGTGGATAGCGAGGCAAAAGAAGGCATCTCTCAGGTCTAAAACAGTGAACCAGGTTAGCTCAGGTGTTAAACAAGTTAGTAAAGTATATGGATTTGCTACCACAGGGTATAAATTCTTTGTTATCTTATTAACAGCCCTCAATCCAGTACTATCAATTATTGGGCTGATTTCTTCCTTATCTTCTTTTTGAGGGGGTACTGCTCAATTCTCACTGGTTGTGTTCCTTCCTTAAGCTTGATTACTATGGGGAGGGGCATTTTTCACCCTCCTTGGTACAGCAGAGGCCCATGCCCCAGAAAATACTTATTTACTTGTTCTAATATCTCTTTACTAATTTCCTTCTTAATTTCAATGGCTGTTAATGTTAAGCCTAACATGTTTATATCATTTGCCTCCAGAGTAACCTCCTCATTTGAGAATGTTTAGCCAATTGGTCATATACAAAAGCTTCTAAGTACACATGTTACTTTAAAGGTTTGCAAAAGTATGCCTTCTCAGACTGGCCAGTTGTTCTCCACACTACAACATAATCAATCTCCACAGGTACTAAAGCTTTATTTAAAACTGAATATATGGCCTCTGTATCAACTAAAATTCCGCCCTTTTCTTCTGGTCTCACTGCCTCTCGCAGAGGGGTCTGTTACCTCCTAGTTCTGGGTGAAATTGGACTGCCGGGAGGGGGATGGGTGTGAATGGGTGTACCTTTGGAGCTTGAGTCTTCTTCCTTTTTGGGGAGGTCCTCCTTATCCTCCCTTACCTCAAGAGGAGCCTTTAACAAATCATATGTACTCATTTTGCAAGTTGTAATCACCTTGCATTTCAGCATGATAAACTTTGTCTGACTTCATACACTGCTATCTTATGCTGCATGCTGAACAACACGCTGGATTTGCCTTCTCTTTGCTTTGTTTTCTTTTTCAATATCTAACACCAGTAGGTCAGAGGAAGCTCTGAATCCACAGTTACTCTGCCATTCTGGGCGATTTCTTAAAGCAAAAAACACATCAGCATACGGGACCTTATCTCATTTACCTTCCCATTTTGAAACAGCATTAACTGCAATGAGGTATTATAAATTTTTTATTTTCTGAGCCGCCCCTACTGGCAGCCTTGTTCCAGTGAGCCCCTCCCAAAGGGGCTAGTTCAGGAACCTCTTTGCTCTGGTTAGTTCTCATTATCTCCTTCTCCTTATACTATCTTGTTTCTCCCCAAGCCTCACAGTGTCTTTTCTCAGTTTTTCCTCACATACAGATCTCCAGGTGGCAGGTATCAAATGTGATCCTCCACACATAAGCTTTAAGATCGCAGGTTCTGAACTGGCTTGATCAGGACCCTTCAATTTACACTTAAGGCACAGAACAGCAATACCAGCGCCTCTCACAAACTCTACATTGCACATAAAGTGCCAGCCTCTCAGTGTACCATAAGCTCCCGGGAATTGCCTGCTGGCTATTGTGTTTAACACTTAACCTCTATGGCGGGTTGTTCTCAGTCCAAACTTACTATATTACCAGCTGAAGTCCCATAAACTCATCCGTCTCTTCTATCTAAACTCTGTTTTACAAAATCTCAGTCTTTTCCAGTTCTCTTGCCGCACAATCTAATTAAAGCATTGTTTCTACTGACACTCACTTTACTGCCTTGCAAAAGGCTGTGCTTGTTACAGCAAAAACTCTGATATGCTCACAAACACAGACATTCCCCCCCCCCCCATATCTCAAATTCACAAGAGTCAGGGCTTGAATTGCTGTGAGGGGGGGAATTCTTGGAATTCCTTTAGTTCGTTTTACCACAGTTAAACATTAATCACCATACCATAGTTCTTCTGTGTAAAATGCTACCTTTATTGCAAACAAAATCCTAAAATCTCCACAAACACCACCATACAATCTGAGAATCACATTACCACAATGTGGGGGAAGAACCACTCAAACTCACCGGGAAAGGGCATATCTCTCAAAGTGCCCACTTTTCTCAACACAACACAGCATACAATAATTCAGCATTTACCCATATCAGCTTTCTCTGGTCCTCACACACTCTGGACACAATCAAAATAACAGCACACAGTAAAATTCCAGAGATCATGTCCAAACTACCAGGGCAGAGGAACTCCCTGAGCTCGTTCTCGTGGTTAAAATGTGCCAAATCTACACAAATCACCACCTTTAAACACAATAAATATCCTCACTGACATTTCTCCACTTGTTCCACTTCTCCGCAGGGCACTCCCTGCCCCCACAGCCTGCCGCAGCCGGTGCCTCAAGCCTCACCCGGCCGCTTCAAACCCGGGTAGAACTCACCCCCCGCGCCATTGGGGAACTCACTTGTTCGCTCTCTCTTTCATATGCCACACACTCGCACGATTATAAACACATTAACATTAACCACACAATGCATTAACCATACAATGATACAGTGTCTGGACACCACACACACACACAGGTTGACTCGACCTACCCCCAGGGTCGCTAGCGGCTGCTCTATCAGACAGTGAACCCTCGTCTCTAGTCCTGCCGCTCTATCACTGCAAGCACAGGCTGAACACTCAGACGTCTCTGAGTGACTTATTCAGCCGTCCTATCTCTCTTTTCCCCCTGGGGCCCTTTGATATACATACCATATCCTCCGCACACCAGCAGGTCCTTGTCTGTCTCCGCAGGAGGCAAGCTGAGACGAGCGGAGCTCCTCCGGGAAAATCCCGGGGTGCGCCTTGGAGGTCTGTCTATCCCTTCTGCCCCTGCGGGGATAGAGACGGTCCCATCTGGGTCGCCAGAATGTTTTGCAGAGGTAAACAAAACTCCACAACTTTTGTGAAAGTTGTAAAGTCGGTATGTTTATTACAGCGCTGGACGCATGTGGGAATCGTTCCCCTAAAATGACATGCGTACTTCTGGGAACTTCAGGTCCCTTTTTATCCCCCTCTCAAATACATATGCATACAATTTCACAATAGGTTCATACATATTCATTTTTACGAATTTCACAGTGACTTTTGACGCTAGTTCTTCTTTATCAGAAAGAATTCCTAGGTCAGGTTGACCTGCTCTCACAGCAGTCTCTGTCTCTCTTTATCACCCTCTGTCTCTCTCCCCCCCCCTTATCTCTGTCCTTCACTGAAGCAGTTTCTCTGAGCCTAGGCTTTTTGCAGCCAGACTACACAGCAAGCTACATACTTAAAGATGTATATTCCACCTAAATCAAAATGGATTTCTACCCTGGAAAACTGTCTCCAAATCCACCATCCTAAATTCCATCTGGTACAACATATGATTATACTTTCATGTTTCCAAAAGTGTGTGTCTTGGTTTAAAACACCAAGGAAGGTTGGAACCTTCCTGGAATGGAAATAAGACCCTCTCCCTACAAATTATTATATCTTCAAAAATTACAGGGCTTCCCAGCAAAAATATAAGAAAAGGAGTGACAGTTCTTTACTAGAATATGTATATATATGTGTCTTAGGTTGCAATGCAAGATGTAACCAAAAGTATGTATTCTTTTACCAGGTGGGGTGGTGTTCTTTATCTTTTCCATGACTCATCCCTCATAACTCCAGGGAATATCTTCTGTTAATGGGCCAGCTGTTAAAACCAGGTGGGGCACTGTTCTTTATCTCTTCAATGACCAATCCTCCTTCCAGGGAGATACCTGCTGTTAATGGGCCATTGAGTCTATGCATGACTGATAAAATTACATCATCCCATTGTGAGATGCTCCACCCAGAGGGAGGAGCCAAGCATTCCTACCTGGATATAATCAGAGATTTAGAACACCACAATCAGCCTTTTTCCACTGGATTCCCAGAGGAAGACCAGACCCATATACACCCCCACCGGGACCTTCAGAGGAAAACTACACCTTTCTACAGGATCACTGCTTCAACAAAACCACATCTGTCACTCCAGGAGGACTGCAGCCACCATTTAATTGGACCAACCAACACCCTGAGCAAGAGGGTGTCAGGTTGTATTTGGACTCTGATAGTGCTTTTTTGTATAACTGCATTTTTATTTTAGTTTTCCTAGTAAAGAACTGTTATCCCTATTCCCATATCTTTGTCTGAGAGCTCCTTAATTTCAAAATTATAATAATTCAGTGGGAGGGGGTTTACATTTTCCATTTCAAGAGAGGCTCCTGCCTTCCTTAGCAGACACCTGTTTTTTCAAACCAAGACAATATATACCAGAACAGAGCAAACAACAAAACAATAACAGAAGTTTTCCATGCACTGTTTCCCCTTTGGTGTAGTTATGACCATGGCCAGAATGGGGGCGCTGGTGGCTCGGGAGAAGCAGAAGGCTGCAGTGGCTAACTCTCAGCTGGTAGGGGGTGCTCCCATGCAAGCTCGGACAAGAAGGGAGGGCAGGGGAGGGGCAATCCCCTGGGCACTCACACAGACTGTGCTGGTCTCCCGATGCTAGCAGCCACCGAAGTCTCAATCAGTGGGGCAACTTGGGACACTCTCTTTCTCTCTCTGTCTGTCTCGTAAGCAGCAAGCTTACAAGCAGGCAGCAAGGAGAAACTCCACAACAGTGTTGAGCGGCTCTGCAGGAGAAGTCCAAGGCAAAAACCGCACGACCGTCTCTGTTCCCAGCAGGGAAAAAAACTGCCCACACAGAGCTAAGAACTTCCAAACCCTGTTCCACTCCCCTCCCCAAACCATTTCAGTCGAATGTCAGAGTGATCGGCTACTCCTTTTGTTCACTCAATCACCTACCATTTATCCCCTGGTTGTCCCCCTCTCCTTCCCCCAGCGTTTTTTTCTGATGACAAAATGGGAAAAAATTCATTGAGCAAACCTAACCCACAACAGTGAGTACAGTGTTGATTTATACAGCTTTAGCCAGGGCTGCTGTGTACATTAATCTTCCATGTGTGGGAAAACAATGTAGTGTCTTAGGCAAGGATATTTATAAGGTTAAAAATTATGTTGAACATGTCTGGTTTTCATTGAACAATAATTGGCAAACTGAATGCTATGCTAGCTAACAGTAATTCTGGGATGTACTGAAATGTGTGGCATGTGGACCCAAGCAGAGGGAGCAAGTTGTTTGTTGAGGCTCACTAAAGTCAATGCTGAACACTTGTCAAGAAAATTAATCTACAAACACCAGAGGTTTATATCCAAAAAGGAGACAGAAGAGTACTGTTACTTTATTAGAATAAAGGGAGAGGTCATGGGGCATTCCCCATGGGGTCTCTCTCAAATTTTTGGAGGATGCAGCCTCCTTTTTATCCTAATTTCCCGGCCACATTTCCCTCTCTCTTTCCCCATTGGCTGAGGTACTTGAGACGTACAGACTTCCCGAAACGGCGAATACCTAAGACCCCCCCCCCAATCCCCCAGTGTATACCCCCCCCCCTTTTGTCTTTTCCTTGTGTCACTCAGTGGAATTCCTTATGGAATTTATGGTTCTTCCCATAAATATACAGTGGCATTCTCACTAAAAGACCCTGTTACTCTGAGAACTTGAGTGGTGGGAGGCCATTCAGTGTGACTGCTTTCCCATTCATTGAAATATGAGCTGAAACAGTTTAAAGTACACAAAGCTGAATGTTTTTTTTTCTCCCTAAAATACAGGATTAATAAAACAGACTAATTTGCAAAGCACAGAGCTTGGAGCCTGTTCCAGCTGCTTCTACATTTCCATGTGGTCCATTCAAAGCTCTTTAAAACCAGGTCACTTTTATTTACCTGCCAAGATGGGATTTTAGGAACCAATGCCTGTATATCCAGTGATCTCTTTTTGTTGTTGTTGTTTTATCCTTTTCCCTTTCATTCTAAAGCCTTTTGTTCTTTCAGCCTTTGACACCATCTCCCATGGCATTCTCTTGGAAAAGTTGACAGCCCATGGCTTGCACAGGTACTTTCTTTGCTGGGTAAAATACTGTCTGGATGGCCAGGCCCAGAGAGTGGTGGGGAACGATGTCACATTCAGTTGGCAGCTGGTCACCAGTGAGGTTCCCCAGGCTTCAGTACTGAGTCCAGTACTGTTTAATATCTTCATTGATGACCTGGACAAAGGGATCAAGTGCACTCTCTGCAAGTTTGCAGAAAGCACCAAGTTGGGTGGGAGTGTTGATCTGCTGGAGGGCAGGAAGGTTCTACAGAGGGATCTGGAAAGGCTGGAGAAATGGACCAAGAACAACAGTATGAGGTTCAACAAGGCTAAATGCCGGGTCCTGCACTTAGGTCACAACCTCCTGCAGCACTCCAGTGAAAAAGGACCTGGGGGTGCTGAACAATAGTGGCTGAACATGAGCCAGCATACGCCCAGGTGGGCAAGAAGGCCAATGGTACCCTGGCTTGGATCAGAAATAGTGTGGCCAGCAGTACCAGGAATAGCTTTGTCCCCTTGTACTGGGCACTGGTGATGCCACACCTTGAATGTTCTGTCCAGTTCTGGGCCCCTCACTTTAAAAAGGACATCGAGGTTCTGGAGTGTGTCCAGAGAAGGGCAACAAAGCTGGGGAAGGATTAAGATGGTAAGTCCTATGAGGGGCAGCTCAAGGAGCTGGGGGGGGGGGGGAGTGGGGCTCAGCCTGGAGAAAAGGAGTCTCTAGGGGGAATCTTCTAACTCTCTACAACTCCCTGATAGGAGGTTGTAGCCAGGTGGGGGTTGGCCTCCTCTCCCAGGCAACCAGTTGCAGGACAAGAGGAAATGGCCTAAAGCTCTGCTAGGGGAGGTTTTGGTTGGACATGATGTCTTGGTTTAAAAGACAGATGTCTGCCAAGGAAGGCGGGAACCTTCCTGGAATGGAAAATATGACCCCCTTCTCTCCAAATTATTATAATTTTGAAATTATGGGGCTTTCAGGCAAAGATATGGGAAAAGGAATAACAGTTCTTTAATAGAATATATATATAAAACAAGGCAAACAAACAACAGCAGCATAAACAACAAACAAAACCAGAAACCAAATAACAGCCTCTTCTTGGCCATCAAGCAACCTCCCTTTTGGTGTAGTTATGAGCATGGTTGGCAGAGGGTGCTGTTTGCTCCCAGCCAGGCAGGGCAGGTGTGATGATTCCCCCATGGCTGCAGGGGGTGCTGTGGCACAAACTCAGCTGCCTCTCCACTGTCAATGGTGGATTGGGAAACGATGGCTCCCTTTGCAAAACTCACAAGGAGCAGCTGGCCTCAGTGCCACTCCAGGTGGTGAGCTGGACTGTAGCAGTAGCCTCTGAGCAGTAGGCTGGAACAACAGAGGTGAGCAGACCCTGGGGGTGGCAATCAAAGTCTAGCAATAACCCCGAAATGGTGGCAGAAGCAGCGGGGGCTGGGCAGGGGATTGCTTCTTTGCACAGCTCACCAGCGACGGCTGGTCCTGAGGTTGGGCCGCTGCACAGAGGGAATGGCCGAGCAGGGAGTGCTCCTGGCTCCTAGCACCACACACACTGGCTCTGGGCTCCCAAACAGCAGAGGAGCAGAGAAAGCAAGCTGGCAGGTCCTGGTCACAGTTATGAAAGAAAAGGAAAACCCAGAGGGAACAAAAACCCAAAAAAACCACAGGGCAACAGGATCTCAGGTCAGATTCACACACTGTGCTGCGTGGCCACCGTGTCGATCATCCCAATGGACGGAAGAGCAGTCCCTGGCCCCCAACCCTTGCAGGATCTCAGGCTGCCCTTCACCCATCTGGATATTCCCAAGCTGGGAGGAGGGAAGGGGGCAGTGACAATTCCAGACACAAAACAAAAACAAATAAGCTATGGGATATGAACTATCCCCGACACACAAGGAGAAATTTCTTCACAGAAAGGGTTCTTAAACATTGGAACAGGCTGCCCAGGGAGCTGGTGGAGTCATCATCACTGGAGGTGCTAAAGAAATGACTGGACATGGAACTCAGAGCTATGGTTTAGTTGACAAGGTACTGATAGGTCACAGGTTGGACTTGATGATCTTATAGGTATTTTCCAAGCTTAATGATTCTGTGATTCTGTAAATTTCCTACTATCTGTGATGTAGGCTTTAAACTGTGCCTGCACCTGAAGTCTGAAGGTATTTAGGACCTTAGGTTAGGACCAGAACTTCAGTACCTGGAAATATTTCATAGAATCATAGGATAGTTTGGGTTGGAAAGGACCTTAAAGATAATCTTGTTCCGATCACCCTGCCATGGTCAGTGTTGTGGTTTAGGAATGGTACTCTCCAATTTAGTACTCCCACTAAACCCATACATGGCTCCCCCTCCCCTGTCCAATTGGAGGCACAAAAGGCAAGATCACAGGCTGAGATAAGAACAATTTACTGGAAACAGCTATGAGATAGGAAAATGAACAGTAACAACAACAATATTAATAACAAAAGTGTACAAATGTGGTTCACATGCAAAAAAAAAAAAATGCTCACCTCAGAGCTCATGCAGAGCTCACAACCTGACTGCAGCCACACTGCCCTCAACCACAAGAGAGCCCTTCTTTCCAGAAAAGAGTCCTTTCCCCCTGCCCCTGGAAATGACATGAGGTGGTATAGAATAATCTCCATATCCTAGCCATGCTCCCTCCTGGCTCCTGGAAATGATTAATCCTCTCCTGTCTGGAATCAGGACAGGCAGGGACACCTTCTACTAGACCAGGTTGCTCCAAGCCCCATCCAACCTGACCCTGAACAATTCCAGGGATGTGGCAGCCACAGCTTCTCTAGGCAACCTGTGCCAGGGTCTTACCACCCTCACAGGGAAGAATTTCTTAATCTAAACCTACACTCTTTTGGTTTCAAGCTATTCCCCCTTGTCCTATAACTACATGCCCTTGTAGCAAGTTTCTCTCCATTTAACAAGGTATCCTGGTTTCAGCTGGGACAGTTAATTTCTTCTCAGTAGCTGGCACAGCACTGTGTTTTGGATTCAGTACAGAATAATGCTGATAACACACTGATGTTTTGGTTGTTGCTGTGCAGTGCTTACCCTGAGTCAAGGGATTTTCAGTGTCTCAGACTCTGTCAAGGAGGAGCTGCACAAGAAGCTGGGAGGAAGCATGGCTGGGACAGCTGACCTGAACTGGCAAAAGGGATATTTCGCACCATAGAATGTCATGCCCAGTATATAAACTGGGGGAGTTGTCTGGGAGGGACTGATGGCTGTTGGGGGATTGGCTGGGCATCAGTCAGCAGGTGGTGAGCAACTGTATTGTGCATCACTTGTTTCTCTTGGGTTTCATTCCTCTCTCCTTTTCATTATAATTGTTATCATTAGTAGTATAATACTTCTTTTGTTATTATTTTATTAAATTATTAAACTGTTCTTATCTCAACCCACGAGGTTTACTTTTTTTTTCCAATTCTCCTCCCCATCAAGGGGAGGAGGGGGGGAGTGAGCAAGTGGCTGTGAGGTACTTAGTTGCCAGCTGGGACACAAGGTCAAATGAGCAGTGTTGGGCTGGGATGAATCTTAAAGGCTTTGATGCATCTATTCACTGTCTTGTGCTGCTTTTTGAAGTGTGATCGTGTTTTACCTTTTTATTTTGTTTTTTAAAGTAATTAACAATTTGGGAAAATATATTGTCCTGAGGTTTTTCATGTTACCAGTTATCCAGGCTGAAGAAAAAAAAAAAATCATTGTCCTTCACTGTATTTGGATGACTTAGGATTTTCTACTTTCTCCCTTCCCTCTTAAAATTATTTTCTTTTACAGTGAGGGTGCTTTTGTATGATCTCAGGGTAGATTTTGCTGGTTTAGATTACAAGAAGGAATGTAGGTCATTAATAGATGGTTGTCCTAGGTGATCCAAAAATCATCATGTATTCCATATCTTCTTTATGCCAACTTGCCCAAGATTATTACTGTCCTGTCTCTTTAAGATCCAGAACCTGGGAAATGGAACTTGTGTCTTACCCTGGGTTCATGGAGGGGAGGCACGCTAGGTCCCTTTAAAAGACAGAGAACAGACACACAGAGCCCTCTTTTGTTTCTCTCCAGGTTCTGGAGTGGATTGCCTGGCGCAGGTCTCCAAGAAACTGCATTTCACAATCCAAAACTGTTTCAGAGCAAATTTTGCAATACCTTTCCACAGCTGTAGTGCCAAGCCAGGACTGGCCAGGGCCAGGGCCACCGTTCTTTAGTGCTCAGCAGGACCAATTTCTTCTCCCCCCGCCATGCAGCAGTGACCTGAGACAGCAGCATTGACACCAGGGTGGCAGGAGGAGGCAGCAGGCAGCAGAAGTGACTTCAGACACACATGCACCACTGCAGTCACTGAAGGGAAGCAGGGAAACTGACTCTGCAAGGTCAGAGCTGCCCCAGACAATGCCAGCACCCCCCATCTTCCACCAGAACTGCTTCATAAGCTCCTACCTTCCCTTTTTTTTGTTCTGGGGATAGGTTGAGTCAAGAGGGGCTTCTTTGAAGTCTTTGTCTTCTGGTCACCACAGTCAGCTATGATGGCTGCCTTCTTGGAGGAGGGACTTCTCTGCCATATTGTCTTTATCTTCTGGTCCTCGGGGCCTGCTACAGCGGCCACCATCTTGGGAGAGGGTCTTCTCTGCCATCTTGTTTTATTTGGTCCTGGGAAGTCCATGGGATTCAGCACCTTTATATCTAGTGCTTATTACTGTTATCTTGGTTGTTGCTGTTTTGGTTTTTAGTAAACTGTCATTTTTTCACTTCTGTCTTCTTGCATTCATCTTTCCTTGTTGGTGAAAGGGGAGTGGTTAAAACCAAGCGCAGGTAGCTCATTTTGGAGTCTCCATCCGGTATAATTGTCTTAAATGAAGACAATGGTCTATATTCTGCTAACTCCAGGAATACTGAAATGGCTCATCTTAAAAAACAGGGGAAACCTAGACAGTTGGCTAAGCACCAGGAAATTACAAGGTTGACAATTAGTGGAAAGTCTGAAATGAGATTAATGGTAGGATGTGCTCTAAAAAGGAGCATGTTCAGCACCAGTAGACATTTGTCAGGAACAAATTCTGGAAGAGTCATGTACTGATGCCTTAAAATACAATTTTGGCTTTCTCTTGACATCCCCATTCCTGCAAGGTTATGGCATGCCTAGGTGGTACATTGTTGCCACAGGCCCCCAGCCAGGTATTAATTAGCATTGACTCCATGATTCTCAGAAGGCTGATCAATCACTTTATTATACTATACTTATTAAGAAAATCCATCGCCCTTACAGACAGTCACGATACAGGTGGACCTAATTGGTCCTTCAATCTAAACACCATCACCATTGGCCAATTAAGAAACCACCCTTTGGTAAACAAATCTCCATAACACATTCCACATGTTCACAACAACAGGTGTAGCAAGTGAAGATAAGAATTGTTTATCATTCTTTTCTCTGATCTTCTCACAGCCTTTCCCAGGGCGATGCCTGGGAAAGTTGTGTCTGTTGCTCTCTGTAGCCAGAGAGCTGCTGCCATAGTACATTTGTCTCTATTACCAAACATGCACATAGACTGGGCTAAATGCCTTCTCTTTGCTTTTACTGAATGTATTCATGAAGGGCTTGTATAGATCTAGTTGAAGGAAATGCTTATATAGTCAGTCCTTTCCATACAGCCAGTTAATTGCAAAGGCCCTTGAGTATTTTTGCAAAAGATGGTCTTTAGCTGGGTGACTTCTAATACTGAATAGGCTGTCATTGATAAGACTCAGTTATCCAGGGAGCATCCTTTTTTCTTTCCCATCATTAGTAGAAGTTTTGTATTTCCCCTTGTGCAAGGGCAGAATTGTCTACCTGCTACTCTAGAATGCTCAGTCTATAGCCATAAGCTACAGGTGATTTTTTGGTAAGGCGATGAGAAGGCATTGCCCATATAAAGACACAATTATTTAGTATAATATAAGATAGTATTTGTTTGTAGCTTGTACATTGGGTCTTTGATGTTGCTCACAGTTTTCAAGATCTTTCCAATGGACAATGGGAGCCACCATGGTTTTCCTCAAGATCAAAGAGCAGAATGGGAACAGAATTCAGCCTCTCTAAAATCTGAATCACTGTGACAGTATACAGTAGACAATAGCTTCCAAAAAACATGCTCTGCCAGCCAGAGTGCTGGCCACCATTAAAATTGTGGAACAGAGGTGAGGATCATATAATAAATTTTTTGTTACCTAAAATGCTCTAAAAATTGTGATGTGAAACAGAAAACTATGGACCAGAATCCAGGCAATCCTTTTCCCTCCATGGAAAAGGAGAACAAATGGAAAATGTAAAAGAAGGGGTTTCTGGTTGAGGAAGGGGTGTCTCTCCCTTTGTATCAAATAATGTTAGAGGGAACAGTTCGTGCTAAGTAAGGCTGGATTGATGGGTAAAGCCTGAAGACTTTGTTCAGTTGCCACTCAATTTCTCCCCTACTAATGTTGTCCCAAAAGTGGGTTCTTTCACATGGTGTGCAAGCAGCTGATTCACACACAGAGTCAAGGTATTTGATTTATATACAGTTCTGAGGAGAAAGGGGTGGTGGGTGGTAAATCCACAAAGCTAGCAGACCAAAGACCAAAAGTAGAACATATTTATACAGCTAGATTATTTACAGCTCTGCATAATGAATCTATATCACTACTTGGCGAAGCTGCTTTCACCTCAGTTTAAAATTGTAAATTCACTGTGCATGTCCAGTGTGTAGGAGTCGACTCCAATGTGGGTAGCCTCAGCTTCAGAGGTGTGATTTTCCCACTAAAACGAGCTAAGTTCAGCCAGAGGACACAATTTTGAAACACTTCTATGTTGCAGCGTGGCAGGGTAGTAGAAATGCTGCAACTTTCTTTGAAATGTCTCCTTCAGAAGCCACTCAGAGTAAGGCCACAAGAACAGCCATTTCAAGTCCATGCACACACACACACCACAGATAGCTCAGTGGACGAAAGACAGGAAGAGTCTTTACATGATGTATTCCAGCGAGGGTTTATTGCATCCACCACGCCAAAGGGATCAGAGACAAAAGACCAAACCATGTGGTCTGCAGGACTTAAGAATGAGGTCAGTGACCAATGACCTGAGGGCACAGGGGCGGGCAAAGGGCAGCAACCTGTAGGGGGGATGAGGGATGAATAATTGGGGTGGGCATTGTCAACTGGACAATGGAGGAGGCAATCTAATGTAGATTGGCAGTTGTGCTACAGCGCACCATGGGTTAAGTCCTCTCTACCAGCCTAGGTGGGGAAAACTCTATGATATAGTCTTCCAAGGCAAGGCCCTGGGGATTTCCCTGAGGGGGATGAGTCAGAGGATTCCATGCTTCTAGACCCCAACCATCCAAACCTGGTTTGGGCTGACATGTAACCAATTTCTTTTCTTTAGCTCATTGTTTTAGTTACCTTTTATCACATTCTGCATTCTTAGGTCAAGTTGTTTTCCCTTTTCCCAGAAACTGCTCTCCCTCCCCCTCATATATCTGTCTCTTGTCTAAATCACTCTGAATTGCAGCATTTGGAAAATAGTTGTTGTCCACACGCAGTATTTGACAGAATCTTGATTCTATTTAGATCCAGAGACTATAATATGAAAATATTTGAATATTGTGTGTCATGCTTTAACCCTAGCCCAAAACTAAGCACAACACAGCCACTCACTCACTCAAGGAGAGAATCAGAAAGGTAAAAAACCTATGGGTTGAGATAAAGATAGTTTAGTAGGGAAAGCAAAAGCCATGCACACAAGCAAAGCAAAACAAGATATTGTCACACCTTCCCATGGGCATGCAGGTGTTCAGCCACCTCCAGGAGAGCAGGGCCCCATCTCATGGAAGGGGGACTTGGGAAGACAAATGCCATTAATCCAAACATGTATCTCTCCCTTCTTCCTCCCCTTTATATACTGAGCATGACCCTTTAGTCAGTTGGGATCACCTGTCCTGGCTGTGTCCCCTCCCAGCTCTTCGTGGACCCCCAGCCCCCTCGCTGGGGGTGTTGTGAGAAGCAGAAAAGGCCTTGGCTCAGTGTAAGCTCTACTCAGCAATAACAAAAACATCTATGTATTATCAATATTGTTTCCACCAGTACAAATCCAAAACACAGCCCTATACTAGCTACTATGAGGAAAATTAACTCTATTCCAACACATCCTGAAACCTGGTATAGCCAAGTAAAAGAGGTAATAGATCATTTGCAGATATGATCTTTATTAAAAATCAACTAGTATTGCACTTAGCATGCTTCGGAGATTCTCAATACAGGCCTAACAGCTCATTTCCTTAAAAGTTTTACTTTTACAAAACTTTACCACTGCAAACCAGGACAGATTTTGCAGAGACCTAAATTTAAGCAGAAACCAGACAAACTGACCAATTGCTAATTCTTCTCTTAAACTTCTTCAGCAAATTAAATGTGATAAAGTATATATTGGAGACTTTTTTTTTTTTTTTTAGAAACAGCTATGTTGTTGACTATTATTCCAAATTTGTCTCAATTCAGAAAAGCATGTTATGTTGTTTTAACCCTGCATGTGTGGTTGCAATTTCCAGTGCATAGCTGGTTGGGCCTGCTTACACCTTCCATTACTTGTACAATTCTGACAGTCTAAAACTGCTTGGACTCTCATTGCACTTCCAAAATGAAAGATATAAGCATACTCTAAAACTCATGTAGTTTAAAATTCTTGCTTTAGCACTAGGTATCACAGCATATTGAGTACTATCAATAACAATACTTCTATACTAAGCACTCCACAGGCTTGTACTTCTCCCATACTACTTTCAACAGCACAAAGTTGATTGATACTCTTGACCATTGCAAGTTAAAAATCGGGTAGCCTGACACTTCCACTTGTTCTGAGCATCATCAAGATGCTCCTACCTTCATCTTTAATAAGGTATTTTCTATTTTAATTTTCAATATCATCAGCTCCAATACCAATGGTGGGAGAATACAATAGCCGTCCGGGCAGTTGAAATGCCTAAGTTAAGAGGAAGAGCCTATATTTTTGTTAATGTGGATAAACCAATACAAGGCTTAGAGAGGTACAGCTAGCGCTTTCAAATTTAAGGGCAGGGATACCTTATCTATTATTTGGACTGATGAGATGATCAGTTGACTTCAAAAGGGATGATTAATATAAATGAGCAACAGAATGACTGAAAAGCCACCCATAGGAAACCTGACTCAGTGAGGCTTAAGTAAGTACAAGGCAAGAACCAATACCCTTTCACAATTCTTACGATAAGGGGATAAAACAATACCATCTTTCATGAGACAAATAAGATGAATTGTATTTCATAAACTGGGAATGAATTCCTCTACTATAAACAGTTTCCATCTGAAAACACTTATGTCCTGGGTAACTCAAAATGTTATTGCATTCCATATCTATCTGTGCCAAAAATTGTTACTGCATTTTTAATATCCTGCAGCCGAAAACAGAACCATGGGGCAGGGGGGTTGCTGGTCCCTTTCAAAAGTCAGAATTGCTCAAGCAGGGCTCACTTGCCTCTTGGCTCTACTGGAAGCAGTAGCAACCTGTTGTATTGCACTAAATAGTTTATTTAGTTGTTGTTTTGCACTGGGTTATTGGAAATTAGTACTGAGTATGTTATGTCACGTAGATTGTTATTTCTCTTCCTCCATCACATAGTCTTTCCCTCATGCACCCCTCTGCTATACCCCCTGGTGGTTTGGGCCGTGGTTACCCCTCCCCTCGCCTCTCCTCAATGGTATCCCATTGGCTGCAGTCCTCTTCCCCCGCCCCTATCCCCTCGGGTATAAAAGTCCACTGCAAGAAGGTCGCACCCTCTTTTTTTCACCTGGAAGGTTGCTAGAACCTGAAGTGTCTCCTCCCAAGCTAATAAACAGGACACTCGTCCCCACATGGAGAAGAGCGTTTCTCGTCTTTTGCTTTGTCCATGTAAGACCGTGTGGGCTAGGGTCCTAGCTAGCCGGACTGGACCTATACAACAGCTCGAGGTACATGGATTCTTACAGGTGGCACCCCATGTGGTCGTCTCCCACGACGGTCACGAAGGAGCTGGTAATTCCCACGAGTGGATTACGTTAGCTTTTGGGACTTGCACTTTCCTCTGACTTCTTCGTCGCATTTTTGTCAACAAGAAGGCTAGAGGGTGGAATTGGGAACCCACTGTGCCCCTGGCGGACCGATTTTGGATGAGGACTTCTTTACAGCTGTCCCAGCCAACCAAAGTCCCCAAGAGGGGTGAGTATTCCCCGCGAGTGGTAGTGGGACCCTGGGGGGGGGGGGCCCAGAGGGTGGGGGTTAGCTCCCGGTGCAGGGAAAAGTCCGGTCCTGAGAGTGAGGGTTTGCGGGTCTGCGTGGTTGAACGCGGGTGGAGTGGCTCCGGCGCTGCGGCAGCGCCTGTGCGCGGTTCCGGAGGCTGCGTGTTTCCATCAGTCGGGTCCCCGCGGCGCACAGCTCCAAGAAGCGGCGGCACCATCGTGCGCGGCGTGATTCAGCGGTGCGGCCAGGTTCTGTGGTAATCTCGGTGCCGTAGGCGGCTTTCGGCGCGGTGGTGCCGTGGGCAGTGACAGAGCAGCTGCGTCTCGTGTATTTGCCGTGAGTGGTCGCGCCCGGGCAGTGGCGGACCCCAGCAAGCGGCGGCGGACCAGCGCAGGCGGCTCCGAGCACTCGTGTGACGGCCACATGGCATGGGGGAGCCGGCAGCTGACTCCCGCCATTTTAAAAGCCGTGCAGTTTGCACGCAAGCAGTTTTGTCTCTCCCCCGGACGGGGGGGGGGAGGCTGCCCAGATTGTTTCTCGGATTGGCTGTGGACTCAGTGCTTTCAGTTTTTTGTTTGTGCTGGCTGTAAAGAAGGTAGATTGAGTGCTGCAGAGAGCAAATAACATCAGAATGGGTGCAAAGTTTTCTGCAACACAGAGAAGCATTTATATCCTAGTTTTAGATACCCTAAGTAGTGGAAACGTGATGGTTTCCAAAGCAGTTTTAAAACAGTTTGTTGCTGGATATCTTTTCATTTCCCTCACTTTACCCAGCAGAATGTTAATTCTTTCTCTGCCTGGGACAAAATTGGAGCCTTGTTAACAGCAAAAGCGGAACAGGGAGATGGGACAGTGTCTCAATTTTTTCCTGTGTTCCTGGTGATTCAGAAAGAAGTCCTGAAGAGGGATTTGGAAAGACAGCCAGAGCAAATCTCCCCTCCTTCGGCTTCTCCTACCCCTCCTCCCAAACCCTCCGCCCCTGAACTGAGAGAGACGAGCGAGGCTCCCCAGCAGCAATCACAGGGTACCTGGCACTGCCACTATTTCCCTGGCCTCCCATCTCCCTCTCAGTACCCTGGCTCTGGCAGTTGTGCGCAGGCTGACAGAGCACCTTCCCTGCAACCCTCTAACCTTGTTCCTGTTACCCCAATTTCACGTTCTGACCCCCCTTCCCCAAAATGGCTACGACCACATGGTTGGCATTCAGGATACTGCTGACCGCATGGTCAGAGCCCAAAATGGCGGCATCCACGTGTTTCAGCCTTCCACTTACCTCTCTTCTCCCCACAATCCCTTTCGCCCACCTGTCCCCTCCCCCAACCCCTTCCGGTCTCACAACCCCTTCCTTCCCTTGGATGCTCCTCCCCTTCCCTTCATGTCCCCGCCCTCCCAGACATCATCCTGTGATCCCGCCCCTAGTTCCCATGGTTGCCCCACCCCCCTTGCCTGTTCCTGTTTCCCATGCCCCCTTGCCCAGGTCCCAAGAGGGTGGGGCCAAAGGCTGAGGGGGTGGGCCCCTGCCTGGTTCCCACGGGGGTGGGGAAGGGGGAGGGGATGTCCCCCCTCACAGTTACCAAGGCGCTGGGGTGGGGGGGCAGAGGCAGGGGGTGTACCCCCTCCCAGTCCCCATGGGGGTGGGGTGAAGGGTGTTTCCCGGCCTGCTTTCCAAGGCAGTGGGGCTGGGATGGGGGTTATTCCCTTGTCTGGTTCCCATGAGGGTGGGACTGGGGGAGGGGGTGGTCCCCTTCCCGGTTCCCATGGGAGTGGGACGGGAGGAAAGGGTGGTCCCCCTGCCGGGTCCCATGGGGGTGGGGCTGAAAGGGAAAACCCTGGGGTTCAAAACCAGGAGGAAGAAGTAATTCCCTTGGTAGCCCCTGTTCAATACACAGGTGGTAGGGCCGGTCCTAGAACCTACCAGCCCTTCTCATATCAGAAAAAGTGTGAGTTATGTAAAAGTCAATTAGAATTTGGGAGAAATAGTGAAATTTTCAGAAGCATGATGAGAGCTACATTAACATCTCTTGACTTTGTTTCCACTGACCTCCTAGATCTTTTCCGGTGCCTGCTTACCCAGTCAGAGTTTGATCTATGGGAAAGCTCCTGGAAGAGATCTCTCAGGGATCTCTTGGAGGCACTTAAGCATACCCCTCAGGGTGCCAAAGATTTAGAAAATAATAACATTACTTATGAACATCTGTGCGGCGAGGGGGAGTGGAATAAGCCTGAGGACCAAGCTTCGGTATTATCAAAATTCATTCTAGATAAGATTTCAAAGGCTGCGGATAAGGCTTTTAACCAGCTACCAACTGCTGAAGCTAGTGGTAGTTTCCTTGACATTAAACAGTCTCCTTCAGAAAGTTTCTTGCAGTTTGTCGACCGGCTCCGTGCACAGGTTGAGAGACAAGTACGGGACCCCAAGACACAAGTGGAGATAATGAAAGAGATGGCACAGAGGAATGCCAATGAAGTCTGCAGCAGGGTGCTCCTGGGACTGCCTCTCAAGCCCCCACCTACACTGGCAGAGATGATCGAAGCGTGTGCTAGGAAGGCAGAACTGTTTGCTGCACAGGAGGCGTGGTCAAGGCCAACAAACCCAGAGACTGTGGTAGCTGTATCTCCAGGAGTCAGGAGGCAACAGATGTCACCAGAGCAACTTCAACATGTCATTTGCTTCATATGCAAAAAACCAGGACACTTTGCCGAAGACTGCCCCCAACGCCAGCAACAAAAGACACCCTTCACACCAAAAAAACTACGACGCGAGCGCGCACCTTCCCCGTGCCACGACATAAATGCAGTGGGCTTCCCTAAGGGGAAAACCTCCCTCAAAACAGAAAAGGGGGAGGAAGGGAAGCGGGATGCGGGAACACAAAATAACTGTATACAGGATAAAATATGGTGGCCTCACAAGCGTTTCAAGCTTGTGACCACCAAAGCTTTTGTTTTCAGTTCTACCCAGTGGACAGTCATTGGAGTGGACCTACCAGAGCATTCGCAGAACTTGACAAAAGATCGCACAAGATTGGACAGTGAGTACTTTGTTATTGGGGACACTGCACACACACCCATGGAGATTGAGGTAGCTCCCATGACCATCAAAGGGGACATACCTAACCTCATTCTCCTGGAGCGCTGTCCACAGCCACCCTTCTATTTGGCCGAGGGGCAAATCATCGCCCAGGCCATTCCTGTTCCAGCAGAAATTTCAGTAGATGACAAGGCACCAGGTGTATACTGGGCAGAAGTGGTTGGCAAGGACAAACCCATTATGGGATGCAACCTAATGCGTGGAGCAGAACTTCTCCACGTGGAATGGTTGCTTGACACAGAGGCAGATGTGACAATCATACCTGAAAGGTTGTAGATGTCACATTGGGATTTGCAGCCCGTGGCTGGTCAAATCCAAGGTGTAGGAGGATTCACATTGGCAAAGATATCAAAAAGCATCGTGCAAATTGAGGGACCAGATGGAAAATTGGCCAGTGCCCGCCCATTTGTTACTAATTGCAAAGCTCCCTTGTGGGGTACAGACACCATGTCGCAGTGGGGGGTCAAATTGGTCATCCCTAAGACACCCCAGGATTCTTAGAAGCGGCCACTGTGGAGCGCCCTGCCCACAAGTTAATATAGCTGAAAAATTATCCAGTCTGGGTAAAACAGTGGCCACTCAGTTAGGAAAAGATAGAGGCGCTCGAGGAGCTTGTGGAAGAACAGTTAGCTAAAGGACACCTTGAAGAGACAACTAGCTGCTGGAATTCCCCGGTCTTTGTAATAAAAAAGCCAGGGAAGGATAAGTGGCGGCTCCTCCATGATTTAAGAGAAATAAACAAGAGAATTGTGGACATGGGGTCTCTCCAACCAGGGATGGCCTCCCCAACGATGCTCCCCCCAAAATTGGCAATTGTCTGTCCTAGACATCAAGGACTGTTTCTTCCATATTTCCCTACACCTGGAGGATGCACCACGGTTTGCCTTCTCGGTTCCTACCACCAATCGAAAAGCCCCAATGAAGCACTACCACTGGAACGTATTGCCTCAGGGCATGAAATGCAGTCCATCCATCTGCCAGGGGTACGTGGCTTCATTGCTGTCCCCAGTGCACGCCCAGAAAAAAGAGGCAATCATCCTACACTACATGGATGATGTGCTTGTGTGTGCCCCCGATGACATAATACTCCAAGACACACTTGACCTAGTGGTTAAAGTTTTAACCTCTGCTGGATTCCAACTGCAGGAAGACAAGGTTCAGAGGATGCCACCTTGGAATTGCCTGGGCTTGCAAATCACTGCGCAGACCATTGTTCTGCAGAAATTGGAAATTAAGAGTGATCCCAAAACTCTAGCAGATTTCCATTCCTTGTGTGGGTCTTTGAACTGGGTCAGGCCTTGGCTGGGCCTCACCAACGAGGACCTAGCTCCCCTTCTCAATTTACTGAAGGGAGAGAGAGAGCTAGCCTCTCCCAGGGAACTGACCCCAGAGGCAAAAACCGCCCTGCAAAAAGTGCGGAAGGCTTTGGCTGAGAGGCAGGCTCATCGTTACAAGCCTGAGCTGCCTTTCGAATTCATTGTTTTGGGGAAGTTACCACACATACATGGGTTGATATTCCAGTGGTTTGAAGTACAAAAGGATCCACTTCTAATCATAGAGTGGGTTTTCCTCTCCCATCAGCGATCCAAAATCATCACATAGCCACAGGAGCTGATAGCTCAGCTGATCTGGAAGGCCAGGGTAAGATTGCGTGAGCTGGCCGGTTGTGACTTTAAGTGTATTCACCTTCCAGTTCACCTTTCTAAGGAGGGAAAGAACTCTCCCGAGAAGTTGACCAAAAAAAAGTTCGAAGACCTGCTCCAGAGCAATGCCAGTCTCCAGCTATCTCTGGACTACTACAGTGGACAGGTATCAGTCCAGGCCCCATCACACAAGCTGTTCAATGAGGAATTCTACCTCAGTGCTCCTGAGAAAAGGAGTCGCAGGCCACTCAAGGCACTTACAGTGTTCACTGACGCGTCCGGGGCATCCCACTGTTGCAGTGTGACCGCTTTTCTGTTCTTAGTTATGATCTGTGTAAGTTTATTATTCAAGTTGTCTTTTGATGTTAATATTATATTCAGTTAGTAGGTTCGGTTTCCCCCTGTTCTGTTATTATAATGGTTCTGCCTAGGGCTCCCTTCCCGCCTTTCCCCCTCACAGTTATCTGTCAATCCCCGGTTGCCAGAGCAACTCCCGCCATCAATGTATCTATTTTTATGTCAGTCATTAGTCCCCTCCTTGGTTGTTATGGTTTCTTTGTAAACCCCTCCCATGTTCCCCCAGCAACCTCCCTGTCCGTCACTCTCTGCTCACTCCTCGTTCCCTAGAACCTTCCAGCCTGGCCAGAGGGTGATTGGAACAGGAGTTGCTGTCCCTCCCCAACACGTCCCCCATTTGTTACTTTGTGGTGGGTTGACAGGAAATAGGTTTTCTGGGATGGAGTGGTCAGAGGCCAATGGGTGTTCAGATTCTGAAATTGGCACCTGTTTTGACCAGTGAGGTATTGGTTACGCCTCTGAGAACACAGGGGTTAAAAGCAGAGCTGTCCCCTGGGAACGCTCTCTTTGGGTTTCCGGCGGGAAGAGTTCGGGTCTCTCTCCCCCCCTGCCCAGCTACTGGGCTGGGGGGGGGGGGGGGGGGGAAGCCATGTGGCCGAGAGAGGTAGGCCTGGCCCTGAGGGGTGGAAGGGTGGAAGAGTGGACGAGCCCCGAGAGGATTTTGGGCAGGGGGAGGGGAAGCCATGCGGCCGGGCAGAGTGGGCAGCACGCCCAGGAGAGATAGAGAGAGAGAGAGAGAAGCCCCGGGAGGATTTTGGGCAGCCCCCAGGAGAGGCAGAGAGAGAGAGAGAAGCCCTGAGAGGATTTTGGGCAGCACCCCCAGAAGAGGCAGAGAGAGAGAGAGAAGCCCCGAGAGGATTTTGGGCAGCTCCCCCCCAGGAGACGACAGAGAGAAGCCGGTGCTCGGTGCGTGGGGCTGTGGCCTTGAAGCCTTGATGTTGGCAGCATGCCCGGCTTGTGGAGAATAGAGGGGGGAGCACGGAGAAGTTTGGCCGCTTGTAAGAGTTTCTTTTTTAACCCCTGTTTGGACAATGAAATCTTGCAGAGCATTGACCTTTTCTGGAGCAGGAAATGGGCAAGTGTGATGAGTGTGGGGTTGTGAGGGAGCCCCCAGATGGCCAAGAGATAAGAAGTGGCTGTTGCTGGATGCTTTTTGTCAGCCATGGACAGAACCATGCTTCCTTGTGACACAGAGGCTGCATCCAGGGGGAGGCGGTGGCTCGGACTGAGAGGGTTCAGTGGAGACCCCCCGGCCCTAGGGGGTGGAGAAATATGGGGGGGGACAAAGGATGTCCCGAAGGTTCAGCGCTGGAGACCCCCCAGCCCCAGGGGGTAGAGAAATATGGGGGGGACAAAGGATGTCCCAAAGGCGAGACTGTGCCTTTTTGGAAGGAGACAAAGCATCCTTAAAAAAGACAACCCTTGAAGCAGCTCTGGTCCATGTTCATGTGGTGAGAGCACTGGACATGAAAAGGAAGAGGTCACCATGGCCCAAGAAGGACTTCTCCTCTTGATGGACTGAGAATTGAGTATTTACAGAGTGATGATGGACTGAGAGTTGAACTTTGAGAGATGTGTTGGGAGAATTTGGTAGGGGGGAGGAGGAAATGCTTTTGTGAGGTTTTCATTGTCTGTGTGTGTATTTTGCTTTGTAGTTTAGTTAATAAACCTTTTTCCCTCTATTTCTAAGCTACAGGCCTGCTTTGCTTATTCCTGACCCCATCTCACAGCAGACACCAGGGAAGAAGTGTATTTTCATGGGGCACTGGCATGGTGCCAGTGTCAAACCATGACATTCATTATGTTCTGTTCTGTGACTGGCCAGGGGGTGGTTTGTTCCTCTCTTCTGGGGTCCCTTATAACCTCTGGGCAGTTCCTCGCAGTTCCCTGCAGCCGTTCTCCCCTTCCAAATAAACCTTTTCCCTGCTGCGGAGAACTGTCTGCCTCCTTTGCCTTCCTCATGCCTGCGCCTCGTTCCTGCTGCTGTCTGCCCTGCCTCTCAAGGTGCTGCATTCCCCACCCTGCCGTGAGGGAGAGCACCTTAGGCAGCCGTACGCCTCACCTGCCTCCTGCTTGGAGCCGAGGCTGGGTGGCCACGCGGCTGTCCCACACAGGCTGTTGTCATGCTTTCTGTGGGCATAGCCGGGCTCAGACTCCTGCACGGAAACATCCCACAAGTTGGTGATGACTTGGAGAAATCCCCAGACCCAGCATTGGGAAGCTGATGTTGAGTTTGTGGAGGGGTCACCCCAGATCGCTGAACTGGCCGCAGTCATGAGAGCCTTTGAGAAGTTCTCGGAGCAAATTAATTTGTTTACCGATTCAGCCTATGTGGCGGAAGTAGTGTCCAGGGCGGAGCAGGCAGTTCTCAAAGACATTGAGAGTGAGCATCTCTTCAGGTTGCTCTCAAAACTAATTTATTTAGTTTCGCAGTGGGAGCACCCCTTCTATGTGATGCACGTGAGGTCACACACCGATTTGCCAGGTGAGGTCGCAGAAGGTAATTGCAAAGCAGATTCCCTTGCCGCTCCAGCAGAAATGGCACGCCTTCCAGACATCTTTCAACAGGCAAAGCTAAGTCACCAGCAATACCATCAAAATATTCCAGGTCTAATCCGTCAGTTCCAGCTAACACGAAGTCAGGCTCGAGCCATTGAGGCCACCTGTCCCAATTGCCAGCTTCAGGCAGTGCCATCACTGGGTGTTGGGGTTAACCCCCGAGGCCTTGGGAGCTGCGAAGTGTGGCAGACAGACATCACACACATTCCCAGTTTGGTCGCACTAAATATGGGCATGTCAGCATAGATACATACTCAGGTGCGGTTTATGCCTCTGCCCATGCAGGGGAAAGGGCTGTGCATGCCAAACAACACTTGGTGCAAGCCTTTTCAGTACTGGGGATCCCTAGGGAGATTAGGACTGACAGTGGCCCAGCGTATGCCTCCAAGGAGTTCCTAGAGTTTGTCCAGCAGTGGGGAGTGGAGCATAAGTCAGGCATTCCCCACTTCCCGACAGGTCAAGCTGTGATCGAGCGGGCCCACCATACACTCAAAGAAGTCCTGGCTAGGGCAGGGCAGTTCTGCAGCATGGATGACTCCACAACAAAAGCTCTGCAAAGCCTTGTTTACTATCAATTTTCTGAATTGTTCATTTGAAAACATGAATCCCCCCTGTAAAACCTTTCATCCCCAAAAATCCAGCTCCAGCAGACGGGGATGAGAAGCAAGCAGCTGTCGCCTCAAAGAGAAGACGCCGCCGGAAAAAGGAGGAAGAATCTTCCTTAAAAGAGTTAGCTGCATTCCGGCAGACCCATGAACTTGATTTGTTTTAAAAAAATGTTTGTTTTCCTTTGTAGAAAAGAAAATCTACCTCCCACCTAACCTCACGATGAGCCCTGTCTGAGTTGTCATCCTGTTCTCGCTGAGCAGTCTGACAGCTGTGTGGATAGTTCCTCAGCCACGCCAAAACATCTGGGTGACCCTGGCATAGACTCTCCAACAGGAAAATATATGCCTGTCCACAGCAGCAGTGAAAGACCCAATGTCTACCTGCCTGGTAGGGATTCCATTGCAAGCTGGAGAGTTTACAGACAAGTTAGATACGCCTATACCTCACCGAAGTCCCAAATCAAATCACACACAACCACACAATATCCGTCACCAGCGAGCTGTAATGATTAAAAACCCCATAGAAGAGTGGCTGCCAAAGTTACCCAGAGCTGCTCAGGAGCCTCAAGAGTTAGAGCTGTTGGGCTCCTCCCCTGCACCATACTGCATACACTTCTTCTTTATCCCACGTTCCAACACCAAACCTTTTAACAACATAAAACAGTATCGCGAGGAATTCACTGCCAAAAGGTGGTGTAAGGTTTTAAGCCATGTTGCAGCAGATAATCCGTACCATTCACATCCCAAGAGCCTCCCCAAAGGTTTGTTTTTAATTTGTGGAGATCTGGCATGGGCAGGAATCCCTTCTCGGCTTTTAGGAGGGCCATGTACCATCGGGCGGTTGTCCCTGTTGACACCCAACCAAACCATGACTGGCCAATGGACTCAAAAGAACCATTCGGTCAGCAAAATTCAAAAGAGAAGTGTTGACAATTTGGACCCAAATTGTGATGCAGAAATCTTCATTGGGCCAAGTCAAAAAGAGTTACTGTATCCCTGTTCCTTCCATGGGTTGCAGCAGCCAAAGCTCTAGGTGAATTGGGCCACCTAGAGTGCTGGGTAGTCAAACAGGCAAACTTGACATCCACGACCATCAGCTCCCTCCTAGAGGACGAGGAGATTACCAGGCAGGCCACACTCCAAAATCGTGCGGCCATAGATTTCCTCCTGGTGCTGCATGGACACGAGTGCCAGGAATTTGAAGGACTGTGCTGCATGAACCTAGCATCAAAAGCACCCAGTGTCCACGCAGCTCTCCGAGAAGTGAAAAGCCTGATTGGACAAGTCAAGCAGGAATCCGAGTACTGGTTCAGCGGACTGTTCAAGGACTGGGGACTCTCGGGGTGGTGGACTTCTATAATTAGGACTATTTTGTTGTTTTTTGTTGTTCTTTTTCTAGTCATGTTAGCGTTCGGGATTCTACGTCGCATACATTTAAAGGCTGTCAACGGTTTGGTTTCCAGTACCTCAGAAGTCAACTGCACAGAGTTTGTGGACCTAAAGCAAATTGACAGGCCCGTGAATCATGAGTGGTGGACAAATTCATAATCTGCAGCAGAAATAGTCCGATGCATTTCCTTTTATTTTTGTTAACAGAAAAGGGGGAGGTGTTGTATTGCACTAAATAGTTTATTTAGTTGTTGTTTTGCACTGGGTTATTGGAAATTAGTACTGAGTATGTTATGTCACGTAGATTGTTATTTCTCTTCCCCCATCACATAGTCTTTCCCTCATGCATCCCTCTGCTATACCCCCTTGTGGTTTGGGCCCTGGTTACCCCTCCCCTTGCCCCTCCTCAATGGTATCCCATTGGCTGCAGTCCTCTTCCCCCGCCCCTATCCCCTCGGGTATAAAAGTCCACTGCAAGAAGGTCGCACCCTCTTTTTTTCACCTGGAAGGTTGCTAGAACCTGAAGTGTCTCCTCCCAAGCTAATAAACAGGACACTCGTCCCCACATGGAGAAGAGTGTTTCTGGTCTTTTGCTTTGTCCATGTAAGACCGTGTGGGCTAGGGTCCTAGCTAGCCAGACTGGACCTATACAACAGCTCGAGGTACACGGATTCTTACAGCAACCCAAGAAGCTGCATTTCACAATGAAAAACTTTTTCAGAGTGAATTTTGTAACACCTGTCTGCAGCCGCAGCATCACATTGAAAGGAGCGGCGTGGCCCCATTCTGTGTGGTCACCGTAGTCTGCCAGCAGCACCTGGCTGAAGCGAGAAGGCAGAGTTGCCCTAGCCAGCTGCCTTGCCATCTCCTGCTGAGAGGAAGGTGAAGTTCCTTCATGAGTTCTAGCCCTTGACTGAGCACCAGCTACTGGAGTGTGCAAGCCACCTTCACTGACAGAGCTGCAGAGATGAGGGGTTGAAAGGCTGCCACAATTTTTCTCTTGGTCTTCCTATACGTGGTTGGGTAGGGAGGGCGCCATCTTGGTTACTCTGCCATTTTGAGTTTCTCTTTGTTCCCAGGGAGTCCACAAGATTTCAGCAACTTCGTAACTAGTGACTATTACTGTTATTTTTTTGCCTGTTGCTATTTGATTGTTTTGGTAAACTGTTATTTTTTTACTTATATCTACTCATATTTGTTTTTGCATGCTCCAGTGAAGTACTACTGTATGCTGAAATTTCAGTACTGCTGCAATCCTCTCTCTCTTGCCCTACCCTCGTACCTTTTTTTCATTCCCTACCTCAGAAGTATCAATGATCCCCATTGGAAATTACAACAGTAACACCTTCAGAATCTGTTATTTCAGAGATTCGTGGCACTTTCTTGCCAGGGCTTGGGATCTGCTAGGAAGGGGAAAAAAACCAAAAAGCATTAAATATCGTTTTCTAGTTTGCAAACATTCATCATTCGTGTCTAGTCCAACTCTCAAACAACATTCATGCTACACTGGATTGCTTGGTCTTAAGTTATTTAAATCAGTCATGCTTCATGCAAAAGAATTATGCGAAAAAAAACAGCTCATTCTTGTTTCATTCTTGTGCAGTTTTACTCTTTTTATGATGAAATATATTTTTTAAAATACCATGCTCATTTTTTTTTACATCTGACTTATACATATTTAGCAAATTACTTGATATAACTTGTTAAACCACTTCCTCATTTAACATAAATGCCTGTGCTAAGAAAAAAATATAAATTGTTTTATTGTTTATATCAAACTTAAAAGAGAGCTGAGTGTTCACCTCATGACCACCACCTGGGTGGACAACTGCACCCATCACCCATCAGTGGGTGCCGTGCATAAGTTCTTCTGTGTTTTGCATCCACACGAACAAGGTACCATGTTCCCTCAAAGAGATCTTCTACTGAACACTGTGGAATATAGTTGGCTGTAAAAAAGCCAATAGCATATTGTTGGTTGGTTCAGGGTGTGAGTTTTACACAACACAGGCCTTTACAGTTTGGAAGTAGTAAGAAAAAACAAGTCTGCATTTTCCTTTCAACCATACAAGGCCAATAAACACAACCTATAGGAAAGCACTTTACAAGCTATTCCAAAGTAGAAAGAGAATCATTTAAAGTAATGCAAATTAAGCCATAAGTATTTTGCTGTAGGACTATGAATTATTTATAATTTTCTTACCCAAAATCTGTGTTTCCTGTCTAATCTTCACATTTTCAACAAAGACATGAGGTGCAATGCATTTCCTCGAGTCAAGTCTTGTTTTAAGATCAGAAAGGCTAGCAGTTATTTTGTCCAGTGCAGAACCTACAATATAAAACAATCATGTAAGGTAGCACCAGTGCTGAGAACTGCACACTAGCATGTTAGCATTTCAAGACCATTCAAAAATTTTTGCATTAGAGAAGCTAAAATTTTAGTAATTTAAAGATATTCACAATTACTCAAGCAAAGCGCTTAATACATCTGAAGATTATCATCTATTTGCTCAAAGAGAAACTTAAAGCATTCTCTGGAGCTGGAATATCTTCAGTTTTATACTACTGTCACTAAGAATAGAGATTTACTTATGCTGGTGTACATAACAATACATTTAGAGGTAAGATGTACAAGGGAGTAAGTTAACATCTCTTCCTTTCGCTCACCAGGAGTGGCATCCTGTGTAACTGATAGAATACAGTGTAGCAGCAAAACCAGAGCCATATGAGAACACACTAATTCTTTGTCCTAAAAGCTGTCTGGAGACTACCTGCAAATTCATCATAGTTGCTTAAAGTGTGAATTAAGCCAAGGTGCCAATTTGAAATACCTAGAAAGCACAGATAGGTTAGAAAAAGCAGCCAGCAAAATTATATTGACTACAATACACATTTAGTGAGCAAAAGGCATCAACGATGACTTGTAAACATAGGATTTGAAACACTGCTGTTACATGATGATTTTCAAAGCTACCTAAGCAAGAGAGAACAAATACCCAGAGTATTATTAACTAAATATTTATTTTTTTTCTTTTAATTTTTTATTTTAGGCCATTTTTCAGTGACCTAAAAACTTAAACATGATTTTATAAGAGCCTGTCATTGAAGAGAGAGGGGGGAAAAAACTCTAAACCAAACAAATAAAAAAAAACAAAAAGCAAAAAAACCAAATCAAAACCCAAACCACCACCCAGTAAATCCACAACAGGACTTGAGGGTGCTGGTAGGTGAGAGGCTGAACATGCCCTGGCCACATGTACTTAGAAACCTCCCGTGTTGGGCTGTTAAAAGCAGCATGGGCAGAAGGGGAGGGGGGGATTCTTCCCTGCTCAGGTGAGACCCCCACCTGCACCTCCAGCTCTGGGGTCTCAGCACAGGAAGGACACAGAGCTGTTGGAACAAGTCCAGAGGCCACTAAGTTGATCACAGGGCTGAAGACAGGATGAGAGAGTTGGGACTGTTCAGCCTTAAAAAGAGAAGGCTCCAGGGTAATATTATAGCAGCCTTCCAGCACCAAAGGGGGCCAACATGAACGATGAAGAGGGACTTGTTATCAGGGAGTATAGTGTTAGGATATGGGAAAACAGTTTTAGACTGAGGGCAGGATTAGATGGGTTATAAGGAAGAAATTCTTCCCGGTAAGGGTGGTGAGGTCCTGACACGGGTTGCCCAGAGAAGCTGTGGCTGCCTCATCCCAAGAAGTGTCCAAGGCAATGTTGGACAGGGCTTGGAGCAGCCTGTTCTAGTAGAAGGTGTCCCTGCCCATGGCAGGGGAGTGGAATGAGATGAGCTTTAACGTCCCTTTCAATCCAAACCATTCTGGGATTTTATGTTTATAGTGAAGCATTGAAGATATTCAGATTCTCTTTTCTACTTGTGTGTTTGGGAGTGAATACGTGCTGAGACTGGGAAAAGATATACCACCTTACAAACAAAATCCTAATTGCTGCTTGATATTGGCTTCTGACAGAAGTTTTGAATCTGCTTGCCACTTGACATGATTGTATACACAGAATAATTTTTTCATTTTAGTCTTGCTATTTAAGGCATTCTAGTATGAAAAGGTTTGCTAGATGATGCTATTACAAAAGACTGTTTTAAAAAAATCCTTTTATGTGCTTACTTATAAAAAGCTATGACTTTCCAATTTTATGCTTACTGAGCTAAAAGAGAGGCAAGGGAGCCATAGACTGAAGGGGTATAGATATTTCCATTCTGATTAGATACAAGTAAGGAAGCTTTGGTTTTCTGATTGGAGAGCTCTGCACTGGCTTTCATAAAAGCTTTTTCAACATCTCTGTCAAAATATGTTATCTTCAAGTTTTACATCCCTATTAAAAAAACAGTTTAGAAAGTTATTAAAATGACAGCAAAGAAAAACTACTTTGGATGTTTAAGAAAATAAGACTACCTGAATAATAAGGAAGACAGCAGCCATTCTTATCTGAAAGCTTCCAGACCACTGAAAACACCATTTGATATTTCTGGGTTCTAGTCATTGAGAAAATAATTCAGCAATAGTCTAGCCACAGATTTCCATACCAGTTTACAGTACAGTGAATGAAAGATCATGAATACAAAGAGTTTGCACCTTGTGGCCTCCAGCAGTTACCCCGAGTGCTGGAGGGACTGATAACAGAGTGATCACCCTCAAGAGAGACTTTCTGAATTTGTCATCCTTTTCAGAGCAGTGAAAGAGTGTTGTCATCCGGTATTGTTCATTTTGTGTGTTGGAGGGTGTTTTGCCTGTTGAATAAACAGGTTCTTTCCCCTTCTCTCTGAGGAATCTTTCCCGAACCGGTTGGCGGGAGGGGTCGTGTGGGTTTGCTTTCTGGAGGGACCCCCTTTTGGAGATTTTCTCCCAAATTTGCCCTAAACCAGGACAAAATTTGTCTCCCAACGTAGGGCTCGAGAGAGTGTGGAAAAAACCCTGTTTTGAGTGCATTTTGGTTGCCACTACTCTGTGTTGATATAAAGCAATTAATAGCCATGTTTTTTGAATTCATAATGTCTCTTGGGGTGAAGACTTGCATGCATTTCTGGTCCCTAGGTTTTTTTGAGATCTTAATACCTCTATGGTCCCTAGGTTTATTTTCTTATCCAGAAATAGTTCAGTATTTTCCTTAATACGTAGTTTTTACAGCAGAGGGGCAGTGACCAGAATAGCTATCCTGCTGGGCTTGGTGGTAATGATTTGTAAGAAGTTTATAAACATGCTGGGGTCTGTTCCAGGTATGAATGGTTCATGGCTATGGTTATGCATCCAGCTTGTTAGAGGAGGAGCAGGGGATGAGTCTTTTCAGCCTTTGCTTTCCTTCACTCTTGGTCCCAGTCCAGTAGTTCCAAAAAAAGGAAAGGAAAAACAATCCAGGGAAAAAATCTGACCTCTTAGCTAAACTAACTAATGAGCAGAAGCAAAAATCAAGAGCAAGAGCAAAGCGAAAAGCAAAGCAAAAAGCAAAAGCAGCACTATGTACAGCTCCATCTGTGTGTCCCGCCAGCCGTGGGGGAGTGGCTGACAGCAAAACCAAAACAAAACATTCACTCTTCAGAGCCAGTCATGAAGGCACAGAACATAATATCCAGCATAAACAGAACACATGAATGGGGATACAAGCATCATAATGTCACCCTAGGACAGTCATTTAAGGTGAAATGTCTGTCTGTCCCCTCTGAAAGTGGCAGAAACATTGTGTTACAACTTAAATTTAATATTTACATCAAGTATTAAAATAAAATAGGGAGATGGCATGATATGAGTCATCATAACCCATCAGCGTACAAAAGACAACTGTAAGACTAATTGACAAGGTCATTTAACACACTGCTGCTACTTCTATTCAAAAGAGTTTCTTACTGACCTTGTGTACCAACTAGCAATATTTGCCCTCTTTCTTCTGGAAAAAGTTATAAGCATAAAAGAATCTCAATATTTCTGCACAGCATTTTGAAATAAGAAATAGTCATTCCTGTATTGGGTTTGCATGGCCTGGTTTTGGTAGGAGGGGGGCTACAGGGGTGGCTTCTGGGAGAACCTGCTGGAAGCTTCCTCCATGTCTGGCAGAGCCCATACCTGGTGGCTCCAAACATGGATGCGTCACTGGCCAAGGCTAGGCAAATTAGAAATAGTAATGCCTCTGTGATAACATATTTAAGAAGAAATGAAAAACAAACAAAGTTGTCGGGCAGTTGTAATTGTGACCAGAGAAGAGCAGAGGGAGAACATCTGAGAAGAACAACTATGCAGACACCAAGGTCAGTGAAGGAGAGGACGTGCTCCAGGCACCAGAGCAGAGATTCCTCTGCAGCCTGTGGTGAAGACCATGGTGAAGCAGGCTGTCCCCCTGCAGCCCATGGAGATCCACAGGAATGCAGAGGTCCACATGAAGCCCATGGAGGAGACCCATGCCAGAGGAGTTGGATGCCCAAGAGGAGGCTGGTGACCCTGTGCATGACCCTGTGTGTGACCCAAGGCAGGAGGGGCCCATGCTGGAGCAGCCCGTCCTTGAAGGACTGCACCCTGTGGAAGAGTGACCCACAGTGCAACAGTTTGAGGAGGACTGTTGCCTGTGGGTTGGACTCATGCTGCAGCAGTTTGCAGAGGGCTGTTACTCATGAGATCGACTCACATTGGAGAAGTTTGAGGAGAACTGTCTCCCATGGGAGGGATCCCATGGTGCAGCAGGGGAACAACTCCTGTCCCTGAACAGCAGGAGATGGCATGGATGATGAAATGACCATAACCTCCATTCCTTTTCTCCTTGCATCACTAGGGTAGGAGGTAGAGCTAGGAAGGAGGGAGGGGTAAGGGGAAGGTGTTTTTAAGGGTCTCATTTTACTTCTCACTATCCTGCTCTGACTTTGTTAGTGTAACAAATTCAATGCATATCTTTAGGTTGAGCCTGTTTTGCCCGTGATAGTATTTGATGAGTGATCTCTCTCCTGGTCTTCGTTTCGACTCATGAACATTTTGTTAAATCTTCTGTCCCCTGTCCAGCTGCAAAGGGGAGTGAGTGAGGGGCTTTAGTGGGTTGACGCTGAGTCCCGATCATGGGAGGAGGGGGTGGTGTCAGTTGCCCACGTGCTCAGATCCCCTTTCGCTCTCGGTGGGCATCAGGAGTGGCCGCGCCCCGCCTCAGCCACCGGCAGGCAGGAGGTCGCGGTTCGGCCACAGGCTGGGGTCCTGTACTGCCAGGAGCAGCCGATAAATGTGGAGCTTCTGGATAAATGGGTGTAGCAAATTATGACAGACACGCTGCAGGGGCAGGATTTTGGGGGATAGGGAAGGATCTGGAATTATCATAACAACCATGGAGAAAAGGCGGGAAGACAGGTGTTAAACAACTTTAGGGAGAGACTAAACATATAATCTTCAAAACCCCACTCCTACAATTCCCCCTTTTTTGTTTAATTTTTATGATAGCATTGAGAGGATGATAGCAGTGGCAGTTAATTAAACTTCAGACTCTTCCCACCATTGCTGAGGGGGAAAAGGTTTTTGGCTGGAGCTAGTAACAGAAATTAAACAGAAATAAAACAACTAAACAAATATCTTTGATGACAGATGACATCCGTCCGGACAAACCCCATTCTTTAAAGATGTTAGAAAACCAGTCTCTGGTGTCCTCTTTTATCTCTTGCATAAGGTTTCTCATCTTATTGATCGAGGCGTGGATGCTTTGGCTTTTGTTGGTGATGTTGAAGCAACACAGTCCCTCAAACTCTTGGCATCCATGCCCGTGTGCCAGCAATAAAAAATCAATGGCTGCCCGATTCTGTAAAGTCGCCTTCCTAGTTGCCTCCTCCTCTTCTAGGAGGTCGCTGATCGCTGTTGATGTTAAGTTGGCCTGTTTTACCACCCAGCACTCAAGATGTCCCAATTCTCCGAGTGCTTTTGCAGCTGCTACCCACGGCAAAAATATAGACACAGCTGTCTTTGTTGGTTTGGACCAGGTTTCTACTTTTGGATCGCAGTTATCATCTAATTGTATTGTGCTGAGTTTAATTTTTAGAGAGGCTGAATTATTCAATTTAGATTTCCAATTAACAATTTGGGTCTGGTTGGGGGAAAACAGGGACAGCTGACCAAGAGTACAAGAACCTCCTATAAGATGAGAGGGGATCCCCGCCCAAGCTCTTTGCCCACAAATAAAGAAAATTCTCTTCGGGAGTTTCAGGGGTACAAGGCACCCACTGGAATAGGAGAAAGGTAGCTGGATGATAGATTTACACAATGAGGCTGCTTGAAATTCTTTATGGTAAATCAACAGAAATATAAGTCTCGGTGTGAAAATGGGGCTTATAAGGGGAATGAACATAAAAAGGGGCTATCGTTGAACCTAACAACTCAGATTCTATGGGTTCTCTTTCCAGTTGAGGCAATCTAGAGGACCATTTGTCCCACAAAACTAAAGGATTGTTAATAGGGAGCTATTTCTTGAGATTTGGGGGAGGGTTTTGGTTTGTATTGCTTACAAGGGACCGGAGATGTGAAGGGTACTGATCTAACGAAAGTGGGACCCCTACTAGGCAGGTCGACATCAGGTCATCAGCTGAAGCCATTGGTAGACATAGGTGGTCTCACTGCAGCACATGAGCAAGGGTTACCCAAACATTTTGCTTCGGTTGAGGGACAATCCATGCCTCGAAAATCTGGGACTGGAAGAACACCAGGAGTAACCTGAACAGCTGTCTCCACATGTTGTCTGGTATGGATGCCACTTGAACATAAAAGAAGGAAAACACATTAGGGAAACTTAATAATGACTTTCATCAGAAAATAAAGAAATATGGGAGTTCTGAGTCCCCTTGTTCCTTTATCCTCTTTTGGTTGGAGGCTACAGCAACATCATCTGGGTCCTCCAATGGCGATGGGGTGATATTTCAGAGGGCTTGTTCACAACTATCTTCTCTGTGGCTTGCCCCATTTATGTCCTCAAGCGGGGCAGTATCACGCTCATGCGCAAGTTTTTTTGTTGGTCATTCTCCCCATGCTCCCTTTCCTCTCCCCTTCTCGGTGGAACCAGGGGGGCTTTCCCCAGATAGGGACAGTCCCTTAAAAAATGTCCCTTCTGCTTGCAGTGAAAGCAGGGATATAGTCTTGGCACTCGCGGTGAGGTGGGAGGTAGTTGAGCATCCACCACTGCTGTCACCCAGCACTTCTACTTGAGGAACTCTCACTTTCCTGTTACATTCCTCCATAATTAAGTCTAACAATGGTGGTGGCAATGAAGGAAGACTGAGAATGACTGTCTTGCACTCTTCATTTGCACCTTCGGTTACAATGTTTATAATGATGGCATCTTGGGCTTCTGATCTAGGAATTCTCCTTCTCACAACTTCTCTGACCTTGTCTACAAAATCTAGAACCGCTTAATCGGATCTCTGCTTTAAAGAGACAAGACTGGGCAAAGGATCTTTAGTGGGTAGCAGGTTAATAGCTTTTTCTGCTTCTATTTTAATTATTTCTAAGACTGCCTTAGGAATTTTTTCAGCCTGAGTTGTGGATTGCTCCCACTCACCCTCCCCCACGAGATGTCCTGTACTGAGGGGCTTGTCGTCTTTGTCGTTTGCTGTTTCTTCATTTTCCCATAAAGCTGGAAGGAGGTTGATGAACTGTTCCCGCCAGGCTTTCATCCACAGCCTATATTCTGATGGACCACATAGGCTGGAAAATATTTCTTTCGGGTCTCCGGGAACTAGGACATTTGCCGAAAGGGTGGTCCTTAGAAAGCCTTTAAAATATTCATTTGATCGACCAACCTCCTTCTGGGTTTTGAACAATTCTTTGATGTTGTTATAGGGGAAAGGTGTCCACTTGGGACGCTTTCCCCTAGCACTGTGAAGATGACTGGGTTGCCACCGTCCGACATCCGGTCTTCCACCTCATCCTTCCCTTTTTCCACAGTACTGTGGGAACTGGAAGGAGGAGCGTGGGAAACCAAAGGTGGGAGGGACAGTCCCGAAGGGTGAGGGGCGGAGCCAAGGCAGGGAGCGGAAGCACCGAGATGGGCAGTGGTTTGGCCAGGGGGCAGAGCAGAAGGAGATACAGGGGGCAGAGCCAGGGTAATTTGAGGATGGGAAGAGGAGAAGCCAGAACACAATTGAGGGTCTTGGGACAGGGTAAGGGAACAAGGGAGAAAGGGATTATGGGAAGAAGAAGAAGAGCCACGAGATGGGGACCAAGCCATGTGGTGTCCACCATTTTGTGACTCTAAATAAGGGGGAAGAGAGCAAGGCAGAAAGGGATTATGGGAAGAAGAACCACAAAATGGGGGCCAAGCCATGTGGCATCCTCCATTTTGTGACTCTGGGTAAGGTGAGGAATCTGGGAGATGACCTACAGGTTTTTCTACAGGCAAAGGAGGTTAGGTAATAGGGTCTAGGGAAGGAGCTCTGACAGGGTGATCAGTCCTGCCAAAGCCAGAGGGGTACCCGGGAAGATATGGGGAGCTAGGGAGACATTCCACAATGTGGGGGCAGCTGTGCACCTGCTGCAGATGGTTTGCTCCCCTCAGCTCACCCTGTTTAGAAAGCTGGGGGTCAGGAACAAGGGGGACTGGAGCAGGGGTTTCAGGAGGAACTGGAGAAGATTAATTTGGATTTTCTTTCACTTTCTTCTCCATTTCTAATGTGATAGTTTTTAATTTTATAAAGAGAGGATAAAAATCACTTTTTGATTCACCATCTATCATTGCATCTTCTCCAAGTTTAATTTCAATTTTATCCCGAAATCTTAGTGTTTTTACCTCATCAGGGGTAGTAGATGGAAAATGAAAAAAAATCCACTTAAAAAATCTCTTAATTTTTCCCTTTGACAAATGAAAACCCACTCCCACCAGGGAACCCACAACTTGATTATAAACTTCCCTCTTCCTAGTAGACAGTCTCACGCCCATTGTGACTGAGACTATCTGCTAGGTCCTTTTCCACTCACTCTCTGAAGTAAAATGAAAACTAAAGGAAAAGTACCTGAGAATCGCTGGCGGGGGAGGGGGGGGGGGAAGTGGTTAACGTTGTGCGCTATGCCTCCCCTTATCCGTGGGAGTCACTCCCATCCAAAACCCGGAGTACCCCAGTCGGGTCTGTCCTGGCCACTGGAATACTCACAAAACTGAAGATTCTTGGAAACGAAAAGCCTCGGAAATGGTCCCCCATCCAGGGGAAGGTTCCTCTCATGTCTGGAACAGGAATGGAGGGGGTTAACCTTCCCTGCCCGCCAGAAGCTGCGGCAACCAGAAAGTGCTCGGTTTCACCAGCAGCGCTTGACGGTTCAGGAACTTCACAGAGGCGTCCCCACACCCTGGAGACAGTTCTTTCCGTGGGGTCTTGCTTCGCGCTGGCCCCATGGTGGGTGCCAAGCTGACACTGCATCCCACTTGTGGGAGGAGGGGGTGATGCCGGTCGCCCATGCACTCCAATCCCCTTTTGCTCTCTCTCAGGAGTGGCTGCGGGCCGCCTCAGCCACTGGCAGGCAGGAGGTTGCGGTTCGGCCACAGGCTGGGGTCCCGTACAGCCAGAAGTGGCCAATAAACGTGGACCCGCATTGAAGGATCAGGGTAAAGGAAGAAGGAAAGACTCCTTGCTTGGGTCTCTGAGCTGTCTTTATTCTTTCCCATGATGGGAGCAGGGCAGGTGCAAAGGGGGGCATCGGCAAAAGAGCGCGAAACAAAGAAAAACGGCGGCTTTTGAGGTGGGGGGGCGGTCTCCCGGAAGGAGACCGTCTAAGAAATCAAAGGCTAGATAGGAGGGGTATGGGGGGATAAATGTAAGCATAAAACCAATAGAAAAGGGGAAGGGAAAGGTGCATACCAATGGGCGAAGGGATATATCATAACTGACAACAAAGCTTCTGGATAAATGGGTGTAGCAAATTATGACAGACACGCTGCAGGGACAGGATTTTGGGGGATAGACAGGGAAGGATCTGGAATTATCATAACAGCCACGGAGGAAAGGCGCGAAGACAGATGGTAAACAACTTTAGGGAGAGACTAAACATATAACTTCAAAACCCCACTGCCACAGTGGGTGCCTGGCATTTGACCAGAGCCAACCCACTACAATTTCATAGAATCATAAAATCATTAATGTTGGAAAATACCTCTAAAATCGGAGTCCAACTGATAGTATAGGGATAAAATGTTTCTAAAATCGTAGAAAATTCAGGGAGTTAGAAAGAAAGTCAGGCTTAGTAGGCCCTGGGAAAATGTTAAGGGTAGGCCCTGGGAAATGTTAGGCCTTGTGTTTTCCAGATCATGTGAAACTGCACCAGTGTAATCAGTATATGATAGATAATATAACTGTTAGATGTGATGGTTGCTTAGTAATTAGATATAATTATTGTTTAATCGTAAGAAGAATCATGAGAAACTATGTTCAGGGGTTTGAGGGGGATCATGAGAAATCTATGTTTAGATGAAATCAATGTATACAATAGACCAATGTAAGTTTAATATTTAATATGTAAGTTATATAACGATAGAATATAAAACATGTTTAGCTCGAAACCATGTCGGAGTCAGATTTGGGTCTGTACCCCTGACACCCAGAGTTCTTCAATAAAAGCCCCTGCATATAATCATTCCATGATTATGTGTTCCTGAACGCTAACAGAACCTTCGGCCAATCCCCACCTTGCCAACCACACCAGAGCACTGAGTGCCATGCTGTCCTGGTTTAGGGCACATTTTGGGAGGAAACCTCAAAAGGGGTCTCCTCTAGAAAGTAAATTCAAGCGGCCCCTCCCCCAACTGGTTTGGGAGCTAAATCTCCTTCAAGAAAAGTGGAAAAAAAAGGTTTATTTAACAAAGTACTCACAAACATAAAAAAACCCAAATAATATTAAACAATGAATTCTCTTGTTGTTCTGAAGAGATGGCAAATTTAGAAAAAGTCCTTCTGTGGGTGTGGCTCAGTCTCTCAGTCTCTCCGGGGTTCGTACCCAGCGTGCCAGGCCTGGCGTGCAGCTTGGGGGGACCCCGGGTGATTTTCCTGATGTCCTGGACCAGAGAGAAGCTGAACAGTCCCAGAAAAAGAAGGCACAGTCCAATGAAAACCTTTCTTGCCATAACTAATGAGGAAAACCAGTGAAAAAAGCAAAGAAAAACTCCCTCTCTCCCTCTGCAAAAGCCAAGACCTCTGAGACCACCACTGCAAGCTTGGAGACAGCTGCACTTTTATCTCTATGTTTTGAATACAGCGCCTCAGACATTCCACCAGTTCTCCTTCTCCCCTCCTTCTCTCTCCGATCTAGTTTTAAAGGTGGTGTTGAAGATTGCAATGCAAGATGTTTTCAATTACCATCTGTATGGCAGATTATCTTTTGTCAAGTGGGCAGTTTATCTCTCTCTTTGAGTGACCACATTCACACCTCCCTCGGGAGGGGACATCTGCTGATAACAGACTATTGAATGTCACTGCATGACCGATAAGAACTATAACATCCCATTGTGAGATGCACCGCCCAGAGGAAGGAGCCAAGCATTGCTACCCAGATATAATCCAGAGGTTTTTGAAACACCAGCATGGCTTTCTCCACTGGATTCCCCAGAGGAACAGCCGCTGTCTCTTCTTCCACTGGATCTTTGGAGGAAGAATACATCTTTCTCTACGGGACCCCCTTGCTCCAACGGAACCACACCTGACACTCAGGAGGGCTGCAGCCACATTTCCAATTGGACTGCTACCAACACCCTGACCCACAGGGTGTCAGGTTCGGTTCTGACTCTGTCAGTGTTGTTTTAGTGTACTGCATTGTTTATTTTATCCTTTTTTTTTTTTCCCTATTAAAGAACTGTTATTTCCTGCTCCCATATTTTTGCCTGAGAGCTCCCTTAATTTAAAATTTATAGCAATTTGGAGGGGTGGGGAGGGTTTACATTCTCAATTTCAGAGGAGGCTCCTGCCTTCCTTAGCAGACTCCTGTCTTTCCAAACCAAGACAGGTGGAGAACTTATTGCTGGGCTGAACAGACAGATGGGGATACAAATACAATACAGCATTATAAAGTCACCCCATGACACATGCCCAGTCATTCTGTCCTAGTTCAGGGCAAATTTGGGAGAAAACCTCCAAAAGGGGGGCTTCCCCAGAAAGCAAACCCAAGCTGCCCCTCACCCCAACCAGTTTGGGAAAAATTTCCTCAGAGAGAAGTGGAAAAAACCTGTTTAACAGGCAAAGCACTCCCCAGCACAAAAAATGAACAATACCATATGACAAAACTCATTCGCCACTCTGAAGAGATGACAAATTCAGAAAGTCTCTCCTGCAGGTGGTCGTTCTGTTATCAGTCCCTCCAGCACTAGGAAAGGCTGCTGCCCAGAGTCGGCTCGGGTGGGCCACAAAGTGCCAGCTTTTGGTGCTTCCCCGTGTCCCCAGTCCAGAGCAGGTTTGAATAGTTCCAAGAAAAAAGAAAGAAAACCAGTCCAGGGAAAACTTCTCTGCCTCAGCTAGCTAAACTAACTGAAAAGCAAAGGAGGGCTCTGTTCTGCACTTGATCCCTTTGTCCAGGTCATCAATGAAGATATTAAACAGGACTGGACCCAGTACTAAAGCGTGGGGAACCCCACTGGTGACCAGCTGCCAACTGATTATGACATCATTCCCCACCACTCTCTGGGCCTAGTCATCCAGACAGTTCTTAATCCAACCAAGAGAGTACCTGTCCAAACCATGGACTGCCAGTTCTTCCAGGAGATGCTGTGGGAGACAGTGTCAAAAGCTTTACTGAAGTCCAGGTAGACACATCAACAGCCTTTTCCTCACACACAAGGCAGGTCACCTGGTCATAAAAGGAGATCAGGTTGACCAAGCAGGACCTGCCTTTCCTAAACCCCTACTGGCTGGGCTTGATTCCCTAGTTGTCCTGCATATGCCACATGATTGCACTCAAAATGATCCGTTCCATAACCTTCCCAGGTACTGAGGTCAGGCTGACAGGTCTGTTGTTCCCTGAATCCTCCTTCCAGCCCTTCTTGGGTATGGGTGTCACATTGGCTTCGCCAGTCACCTGGGACTTCCTCAGTTGACCAGGACTGCTGGTAAATGATGGACAGTTGTAAGACCGTGTCTGGGCAGGCTGTTTGGGTCCACTCTGACTAGCTATGGACCCTAGCCCACAGAATCTTACATAGATGAAAGCAAAAGACGAGAAGCGCTCTTCTCCATGTGGAGACCTACATGGTACGTTTATTTCCAAGGTGGGCAAGAGACCGTGGACTCATGGCGGGAGACCTTTAACTCAGGGGAATGGGGGACGGAGGAAGAGGGCCACAACCAATGGGATATAAGTGGGGAGGGGTGAGGGGAGGGACTGACCAGGGAAGAGACCACCGGGGGTTACTGGGGTGGGTGAGGGAAAGACCATGTGATAGGAGAGGGGGATAACAAACCATGTGATATAACATAAAATATTCAGTGCAATATAAAGACTATTCAGTGCAAATCTCCAATCACCCAGTGCAAAACAACTAAATAAACTATTTAGTGCAATGCAACAGACAGGGGCTTTGTGACCTCTTCTGCCATCTCCCTCTGTGCCCTTCGGTGAATGCCACCTGGCCCCATAGACTTGAGTGGCTCAGCAAGTCACCAACTGCCTCCTCCTGGATTGCAGGGGGTCTATTCTGCTCCCCATCCCTGTCTACCAGCACAGAGGCCAGTTGCCCTGAGGATAACTGGCCTTTCTGTTAAAGACTGAGGCAAAGAAGGTGTTAAGTACCTCAACTTTTTCCTCATCCTTGGTGACAATGTTCTCCTGTGCATCCAATAAAGAATGGAGATTTTCCTTTGACCCTCCTTTTGTTGTTGATGATGTTGTGGTTTGAGAGGAAGTGGGTTTTCTGGGATATGCTGTGGTCACCAATAGGTGTTCATATTTGAATATTGGCACCTGGTTTGGCCACTGAGGCATTGGATATGCCTCTGAGAACACAAGGGTTAAAAGCAGAGCTCTCCCCTGGGAGGCTCTCTTTGAGTTCCGGTCAGTGAAGAGTCCAGACCTTCCCCCTGCCCAGCTGCCAGCTGGGCGGGGGAGGGGAAAGCCATGCGGCCGTGAGGTGAGCTGGGCCTTGGACAGAGAGGGGGTTGAAGGCCCCTGAGGATGGAAGGGTGGAGGAGCACTGAGAGGCATCGGGCACCCCCACCCCAGAGAGAGAGAGAGAGAGAGATGGTGCCTGTGCTTGTGCCACCTTGAAATTTGATAGCACGGCTGGCCAAGGAGGAGAAGGGGAGGGTGCAGGGAGAAGGTGCCCGGCAGGGCAGCCGTGGGAGTTCTGGACAGGCAGAGCCTGAGATTTTTAACCCTTTTCTTGGATGATGGAAACCTTACAAAGGCTGATCTGAGGCATAGTAAAAACCCCAGAGTAGAAAAGAAATAAAATGTGCTTTTCTGTGTCAAGCCAAGGCCGAAAAGAAAGCTGCTTCAGTGAAAGACAAGAAGATAAAGAAGGAGACAGCGAAGAAAGATAAAGGAGAGACAGGAATGCTGCGGGAACAGGGCAGAGACACAAGAAATTCCTTCTGATAAAAAGAACTAGCAGCAAAAGTCACTGCGAAATTCGTAAAAATGAATATGTATGAGCCTATTGTAAAATTGTATGCATATGCATTTGTAAGGGGGATAAAAGGAGTTCTGGAGTTCACAGAGGAGCGCATACCCTTTTAAGGAGAGCAATCTCCGCATGCGTCGAGCGCTGCAATAAACAACATACCGTCTTTACAACTTTTGCAAGGTTGTGGAGTTTTTGGCTATATCTCCTCAAAACATTTTGGCGAGCCAGGGCAGGAGTTCTCTGTCCCCCCAGGGGCGGAGGGGATAGACGGACTTCCCAGGCGCGCCCCAGGATCTTCCTGGAGGGGGCTCCACTCGTCCCGGCTTGCCACCTGCGAGGACAGACAAGGACCTGCTGGCCTGCGGAGGATACGGTATGTATTGAGAGGGGCCCCAGGGGGGAGGAAAAGGTGAACGATAAGATGGCTGAGTGAGTCACTCAGAGACGTCTGAGTGCTGGGCCTGTGGTCGCAGCCCATAGCACGGCAGAGGAGCGGCTAAACGGGATGGGGGTACACTGCTGATAGAGCAGCCGTCAGCGACCCTGGGGGTCGAGTGGACCCGTGTGTGAGAAAGAAAGGTTCACTCCTGATAGAGCGGGAGTGTGTGTGTGTGTGTGTGTGGTGTCCGGACACTGCATTATTGTATGGTTAATGCATTGTGTAGTTGGTGCATTCTGTTTGTAATCGTGCGAGTATATAAGTGTATAAAAGAAAGCATATCTACAGTGCGGGGGGGTTTCTACCCTTGACTGGAGGGGCCGAGTGAGGCCTGAGGCAGCGGCCGGGCCGGCGGTGGGGGCAGGGAAGAACACCCGGCAGAGAAATAGAGCAAATAGTGGAGAAGCATGGGGGAGGGCGTATTGAGTAAAGGCGGTGAATTGCAAAGTGTGGTGTGGATTGTGCACGTTTTCACCGTGGCTAGACGAACCCCAAGTGTTCCTCTGCCTCAGTGGTTTAGACTCAACCCCTGGGAGTTTGTGAATCCTGTGAATTACTGGATAGATAGAGGAGACGAACGAGTTCATTTAGAGGGGCTCTACCAGACTTCAGCTGGTACTATAGTAAGTCTGGACTGGGAACAGCCTGCTGTAGAGGATTTAGAGTTCCCTGTAATAAATGGAATAGCCTGCCTCTGCGGGCAATTCCTGAGAGCCTTTGGTGCATCAAGAGGCTGGCACGCTGCGTGGGTATTATTGCAGTGTGGAGTTTGTGAGAGACACTGGTATTGCTGTTCTAATAAGCGTCAGGGCACATGCCTCGAGTGTAAATTAAAGTTTCCTGATCAAGTTGATTCAGAGCCTAAGATCTTAAAACTTGTGTGTGGGAAATCACATCTGATACCTGCCACCTGGCAGGTGTGGGAGAAAGACTGGGAAACTACTGTGAAGATCTGTGAGGAGAGGTTTGGGTGGAAGCGAGATAGGGCAAAGAGAAGGAGATAATGGGAACTACCCAGAGCAAGGAAGTCCCTTGGGCTAGCCCCTTGGGGTGCATCTTAGCCCACTGGAAGGAAGTCACCAGTAGGGGGGGCTCTGAGAATAAAAAAGATCTAATCCAATATTGCACGCGCTGGTGGCCACTATACAGGTTAGAGGACGGAGCGAAGTGGCCGCCCACTGGAACCGTAGATTATAATACCTTACTGCAGTTAATGTTCTTTTTAAGACGGGAAGGTAAATGGGATGAAGTTTCATATGCTAATATGTTTTTTGTTTTAAGAAATCACCAAGAATGGCAAAGGGACTGTGGGATCAGACCGCCCTCAGATCCACTGGTCTTGGCCCTCAAAAAGGAAAACAAGGCAAAGAAAGGGCAAATCAAACGTTGTTGTTCAGCATGTAGTATAGGACAACGGTGTAAGAGATCAGATAAGGTTTATCATTCTGAAGAGCAAGAACGAGATACATTTGAGTGGATGAAAGCTCCTCCTAGGAAGAGCGAAGTTGAAGAGTTTGAGGATGAGGATGAAGAGGAAGGGAACTTCCCCAAAAAGGAGGAAGACTCAGGTGGGGAAGGCACATCCGCTAGAATCCACCCTCCCCCTGACAGCCCAGTTGCATCTAGAACTAGGAGGCAAACAGTGTTACAGGCCCCTCTGCGAGAGGCAGTAGGACCAGAAGGAGGGAGATTAATGATTAAAGTTCCATTTACCACTCTTAATTTAGAGGCATGGGAAAGGATTGCTAGGAATTACCATGTTGATCCAATACTTACTGCCAAACGTCTGCGATATGTTATCAAGCAACACAACCCAGACTGGGCTGATATCCAGTTACTACTGGATGGATTCACTGAAACAGAGAAACAGCTGATCTTAAGGACAGCAGAGACTTTGGCAGAGGATTATTGCAAGACCAAGCAGTTAGATGTAAAGGAACATTTCCCCCTCCAAGACCCGGGATAGGACCCTAATATTTCGGCAGAAGTAAAGAAATTAGCAGACTATCAAGACTGGATAGCAACAGGGGTGGAAAGAGCTATTCCAAAAACCATAAATTGGTCTGCCTTATATTCCCTCAAGCAGGGGCCTTCTGAGACTCCATCTGAGTTTCTAGAGCGTTTAAGGGATGTGATGCGTCGTCATACATCATTGGATCCGGGGTCTGAGATAGGGATGAATCAACTAGTCAATTCATTTCTGGGGCAGTCTGAGGGAGATATTAGACGCAAACTTCAGAAAATGTGGGGGCCAGAAGCGAGAAATCTCGAAACCTTACTAGAGGAAGCTTGGAGGGTATTTAGTAACCGGGAAGAAGGATATAAACAAGGACTGAAAAAGTTGGTAGCAGTGGTACAGGAGGAGAGGCAGAGAAAATACTACCAGGGACCACCCAGACAAGGACCACCTTGGCTAGGCAAGAACCAGTGTGCAATCTGTAAAAGAACTGGTCACTGGAGAGATCAATGCCCAGAACGGAGGCGGGGTGATCAACAAATGTCTGCACACGTACAAAGCAACTGAGGAGGACCGGGGGATCCTACCCCAGCAGATCCACTGGTTATAACAATGAGGCTGGGAGAAGAAGGGAAAAGGGTGGAATTCTTGGTTGATACAGGGGCTACATATTCAGTCTTAAATAAAGCTTTAGTACCTGTGGACAATGATTATGTTGTAGTGCAAGGGGCAACTGGCCAGTCTGAAAGGGCATATTTTTGCAAACCTTTAAGGTATAAATTGAGAAAGCAATGGGGTATTCATAAATTCTTGTACATGCCCAATTCACCAAAGGCACTTTTAGGCAGAGATTTACTGCAGCAGTTACAAGCAACCATTACATTTAAAAATGGAGAGGTTACTCTGGAGGTGAATGATCAAAAGTACATAAAGATATTAAGTTTAACCATAACAGCTATTGAAAACAAGGAAGAAATTGATGAAGAAATACTAGGTCAAGTATTTCCCGGAGTATGAGCCTCTGATGTACCGAGAAGGGCGAAAAATGCCTCCCCTATAGTAATTAAACTCAAGGAGGGGGCACAACCAGTAAGGATTAAGCAGTACCCCCTAAAGAAAGAAGACAAGGAAGGAATTAACCCAAAAATTGAAAATTTTCTGCGGTTAGGGATACTGAAAGAGTGCCAATCTGATTTCAATACTCCTATTTTACCTGTTCGGAAGTCTGATGGGTCATACCGGATAGTACAGGATTTGAGGGCTGTCAATAAAATAACAGAAGATTTGTATCCGGTAGTAGCCAATCCATATACTCAATTAACTTGTCTAACACCTGAGCTAACCTGGTTTACTGTTTTAGATCTAAAAGATGCCTTCTTTTGCCTCCCCATCCACGAAGCCAGCCAGAAAATTTTTGCATTCAAATGGGAAAGCCCTAAAAGTGGGCGCAAAACCCAGCTCACATGGACCAGATTGCCCCAAGGCTTTAAAAATTCCCCCACTCTGTTTGGGGAGCAACTTGGAAAAGATCTGGAGTCCTGGGAAGCTCCACAGGAATAAGGTAAGCTTTTGCAGTATGTGGACGATCTTCTAGTAGCCACCCAGATGAGAGAAGCATGTGTGGCCTGGACGGTAAGCCTTTTGAATTTCCTAGGACTCCAAGGATACAGAGTATCAAAGAAGAAGGCACAAGCAGTGAAACAGAAGGTAATTCACCTGGGGTACGAGGTGAGTGCTGGGCAACGGACTTTAGGGCAGGCTCGCAAGGAAGCCATATGCCAAACTCCAAAACCCCAGACAGTGAAAGAATTCTGAACCTTCTTAGGCATGGCAGGGTGGTGCCGGCTGTGGGTTTATAATTATGGACTGCTTGTCAGACCCCTCTATGCTCTTATTGCCAATGGAAACAGAGATCTCCAGTGGACAAAAGAAGCTACACGGGCCTTTCACCAGCTAAAGAGTGCCCTTATGTCAGCTCCAGCTTTGGGACTTCCAGATGTAAGTAAACCATTCTATCTTCCCATGAAAGACAGGGAATTGCCCTGGGAATATGGGCTCAGGACTTGGGCCCATACTGGAGGGCAGTTGCTTACTTCTCTAAGCAACTAGATGCGACAGCCAAAGGATGGCCAGGGTGCCTCAGAGGTGTAGCAGCAGTCGTGCTGAATATTCAAGAGGCACGCAAGTTTACCCTCAGAGAGAAAATGACTGTGCTAGCGTCCCATAGAGTGTCCGCAGTACTGGAAGTAAAGGGCAGCCACTGACTTTCACCACAGAGGTTTCTAAAATACCAGGCCATCACGGTAGAGCAAGATGATGTAGAGATAGTGGTGACTAATATTGTCAACCCAGCTTCTTTTCTCAGTGGAAATCAAGGAGAAGCAGTGCACCACGATTGTCTGGACATCATTGAAGCTACCTACTCCAGCCACCCAGACTTAAAGGACACCCCTTTGGACGATGCAGAGACCTGGTTAACTGACGGGAGTAGCTACATTGCCAATGGAAAGCGGCATGCTGGGTATGCAGTGACCACCTGCAGAGAGGTAATTGAATCTAGACCCTTACCAACAGGTACCTCTGTGCAAAAGGCTGAGATAATTGCCCTGACCCATGCCTTGGAAATGGCAAAAGGAAAGAAAATAAACATCTATACAGATTCGAGGTATGCATTCGGAGTCGTACATGCACATGGAACCATCTGGAAAGAGAGGGGACTGCTGACCTCACAGGGAAAAAACATCAAACATGCACAAGAGATAATCCAGCTGCTGGAAGCAGTTCAGCTGCCTGAAAAAGTAGCAATTATGCATATTAAGGCACACCAGAGAGTGAGCTCAGAATTGGAAGAAGGAAACGAGCTGGCGGATAGACAGGCAAAAGAAGCAGCAAAAGGTGAAGTAACTACTGAAGGAGTCCTAATTCCAGATGGACAAATTTCCCTTGAAGGTAAGCCAGATTATGATAAGAGAGATAGAAAGTTAATTGAAGATCAAGGAGAGACATATAACCAGGAAAGGTGGGCCACCATTGAAAAGAAGCTGGTAATCGCCTCCAATTTATTGTGGTCACTATCAAAATCAAGGAGCAGAACGCCTGGATCCATCACTCTCGAGTTAAGAAGGCCCAGAAGCCCCTTAGAGAGTGACACCAAGAGACAATGGACTGAGACTGAAACTTACCCGGGCAAGATGGGTACATTGCGGTCGGGAGTAGTTCGTACTTTGATTTACAGAATTGTTTTGTATGTAATTATCAGTGAAGTTTTAGAATTAGAGAGTACCTTTATCCATAGCGACGCTGAATGGCCTTGGTCCCAGGCCTTTAATCAGTATACTGGATCCATGGGAGATCTTTCCGAGACGAAAGATTTAAACCTATCCACTGTAGTAATCCACGGGAATCAGGTATATGAGAAACAGGAATGGCAGGAACGGGAACTGTGGACACTTCAAGGGATCAGAGGAGAGGAAATCAAAGTAAGGTGCCAGGTCATCAATGGGACAGATCATGAGAGACCAGATGAAATTAGCATTTCAACCTCTCCTGGTGTATATGAACACCAGGAACTTTGTGATAGCCTAAATGAATCAGACTGTTGGTGTAATTTCACCTTGATACAGCCTGTAGAAGTGACTTGCATTTGGGCTCGAGATACTGTCAGATTTTCATTTAAATTCCAAATAGACACTGCACTTTTTTACAACAGCAAGACCTCATACCCACACTACGACTCACATAGTTCAGACTCAACCCAAACTTGAACCTGAAGTGTATAAAATAGGCCCCTACATAGTGAGGAATGTGGGCGAACAACAACTATTGTTCAATCCAGAATGGTCTCTGAAACGTGTTGAGTTGCTAATGCAAATTAACATCTCAAAAATCCAGCCAGCCTGCTCCTCCTTCCTAAAAACATCCTTTGAGGGCTGGACAACATAGTTACAAAGACAGGTATATCTCAGAAGCAAGATAAGAAAGGATCTAACTGGGATATTAGGAACAAGATTAGGAGTTTTAAATAGAATTGATTCAGAAATACTGATGAATAAGTTGACAACTGCAGCAGGTGACCTAATAAAATTGAAGCAGCCCTTACAGTCATCTCTATTGGCATTAAGAACCAGCCAGTGGCAGATTTCAAAAGTACTGCCAAAGTGAGAAAAAGCCAGGGACCATGACCACAAGTTAATAGTAGAAACACTTAGTGCAGTTCAAGATAATGTGTCTTTAGCTTTCAGTTGTATACAAGCACAGTTATGGATGCAGGCGACAGCAGCTCTGATCATACGGGAAGGGGGTGAAGGTAATTTTCCAGCTGAAATTTGGAAAATTGTCTGGAATAATGCGATTGATTTTGAAAGGAAGTTTCAATCCTGGTGAACCATAGTAAATTTCACCTATGATCCTGCTTCTAATGTGGCCACTGCCTTTGTGCTTACCATACGTAATGCCACTGTTTATGTTATCCATCCCATCATTGCACTAGGATTAAATCACGAAAAAACAATACTCTACCCTTCAGAACATAGAATGTGAGCACGAAAGATAAATGAAAAATGGCAAACAGTAAACTTAGAATCCTGCATTACTAGAGAACAGCTGAGATTCATTTGTGAAAGCAATACTATTAATGCCCAGGATGTGTGTTTAGACGCTGAACAGAGTATCTGCCACTTCGAAGTTCACCCAGTCACTGACCAGAAAACTGTGCTCGTATATACTGGAAGAGGGTGTGTGTGTTTGAGAACTGCCTGTGCTGCTATAAAAATTGATAGCAACGATGTTATTTTGTCTAGTAGAAATCATTCTAATTTCTGTATTTGTAATTTTGCTAAGATTATCGGGTGTGATTTTTTGTACTTGGCCCCTGTGACATCTTACCAGTTGATTAAAACCAACTATGCAATGTATCACAAGTTATCACCTACCCCTATTGGGATGAACCTTACATTAGTAAGACAATTAATTAAGCATCAGGACCTACTGGAGATCTTGAAAGAGATCCAAGAAAGTGGAAAGGAGACCCTTATTACTGTCCAACATGATACAAAAGAAATAACCCGACTTCTACAGAGAATAAAACAAAATGCAGATCATCACTGGTGAGATGTGATCTTTGGGTGGTCACCAACTGCAGAAGGAGTCCTTAATAAGTTATGTCATCCCATTGTAGTTTTGTTAATATTAGTTGGAATAAGTTTAAGATTATCTACTGTATTGCTAATTTGGAATTGTAAGATACTATGGCAAGTGGCAGTGTTAACCTCCTTATCAAATGTACATGGTAAAGCATTGAGAGACACTTATTGCCATAGGGGTTTGCATTAAGTAAAAGAATTTACTTATTTTCTAGGAAAGGGGGGAAATGAGGCATAGTAAAAACCCCAGAGTAGAAAAGAAATAAAATGTGCTTTTCTGTGTCAAGCCAAGGCCGAAAAGAAAACTGCTTCAGTGAAAGACAAGAAGATAAAGAAGGAGACAGTGAAGAAAGATAAAGGAGAGACAGGAATGCTGCGGGAACAGGGCAGAGACACAAGAAATTCCTTCTGATAGAAAGAACTAGCAGCAAAAGTCACTGCGAAATTCATAAAAATGAATATGTATGAGCCTATTGTAAAATTGTATGCATATGCATTTGTAAGGGGGATAAAAGGAGTTCTGGAGTTCACAGAGGAGCGCATACCCTTTTAAAGAGAGCAATCTCCGCATGCGTCCAGCGCTGCAATAAACAACATACCGGCTTTACAACTTTCGCAAAGTTGTGGAGTTTTTTTTCTTTCTCCGCGAAACAGATCCTCCTGGAGTTGAATGAGAAGAGAGATGAGATAAGGCGAAATGGGCCGTGAGAGAAGTAAAGAAGAATCTTAGGTGGGAGGAGGTGATGGAGTGGCCTTTGGCTGGACTTTTCTTGTATAGCCATGGACAGAACCATTTTTTCCTGTGACACAGAGACTGCATTTAGGGGGAAGGCAATGGCTTGGAGCCAAGAGAGTTCAGTGTTGTTATGTGAAGGAGTGTGGGAACAGAGATGACGGGTGAGGAGGGTGGTGGTACCCCTCGATCTTCAGTGAAGGAGAAGATCTCTGTTCTTGAGACCCCTCGGCCCCAGGGGGTGAGAATTTGGGGGGGACAGTTGTCCCGAAAGTGAGAGACTGTGCTTTTTTGGAACTGACCAAAGCATCCTTAAAAGGACAACCCTTGAAGCAGCTCTGGTCCATGTTCAGTGGTGAGAGCACTGGACATGGAAGGAAGATGTCACGACGGCAGATGTACTCCGGGCGGTGCCACGAGTGACATGGAAACACACGAGGTTTCAACGGTGTTTCCAGGGGAAGCCTATGGTACAAGAAGGACTCCTCTCCTCTTGATGAACTGAGGATTGATTGTCTGAAGGGTGGTGATGGACTGAGAGCTGGTGATTTGGGGAATAGATGTATTGTATTGGGAAAATTTGGTGGGGGGAGGAGGAAATGTATTTGCAAGGTTTTCATTTTCCCTGTGTGTGTTTCTTTTTTTACATGTAGTGGTAGTGTAGTTAATAAAGTTTTCTTTCCTTTATTTCTAAGTAGAAGCCTGCTTTGCTTATTCCTGGTCACATCTCACAGCAGACACCAGGGAGAAGGTATTTTCATGGGGGCACTGGCATTGCGCCAGTGTCAAACCGTGACAGATGCATTTCTAATTTTCTCTCTACATGACCTCATTACATCCTTGTATTCTTCCTGAACTGCCTGCCCCTTCTTCCAAAGGTTGTAAACTCTTTTTTTTTTTCCCCTTTAAGTTCCAGCCAATGTTCCCTGTTCAGCCAGGTCGGTAGTCTTCCCTGCCAGATCATCTTTCAGCACACAGGGACAGCCTGCACCTTTAAGATTTCTAACTAACTATCTAATCTTCCAAACTATGCTTCTTAATAAACATGAACCAATTTCTAAACATATGGGGGTAAAAAAGAAAAAAAAATCACTACTCTTATGCATCATGTAAATATAAACCTCAATATCTTAAGAGGGGTCTCCTAGGGTGATGTTATGATGCTTGTATCCCCATCCATGTGTTCTGTTTATGCTGGATATTATGTTCTGTGCCTTCAAGACTGGCTCCAAAGAGCGAATGTTTTGTTTTGGTTTTGCTATCAGCCGCTCCCCCATGGCTGGCGGGACACACAGACAGGGCAGTACATAGTGCTGCTTTTGCTTTTTGCTTGGCTTTTCGCTTTGCTCTTGCTCTTGCTTCTGCTTTGCTCCTGCTGTGCTCTTGCTTTTTGTTTCTGCTCATGAGGTAGTTTAGCTAAGCAGTCCAAAATTTTCCTCGACTGTTTCTCCTTTCCCTTTTTTTGGACCTACTCAAACCTGCTCCGGACTGGGACCTGGGAACACTGAGAGTTTGCACCCTGTGGCCTGCAGCAGCTACCCCCAGCGCCGGAGGGACTGATAACAGAGCGACCACCCCCAAGAGAGACTTTCTGAATTTGTCATCTTTTTCAGAGCAGTGAAAGAGTGGTGTCATCCGGTATTGTTCATTTTGTGTGCTGAGGGGTGCTGTGCCTGTTAAATAAACTGTCTCTTTCCACTTGTCTCCGAGGAATCCTTCCCGAACCGGTTGGCGGGAGGGGCCCGTGTGGGTTTACTTTCTGGAGGGGTTTTCTCCCCAAATTTGCCCTAAACCAGGACAGAGGAGGAAGCAACATACTTCAGATATTATACATTACACCAACAAGAGCCTGTAGAGGCTACTGCTTAATGACTATCAGGTACTTAGCCATACCAGAACAGAAATAATTCATTTCTTTATGGGAGAGCACAAACATTTCAATTGTCTCAGAACACACAAACACAAAAAACGGGACCATGTACTACTGTTTAGATTGAATTCCAAAACTTAAAAATACATTGTCTGTGTAGCTACACATTGCAATATTTACCAGATCTTGCAATATCGGAGTGAAGCTACATACCCTTTTGCCACTGGGCGTGGATTTTGTTGCAATAGACAGTATAGCAATGTACACATAGTTTACCATCAACTGCAGGATATTCAGAGACCATATCTGGTTTATAGAAGTCATGCTGCATGTGGGTTCCACGCAACCCTGATGGAGAGAAATTGACAAAAACTGAGAAGCATTCAGTTACTTTGAGTCAGTTTGAACACATTGCTTAACACATGGAAAACAAGTAATATATGGTCTCAGTCAAGCAGGTTTTCATAGCACTTCAGGCCCTTTTAAGGTAATGTTTCACAATTCTCAATCATCTGTTACTCAAGTACAGTAGGACTGAGCATGACAAACAAGTAACAAATTATTTTCATCATTTAATCTTAAAAGTAGAGTGCTGTTATTCATCTCTAATCCACTGTCAATTTCATTGGAGAATTCCCAATAAAAAACCAGAAGCATCGTTAGTTGTTTCTTGCTGCTTCCTATAACAGGATTTTGCTAAATCAGCTCAGAACAAGAGAAGACAAAGTACAATTTTTGATATTAGTGGGATTTAATCCAGTCCTCCAGCAATCCCCAAAACCAGGGGATGGGCTTCAGAAGAGATCCAGTACCTGACTGAATGGTATTCATTTTCTCACAGGACTAACTGAATTGTTAAACCAAAAATCACAGACAAAGACTCTCTAACTAGCCAAAGTTAGAAAGTGGTATGTTTATTATGCCGGCGGGCAGCACAGGGGGGGTCATTCCCTGTCGGAACCCAGGACATTCCTCTGACTGCCCTGGAGGACTCGAGATCCTGGCAGGGGGCTCAGAGACCTTGGCATGGAGTCAAAGACACCTGTGCCTTTGATTTTAACCCATGGAAACAATTACCAACTTTGTGCGAAGAGTTACAAGCCACAAGTGTTTGAATAGAATGATAGTGAATTTATCACAGGGTGGAAAAGTAGAATTTTGGGGTTTTTAGAATGGGGATTCAAGAGGCAAGATGGAAGAATCTGGGCATGTCCTTTCTCCTTCTTCTTCTTGTCCTCCATCTTCTGCTGTGATGGTGGCACTTTTGGATTGGTTTAGGATAGACTGTCTAATACAGGTGATAGATATTGGAAAATTATTGTAAATAAAATACACCTAGTTTTTAGTATAAAAAGATAGTACCGCCCCAAGGGCAGTCAGTGTGCCTCAACCCAACCTGCTGGATAGACCTCTGCAGGTCCGAAAAAGAATGTATTAGATAAGAGAAAATAAACAACCTTGAGAACCAGAGCCGAGGAATCCCGACTTCTTCTTTGAGCGTGGGGCTGGGAAAAAAGACTTTTTAATACCTCGGGAGCCATTTCAGCAACAACAAACCCAACAGTTCCCGAAAAGCATGACTGCGCCGTACAAGGTTTTTTACCTTCTAATAATTTCCCAAAATAATACATATGCATAACCCCAGCACCTCCCATCCCTGCTTTGTATTAAAATGAAGCTATTAGTTCTTCACACATGTGCAGTTCTTCTCTCGAATTGGGTCAGTGGTCTCGAATTAGGTCAGTGGTCCCAGGGATGTAGTCAGGAACGTCTTCATCAGGTCTCTGTGACCCTCTGGCACAATCCAAGGCCCCCTGCTTCATGATGGATTGACACAGCCTCCAGGTGCTGGGCATTGTTCTACTGGTTTCAATATGTTCCTATAATGGTTCCCTTGCTTCACTTATTTCTACAAATGAGCTCATAATATGACAATTACCTTTAGCTTAAGCATCTAATAATCATTAACCTATCGTTGGTGTATCTAACTTCAATATGAATTGGTTCTAACCCTCAGCTAAAATCTTAACCCTTTAAAATCATGATTAATTCCCCACTCCTTCAAAGTTAGTAAATTCTTTTACTAATATACAGATTCTTCTTCATCTAGTAAAGCTGCACGGTAGGTGTTTCTTAAAACTGTACTATATGCCCTTGATATTGAATTTAAAGCTGCTACTTGCCGCAACCATCTCCAATTCCAAACAAGTACTGTAATAGACAAAACCAAACTAATGCCGACTAAGATAAGCAAAACAATAATTGGATGAACTAAGGTATTGAGGAAGCCGGTTGCCGTTGGAGACCACCCAACGAGCTGTCCTGGGTTGACTATATGATGCTTTTATCCCCAATCGTCTCATTTTGTTTATGCTGAATAATAAGTTTTGCACCTTTAAGACTTGTTGCGGAGAGTGAAGGGGGGAGAGAAGAAGCAGCAGTTTTTTTCAGACACTGCACTCCCTCCTACACATTCCTCCTCCTGGACTGTGTTGTCTGCGGATGGACAGACAGCGGGACAGAGCTCTCCTTCGCTTTTAGTTAGTTTTAGCTAGCTGAGGCAAAGAAGTTCCCTGGACTGTGGGTTTTTTCCCCTTTTCTTTGGACCTCTTGAAACCTGCTCTGGACTGAACACCCAGGGGAGCACCGGCAGCTCCACCTGTGGCCCACCGGGCCGGGCCTGGCCTGCAACATTTCCAGCACCGGAGGGACTGATCCGAGACTGAGTGAGCTGAGCTGCAACCTGGGGATGGGGTTTTCTCAGTTTGTCATCTCTTTTGGAGTGGCAAGGGGTTTTATTGCTTAATATTATTTAGGTTTTATTGTTTAATAAACAGTTTTTTTCCACTTTTCTCCAAGGAGGTATTTTGTCCCAGACCAGTTGGGGGAGGGGCCGATTGAATTTGCTTTCCTACCAGAGCCCCTTTGAGGATTCTCTCCCAAATTTGCTCTAAACCAGGACAGAGCACATCCCACCAATGATGGGATGGGCCTTCTTCCAATCTTTTAAATACTCTCCGTATAGTCTCTGTGTTGTGCTGTATTGTAATCAAAGTTTTCTTTCCTTCATCTTTAATTTCTTTAAGAATTCTCTTTAATTCATGATGCTTCAACAATTGGGTAACCAAAGCTAAGTTTATCCCTATAAGCACAGGTGATATTTCTTGGACAGTAGTTAAGTTCACCTTTATATGTTGGTATGATACAACTGGTGCCTGATAGGAAAAATCACATCCCTCAATTTTGACAAAGTTACAAATGCATAAGCTGAGTTTCATTCACAGTGATCTCATCCACCATTATAGTGGGGCATGCTGTTCTGCGGCAGACACAACCTTGTCCTGTATACACAAGTAAGGTTGTCTGGTTAATGATCCCATGCATTTCAAGGTGACAAATGCTTTGCTCTGTATCTAAACAAATATCTTTATCATCACTTACATTGCCTTCACATATAAACCCCAATTGTTCCCTCATTGAGCAGGGTTCTAAGTTAACAGTTCGCCACATTCCTTCGACCTTTCGTGCCCACATTCTGTGTTCAAAAGGATATAGTATGGTCCCCTCATGATTTAGCCCTAAAGGAAAAATTGGATGTATCAAGCTTACTGATGCATTGTATATGGTTAAAACCAAAGCCGTTACCATACTCGTCATGGGATCATAAGTAAAATTAACTAATACCCACAAGGATTGAAGTTCTTTTTCTGAATCCGAGGCATTATCCCAAACAACTTTACGAATTTTGGCAGGGAATATGCCTTCTTCCCCGTCTCTAATAATTGAAGCTGCCACTGATTGCATCTATAATTGTGCCTGTGTACACCCAAAAGCCAAAGAAATTTTCCCACTAGCTGTGCCTAAAGTATCAATTATCAATTGATGATCTCATTCTTCCACATTTTCCCATTCTGGTAATATTTTGGATAATTTCCACTGGCTATTACCTAATGCCAATAAGGAAGATTGTAAAGGTTGTTGCAATTTAACCATACCACCACCAAGTGCTGTCAATTTGTTCATTAATACTTCTGAATCCATTGCATTTAGAACCCCTAGTCCCGTTACGAATAATTCAGTAAGATCTTTGTCTGGACATATAAGGCATACACTTCTGCAGACAGGTAGTCCAGTCCATAAAAGCTGTCCTTAAAAATGGAGCACACTCAGGCCGAATGGCAGAGGCATTCACTTGCATTGCCATCTCTACCCATTTTTAATGACCACTTTGGATTAATTACCAATTTTTGAATTATGGCCTTCTTAACCGCATATGGTCCAATTTTGGTAATTATGGGAACCATGAGTTCTAGAGTGATTTGAGTAGTCGTGGTTTCTCTCAGTGTTGGTACTGGTTGAGTTACTTTAACCCTATCCATTCGGGGAGCAGTACAAAATTGAGTTACATTATAATCAATCTTAGAATCCTTGATGGCACAACCTTCTATTTTGACTCTAAACTCTGGGCAGTTGGTTAGGCATTTGTCACAGCATTCAGGGCCAATTTGAATAAGTTTCATGGGTTTTTTTATGAGATTCATGGAACCCATCCTGGACAAATGCATATTCACATCCCCAAGTATCTTTCCCTTCCCATGCAGTTGCATTTGTCACTCTTAGCATCTGATACAGAGACTTACGGGAGTCAGTCATAAGCTTTCCCTTGGCACTTATATATACCAGTCACATTATATGCAAGCAGTACTGCATTAGCTGTGGCTATAGTGATAATCAAAAATACCACAACTCTCCAGGCTACACCTACTTGATTATCCATTATAACTACAAACTTTCATTCTTAAACTATGCTTATCATTTTACCCATACCCTATTTATTCTCCCGAGAAAGTTTTAATTTCAGTTTGTTGTCACCCAGTATAACTTTCCAGAGTTCCTTGGAAGCCTTCTTCACTTGGGAATGATGGATCCAGGCACTTTGTTCCTTAATCTTGATTGCAGTAAAGATGGTGAGGAGCACTTGGAATGGTCCTTCCCACTGCGGTCCCAGAGTCTTCTCTGCAAAAGACTTACCATATACATAATCCCCAGGATGTACATCATGCACTGGTCCATCTAATTCTCTGCTGCGAGCCCCAGTCACATTTCTCAATTTCTCAAAGTTGTTTGTTTAAGGCCACCACATATCTGTGTAGGGTTTCTTCCCCTATTTGAGTGGGTGTTGTCCCTTCTTGAATTCCATATGGCCTTCTATACAATATTTCAAAGGGACTCAGTTATTCCTTTACTCTTGGTTTGGTCTGGATTCATAAAAATGCTAATGGAGGAGCCTGAGGCCAGGGTAACTTCGCCTCTTGTCCCAGTCTTATTATTTACTGCTTAATCAAGTGATTCATTTTGTCCACTTGACTGAGGATGATATGGAGTATGAAGTTCCCAGTCTATGCCTAGATAGTGGTTAATTTGCTGCACAATTTTTGAAATGAAATGTGCCCCCCTATCTGAAGACATTGTGGCTGGGACTCCAAAACATGGTATTATTTCTTGTAACAATGCTTTGGTTACCTTCCACGCTTTGGCAGTTCTTGTAGGGAAAGCTTCTGGCCACCCTGAAAAAGTATATGTTAGCACCAATAGGTATCAGTACCTCCCTTTCCTGGGTAGTTCTGAAAAATCAATTTGCCATTGCTGTCCAGATCCATATCGTTTTCCAATTTGCCCAAGTTTTGGTTTAGGAATATTTTTGGGATTAGTTTGGAGGCAAAGGCTAAATTGACGAGTCACCTGAATCACTGTATCTTGCAAGTTTCTGGCTAGGATTCTGTCTTTCAAGTAATTATACAAGGCATCTATTCCCAATGTGTTTTCTCATGTTCATCTTTCAGTAATGACCATAGCATGTAAAAGGGGATTACAAGCTTTCCTTTCCCTTTATCTGTAACAGCCCATCCTTCTTGATTATAACTTCCATTTTCTTTCTCAATAAGCCTTTTTTCTTTTTTACTATACCTTGGCTTACCTTCAATAGAAATTTGTCCATCTGGGATTAAGGCTGCCTCAACTGTCTCAACAATTACCTCACCTTTAGCTGCTTCTTTTGCCTTTCTGTCCGCCAGCTCATTTCCTTCCTCCAATTCAGAGCTCACTTTTTGGTGTGCCTTGATGTGCATGATGGCTACCTTTTCAGGTAGCTGGACTGCCTCCAACAGTTTTATTACCACTTGTGCATGTTTAATGCTTTTTTCTTGTGAGTTCAACAGTCCTCTTTCCTTCCAGATGGCCCCATGTGCATGGACTACCCCAAATGCATACCTCGAGTCTGTGTACATAGTGATTTTCTTTCCTTTTGCCAGCTCTAAAGCACAGGTTAAGGCAATTATTTCAGCCTTCTGTGCTGAGGTGTTGGTTGGTAATGATCCAGACTATTACCTCTCAGCTTGTGCTAACCGCATACCCAGCATGCCTTTTTCCGCTGATGACATAGCTACTTCCATCAGTAAACCAGGTCTCAGTGTCCTCGAGAGGGGTGTCCTTCAGATCTGGGCGACTGGAGTAGATAGCTTCGATAGTCTCCAGGCAGTCATGGATCACCAGTTCTCCCATACTACCAGTGAGGAAAGAAGCTGGGTTCACAATGTTAGTTACCACAATTTCTACATCATCTTGTTCCACCATTATGGCTTGGTGTTTCAGGAATCTCTGTGGGGAGAGCCAATGTCCCCCCTTTACTTCCAGCACAGCAGACACTGTGTGAGACACTAGCACAGTCATCTTCTGGCCCAGGGTGAACTTGCGTGCTTCCTGGATGTTCACCGCCACTGCCGCAACCGCTCTGAGGCATCCTGGCCATCCCTTAGCCGCTGCATCCAGCTGCTTAGAGAGGTAGGTGACTGCTCTGCGGTACAGGCCCAGATCTTGTGCTAGTATTCCCAAAGCAATTCCCTGCTTTTCGTGAGAAAACAAAAAGAATGGTTTACTCACATCTGGAAGTCCCAGGGTTGGAGCTGACATGAGGGCCTTCTTCAGTTGGCCGAAGGCTCATGTTGCTTCTTTCATCCATTGGAGGTCTCTGTTTCCTTCTGTAACCAAGGCATATAGGGGTTTGACTAACAGTCTGTAATTATAAACCCACAGCCTGCACGACTCAGTCATACCTAAAAAGGTTTTCAGTTCTTCTACTGTCTGGGACTTTGGGGTCTGGTATATTGCTTCCTTGTGATCCCATCCTAAAGTTCTTTGTCCAGCACTAACTTCATAGCCCAAATAAACAAGTGTTTGCTTCACCACCTGGGCTTTCTTCTGGGATACTTGATATCCCTGTAGTCCCAAAAAGTTTAAGAGGTTTACTGTCCACTCCATACATGCCTCTTGGGTTTTGGTAGCTATCAGAATGTCATCCACATACTGTAACAGCTATCCTTCTTCTGATGGAGCTTCCCAAGATTCTAGATCTTTTGCTAGATGTTCTCCAAATATCGTGGGGAAGTTCTTGAACCCTTGAGGCAGAACTCACCACGTGAGCTGGGTTTTGTGTCCAGTTTTGGGGTTTTTCCATTCAAATGCAAAAATTTTCTGGCTGGCCTCATGGAGAGGAAGGCAAAAGAAAGCATCCTTCAAATCTAAAACAGTAAATCATGTTAGTTCAGATGTTAAATGAGTTAACAGAGTGTAGGGGTTGGCAACCATTGGGTATAAATCCTCAGTTATCTTATTAACAGGTCTCAAATCTTGTACTTTTCGGTATGATCCATCAGGCTTTTTAACAGGTAAAATAAGAGTATTGAACTCAGACTGACACTCTTTTAATAGCCCTATCTGTAAAAAAATTTCAGTTACTGGGCTAATCCCTTCTCTGCCTTCCTTTCTCAAAGGGTACTGCTTGACCCTAACTGGTTATTTTCCTTCTTTAAGCCTAACTTGCACTGGGGGTGCATTCTTTGCTCTCCCTGGTATGTTAGAAGCTCACACCCCAGAAAATACCTCATCCATTATTTTCCTGTGAATCTCATCTTCACTTTCAATTTTAGCCTCATTGGTTATTACCACCAGGCTTAACAATTCCACATATTTTTGGTCCTTAACCTCCAAAGTAATCTCTCCATTTCTGAATATTATTTTTGCTTCTAATTGTTCCAATAAATCTCTACCCAAAAGTGCTGATGGAGCATTGGGCATATATAAAAACTTGTGAATTCCCCATTGTTTCCTAAGTTTATATTTCAATGGCCTACAAAAAGAAGCTCTTTCAGATTGGCCAGTTGCCCCCTTAACCATGACATAATAATCTGTTATTGGTATTAAAGCTTTATTTAACACCGAATATGTTGCCCCTGTGTCTATCAGAAATTCCATTTCCTTTTCCTTGTTCCCTAGTTTCATTATAACCAGAGGGTCTCCTAGGGTAAGATCCTCCAGTCCACATCAGTCTTCCTGAACATGGGCAACCACCGCCCCCCCTTTTTGATCTCCTCTTCTTTGTTCATCACTTCTTAATTCCGGGCACTGGTTCTTCCAGTGTCCAACTCTCTTGCAGAATGCACATTGATCTCTCCTTAGCCGAGGTGGTCCCTGCCTTAGTGGCCCTTGTCCACATTTCCCTTTTTCTTCTTCCCTTACTGACACTGCGTTACTGCAGTCAAAGGGAGATGCTCTTCCGGCTGCTGACTCCACGAAACCAATGCAGTCTCGAGAGGGGCCGCCCCCAGATCTGTGCGGAGACTCTCCCAGGTGACGGTGCGTACAAGGGACTCACAGCTCCTTGCAGCTGTCGGCTGTGGTGTGGGTAGCACAGCAGCAGCACAGTATGAAGAACCAAGGCAAAGGAATAGGGAGTGATCACTTGTTTGAGTTCCAAGGAAGTTTATTTCCCCAGGGGAGACAGGGACAAGTGACAATAATGGAGGGCAAAAGGACTGCTTTTAAGGAAGGGAGGGAATAAGGGGAGGACCCAACTTTTCACCAATAGGAAGGCATTAGGGCAGGGGTGCAGGGTAAGGGCTATCCAATAGAAGCCAACAAGGGGAAGGAGCAAATCTTACAATCTAATCTTACTTTGAGGAAGGGATGAAGGACGGGGAACATTCCAGAGCAAAAAGGGTGTGCTATCTTTGACTGACAAGGGTAAGACAAGGGAACAAGGAGGGTACAAGAAGACTGACAGGGAGGTTGACATACACTTGGAGGGAAAATCTTGGGGTAAACAACTCAGGACTGAACCATCAGGGAAGCCAAATGGGGTACATGGAACAAACCATTACAAACTTATAACAAGGAATATTTAAAACCTATTACAAAAGAACAAACTGTAAAATAACAGACAACCACATCTCCTCCTTTTTTCTTTTAAAATGTTAAAAAGAAGCAGGAGAGGGGTAGGAACTTAGTCTTTAAACTCAGTCTCTCAGACTTTGGTGCTTTCAGGCACGTCTTCTTCCCACCATTCTTGCTCTGTAGTGGCTGCTGCCACTATGACTTTGGAAGATGACCTGTTGGTAGCATTCGAGATAACTCTCTTTAAAATTCCAAACGCTAAAGAGACTAAAAATATGACAACTATAAAATAAACTATATCTTTTATAATGGAAAGCATCCAACCTGACAATTCCCAGTTCTTAAACAAGTCTCTGAACCAATCCTCATTTTCTTGTTTCACATCCTAGATCATGTCCTTTGTCTCATTGATGGAAGCATGGATGCTTTGGTTAAAACAACAGTTTGGAAGTTGGGGAATCATCCATGCTTTGCAGGATTGGCAGAGGAAGGCTATGAGCCACAAGTGTTGGACTCTCATGCTTGGTCAGGTGAATGTCTAGAACAAAGGAAACAATAACTCAAGGTTAAAAATGACACGCATCAGGGTTTTCAATAGGAAGTTAGGGTCCCCCTCTTTCTTTGCGGCACTTCCGTTTTGAGGCAACTGCATCATTTGTAGGGTTGTTTAGAGGGTTTGGAGGGGTTGTAGTTGGTTGGTCTTTTCTGTTAGCTGGAATATACGGCTTGACCCACTTCCGGGAGATCCATCTCACTCCAGAGGGTGTAGACACACACGCATACCCACGCCCCCAGGTTACCAGTTGAAAGGGTCCTCGGATTTCCCCAGATTCTGGGTCTCTGACTAGAACCGGCGGTTTTTCTTCCAATGGAAGCTGGCAGTGTTGATGAAAATGCTTCAGAACAGGTGGATTCAGGTCCTCTAAGGAACAATTGAGAAAGTTGATTGTGAACAGTGCTTTATATAACCTTTGCTGTGGTGCAGCCACCTGGCTATCTCCTCTTGGCGGTTGAGGACTTTTTAGAGTCTGATGAGTCCTTTCTATCACTGCCTGGACAGTGGGGGAGTGCGGTATCCCTGTCAGATGTTGGACCCCCCATTCTTGTAAAAATTCACAGAATGCCTTGGAAGTATAGGCTGGGCCGTTGTCAGTTTTGATGGTATTGGGGACCCCTAAAGTCTCAAAAACCTGTACCAGATGTTTTTGTGCATCTGCAGCTTTTTCCCCTGGGTGGCCTGAGGCAAAGTCTGCTCCCGAGAAGGTGTAAACTGAGACATGTACATAATTTAATCTTCCAAACTCTGGTAAATGAGTGATGTCTGTCTGCCACACTTCACAACGGCTGAGTCCTCTTGGGTTCACTCCTGAACCCAATGATGGTAATGAGGACTCCTGACAGTTTGGGCATGTGGCCACAATTGCCTTGGCCTGATCACGCCTTAGATGGAACTGATGGATGAGACCAGGAACATTCTGGTGGAACTGCTGATAGCTGAGTTTGGCCTGCTGGAAGATGTTGGGTAGGCCAGCTAGTTGTAATGGAGCGGCTAGGGGGTCTGCTTTACTGTTCCCCTCAGCGATGAATCTGGGGAGGTCAGTGTGTGACCTCACATGCATCACAAAAAAGGGTTGCTCCCGGTGGGAAACTAGATATACAAACTTCGAGAGCAAGCTGAAAATAACTGGGTTGGAGACCTTTTTTAAAATGGCATGGTCTGCTCTGGACACTACTCCAGCTACATAAGCTGAATCAGTAACAATATTAATCGGTTCTAGGAATTTTTCAAAGGCCCTGACGACTGCATCCAACTCAGCAACTTGAGGAGAGCCTTCTATGACCTTAATGTCTGCTTCCCACTGCTGAGTTTGAGGATCTTTCCAAGTCATAACAGACTTGTGGAACCCTCCGGATGCATCAGTAAAAATGGTCAAGGCCTTCAATGGGCGTCGACTTTGGATATCTTTTGGAATGAAATTGAATTCTGTGTTAAACAATTTGTGGCCTGGATGATGTATGGAAATTTGACCTGGATAGCTATCTAGAGTGAATTGTAAACTCTCATTCTCACAGAGCAACTGCTCCAGGGTCTCCTTGGTTAGTGTCCCTGTCGATGTTTTGATGGGGACATGGATGCATGTGAAATCACACCCCGCCAACAGTCACATTTGAGCCCTAGCTTTGGTGATCAGATGGGCCATCAGCTCTTGTAGCCATGTGATACTTTTGGACAGCTGATGACCAAGGAACACCCACTCTATAATCAAGAGGGGGTCCTTCTGGTCTTTGCCCCATTGAAAAATGAGCCCGTGAAGGTGCAGCAGCTTACCTAAGATGATAAAGTTGAAGGGAAGGCCCACCTGGCAGCAATGGCCTGTTGGCCTGCCAGCATTGACTGTACCTTCTCAAGAGCCTGCTTCACTGCCTGAGTCAAGGCCCTCGGAGAATCTAACTCCTCCCTCCCCATTAACAAGTTGAAGAGGGGAGATAGATCCTCTGTGGTGAGCCCCAGCCAGCGGGCTGGGCCTGACCCAGTTCAATGACCCATACAGTTGGTGGAGGTCTCGTAAAGTCTTCGGATTATCATTGATGAGGAGTCTCTGTGGTGTAATGGTCCTGTTTGAGATCTCAAGGCCAAGATACTTCCAGGGCGGCAGGTTTTGTACTTTGTCTTTTTGCAGCTTGAATCCAGCTGCCGACAAGGCAGTGACAGTGTCTTCAAGCGCTGCTGCAAGTACATTGTCATCAGGTGCACACACAAGCACATCGCCCATGTAATGATAAATGACACAGTCTCCTGCTCTGGCATGCACTGGGGACAGAACTCTGGCGACATACCACTGGCAGATGGAAGGAGAGCATTTGAGGCCTTGAGGCAATACTTTCCAGTGGTAGCGCTTCATGGGGGCTTCTCTGATGGAGGGCACAGAGAAAGCAAAGTGCGGAGTGTTGGCTGGGTGGAAGGGAATTTGAAAAAAGCAGTCTTTAATATCTATTACCGCCAATGACCAATTTTGGGGGAGCATTGAGGGGGACGGCATCTCTGGTTGGAAGGACCCCATGTCTTTGATGACATCATTTATCTTTCTCAAATCATGGAGGACATGCCACCTGTCTTTCCCCAGCTTTTTGATAACAAACACTGGGGAGTTCCAGGGGCTGTTGGTTTCTACAATGTGGCCCTTGGCTAATTCTTCCTCCACAATTTGAGTGAGCGCACTCAACTTTTGCTTGTTCAGCGGCCACTGTTCTACCCACACTGGTGTATCAGTAAGCCAATTCAGCTCTTCAGTGGCCGCTACTAAAAATCCTGAGGGGCCAGCAACTCCAATTTTTCCCCCCATAGGGACATGGCGTCTCTCCCCCACAGCGTAAATTTGGAATTTAAAACGAATGGACGTACAGAGGCTAATTGCCCATTCGGTTCCTCAATTTGTACAATGCTCCTGGGTCTTTTAGATAATTGGGTGCCCCCAACACCTAGAACCTCACTGGACACGCTTTGCAGCTCCCACTGTGACAGCCATTTGTGTGGAGGAATGACCTTCGCGTCTGTCCCCGTGTCCATCATCCCCTGCAGTTGGATGGAATGCCCCCCGCTCTTAAGGTCACACCACATGAGGGGCTTGTCCTCTCCCAGCACTTTGGTGAAATAAACAGAAAGGTCCAGGTCATCAAAAGAGCGTAAGGTATTGGAATGGCCTGCGCGATGACCTGGCCTTTCGGCAGGAAGGGGTGTTTTGCGGAGATAGAAGAAAAACTCCACAACTTCTGTGAAAGTTGTAAAGAGCCGGTATGTTTATTACAGTGCTGGACGCATGTGGGAATCATTCCCCTAAAATGACATGCGTACCTCTGTGAACTCCAGACCTCCTTTTATCCTCCTTACAAATGCATATGCATACAATTTCACAATAGGCTCATACATATTCATTTTACAAGTTTTGCAGTGACTTTTGCTGTTAGATTCTTCTTTATCAGAAGGAATTTCTTGTGTCCTTGTTCTGTTCTGCAGCATCTCTGTTTTTCTTTTCGCTGTCTTCTTCTTTATCTTCCTGTCTTTTACTGAAGCAGCTTTTCTCTTTGGCCTTGGCTTTACACAGAAAGGCACTTTTCACCCTTTTTTACTCTGGGGGTTTTTACTATGCCTCATTTCCCCCCTTTCCTAGAAAATAAGTAAATTCTTTTACTTAATGCAAACCCCTATGGCAATAAGTGTCCCTCAATGCTTTACCATGTACATTTGATAAGGAGGTTAACACTGCCACTTGCCATAGTATCTTACAATTCCAAATTAGTAATATAGTAGATAAACTTATTCCAACTAATATTAACAAAACTACAATGGGATGACATAACTTATTAAGGATTCCCTCTGCAGTTGGTGACCATCCAAAGATCACATCCCACCAGTGATGATCTGCATTTTGTTTTATTCTCTGTAGAAGTCGGGTTATTTCTTTTGTATCATGTTGGACAGTAATAAGGGTCTCCTTTCCACTTTCTTGGATCTCTTTCAAGATCTCCAGTAGGTCCTGATGCTTAATTAATTGTCTTACTAATGTAAGGTTCATCCCAATAGGGGTAGGTGATAACTTGTGATACATTGCATAGTTGGTTTTAATCAACTGGTAAGATGTCACAGGGGCCAAGTACGAAAAATCACACCCGATAATCTTAACAAAGTTACAAATACAGAAATTAAATTGATTTCTACTAGACAAAGTAACATCATTGCTATCAATTTTTACAGTAGTACAGGCAGTTCTCAAGCAGACCCATCTTCTTCCAGTATATACGAGCACAGTTTTCTGGTCAGTGACTGGGTGAACTTCGAAGTGGCAGATACTCTGTTCAGCGTCTAAACACACATCCTGGGCATTAATAGTATTGCTTTCACAAATGAATCTCAGCTGTTCTCTAGTAATGCAGGATTCTAAGTTTACTGTTTGCCACTTTTCATTTATCTTTTGTGCTCACACTCTATGTTCTGAAGGGTAGAGTATTGTTTTTTCGTGGTTTAATCCTAGTGCAATGATGGGATGGATAACATAAACAGTGGCGTTACGTATGGTAAGCACAAAGGCAGTGGCCACATTAGAAGCAGGATCATAGGTGAAATTTACCATAGTCCACCAGGATTGAAACTTCCATTCAAAAAAGATCACATTATCCCAGACAATTTTCTGAATTTCAGCTGGAAAATTACCTTCACCCCCTTCCCGTATGATCAGAGCTGCTGTTGCCTGCATCCATAACTGTGCTTGTATACAACTGAAAGCTAAAGATACATTATCTTGAACTGTACTAAGTGCTTCTACTATTAACTTGTGGTCTTGGTCCCTGGCCTTTCCTCACTCTGGCAGTACTCTTGAAATCTGCCACTGGCTAGTTCCTAATGCTAGAGATGACTGTAAGTGCTGCTTCAATTTTATTAGGCCCCTTGCTGCAGTTGTCACCTTATTCATCAGTATTTCTGAATCAATTCCATTTAAAACTCCTAATCCTGTCTCTAATATCCCAGTTAGATCCTTTTTTATCCTGGTCCTGAGATATACCTGTCTTTGTAACCACGTTGTCCAGCCCTCAAAGGATGTTTTTAGGAAGGAGGAGCAGGCTGGCTGGATTTTTGAGATGTTAATTTGTATGAGTAACTCAACACGTTTCAGAGACCATTCTGGATTGAACAATAGTTGTTGTTCACCTACATTCCTCACTACGTAGGGGCTTATTTCATGCACTTCAGGTTCAAGTTTGGGTTGAGTCTGAACTATGTGAGTCGTAGTGTGGGTATGAGGTCTTGCTGTTGTAAAAAAGTGCAGTGTCTATTTGAAATTTAAATGAAAATCTGATAGTATCTCGAGCCCAAATGCAAGTCACTTCTACAGGCTGTATCAAGGTGAAATTACACCAACAGCCTGATTCACTCAGGCTATCACAAACTTCCTGGTGTTCGTAGACACCAGGAGAGGTTGAAACACTAATTTCATCTGGTCTCTCATAAGCTGTCCCCTTGATGACCCGGCACCCTACTTTGATTTCCTCTCCTCTGATCCCCTGAAGTGTCCACAGTTCCTGTTCTTGCCATTCCTGCTTCTCATATACCTGATTCTTGTGGATTACTACAGTAGATAGGTTTAAATCTTTCATCTCGGAAAGATCTCCCATGGATCCAGTATACTGATTAAAAGCCTGGGACCAAGGCCATTCAGCATCGCTATGGATAAAGGTACTCTCTAACTTTAAAACTTAAATTATAACTACATACAAAACAATTCTGTAAATCAAAGTACGAACTACTCCCGACCGCAATGTACCCATTTTCCTGGGTAAGTTTTAGTCTCAGTCCATTGTCTCCTGGTGTCACTCTCCAAGGGGCTTCCGGGGTCTTCTTCACTCGAGAGTGATGGATCCAGGCGTTCTGCTCCTTGATCTTGATTGCGGTGAAGGTGGTGAGAAGTACTTGCAGTGGTCCAGTGGTCCCTCCCACTGTGGTTCTAAAGTCTCTTCTGCAAGACGCTTAACATATACATAATCTCCAGACTGTATGTTATGTACTGGTCTATCTAGCTCCCTGCTCCGAGCTCCAGACACGCGTTTCTTAGTTTCTCTGAACTGCTTGCTTAAAGCCACCATGTAGGTGGCCAGTGTTGCCTACCCAATGTGGGTGGACATTCTCTTTTGTATTCCATATGGTCTTCCATAAAGCATTTCAAAAGGATTCAGCTTTCCTTTAGCCTAAGGTTTAGTTCGAATTTGCAGTAGTGCCAGTGGAAGAGCTTGGGGCCAGGGTAGATTAACTTCCTGCCCCAGTCTTACAATCTGCTGCTTAATCAAATGATTCATTTTTTCTGCTTGGTTGCTTGATTGGGGCAGTATGGAGTGTGAAGTCTCCAATCTATGCCCAGGTGGCCACTAATCTGTTGTACTATTTTGGAAATGAAATGTGATCCTCTATCTGAGGTTATTATGGCTGGAACTCTGAAGCGTGGTATTGTTTCCTCATAATAATACTCTGGTCACCTCTCGAGCTTTGACAGTTCTGGTGGGGAATGCTTCTGGCCACCCCGAAAATATATCTGTCAATACCAGTAAATACCGGTACCCCCCTTTCCTTGGGAGTTCTGAAAAGTCAATTTGCCACTGCTGTCTAGGCCCATGGCCTCTCCCAATCTGTTTGGCCTGGGGGTATTCTGGGGTTAGTCTCGAGGCAAGGATCACACTGTCAGTTTACCTGAGTAATAGTGGCATATAAATTCCTGACAACGATTCTTTCAATGTGTGTTCTAGAAAGCCTGTGGAAACTACTATTTCCAAGCCAACACTTCATTTCAATGTACTCTGTATCACTGGCAGCCTTGGTCATCTTGGGAAAGGAGCCGCACTTTATAAAAGCTTTTAAGTAGTTAGACCCCAGTGTGTTTTCCAGTGCTCCTTCACTAGTGACTACAAAAATGGGAAGGGATTACTAGCTCTCTTTCAGTGGTAGCCCACCCCTTGTGGTTGTATGTCTCTTTTGATTAGTATTATATTCTGGCTTACCTTCGAGGGAGATCTGTCCATAATTACCTCACCTTTTGCTGCTTTCTTTGCCTCTCCATCTGCCAGCTCATTTCTTTCCTCTAATTCTGAGCTCACTCTCTGGTGTGCCTTAATATGCCTTTTCAGGCAGCTGAACTGCTTCCAGCAGCCGGATTGTCTCTTCTTTCCTTGTGAGGTTAGCAGTCCCCTCTCTTTCCAGATGGCTCCGTGTGCATGTATGACTCTGAATGCACTTTGAGTCTGTATGAGTGTTTATTTTCTTTTGCTTTTGCTGTTTCTAAGGCATGGGTCAATGCGTTTATCTTAGTGCAGAGGTACCTCTTGGCAAGGGTCTAGACTCTATTGCCTCTCTTCAGGTAGTCACTGTGTACTTAGTGTGTCGCTTTCTACTGGCAATGTAGCTGCTCCTGTCAGCGAACCAGATCTCTGCATCGTCCAGAGGAGTGTCTTTCAAGTCTGGGCACCTGGAGTAGGTAGCTTCAATGGTGTCTAGGCAATCGTGGTGTACTGCTTCTCCTTGATTTCCACTGAGAAAATAAGCTAGGTTGACAATATTAGTCACTACTATCTCTACATCATCTTGCTCTAACATGATGGCCTGGTATTCCAGGAACCTCTGTCGTGAGAGCCAGTGGCTGCCCTTTACTGTCAGTACTGTGGACACTGTGTGGGACACCAGCACAGTCATTTTTGTCTCAGGGTAAACTTGGGTGCCCCTTGAATATTCAGCATGATTGCTGCTACAGTTCTGAGGCAACCTGGCCATCTTTTGGCTGTTGCATCTAGTTGCTTAGAGAAGTAAGCAACTGCTCTCTGGTATGGACCCAAGTCCTGAGCCAGTATTCCCAGGGCAATCCCTTGTCTTTCATGGGAAAATAGAAAGAATGGTTTACTCACATCTGGAAGTTTCAAAGCTGGAGCTGACATGAGGGCACTCTTTAGCTGGTGAAAGGCCCGTGTGTTTTCTTCTGTCCACTGGAGATCTCTGCTTTCATTGGCAATAAGAGTATAGAGGTGTTTGACGAGCAGTCCATAATTATAAACTCACAGCTGGCACTACCTTGCCATGCTTAAGAAGGTTCAGAGTTCCTTCATTGTCTGGGGTTTTGGGGTTTGGCATATGGCTTCCCTGCCCTAAAGTCCGTTGCCCAGCACTCACCTCGTACCCCAGGTAGATTACTTTCTGTTTCAGTACCTGGGCCTTTCCTTTGATACTCTGTATCCTTGGAGTCCTAGGAAATTTGAAAGGCTTACCGTCTAGGCCACACATGCTTCCCGAGTGGCTACTAGAAGATCTTCTACATACTGCAGCATCTTCCATTCTTCTTGAGGAGCTCCCTGGGACTTTGGGTTTCTGCAAGTTGTTCCTCAATTGGGGTGGCGGAATTTCTGAAGCCTTCAGGCACATGGACCATGTGAGCTGTGTCATTTGGATGCAAAAATTTTCTGGCTGGCTTCGTGGATAGGGAGGCAAAAAAAGGCATCTTTCAAGTCTAAAACAGTGAACCAGGTTAGCTCAGGTGTTAAACAAGTTAGTAAAGTATATGGATTTACTATCACAGGGTATAAATTCTTTGTTATCTTATTGACAGCCCTCAATCCAGTACTATCAATTATTGGGCTGATTCCTTCCCTGTCTTCCTTTTGAGGGGGTGCTGCTCAATTCCCACTGGTTGTGTTCTTTTCTTTAAGCTTGATTACTATGGGGGGGCATTTTCACGCTCCTTAGTACGGCAGAAGCCCATACCCCCAAAAATACTTACTTACTTATTCTAATATCTCTCTACTAATGTCCTTCCTAATTTCAATGGCTGTTAATGTTAAGCTTAACATGTTTATATAATTTGCCTCCAGAGTAACCTCCTCATTTGAGAATGTTTAGTGAACATATACAAAAGCTTCTAAGTATACATGTTACTTTAAAGATTTTACAAAGGTATGCCTTCTCAGACTGGCCAGCTGTTCCCCACACTACAACATACACATTCTCTACAGGTACTAAAGCTTTATTTAAAACTGAATATATGGCCCCTGTATCAACTAAAATTCCACCCTTTTTCTTCTCCCCCCACCCCAGCTTCTTCAGTTGTGTGCAGCTATTTGTTAATTACCCCAGATCCAATGATGCATCACATCCCTTAAGCGCTCTAGGAATTCAGATGAAATCTCAGAAGGCCCCTGCTTGGGGAAATATAAGGCAGACCAATTTATGATTTTTTTGGAATGGTTCTTCCCACTCTTGTTGCTATCTAGTCTTGATAATCTGCTGATATCTTAGCAATCTTTTCTCATGCCTCTAAATCAAGAGTGGTAAATAGAACTTTAATCATTAATTTCTCTTTTTCTGGTCCTACTGCCTCTCGCAGTAGGGGCTTGCTTCCTTGGATTGCCAAGGGGGGGGTGGATGTGAATGGATATACTTTTGGAGCCTGAGTCCTCTCCCCTTTTGGGGAGGTCATCTTTACCCTTCCTTCCTCACCTTAGGAAGAGGGTTTTTTTTTTTTTAACAGATCATGAGTACTCATTTTATGAACTATAATCACTTTGTATTTCAGCATGATAATCTTTGTCTGACTTCATACATTGCTATCTTATGCTGCATGCTGAACATCACGTTTGATTTGCCTTCTCTTTACTTTGTTTTCCTTTTCAAGGGCCAAGATCCCACAGTCCCTTTGCCATTCTGGGTGATTTCTGAAAACAAAAAAACATATTAGCATACAAAACCTCATCTCATTTACCTTCCTATTTTAAAACAGTATTAACTGCAACGAGGTATTATAAACCTTTTTATTTTCTGAGCTGCCCCTACTGGCAGCTTTGTTCCAGTGGGCCCTCTCCCAAAAGGGGCTAGTTCAGGAACCTCTTTGCTCTGGTCAGTTCTTATTATTTCCTTCTCCTTATGCTATCTTGTTTCTCCCCAAGCCCTACAGTGTCTCTTCTCAGTTTTTCCCTCACACACAGATCTCCAGGTGGCAGATATCAGATGTGATTACTCACACACAAGCTTTTTAAGATTTTAGGTTCTGAATCAGCTTGAGCAGAAAACTTTAATTTATACTCGGGGCATGTGCCCTGACGTTCTTTAGAACAGCACGACCAACGTCCCTCACAAGCACCGTACTGCAGTGTGCCAACTTCTTGATGCATCAGAAGCTCTCAGAAATCCTTGTAGAGGCAGGCTATTCCGTTCAGAGTTCCACAGGGAACTCCAAATCTCTACTGCCTTGTAAAAGGCTGTGCTTGTTACAGCAAAAACTCTGATATGCCTGCAAACAGAGACACATACACACATCCCCCCTTATCTCAAGTTCACTAGAGCCAGGGCTTGGATTACTGTGGGGGGGGGAATTCTTGGAATTCCTTTAATTTGCTTTACCACAGTTAAACACAAATCACCATATCATAGTTCTTCTGTGTAAAATGCCACTCTTGTTGCAAACAAGATCTTAAAATCCCCGCAAACGCAAATACTACTATATGGGGGAAGAACCACACAAAATCACTGGGAAAGAGCATATCTCCTCTCGAAGTGCCCACTTTTCCCAAAACAACAAAGCATACAATAATTCAGCATTTACTCACATCAGCTTTCTCTGGACACAATCAAAATAACAGCACACAGCAAAATTCCAGAGACTAAGCCCAAACTCCAGGGGCAGAGAAATTCCCTGAGCTTGTACTCACAGTTAAAATGTGCCAAATTTACACAAATCACCACATTTAAACACAATAAATATCTTCACTACTGTCCAACGTCTCTCCGCTTGTTCCACTTCTCCGCGGGGCACTCCCTGCCCCCACAGCCTGCCTCAGCCGGCGCCTCAAGCCTCACTCGGCCGCTTCAGACACGGGTAGAACTCACCCCCCCCCTGCGCCACGGGTGAGCTCACTTGTTCGCTCTCTATTTCACGTGCCACACACTTGCACGATTACAGACACATTAACATTAATCACACACCGTATTAACCATACGATGATACAGTGTCCGGACACCACACACACACACACACACACACACTCCTGCCCTATCAGGAGTGCTTTCTTACACATACACACACACACACTCCTGCCCCATCAGGAGTGCTTTCTTAGCCGCCCCATTGGCAGAGACACACACACACACTCCTGCTCTATCGGGAGTGAACATTTCCCACACACGGGTCCACTTGACCCTCCCTGGGTCGCTACGGCCACCCTATCAGCAGTGGAACCCCTTTCCCCGTTAGCTGCTCCTCTGCCGCGCTATCGGCTGCGACCACGGGCCCCGCACTCAGACGTCTCTGAGTGACTTACTCAGCCATCCTATAATTCACCTTTTCCTCCCCCCTGGGGCCCCTCTTAATACATACCGTATCCTCCGCAGCCGGCAGGTCCTTGTCTGTCCTCGCAGGTGGCAAGCCGAGACGAGCGGAGCCCCTCCAGGAAAATCCTGGGGCGCGCCTTGGAGGTCCGTTTATCCCTTCTGCCCCTGCGGGGACAGAGAACTCCTAGCCTGGCTCGCCAAAATGTTTTGCGGAGATAGAAGAAAAACTCCACAACTTCTGTGGAAGTTGTAAAGAGCCGGTATGTTTATTACAGCGCTGGACGCATGTGGGAATCATTCCCCTAAAATGACATGCGTACCTCTGTGAACTCCAGACCTCCTTTTATCCTCCTTACAAATGCATATGCATACAATTTCACAATAGGCTCATACATATTCATTTTACAAGTTTCGCAGTGACTTTTGCTGTTAGATTCTTCTTTATCAGAAGGAATTTCTTGTGTCCTTGTTCTGTTCTGCAGGATCTCTGTTTTTCTTTTCGCTGTCTTCTTCTTTATCTTCTTGTCTTTTACTGAAGCAGCTTTTCTCTTTGGCCTTGGCTTTACACAGAAAGGCACTTTTCACCCTTTTTTACTCTGGGGGTTTTTACTATGCCTCGGGGGGGGGGGGGTTGACACAGCGTGCCATGAGACTGAATTGCTCAGGATTGAGTGACAGGATCCCTGGGGCCATTTCAGTTTCAAAGGGAGTGGGCTTGGTGTCCCCAACAACAATGTACTTGCAGTTTAGAGATTTAATGCGCCTGTGTTCCTCCACCTGCTCGATATGAGAAATGAGTCTGGGTTCTGCGGCAACAACATGCCAGTCCTGATTGAGAAAAAACATAGAGTCAGTAAGTTTGAGCCGGTAAGGATGTCTATTATTGTCGGTGGTAACACAGCCACCAGCAATACCACTAGCAACTCTTTTGTGGTCTGCCCAATTTTTATCGATGTGCAGGGCACTTAGGTTTTTTTTGGAGGCTGGGAAGCTTCCCCTTTCCCTGCCCCTGCCCCTCCCCTATCTGGTGGTGCCCTTCCTATGAAGGGGCATTGACTTATAAAATGTTCTTCTTGATGGCAGTGAAAGCATCTCTTCCTAGGTGGTTGATTCCCTTGGGTAACAGCTGCTGGAGTTACAATCCGTTCTCACATGGCTGGTTTCCTCGGGGTGTCTTCTACGGTGATCATAGCTTTCTTGGTGCACTCCTCAATAAGTTGGTCCAGGGTGGGAGTTGGAGTTGAAGGGAGTGACAGGATGACTTTTCTGCAGGCTTCGTTGGTGTTGCTGGAGACTATTTCTAGTATTAACTGATCTTGTATGTCAAGGTTTTTGACTCTCTTTTCTACAGCAGCACAAATCCAATCAACAAAGTCTATAAATACCTCTGAAAAATGCTGCTTAATAGAAATATATGATTGAATTGGTTCTTTAGATGGCATGGTTAAGAAAGCTTTCTCTGCAGCATTTTTAACTTGATCTAGAACCTCCTTTGGAATTCCCCCCGCCTGTTACCATGCTTGTTCCCAATCACCCTCACCGAGCAGATTATCAAGGGTTATATAATTTTCCTCTGCATCAGTGGAGCATTCAGGGTTCCGCAGAAGCTGTGGAAGGAGGTCCCCTACCAATATCTTCCACGGGCATTCCCGCAATTTGTATTCAGATGAAGGGAGCAAGCAATTGAAAAGCTGTTTTAAATCTGCAGGGACCAGCATGTTTGATGTGAATGTTGCTTTTAAAAGGCCCCCTAAAAAATTCACTTTTCCAGCTAAATTCATGCTGTGCTCAGCAGAGCTCCTTAATGCTCTGAGAGGGGTTCCCATTTAGGATGCTTCCCCCCTTGCATCATAGGTGACTGGGGCTAGGAAAGGTGAATTGTTATTTTCCACCATTTCTGGTTTCCCTGGCACTGCACTCCCGGTCCCCATGTGACTGTGGGAACCAGGAAGCTGGTGGGCGGAAACTTGGGGCTGCAGGGTGGGAATCTGGGCGGCGGCAGCTGAGGAGGCAGGGATTGTCGATGACATGGCAGTGGGAGGAACAGTGGGTGGGGTAAAACTGCCAGCTGCAAAGGAAGAGGAGGAGGGACTCAGGGAGTGGAAAGGATCAAGGCTTTGGGCGGGAAGAAAGGGATTCTGGGATGAAGAAGCCCCTGCCATGGGGTGGCAGCCATTTCATGGTGCTTCTTGGAACTCAGAACTAGGGTTCTTAACAGGGACAAAGGGATTGGAATGAGGGTTTGGGGTGAGGTCCCTGACAGTGTGGCCAGCACTGTCTGGGCTAGGGTGCCGAGGGGGCATTGGGGAGCGGGTTGTTTATTAACTGCCTTTTCTTTCACTTTTAACAAATCCCAAATCAATAAAAACAATTGCATAAATCCCTCTTGAACGGAGGAGTCACCCTTCTTTTTTAAATCAGTCTGCTAAGGAAGGCAGGAGCCTCCCCTGAAATGGAAAATGTAAACCCTCTCCCTCTGAATTATATAATTTTGAAATTAAAAGGCTCTCAGGCAAAGATATGGGAATAGGAATAACAGTTCTTTACTAGGAGAGCAAAAAAAAAATACAAATACAATAGCACAAACAAAAAACCCCAAACCACTGACAGAGTCAGAATACGACCTGACATGCTGTGAGTCAGGGTGGTGGTAGTCCGATTAAATGGTGGCTGCAGTCCTCCTGGAGTGACAGATGTGGTTCTGTTGAAGCAGTGATCCTGTAGAAGGGTGTAGTTTTCCTCTGAAGGTCTAGTGGTGATTTAGATGGGCCTGGTCTTCCTCTGAGAATCCACTAGAGAAGAAAGCTGCTCCTCTGGGAATCCGGTGGGAAAAGGCTGACTGTGGTGTTCTAAATCTCTGATTATATCCAGGTAGGAATGCTTGGCTCCTCCCTCTGGGCGGAGCTTCTCACAATGGGATGATGTAATTTTTATCAGTCATGCAGTGAGACTCAATGGCCTATTAACAGAAGATTTCTCCCCAAGGGAGGATTAGTTGTGGAAGACATCAAGAAAATTGCCCATTTAACAGAAGAAAACTTCCCCACCTCTAACAGATAGGAATAGAATACACACCCCTATTTCCAACCTAAGACACCAATGCATGCGTAAACTTTCATTTTTCCTTTAGCAAACTGCCTTCTCTCAACCTACAAGTCATTTTCTACCTTATTTTCTCTGCCCTATCCAGCTGGGAAAGGAAGTGGTAGAGCAACTTGATGGGCACCTGGAGTTCAGCCAAGGTCAACCGACCAAACCCCCCAAGCCTTTTGAGATAACAGAAAGAGAAAAGGAAAAAAACCACTAGGTGCTGGGTGAATTTGGGCCTCATCACCTAGCACATTATGACTTATTAATGGTCTGATAAGGATGGGCCCCATCTCTAGTTTCCAGTAAGACGTAGAAAACAACTTTTGAATTTTCTAATTGATACAGGAGTTTAAATATGTCTTATCACCTTCACAAATGCTGTAAAATTAAACTTAAGTTTTAAAAGAAAAAGGGTCTGCCTAACAGGATTCAATGGACAAAATATTATATGTTATACTGCCAAAGTCCATTTATGGTTACCTGGGGAAAAAAAAAATAACCTCACACAACATTTGCAATTGCAGATTGTCCTAGGGTGACATTATGATGCTTGTATCCCCATTCATTTGTTCTGTTTATGCTGGATATTATGTTCTATGCCTTTAAGACTGGCTCCGAAGAGTGAAAGTTTTGTTTGGGTTTTCTTATCAGCCTGGCGGGACACAGAGACAGGGCAGTACATAGTGCTGCTTTTGCTTTTCGCTTTTGCTTTTCGCTTTGCTCTCTCGCTCTTGCTTCTGCTTTGCTTCTGCTTGCTCTTGCTTCTGCTCATTAGCTAGTTTAGCTAAACAGTGCAAATTTCTTCCTGGACTGTTTCTCCTTTCCTTTTTGGAACCAACTTGATCCTGCTCCAGACTGGGACCTGGGAACACTGAGAGTTTGCACCTTGTGGCCTGCAGCAGCTGCCCCAGCACCAGAGGGACTGATAACAGAGCGACCACCCCCAAGAGAGACTTTCTGAATGTCATCTTTTTCAGAGTGGTGTCATCTGGTATTGTTCATTCTGTGTGCTGAGGGGTGCTGTGCCTGTTCAATAAACAGGTTCTTTCCACTTGTCTCCGAGGAATCCTTCCCGAACCGGTTGGGGGGAGGGGCCGTGTGGGTTTGCTTACTGGAGGGGCCCCCCTTTGGAGATTCTCTGCTAAATTTTCCCTAAAACAGGACAAAATTTGGCACCCAATGTGGGGCTCGAGAGAGAGTGGAAAAACCCTGTTTTGAGTGCATTTTGGTTGCCATTACTCTGTGTTCGTATAAAGCAGCTAATAGCCATGCTTTTTGAATTCATAATGTCTATTGGGGTGAAGGCTTGCATGCATTTCTGGTCCCTAGGGTTTTTTGAGATCTTAATACCTCTATGGTCCCTAGGTTTATTTTCTTATCCAGAAATAGTTCTAGTATTGTCCCTAATACGTAGTTTTTACAGCAGAGGGGCAGTGACCAGAATAGCTATCCTGCTGGGCTTGGTGGTAATGATTTGTAAGAAGTTTATAAACATGCTGGGGTCTGTTCCAGGTATGAATGGTTCATGGCTATGGTTATTGTCATGGTTTGACACTGGCACAATGTACAATGCCAGCGCCCCTATGAAAAATACTTCTTCTTTGGTGTCTGCTGTGAGATGGGGCTAGGAATAAGCAAAGCAGGCTTCTAGTTTATGAATAGAGGGAACAAAAAGTTTATTAACTAAACTACAAACAAGACACACACACACACATACACACACGGACAATGAAAACATCTCTCAAAGTTCAACTCTCAGTCTATCATCACTCTATAAATACTCAATCTTCAGTCTATCAAGAGAAGTCCTTCTTGGGCTATGGTGACTTCTTCTTTTTCATGTCCAGTGCTCTCACCACATGAACATGGACTAGAGTTGCTTCAAGGGTTGTCTTTTTTAAGGATGCTTTGTCTCTTTTTAAAAAGGCACAGTCTCACCTTCGGGACATTTTTTGTCTCTCCCATATTTCTCTACTCCCTGGGGCCGGGGGGTCTCTAACGCTGAACCTTCGGGACATCTTTTGTCTCCCCCATATTTTTCTACCCCCTGGGGCCGGGGGGTCTCCAACTGAACCCTCTCGGTCCGAGCTACCGCCTCCCCCTGGATGCAGCTTCTGTGTCACAAGGAAGCATGCTTCTGTCCATGGCTGACAAAAAGCGTCCAGCAACAGCCACTTCTTATCTCTTGGCTATCTGGGGCTCTCTCACAACCCCGCATTCACAAAACACACTTGTTCATTTCCTGCTCCAGAAAGAGTCAATGCTCTGCAAGATTTTCATTGTCTAAACAGGAGTTAAAGGCTTCTACAGGCGGCCAGGCTCTTTCTCTGCTGCACCTTCCTCCCATTCTCCACAAGCCGGGCATGCTGCCAACTCCGAGGCCTCAAGGCTACAGCCCCGTACACTGAGCGCGGCTTCTGTCTCTCATCTCCCGGGGAAGGGGGGGGCTGCCCAAATTTCTCGGTGGGGCTTCTCTCCTGGGAAGACTGCCCAAGGCCTCCTGGTGCACCTCCACCCTTCCATCCCGGGGACCTTCAAGCCCCTCTCTGTCCCAAAACTCAGCTTACCTCAAAGCCACAAGTCCCCTCCCCCGCCCAGCCAGCAGGGCCGGACGGGGGAGGTATGACCAGTTCCCCAGCTAGAAAACCAAAAAGAAGTTCCCAGAAAACAGCTCTGCTTTTAACCCCTGTGTTCTCAGAAGCGTAACCAATACCCCAATAGTCAAAACAAGTGCCAATTTCAGAATCTGAACACCCATTGGCCTCTGGCCACTCTATTCCCAGAAAACCTATTTCCTGTCAACCCACCACAGTTATGCATCCAGTTTGTTAGAGGAGGAGCGGGGCATGAGACTTTTCAGCCTTTGCTTTCCTTCTTCTCCTCTGAATCTGTTGCATCACTATTGAAGAATGTTCAGTTTCCCCTGAATGTTAAAGAAACCATCGTTCTGCTATTCAATCTGGTAAGCTTCCTCTATACAGTCTGCTGCTTCTCTAGAATGAGGGCTGAGATTTCTAGACGGGCTGATGAGACCCCTGACCCAGGAGTAGACCCAGGCATGGAAAATCCTGAGTGGCGTGGGAAATGGGAGGATATGGGCCAAATCCTGAAGGAATTCTCTGACCCTATAGTCTGGGATTTTCCCCATGAACAAATTCAGAACCCAGCGGAGGTGGGGAAATACCTGAAAGAGAAGTATCAGGATGACCCTAAGGAGAAAAAGATCATTGCAGTGAGCTGGGCCTTGGCATATGCTTATCGCACTCTGTTAGATACTGTAGGGCAGCAGACAGAGGCAGGGGGGCAGGGAGATAAATCAGCAGCTCTCCCAGACACTCAGGCTACATCCAACACCCCAGGCTCGAAGCCAGCAGCCAAACCAGATAGTGACCCTAAGCCAGCAGCTAAACCAATGGCTGTTGCTACCAGCACTAGAAGTGGGAAATGCCCGGACAAGACTAATCGACCAGTGGATGATGATGATGATGATGATGATGCAGGACAAGGAACCTCAAAGCCTCCTGACATAAAATCAGGAGTCAAAGCAGCAGGTGCAAGATCAGAAGCAAATACTGAGTCCTTTTCCCTGAAGGACCTTTGTGGCCTACGGAAGGATTACACTCGACAACCTGATGAATCCATAATTAGTTGGTTAGTCTGTCTCTGGGAATGCTGCAGGTGAGGCTACAATTCTGGATGGCACTGAAGCGAGGCATTTGGGATCCCTGTCACATGAACCTGTCATCGACCAAGGAATGATGAGGGGGGCTAACACTAACAGCCTCTCGGCACGGGTCCTGGGAAGTGTAGCACAAAGATACCTGTGTGCAGATGATCTTTATATGCAGCAAACACAGTGGAAGACCATAGAGCAAGGGATCCAACGCCTGAGAGAAATGGCAGTGGCAGAGATTATCTTCTCAGATGACGTAACAACTAGGAACCCAGACTTGGTACCATGTGTGTCTCTGATGTGGCGAAAACTTGTGCGACTTGGGCCACATGAATATGCTTCTGCCTTAGACATAATGAAGAGGGATGAGAGGGATGAGACTGTGCTGGATATGGCAAGGAAGCTCCGAGCATATGCAGACTCTGTGCATGGCCCAACACATGCCAGAATCGCAGCAGTAGAAACATGTCTGCAGAAATTAGAGGACAAGATAGAGGAGAACCACAAGAAGCTCAGAGAGGAGATTAAAGAAGACCTTCTCCAAATCTCAACAGTACAGATCAGAGGTTCTGGTATCCAAGGCAGACATTTCCCAGATGGCGAGAGAAGGTACACCCCACGAGCTGAGTTGTGGTTCTACCTGCATGATTGTGGAGAAAACATGAGGAGGTGAGATGGAAAACCTACTGCTGCTCTGGCACGACGGGTGCGTGAATTGAAGGAAGACAGGGCTGAGAGAGGGAATTCCACCAAAAGGAAAGCAGCTCCAGTTGCCCGTAGCCGAACTGCCAGGTATGAAGATGATGACATGTCCGATCCCCTTGAAGGAACATCCAAGACATATGCCCAGGGAAAGAAGGATAACCAGGCTTAGAGGGGCCCTGCCTCTAGCCAGGCAGAGGCTTGGGAAAATTGTGTTTTCTGGTCTGTGTGGATTCATTGGCCTGGCACATCTGAACCACAAGAGTATAAAGCTTTGGTTGATACTGGTGCTCAATGTACATTAATTCTGTTGAGACATGTGGGGACAGTCTGTTTCTATTGCTGGTATGACAGGGGGATCCCAGGATTTCACTTTAGTGGAAGCTGATGTGAGCCTAACTAGAAATGAGTGGAAGAAACACCCTATTGTGACTGGCCCAGAGGCCCCATGTATTTTGGGCATAGACTACCTTCGAACTGGGTATTTCAAAGACCCAAAAGGACTCAGGTGGGCATTTGGGATAGCAGCTGTAGTGACAGAGGGCATCCAGCAGTTGAATACCTTGCCTGGACTGTCTGAGAATCCATCTGCAGTAGGACTCCTGACGGGAGAAGAGCAACAGGTGTCAATTGCCGCTTCCATAGTGCATCAACGACAGTATAGAACCACTTGAGATGCTGTGATCCCCATCCATAAGATGATCCGAGAGCTGGAGAGCCAAGGGGTGGTCAGCAAGATCCACTCACCCTTCAACAGCCCCATTTGGCCTGTGCATAAATCTGAAGGAGAATGGAGATTGACTGTGGACTATCGTGCATTGAATGAAGTGACTCCACCACTGAGCACTGCCATGCCAGATATATTAGAGCTCCAGTACGAGCTTGAGTCCAAGGCAGCGAAGTGGTATGCCACTATAGACATTGCCAATGCATTTTTGTCCATTCCTCTGGCAGCATAATGCAGGCCTCAGTTTGCTTTCACATGGAGGGGCGTGCAGTATACCTGGAACCGACTGCCCAGGGGTGGAAGCACAGTCCTACCATTTGCCATGGACTGATCCAAATTGCACTAGAAAAGGGTGAGGCTCCAGAACACCTGCAGTATATTGATGACATCATTGTATGGGGGAACACAGCCACGGAAGTGTTTGAGAAAGGAAAGAAAATCATCCAAATCCTCCTGGGAGCTGGTTTTGCCATTAAAAAGAGCAAAGTAAAGGGACCAGCTTGTGAGATTCAGTTCCTAGGAGTGAAGTGGCAAGATGGACGGCGTCAGATTCCTACAGATGTCATCAACAAGATCACAGCAATGTCTCCACCCACCAATAAGAAGGAGACACAAGCTTTCCTAGGTGCCATAGGCTTTTGGAGGATGCACATTCCTGAGTACAGTCAGATCATGAGCCCTCTTTACCTGGTCACCTGCAAGAAGAACAATTTCCACTGGTGCCCTGAGCAGCAACAAGCCTTTGTCCAGATAAGGCAGGAGATTGCTCATGCAGTAGCCCTTGGCCCAGTCAGGAAGGGACCAGATGTGAAGAACATGCTCTACTCTGCAGCCGGGAACAATGGCTTGTCCTGGAGCCTTTGGCAGAAGGTGCCTGGGGAGACTCGGGGTCGACCACTGGCATTTTGGAGTCGAAGCTACAGAGGCTCTGATGCCAGCTTCATTCCCACAGAGAAGGAAATCTTTGCTGCCTATGAAGGAGTCCAAGCCGCCTCAGAGGTGATTGGTACAGAAGCGCAACTCCTCCTGGCACCCCGACTACCGGTGCTGGCGTGGATGTCCAAAGGCAAGGTTCCTTCCACTCACCATGCCACCAGTGGAGCAAGTGGATTGCTCTTATCACTCAGCACGCCCGTATAGGTAAACTTGAGACAGAGTAAAAATCCCCCAGAGTAGAAGCCCATTTTGATTTAGGTGAAATGTACATCTTTAATTCTGTAGCCTGCCTGCAAAGCCTAGGCTAAAGGGAAAACTGCTTCAGTGAAGGACAGAGATAAGGAGGAGACAGCGGGAGACAGATGAAGAGACAGAAACTGCTGTGGGAGCAGGGCAACCCGACCCAGAAATTCTTTCTGATAAAAAGAACTAGTGGCAAATGTCACTGCGAAATTCGTAAAAATGAATATGTATGAACCTATTGTGAAATTGTATGCATATGCAATTGTAAGGGGGATAAAAGGAGGTCTGGAGTTCACAGAGGTGCGCATGCCTTTTAAGGAGAGCAATCTCTGCATGCGTCCAGTGCTGTAATAAACATACCGGCTTTACAACTTTCACAGAAGTTGTGGAGTTTTCTCTCTTCCTCCGCGAAACAAACTGAATAGCCCTGGGATTCTGGACGTAATTACAAATTGACCCGAAGGTGAGAATTTTGGTGTCACAGATGAAGAACAAGAACCTGTGACACGGGCTGAAGAGGCTCCTCCATATAACCAACTGCCATCAGAGAAAATGGGCTGCGCTCTTTTCACTGACGGATCCTGTCGCATCGTAGGGATGAACCGGAAGTGGAAAGCAAGTGTATGGAGCCCCACACGACAGGTCGCAGAGGCCACTGAAGGAGAAGGTGGATCAAGCCAACTTGCGGAACTCAAAGCCGTTCAACTGGCCCTGGACATTGCAGAAAGAGAGAAGTGGCCAAAGCTCTACCTCTACACTGATTCATGGATGGTAGCCAATGCTCTGCGGGGATGGCTGGAGAGGTGGAAAGAGGCTAACTGGCAGTGTAGAGGAAAACCAATTTGGGCTGCTGATGAGTGGAAAGACATTGCTGCCAGGGTCGGCAGGCTACCTGTGAAAGTCCGCCATGTAGATACCCATGTCCCCAAGAGTAGAGCCAATGAGGAGCACCAAAACAATGAGCAGGTAGACCAGGCTGCAAAGACAGGGGTGTCCATATAGACCTAGATTAGGAACACAAGGGTGAGTTATTCCTAGCTCGATGGGCCCATGATGCCTCAGGCCATCAGGGCAGAGATGCCACCTATAAGTGGGCACAAGACCGAGGGGTGGATCTAACCATGGACAGTATTTTGCAGGTTATCCATGACTGTGAGACGTGTGCTGCCATCAAACAGGCCAAGCAAGTGAAGCCCCTATGGTACAGTGGGCGGTGGTCCAAGTACAACTATGGGGAGGCCTGGCAGATTGACTACATCACACTGCCCCGACACGCCAGGGCAAGCGCTACGTGCTGACCATGGTGGAAGTCACCACTGGATGGCTGGAAACCTACCCTGTGTCTCATGCTACTGCCCGGAACACCATCCTGGGCCTTGAAAAGCAGGTCCTTTGGAGGCATGGTACCCCTGAGAGGATTGAGTCAGACAATGGGACTCATTTCAAGGACAGCCTTATCAACACCTGGGCCAGGGAACATGGCGTTGAGTGGGTGTACCATATCCCCTACCATGCACCAGCTTCAGGAAAAGTGGAGAGGTACAATGGACTACTAAAAACCCAGTTGAAAGCCTTGGGTGAGGGATCTTTCAAAAACTGGGAGCAGCATTTAGCAAAGGCCACCTGGTTAGTTAACACCTGAGGTTCCACCAACCGAGCAGGTCCTGTCCAGTCTGAGTCCCTGAATCTAATAGATGGAGATAAAGTCCCAGTGGTACATGTCAGAGGTTTGTTGAGGAAGACTGTGTGGATCAATTCTGCCTGGAGTACAGACAAACCCATTTGTGGGGTTGTCTTTGCTCAGGGACCAGGTTGCACATGGTGGATAATGCAAAGAGATGGAACAACACGATATGTACCTCGGGGAGATCTGATTGTGGGGTGAGAATGATATGCAAATATCACTGTTTGGATGTTACTGCCATTGTCTGTACATTAAACCATACAGACATGAGATAGAAGGAAATGTGCAAGTGCTGAAGGTCTGAGCAAGTGAAAGATGGAGCTTTGAGTGAGTAAAGTGAAAGGGGGGAATCCTGCAGCTCTGTAGTATAGGGCCTGGATTCAGTGGTCTGTCACCCTGTTTTTTTAAGATTTTCTAAGCCTTCTGATGTTGACATTCTTGTAGTGAACTTTCTCACAGACTTTCTGTAAATAACTCACTGTTTTGCATTCCTTTATGGAGGAGGAGAGAGTTGATGGACTGTTGGTTTGACCAGTGTCATTGGAGAGGTGTCACTGTCACCCTCCAATCCACTGTCACTTTTGGAAAACTATAAATGTTGGAGTCAGAAAATAAACTTCCCTTTTTTCTTCACCTTGAGAACAGCGGTGTGAGCTTGTGTTCTTTCGTGTCCTATAGTGACATCTGGTGATCCCTCTGTTGATGTCACTGTGTTCATCACCACTCCAGATTCGCATCCCACAGGCATCATTGGCCAATGGAGTGACAAATGGTCTGATTCCTTGCACATTTTGGAATGGGTTTTCCTGTCCCATCAGCCGCAGAAGATGGCAACTGCATTGTTTGAGCTGATTGCTAGCTTGATAATCAAATGCCGGCAACGGTGTTTGCAATTGATGGGCGCGGATCCCGCAGAGATCATGCTCCCGGTGCAACGGGAGGATTTTGACTGGAGCTTTGCAAACAGTGTGTCCCTGCAGAGTGCTCTGGAAAATTTTTCAGGGCAGATCATTTATCATCTGCCCAGTCATAGGCTACTGCAATATGGCGAAATCCACACAAATCTCTTTGCGGCCCAAAAATAGCCAGGAACCCATGCAAGGACCCATCATCTTCACTGACAGTTCAGGAAAAACAGGAAAGGCCATTGTTACTTGGAGGGATGGATCTGAGTGGCAGGTTCTGGAAGGTCATGAGGATGGGTCAGCCCAATTGGTTGAACTGAGGGCTGCTGTCATGGCATTTGAGAAATTTTCCCAGGAACCTTTCAACTTGGTCACGGATTCCGCCTATGTGGCTGATCTCGCACAGCGGTTGGGTCACTCGGTTTTGAAGGAAGTCAGTAATCCTGCCTTGTTTCATTTACTGAAGACCTTGTGGTGTGCCATTCAGGCCCGGGTTCATCCATTCTACTTTCTGCATGTAAGGAGTCACACCAATTTGCCGGGCTTTATAGTGGAAGGTAACGCGAGGGCTGACAAGTTGGCTAACCCAGCGTGGGTAGCGCCTCAGCCTGATACACTCGCTCAGGCCAAGGCATCGCATGGGTTTTTCCACCAAAACGCACATACCCCGCAGAAGGAGTTTCAGCTGAAGCCAACTGAGGCTCGTGACATTGTTGAGTCATGTGCTGACTGCCATGCACTTGCTCGGCCTTTGCTGGCAGGGGTAAACCCCAGAGGCCTTTGGGCCTTGGAGCTTTGGCAGACCGATGTCACCCAGATTGCCGAGTTTGGCCGGCTCAAGTATGTGCATGTCACTGTGGACACGTTCTCCTCTGTGACGTGGGGCTTCGGCTCACACTGGGGAGAAGGCCCGTGATGTCCTCGCCCACTGGAGGCAGGCCTTTGCCGTTCTGGGCATACCTTCTGCTCTGAAAACCGACAATGGTCCTGCTTACGCATCACAAAAGGTGCGGCAGTTCCTGCAGTTGTGGGGTGTCTCGCACAAGTTTGGTATCCCTCATTCTCCGACTGGTCAAGCTATTGTAGAACGCGCTCATGGCACTCTGAAGCGGGTTCTTCAAAAACAAAAAGGGGGAATGCAGGGTGAAACCCTGCACAGTCGGTTGGCAAAAGCTTTGTGCACAATCAATCATCTCACTGTGCCGCAGAACTCAAATAATCCTGTCATTTTGAATCACCATCTCTCGTTGCAGGCTGTGGACGAGGCACATCAGCCTCGAGCGAAGGTTCGGGTGCGGAATTTAGTCACCAAACAGTGGGAAGGTCCCTATGACCTTATCGCTTCGGGGCGTGGGTATGCTTGTGTATCCACAGATACTGGGGTACGCTGGGTACCTTCGAAATGTGTTCGCCCTGACCTGCGACCGCAGAGGCAGAATCCAGCTGATGAGCAAGATGGAAACCGTCACCAACCTGAAAGGCATCAAGCGGGTGAATCATTGAGTGATGACTCGGATTCAGACAATGAGAGTGATCACTCCGATGATTCCTCCGCAAATGGACACTGAACATTGTTCATGTTTTCTTTTTCACATTGTTCATTTTCTTTTCTCTTTTTCTTTTTTAAATGGAAAAGGGTGAGATGTCACCCTGGTTTTTTAAGATTTTCTAAGCCTTCTGATGTTGACATTCTTGTAGTGAACTTTCTCACAGACTTTCTGTAAATAACTCATTGTTTTGCATTCCTTTATGGAGGAGGAGAGAGTTGATGGACTGTTGGTTTGACCAGTGTCATTGGAGAGGTGTCACTGTCACCCTCCAATCCACTGTCACTTTTGGAAAACTATAAATGTTGGAGTCAGAAAATAAACTTCCCTTTTTTCTTCACCTTGAGAACAGCGGTGTGAGCTTGTGTTCTTTTGTGTCCTATAGTGACAGTGGTCCAGTGTGGGGATGTGATGAGGGCGTGATGGGTATTGCTTGTAAATTTTGGGGGAACAGATGGAAATTTTGTGTGAATAAATGCGTGATGGGTGGTAGTATGTTGATGATATGGGGATAAGGGGTGGAATGTCCTAGGGTGACGTTATGATGCTTGTATCCCCATTCATTTGTTCTGTTTATGCTGGATATTATGTTCTGTGCCTTTAAGACTGGCTCCGAAGAGTGAAAGTTTTGTTTGGGTTTTCTTATCAGCCTGGCGGGACACAGAGACAGGGCAGTACATAGTGCTGCCTTTGCTTTTTTGCTTTTGCTTTTCGCTTTGCTCTCTCACTCTTGCTTCTGCTTTGCTTCTGCTTGCTCTTGCTTCTGCTCATTAGCTAGTTTAGCTAAACAGTCTAAATTTCTTCCTGGACTGTTTCTCCTTTCCTTTTTTTGGACCTACTCGAACCTGCTCTGGACTGGGACCTGGGAAACACCGAGAGTTTGCACCTTGTGGCCTGCAGCAGCTGCCCCAGCACCGGAGGGATTGATAACAGAGCGACCACCCCCAAGAGAGACTTTCTGAATTTGTCATCTTTTTCAGAACAGTGAAAGAGTGGTGTCATCTGGTATTGTTCATTTTGTGTGCTGGGGGGTGCTGTGCCTGTTCAATAAACAGGTTCTTTCCACTTCTCTCCGAGGAATTCTTCGCGAACCGGTTGGGGGGAGGGGCCGTGTGGGTTTGCTTACTGGAGGGGCCCCCCTTTGGTGATTCTCTGCCAAATTTGCTCTAAATCAGGACACAGATCATGAAGAAAACATTTTAGGATATGATATCATTAAAGGAAAATTTTGGCAATTGCCCAACAGAAATGTTTGTTCATTTGAGCCCACAAAAACTCCATGATAGTACATTTTTTGGAAAAAAAAAAAAAAAAGTAAAATTAACCGATTAAAAATGGCTCCAATTTTACCTGTGTAGCAGACATCTCTTTGTGAAAAATCTTTCTATAGGATTTTTCCTTCTGAGAAGCTGTGGCCTCAGCACCAGACATAAACAATAGGTTATCTGCTGCTGTGGAATGCAACAGGGTGATCCGTGATCGGTCTCGTGTGGATGTTTTGGTTCAGTGACCACTCACGGCAGAGCTGGCTCTCGCTCTCTGCGGGGCCAGCTGCCTTTTTTATCATTCTTCTTTCTTTCCTATTCTTAGCTTAGCAGCTTCTGGAAACCTTCCTTTCTTTTTCCTTTTAGTATAGTTATAATATATGTATATATCATAAAATAATAAATCAAGCCTTCTAATCATAGAGTCAACGTTCTCGCCTCTTCCCTCAATCAAGAACCCTTGTGACCGCCATCACATACCTGTTTCTGCTGTAACTAATATCAAACAGTACACTATTCCTCCTGCAGCCAAAGAAAGGATAAATGAAGTAATTAAAAATTTGGAACAAAGGGGTATTATATTTAGGCCACATTCCCCATATAATTCTCCTGTTTGGCCAGTAAGAAAACCAGACAGGATCTGGTGCTTAACAATTGATTTTCAATGGCTGAATGCCAATATGGCACCACTCACTGCATCTGTCCCAAACATTGCCAGTCTCACTGCCACCCTGCCAGCAGTTATGCATAAATGGTTGGAAGTTTTAGATGCAAAAGATGTGTTCTCCATGGTCCCACTTCCAGAAGAAGATAAAGCCAAATTTGCATTCACTTGGGAAGGAACACAATGCACCTTCAATTGCCTGTCCCAAGGGTATAAGCATTCACTCAGGATAGCACACAGTGCTTTAGCTGAATTCCTTCAACAAATAGAAATCCTGGAAGGAGTACAAATCTATTAATACATTGATGATGCGTTGCTAGGAAGTGAAAAGTGCAGTAAGAAAAACAGTATGGGATATATAGCATAAATTAAATTACAAGAGGATAGAAGTGTCCTCTATTAGATGCCAAGGCCCCTCTAAAGTGGCAAAATTCCTGGAAACCTGCTGGGTTGTTGGCCAGGCTGTAAGCCCAGTAAAAACCATTACAAAATGGAATGCTATATCCACTCCTACTACTAAAAAGGAACATCAAAAGACCATGGGTACTTTGGGATACTGGAGAAATCATGTTCCTGGATTTTCTATGATAGCAAGACCCTTTGTGCTGGTTTGAAAGTAAACCAGTGGGAGAAATTAACCCCACGCAAATACCTTGAGAGAGATTTCAGATCAGAGTTACAATTTAGGTTGGTCAAGGTGGTGGTACCAATCTAATTAAGGAGTGGTTGCAGTCCTGTTGAAGTGATGGTTGCAGTCTTGTCAGAGGTGGTTGTTCTGTGGAAGGTCTGGTCCTCCTCTGGGTCCGTTGAGCGATGGTGGTATCCTCAGTCCCCAAACCCCAGATTATATACCCTCAAATCCAGGCAGGAATGCTCAGTACCTCCCCCAGGGTGGGGAGTTTCACAGTGGAATAATGTAATCCTGTAAGTCATAGAATATTTTTGGGAGCCTTTGATGGGCTTTGCAGTTGCCTATTCTGCAGGTGCCATTGAGTCCTATAGGGCCTATTTGCAGAGATGACCACCTGAAGATGGGGGGTGGTGCTGCTGCTACCTGGCTGAGTCATCGTAAAGATAAGGAAACACTACCCTGCCTCCCAGAGTTTGCCTCTGTGAAAAACAGAGTTCACTCTTTAAATTTTTTGAAAGTTTAATAAAGGATAAAAGAAGGACAAATAAGTAATCCAGCGCTGGGGTGCTTTTGGCAAATGGCCAAAGAGCACATAGGTAGCTTAAAACCATGTTCTCTATATACGGTTACATGCATATTCATTAGCCTATACATTATTCAAACATTCTTGAGAGCTTTTGATGTTACAGGGACTCCTTTCGTTTTGGCTTTACATCCTGGCTTATTTGCATGACATCCTGTAGATCAAGTCAATATATTTTATTCCTTCCCATGGTTTTATCAATTGTTTCACACTTCTCTGACAAGAGGAGTTAATGAGCTCTTCTCCAAGTCTTCTCTGGTTTTCTGGTTTGTTGTCACTGTTATCACTTGGAGAGGTCAGTCAGTGGATTGCTTTATACTGTTCTCTTAGTTACACAAAAGCTTTATAACATCTTGTTTTGCTCAAGTTTACAGTATAATACATTCATCAGCCACTATTTCTATAAGCTATACATAAATATTATATTAATTACACTATATTTCTATGAGCTATACAGTGCATACTTAAGGTGATAGATTATGCTATATTAACAAGCAGCTAAAATGAGTTATAAATTGTACCATATCTAAATACTTATGATCAATAACAACATGCAAAAGTTAATACATAAATGCAAAAGCTGTTAGGAAAATTAATCCACAAATATCAGAAGTTTATGTCCAAAAAGCAGACAAAGGAGTCCTTTTACTTTATTTGAATAAAGGGAGAGGCCATGGGGCATTCCCATGGGGTCTCTCAAATTTTTGGAGGATGCAGCCTCCTTTTTATCCTAATTTCCCGGCCGCATTTCCCTTCTCTCTTTCCCCATTGGCTGAGGTACTTGAGAGGTACAGACTTCCCGATACACCTGATACCAAAGATTTCCCTCTAATGTATAGCCATCCCTTTTAATTTTTAATTCTTATGGAATTTAGGGGTTTTTCTTCCCCATTGTTTCTTTCATCTTTCAATGTCTAATTTCATTTATCAGCAAACCTAAAGTTTATTTGTAAAGGCAAATATCTTTTTCCATTCATCAATCAGTGGGATCCTTCCCATTGTTTCTTTTATCTCCCAGTTCTAGTTTTATCTACCAGATTTGTCTAAAGACAAATCTGCTATTCCTCTCAAAGCCAATGTTATATGGTAATTTTTAACACCTCTTCCATTAAGCACCCAGCTTGTATCCTGGGCAGTTGGGTGTGCACTGGGCAGCTGTTGCAAAGGACCCACCACTAACAGTTAATCAAAAGTGATGTAGATGGGAGTAGAATACATAGTTTGGTTAGACCCCACATTGTAACACAGGACACCCTACACATTAATGAGGACAAAACAGACCTAGGAGTGGTTTGTTAGTCACAAACAGGCTTTGCAAATGCTGATAGAAGAGTTCAAAGCATATCAATCACTTGGGCCAGTCCATCCAAGTCATCCTATAACAGCTGTGAGAAACATGGATCACTATTTAAAATTTTTATAGGCATTTATTAAGGGATAAAAGGGATAAAATCCAGTGCTGGGGTGTAGCAGGCTCCGGGCCTGCTAGGGCCCCTTGGAGAGCAGAGGCTTAAAGATAGGAAATGCCAAGTCATAGCAAAGAAGCCCCTGTCTTCCGCCTTTTGGATCCCTGCTTATCTCTCTGAAACCCCATAGGTCACTTTCCCTTAACCCCAGCTATTGGACAAGTTTGGATCCCCCTATACCCTGTATAAAGGGCTGTTTTAGCCCATTCTGGTTAGAAAAGCCGTCGCTGGAACCCTTCACAGACCCCCCAATAAAACCATCCCTGTGGAACTCCAGGACGAATCTTCTCCTCTCTCTCATCTGCTTTTCGGTCTGCCTGCAGCAGTACCTTAGCAAGCAAAGAGCAGAAATCATAAAAGAGCTGATAAATCACTAAAGAGCTGATATCCTTTAGGCTTGCTACGGTTGCATGCGGCTAAGAGCGGCTTGGGTACTTGGACAGTCTGTCCCCGAAAGAGGATTGAGCTATCCGGCCTGTGCTGCCTGCTCGGGGGCGGGGCAAACTAGCCCAGCAGGAGACTGGGACACTGGGGTGCTTGGCTATTTGCCAAAAGCACACCATTAACTTAAACCGTGTTCTCTATATACCATTAAATTACAGGGGGTATGTGCATATTCATAAGAGTTTATACATATTCAAACATTCTTTTGAGTTTAGATGTTCTTTTGCTTGGTTTTAACCTTTGATTTGTCTTCATGCTATCTTGTAGATTAAACTAATATATTTTATTTCTTCTTGTGGTTCCATCCTGTTGTATTTTCACTCTCTGATAATGAAGATTAATAAATTCTTCTTTTTTTGGTGCTCTGTTTTCTGTTTCTGTTATCTTGTCTTTCAGATAAGATAGTCCCAGAATGTGGGAAATCACCTAATTATTTTACACCATTTTCTGAGTTAGTTACATGAAAAAGCATTTCAATATTTCAGTCTCTATTATGCTACAGTCTAAAATAGTATATATTACACTACTATTTATAAAAACTATATGGTGCATACACAAACTGACAGATTATGCAAAATCAAAAGCAGTAATTACAAATTGTACTATATCAAGATTTTTGTGATCAATAATAACTTGCAAAACAAAAGTTAATACATAAATGTGAAAGCCAATAACTATATTTGCTATTTATAACAATAGCTAAATTGGGTTTTGCTGAACTGTAACAGTGTTCACAGGGCTTTTCAGGTGAGGCAAGAGACAAGAATGTTGACTCCATGTTCAGAAGGCTTGATTTATTATTTTATTATATATATTACATTAAAACTACACTAAAAGAATGGAAGGAAAAGTTTCATCTCAGAAGGCTAGCTAAGCTAAGAATAGAAAAGTGATAACAAAGGCAGCTGCCTCAGACTGAGTCAGCTCTGCTGTGATTGGCCATTAATTACAAACAAGCAGATGAGACCAATCACAGATGCACCTGTTGCATTCCACAGCAGCAGATAACCATTGTTTACATTTTGTTCCTGAAGCCTCTCAGCTTCTCAGAAGGAAAAATCCTAAGAAAGGATTTTTAATGAAAAGATGTCTGCGACACTGAACATGGGACTTATGGTAATATGTTCCAGAGATGTCTACATGGACTCACATGACCATTAGTATGGTTCAGCTCCACAGCATTAAAAGATACTGAAAAAAGATACACTTGATACCAAAAGGGTTCATTCATATTTGTACTGTAACTGTGAGCTTTTAGCAGAGACACTGATTGTGAAATTTTAGCAGCAAAGACATTGTGTCCCTGAACTTTTAGCAGAGAAACAAGGCATGCAGAAACTGCTGTACCAGCAACGATGGCTGGAAGATAAAGAGAATGTGAAAAATGCGTATTTTATGATTGGCTTTTCACAAATATTAAAATGACTATTATATGTGTTATGTTAGAAAGCTATGCTATATTAATTTTCTTAAGTAGTGTGTTAAATATAGTTTTAGGTCATAACATAATGTTAAAATAGAAACTATGCTATGTAAGATACTTTTTTTAAAAGAGGACTCGCACCGAGATAGCAGCCACAGGACACCTAAATCTTTCAGAGAAAAAGAATTTATTGCTCTCTTATCGAATTCTTCCCGCCTCGCTCAGCCCTGAAGATGCCGTCAAGATTAAGAGGAAGAAGTTGACACTGACCAGACAGAATCCTTTGTTTGACTGGAATTTATGCATCATGTATGAGGTGTATGAATATGCAACAGGCTATTGCTTTTAAGGGTTAATCCTCTGTTAACGTGTGTCCTTTTTTGGGCTTATTATGCCCAGAAAGAGGTACCCAGACTGTCCGTAACTCTTTGTTTTTATTGTCTCATATTGTCCTAATCCTAATCGTCCAAATTATTATTACTCTAATTATATTACTATTTTTATAACCATTTTATTACTATTAAACTTTTAAAATTCTAAAAACAAGTGATTGGCATTTTTCACAGAGAAGACATCTGTTGCAAGAATTTAGCTACAGCCAAAACAAGGACAGAGTTGGGGAACTTGGGGAACATCAAGAGGGTTTTATGATAATAGGTAATTTTTTTTAATGATAATTGGCAAATTATGATAATATGCATGCAGTGACTGTATATGAGCAACACACTTGTAACAATCGAGGGACACTTTAGGAGGAGTTATCCCCTGTGCCACTCCAGGTGCTTGAATAAATGATGCCCTGTTTAACACTTAAATTGGTGTTAAGGAGTCTTATTCAATCATTTTCAGTAATTTGGTGACACACTGGGAAAAGGGATTACTGTCTCTGATCCCAGCTCTTAAAAAAATAGAAAAAATTAAACAGCACCCATCTGTGAAAATCCAAGGACCTTTCAATCTGTTAGCCAGTATTAAGAAGGGCAGTGCTCCACCAGATGGGATTGCACAAAGATCAGCAGTATACAACTGGTATAGAAAATGCTCTGAAATTAGTGTTTCCTCTAGAAAAGGGGTTCCAACAATCCCTAATGAGATTAACATTAGTGGATGAAAGTGTGAAAAATGAGGTTCACTCTCCTGGTAAAATTTAAAAGTTTAATAAAGGACAATAGGAGACAAAGACAATAAAGCAAAGTTTTAATGGCCGGGTGCTTGGCATTCTGCCAAGAGCACACCTGCTATTTTGGAAACACCCATTATATGCCATTTCTATTGCGTCAGCCTGTTGCATATTCATAAACAATTATGTGTATTTAAACTTTTCCCCAAACTTGTTTACTTGTTCCAATAACTGTTTAGCATGGCTTCTCAACGGTCCACCTTTTTAGAGTATGCGTATTTCTTGGCTGTGGTTTTAGTCCATTCTTATCATCACCTGCAGTTTTGGGCTTTGGTCCATACTTTCTACCGATGGTAGGTGTTGATAGTTGGCATATCAGCAGCAGGGGGTCCTCATTATACGTTCATTGGATCGTTATCCCAACCAAGCAGGCAGTTCAATTACCACAAGCATAACTATACCAGCTATTTCACTACTATGTCTATTTAATAACAGAAATAAATACTATATCTTTATAGCAAAGTTATTTTAACATTACACATATAGCATCCATTTTAATATTTGCGAAAAGCCAATATTATAATATGTATCTATAACATAACTGAAAAAACTCCAACTATTTATTGACAGAGTGCAAACACATCATGGGAAAAAATGGTGAATAAATGCTAGATATTGAACTGTCAGACCTTGCCCCCATACACCTACACTCAGACAGGAACAAAAGACCTCCAAAATGTCAGGGAAAGAAAAAAAAAATGGCTGACCACATGGCAGGGAGAAACAAAATGGCCCCTGCTTCTGTGTCAGGGAATAATAAAATAATCCAAAAGGTTCCCGCAGCAGCTCGGTGTGAGAAATTACTGCTCACTTTTTAAAATTTCTGAAGGTTTATTAAACTTTAACAAAAACATACAACAAAAGGACTAAATGAGGAAAAATTACAGTGCTGGGAGCCCCGGTGACTACCAGCTGCGTGCTCCTCTTCAAAATGGATGCTCTGCCTTTTATACTTTTAGGTCCTCCTAAAGTCTTGCCAGTCAACTCCTTCCTTGCCGTCTAGTGGTGGAGATCACTTTCTTACATCTTAATTGGAGGTCAGGTATTACTATAGTAACAAGCCAACCCTCCCCAAATGCCCCGACTACCAAGGCCATTCTGTGATGATGTGGGGGGGACGACATATTGAAGTAATATAACTATACATCTACAAAAACATCTCTTAACATACATATAATGTTCACCCCTTAATTGTGAGAGCCAAGCATCTCATTACTCATCTATAACAAGCCCCCCTTTTTCTAAGTAATTTGGCTCGAACAACAAACTCTTATTTTCGACTAGCATCTGTTGATGTGGGTGAGGACAAATGGAAGAGAAAAAATCTCAGGTTTTCTTTAGGCCCACTTATTGTTGAATTGGTTGGACAGACCAAAAGGAATCATATAGGTCTGGTATCGCTTTTTACCCCCATCTACTGTGTCTATGAGGTTGCCACCCATAGTAGGTGTATCTTAGTGGTGAGTAAAGAGGCCAACTCGGTCTTGCCCTCTAGTGCTTTTTGTTAATTGCACCTGTATTGGGTGTTGAAGGGAAAAGACAGCTGAGGAGTGATAGAGGTCTGGTATGGCTTTTTTGCCCCCACCTTACTATGCCTACAGGATTGCTGCCCACAGCAGGGCTATGGAATCTTCTCGGTGGCGAATACAGGGGCCAACCCAGTCTTGCCCTCTATTTCTTGTCTTCCTAAGCAAACCACCCCAGCACCTCTTAAGGTTGTCTGTGTACTTCCCCTCAACAGATGCTTGCAATCTCTATCTATTAAAAGAGGATAATTACATCAATAACAGGTACAGTTCAAACTTCCCACCCAAAGTATTACTTAAAACAGTTCTTGAGCTGGCTGGTGGGAGCTTCTTCTTCAGACTTCTTGGTACTTCCTTGGTTAGTTCTCTGTCTCTGCTTGAGAGTCACACAGCTGATTCAGTGGTTAGCAATACCTGAAAGGGACCTCTGCACTGAGGGGTTGGAAGCTGGTCTTGCTATGATTTGATCAGTACTTAATCTCTAGGGCTAACATTATAAATTAATGCTTTAAACTCTTCTCCTTTTGTACCCATTACTTGCATGGTATTTTTGACTCTTCCTATATCCCCTTTCAATTCTAGAAACACAAGTTGTGTGTTTTTAATTCCTGTGCTCACCAAAAATTCAAATTCTTCTTCTTGGGGACTTATTTTATTAAGGGCTCTTGATGATATTCTGTCCCCAAGAGGTAGAGCCCTTGACATCTCTAGTCTTCTACCTCCCCCTCTTTGCTCATTCTGAAAAACCTTCAGGTCCCTTTCCCTTTGGGGGCAATTTCTCCTCAAGTGTCCATTTTTCTTACAATAAAAACAAATTTGTCCTTCTCTAATGGCAGTTAACATTATTCTGGCCTTTTCTTTTGCTTTCTCTTAATCTCTCCTGATGTATACTTTCTGTGCTTCTCTTAAGAGATCCTCCAATCCCCTTTCTTGCCAACTGTCTAATTTCTCCAGTTTTCTCCGTATATCTAGCCATGCATGGGTGACAAAATATGTTTTTAGCAAGATCTGTCCATCTACTGTTTCAGGGTTGATACCTGAATATTGCCTCATATTTTTCCTCAGCCTTTCTAGCCACTCTGTTGGGATTTCTTCCCTCTTTTGTTGTTCATCAAATGCTTTGCGAGCATTTTGGCTTCTTTAATATCCCTTATAATTAGTGTTCTATATTCCTCCATGTTTTGCCTTCCCCCGGGGTCGTTGTGGTCCCAATTAGGTGGACTGTGGGCATTTTCAGGTCCCAGGAGGTCCTTGCATGTGCTCCCTTTCCCATATCCGCATCATAGCCGCCCAGATCATCTGTCTTTCCTCTGGTGTAAATAATATGGACATTATTGATTGCATTTCTTCCCATGTATAAATACTGTGGCCTAAAAATTGGTCTAACTGTTCTGCTAACACAACAGAGTCTTCTAGTAATCCTTTTAATTCTTTCTTGAACATCCTCACATCAGAGGAATTGAGTGGTACAGTTGCACACCAAATTCCTCCTTGCATCCCACCCAGTAGTACTTCTCTCAGAGGGTACAATCTCATTGCTTGGTTCTTATTCCCTGATTTGTTTTCCTCTCACTGTGTCATTCTGTTATTAATATTTTGACTGGGCCCATCAGAGGGCAAGGGAGGTGCGGTCGGTGCTAGTGGAGGAGGAGGGGGCAAATAGTCTAACGGGTTCCATTCTTTACTCTTTGCTATTTTAAATTCGCCCACCCCTGAAGGTGGACTTTCTGTTTCCCAAGAGGCAGCATAGTCACTCTCTTCTTGATTAAATGGTTTCTTAGTCTTTACATAGATGTTTAAAGCCCGACATACTCACCCTTCATCTGACTCATACCTCAGCCAGTATACATGGTCACTCCTAATTTCCCTTCTGGTCCATTCTACCATGCAGTACTGAATCATTTTGTGCTCATCTTTATCTCTGGTATTGGGGTCATATTTCCACCGGGCTAGTTTCCTTCCCAGTGGGCTATCTGGGGGTATAGCTATTGGTACTTCCTCAATTTCTACTTCTCCCCTTGGGGATTCCCTACTCATCCATAGTCCCATCCTGACTTGCTGATCACAGGCCCTGCCCCAACAAGAGCCCACCTTTCCAACCACAGGCCCTCCCGACAGAGCCCGCCTTTTCTATTGGCCAATTACAGGCTCTCCTGACAGACCCTGCCACCCAATTGGCCAACTGTAGGCTCTCTTGACAGAGCCCAACTCTCTGATCGGTTACAAAGAAAAAGTAGAAGAAAAACAAAAAAGGGAGAAAGGGAAAGAGAAAGAAGGAAAAAACCCACCTTTCTCCCTGTAAGGCTGGAACAAATTAAAAACCCTGCCTGCAGTCCTGCAGTCTAGGAAGGTCCGTGTGATTGGGTTGGCCCTTTTATTTGCTGGGGTGCGTGACTCTGAGCCCAGGCTAACTGCAGCACCAGCCAGCAGTCTGGCGTGACAGCAGCTGTAGCAGCAGAGCAGCCGCTCCGGAGTGGAGACTGGCTCTGGCAAGCTGCTACCTAGGACGACCTCCCCACGTCAGTGGTGAGAAGGCTTCGCCCTTGGCCGAAGGCAAGAAGCAGCTCCAGCCATGCACCAAGAAAGACAGAAGTCCGACAGCTGTCCGCAGCAGGGAAAGGGTTTATTGGGTGAACCGGGAAAGGCTGCAGGCAACTGCCCCCGAGGGGCGGGGCAAACAGGACTTATAAAGGGTTCCCGAGGGGAGGAACAACTCACCCTTGGGCAAATGAACATACAAGAAACAATGATCGACTTAACAGAACAACAAATGGGGGACTAGTTGGGGAGGAGAAACAACTTCTGGTCCAATCACTCCCTGCCCAGAGGAGAATGTTCTAGGTATGAGGAGTGGGCTGAGAGTGACGGACATCGCAGTTGCTGGGGAAACATAGGAGGGGTTAACAGATTGACACGAAAAAAGATACAGGAGTGGCGGGAGTCGCCTAGACAACCGGGGAATTGACAGATAACTGTGAGGGGAAAAGCGGGAAGGGAGCCTGAGGCAGAACCATTATAACAGCTAAATGGGGGAAACGGAATGAACCAACTTTACAGAACCATACATAAACGATTAACAAATTACAATCAAAACTGAAGACAAAGTGTAAAACAAAGCACACCGCAACATTTATTGTTTTGCTGCTGGGGTCTCACACCCCGGTGCCTCTCAGCGTGCTAGGGCAACTGCCGAAAGCTCCCCCCCCATGTGGGCTCCCACAGTCCCACGGCTTTTATGCTGGTGGATTATTGCAGAGAAGTCTCCACATTCCGGCGCTCCCAGGTCAGTCCTGCCAGACGCCACCACCCCTGACACCCCTGAGTCACCGTGGCCAGCCTAGTGCTGGGGCTTCGCCAAAAGGCACCGATCATCAGCCATGCCATGCACAGCCATGCCCATGCTTCCAAGCTGCCACACCGCTCCCAGACCAGTTGGCGCCACTGGAGATTATAGCGCTGGGTTTAGCTGCCGCCACTGCCACCACACCCAGTGCTGCCGCTGCTGCCACCACTCCCGCCAGGCCAGCGGGCACTGAGAGCTACTGTGTTGGGTTCCTGCCGGCCGTCACCCAAGCGGGTTCCCGTCTGAGGCCTCCGAGACCCCACACAACTAAGTTTTCCCCTACCCTCGGCAGCGCCACGCATGAGCTGCGCCCCCGTCGCCACTCCCGCCGGGCCTGTGAGTGTTGGGAGCAGCCACACCAGGTCCCCACTAGCCACCACCCACATGGCCTTCCACCTTGGCCTCCAAGACCCTGCCACTCTCACAACTGCAGTCAAGCATCCCCAAATCAGGTAGCTCTCAACCTGCCCCCCCCCCCCCCCCGGTGTTCTCAAGCACCTCCAAATCTGGTAGCTCTCAACCTGGCCCCCCCAGGTGTTCTCGAGCACCCCCCCCAGGTGTTCTCGAGCACCCCCCAAATCCGGTAACTCTCACACACACTTCAAGCACACTCTCGGACTCTCACATGCACACAAATACAAGTTTCGTCTGCTTCTTCTTCCCCCTCTTCTTTTTCGTTATTTAGTCCTCTGTTGTTCCCGGTGCTGACCTGCATTCACCGATGGTCGCAGGAGAACTCAACAGAGCTGCCAAACTTGCAGCAGGGCACGCTTCTCCTTCAAAATCTCCTACAGCCACGGAGATGAGGTTTTTATCCCAGACTATTCCCCATTGTGAGAAACGACTGCTCACTTTTTAAAATTTCTGAAGGTTTATTAAACTTTAACAAAAACATACAACAAAAGGACTAAAGGAGGAAAAATTACAGTGCTGGGAGCCCTGGTGACTACCAGCTGCATGCTCTTCTTCAAAATGGATGCTCCGTCTTTTATACTTCTAGGTCCTCCTAAAGTCTTGTCAGTCAACTCCTTCCTTGCCATCTAGTGGTGGAGATCACTTTCTTACATCTTGATTGGAGGTCAGGTATTACTATAGTAACAAGCCAACCTGCCCCAAATGCCTCAACTACCAAGGCCATTCTGTGATAACGATGGGGGGGCGGGGAGGACATATTGAAGTAATATAACTATACATCTACAAAAACTTCTCTTAACATACATATAATGTTCACCCCTTAATTGTGAGAGTACACCATCTCATTACTCATCTATAAAATTTGGACAATAAAACAGATGGGAACCTGGTGAATCTCTGATGTTGGTCTCTGCCTCACAGCAGATGAAGCTGGTGTATTTGGTGTCCTTTCTCTTCTGGATTCAGCTTTTCCGAGGTCTGGGGCCAGGACAGAACAGCTCCTTGGCTGCCGTCCACTCTCTGAGCTCAGACCAAAACCAAGCTGAACAGTTCAGGAGAATAAAAAATGCCGAAGGATTCCTGTCGCAGTCCCCAAGGCCAGGAAAAGGAAAAAACCTTCTTGACTGAGCTAACAAAGCCCAAGCTAGCTAAGTGTGCTGGTTTTGCATTAGAGCTAATTGCGCAAGTGATTTTTTTCTGAGAGAAGCCATTAAGAGCTTCCTCTGTGCTTAGCAAAACCAATTGCTAGCTATCTTTGAGAATAGTCATGTCAATAAGCCAATCAAAAGCTAGAGCTGCCTCTGTGAGATTCACATTTTAAACTGAACAAGCCCAGGAAATAGCTCTCCTACTTCCGGTGTCTGGATAAAGAAGTTCTTTCCCCTTCCTGGCCTGGTGGCCATATTGTATTTGCATTCCCCCCAGACGAAGGAAGGAATGATGAATCTGACTCCATGTTATCAGAAGGCTAATTTATTATTTTATGATACTATATTATATTAAACAATGGTATACTAAACTATACTAAAAAATACAGAAAGGATACTTACAGAAGGCTAAAAAGATAATAATGAAAACTCGTGACTCTCTCCAAAGTCCCGACACAGCTTGGCACTGATTGGCCAATGAGTGAAAACACTCACACCAGAAATCCAATGAAACAATCACCTGTGGTAAACAATCTCCAAACACATTCCACATGTGAGCACAACACAGGAGAAGCAAATGAGATAAGAATTTGTTTTCCTTTTTCTCTGAGACTTCTCAACTTCCCAGGAGAAAAATCCTGGGTGAAGGGATTTTTCAGAAAATGTGAATGTGAAATGGCCAGGCAGGGGAAGGGAGGTCACAGGGCCCCAGCCAAGGTAGAGCCGAGCCATGGCTAATAACATCTTGCCAACATTAAGCCCTGCCCTGCTGCCAGCCCAGGCTGAGCTAAGGTCCGCCCTGCCCCATCCCGGCAGGGCCAAGCCCTGCTTTGATGCAGTGCTGGCCGAGCTGAGTCCCCCCAGCCCCTCCAGTGTGGCCAGATAGGCCCGCAGTATGCTGTTGCTGAGTCCTAGCCTGGGTACTGAGATACTAACCTCCCCCCACCAGTGGCTGCTGGGCAGGGGGAGGGGAAGCCATCAGCCTGGAGATGAAATTGAATGAAGCAAGGACCAGAGACCAGCCATGCGGCCAGAGCGGCTGCCACCAATCTGGCCAGGCCCCCTGAGATCCTGGCATAGCTCCCCCCAGCGTGGCCTGAAAATACATCATTGCGAGTACTATGGCCACTACCTGGCAGAAAATCACATGACCATCTGCAGGGCCCGGGTGAGATTTTTACTCTTTTACTGCACAGATGAAACTTGCAGACCTTCAATCCTCTCTCAAGCAAGAGAAAAAAAACAAAGTGAAGACACATAAAAAACAACATGAAGATGCCAAGGTCAGTAAAGAAGGAATTAAATCCTCGATAAAAGGAGAATGAAGAGATGCTCTAATCTTAGGCTAAAATTCTTTTAAAAGCCATAATGATAGAGTATGATACACTAAAATTTCCTTGTAGTTCATAGAAAAAGCATGGGGGGATGGAGTGTTCAAACTATAGACATGAACAAAGGCACCCATGAGAAGTTTGAACAGAGAGATAAGAGTGATAAAAACTCTTTACCCCCAGGGAAAGAAGAAGATATCTGTTCCCAGAGATTAAGATAATCTCACAAATAAATGAAGAAAACCTTTACTTTTAAACAGCTCATCCTTAAAATAGTACCCCATAAGTTGACATGGCCCATAAATGCAGCTGTAACAAGGCTGCAAAAAGATAAAGAAGGACTTCACGATTGCAAATTTCCAGGCGACTGCTATTCATAGAAATTAAAAACCACGAGAAAACTGTTCCTGGTGAAGAAGTCTCCATGGCATGAAAAGAGAAACTCCTCTCCCTAAGAGAACTGATAGAGGACTATTCTAGAAGTGGTACACTGACTAAAAATCCCAAGTTTTGTCTCTTTACATCGTCAGTGAGAAAGAAAAGAGTGTGTAAAGAGGAGAGAAGTGTTCTGAAGGTTTTATTCTAATTCTTCTTATTATTTTTAATTCTAGTAATAAAGTTTTCTTTATACCCTTTAAAGTTTAAGCCTGATTTGCTCTTCTCCTAATCCTATCTCACAACAGAAAATTAATAAATCATTCTAGTGGGTGCCCTAGCAATTTTGGCCAGCACTAAACCCACCACATTATTTAGTGCATTAGCCAAGAAATCTAAAATTAGTGAACTAAAACCACTACACTAAGCAACAAAGTAACGCCTGACTGCACGGAATGAGGCTTTGACAAAAGCCTGCCCAAGAGCCCTAAGCCTCCCCCTCTCCCCTGGACCCACCTTAAAGCTACAGCAACAATTTCGGAGCATAGAGCAGATGATTAGGGAATAGAGTATCATCATAAAATCACTCCAAGACAATATATCTCAGGAGTAACGGATTAGATGAATATAACCGAAGGACCGACTAAACCTACAAAATTACAGATAGCTGTCATCCAGATATGCTGGCTTTGCAACAGCCACATAAACTTAGTCCCATACTTGATGCTCCTGCATTCACTTCAGACTGTGAAGTTAAAGATGTCTGGTTTACTGATGCCTCAGCCAAACCCACTGATGGTAAATGGAAGTACAGAGCAGTTGCTCTTAACATCGAAACAGGAATGGAAGTGGTAGAAGAAGGAATGGGAAGTGCACAGGTGGGAGAGCTGGAAGCTGTATTGCTGGCAGTAAAGGAGAAAGCAAGGACAATATATGCTGATTCTTATACAGTTTGGTCTGGTGCCACACAGTGGTTGTGTCACTGGGAAGCATTAGATTGACAAGTGAATGGAAAAGACTTTTGGCAGAAGGAAGATTGGAAATGGTTGTTTTTACAGGCTCAATCCTGACCAATCCACATAGGATGGGTCAAAGCTCATGTCAATGATCAAGCCTTACAGACTCATTGGAACAACAAGGTGGATCAGCTGACAAAAATTTAAAAAAAAAAGATCAGTTGAAGATCCTCAACAGTGGTATCAACTGGGCAAGTGGTTACATTGTAAACTGAGACATACTGGACAGGAAGCTTTAATTTCTGCAGGACAAAGTAGAGGCAGTTAATCAGAAAAATGTGTAAAGACATTTTCACACAATGTCCTCAATACCAGTTAATACTTGGACAAAATCACCCAGACCAGGTACCACCTTTTTACATCAAAAATAACAAGATATTCTGGTCTACCAGACAAATAGATTATATTGGACCTCTGAAGGCATCTAATGGTTATAAGTACATACTAACAGGAGTGGAAGTGGTCTCTGGACTGTTTGTTTCCACTAAAAACATACATATGGATGCAAAAGCTACTATTTCAGGACCCAGCAACTGGTTTTCCAGTTTCCCTGTCCCAGACTCTATAGAGAGTGACAATGGAGCACACTTCACCAGTGTGATGGTACAAGACTGGGCCAAAAGGGAAGGTATCAAATGGGTTTTCCATACACCTTATTATCTCCAAGCAAACGGGATCATGGAAAGTGCCAATGGTTTGCTAAAGTGCTACCTTAGGCCATTTGAATCTGGATGGGATAAAAGGTTACCCTGTGTTATAGCAGATAAATAACCACTATGGACCAATGGGTAGTCTTGTTTCACAAGCTTTCTTGATCCCAGTGTCCCTTAAATCAGCTCCAAATGATAAAACTGAAGCTTTCCAGGACAACCTAAACATGGGCCAAGCAGTCATGGTCAAATAACCCCAAATTGGGATTTTTCCTATGACTCTAACAGACATTCAAGGACCATTAGCCTAGGTGGCTAGTGACTAATGTCCACCAACACAAAATCAGTTCCAGATCAATATTTCCCACACTCTGAACTAAGGAAATGTTGTGGTTTGACACTGGCCTAACGCCAGGCACCCACGAAAGTCACTCGCTTGCCCTCCCCTGCTACAGCTGGGCAGAGCAGAGGAAAAATTACTGAAGGGTTCATAAGTTGACATAAGGACCATGAGAAAACACTCCAAGGGCAAAAGAGGCTCAACTTAGAAGTACAAAGTGAATTTATTACTAACAAAGACAAGGGAGGATAATGAGAAGCAAAAGAAGCCCTTAAGAACACCTTTTCTTCTCCCAATCCTTCCCTCCTTCCCACTGACTGTACAGGGAGACAGGGCATGGGTCTTTAGGTCAGTTCATCACCCGAGATCATCTTCCGCTACTCAGGGAGAGGAGTCCTTCCCCTGCTACACCATGGAGTCCCTCCCACAGGAGACAGTTCTCTGTGAACTTCTTCAGCATGTCTCCAACCTCACAAACAGCAGTCCTGTCAAAACTGCTGCAGCAGGAGTGCCTCCCATGGGCAAACAGTCCTCCCAAAACTGCTGTGGCATTGATCACTCTCCATGGGGTGCAGTCCTCCAAGGACAGGCTGCTCCAGCCTAGAAGCAGGGGCCTCCTCTCTCCACTGGGTCTTCCACTGGATCACAGCCTCCTCCAGGCATCCACCTGCACTGGCATGGGAACCTCCCCCACGGGCTGCAGGTGGATCTCTGCATCCCCTGTGGACCCATGGGCTGCAGGGGGACAGCCTGCTTCACCATGGTCTTCACCACAGCTCACAGAAGAATCTGGGCTCTAGCGCCTGGAGCACCTCCTCCTCCACTGACCCTGGTGTCACCATGTTGCTTTCCCTCACATGTTCTCACCTCTTCCTCTTCTCTGACTAGGAGCAAAAACCCATGATTTTGTTTTGATTTTCTTCTTAAATATGTCATCACAGAGGCGTTACCAACCTCTCTCATTGGCCCAGCCCTGGCCAGCAGCATGTCCATTCTCAGAGCAATCAGGGATTGGCTCTGCCAGACATGGTGGGAAGCTTCCAGCAGCTTCCCACAGGAGCCATCTTAGTTGCCCCCCTGTTACCAGAAACCAGGCTGTGCCAAACCAATACACTCCATTAGCCTTTATATCTGCGCTGATGTCATATGGTTAAGGAATATCCCTTTGGCGAATTTGGGTCAGCTAGCCTAGTTGCGTCCCCTCCCAGGATCTTGCCCACTCCACGCCCACTGATGGGGGGCAGAATGTTGAGAGACAGCACTGGAGCTGTGCCAGTGCTGCTCAGCAGTAGCCGAAACACTGGTGTGTTACCAGTACCTTTCCAGCTAACAATGCAAAGCACAACACTGTAAGGGCTGCTATGGGTAAATTAACTCTATCTCAGTCAGACCCAATGCACCCTATTTCAATTTGTACCCAGTGCTCTTTGTCCTATCACTACAGTTCCCAATGAGGAGGCACTCTCTGGTTCCCTGTAGGCCCTTCAGATACTGTAATGTCGCTCTGAGGTTTGCACACAACCATCTCTTCTCCAGACTGAACAGCCCCAACTTTCTCAGCCTGTCTTTGTAAGGGAGGTGCTCCAGTCCTATTAATCAACTTTGTGACCTGTAGGAATGTGCCCCCTGTTGACAGAGTGACCAAATTATTCTTTGTCTGCTTAAAAAGGCAAAAAGCCCAGAAGTTTCTCTCCTCAATTTGGTAAAAAGACACCTCATAGGACCATCAGGACTTCACCTCAAACCTGGGGCTGTCCAATTGGACAGAGGCCAAAAGGTCCTGCCTAGGTAATTCACTAAAAAAAAGAAGAGAACAAAGGAAATAATTGCTTTTGCGGAGTGTTTTAGCAGGAGCAAGAACCTCTTGCCCCTGGCTCGGTTTTTCTCTGAAAGGGCTTTGTTATTTTGCCTTTCATTAAAACTTTTTCTGTTTCCAACACTACCTCAGTGTTGGGGAGGATGGAACAGGAAAGCCTTATAAATATGATTGCCTGGCAAAAGATTTTGAGAATATGGAAACTATAAGCGAGATTGAAATGAAAGCAACCTTTGAGATCCCTTAGTTACTGAACAACAGGAAAACAATGGTGTGGCCGATGAAGGTAATCCCCTTTTGATGAAACAATACCCTCTGCTTGCAAGCAAGTCCAAGGGTCAGAGCAGACCCTGCCAGCTTGGCAGAAGGGGTCCAAATAGTAGTTTTTAGGGTTTAAAATGTAGCACAGTATGGTAATGTAGTGGTTCTTATAGGCTGTATGTAAATGCTATAGGATTTGTATCTTGTACTAGATTGGTTGGTGAGAATCAGAATATTCAACACAGAAGATGATTTATTGTATTGTAACGGGAACTTCACTCTCTTGTCTCTCTTACTCTCAGCTCTTAGCTCTTACTTACTTACTCTTACTCTTACCTCTTACTCTTACTCTCTCATGCTTTTAGCTCTTACCCTCTCATCCTCTCTACCCCTTTTCTTCTCTCAGGCCGGCTCCGAGCTGCGTCTGGCAGCTCCCAGCAGGGCCCCGCACCCACGCCCTTTGTAATAAACTGCAAGTTCCTGACTTGGCTTCAGACATCTCTCGTCTCCGTCTGTCCCAACCGTGCAGACCCCCCCGTCGCTCCTACACCTCAGAAGCCATCCTGCTAATTCTATGCCATTCGAGGTAGTAGCTGAGCTATCTCATGTGTGATAGGTTCTCTGAGAGCTCATAAGATCTGGCTCAAGGAGAGACATATCAGTGACCTTCTCTGGACTTGCTCCAAAAGTTCCATATCCTTTGAATTTGAAGTATTTGTATTTTATCCATCAAAAATAAAAATAATGGTACTTCTCTGCTTTACTACTTTTTATTATTTGTGGAAGATGCATTATATTTTTCTGACAATTTCATTACTATGGTCACTATCCTAAGCATAGGAAATGAAGAAGTAGGTCAAGTAATCTGAAGTAGAGGTGGCGAATCAGCAGTTCACAGAATGCAGAGTGCAAACAGTGCACTATATTCCTTGTCCTTTGTCCAGATTTTAGTTTTCTGTTCCTGCATAAACTACTAGAATCCATAGGCATAAATTGGATGATTAAAACCATAATGGAATCAGAGAGAAGTTGCAAATTGAACTATTACTAATTGAATGAGTTCTGTGCAGTAGGAAAGTGTGGTGGGTTGACGCTTGCTGGATGCCAGGCACCCACCAAAGCCTCTCTATCACTCCCCTCCACAGCTGGACAAAGGAGAGAAAATATAACAAAGGGTTCATGAGTTGACATAAGGACAGTCACTCACCAGATACCGTCATGGGTGAAACAGACTAGAATTAGAGATATTAATTGAATTTATTACTAACAAAATCAGAGCAGGTGTCTTGGTTTGAAAAGATAGGTGTTTGCTAAGAAAGGCAGGAGCCTCCCCTGGAATGGAAAATGTAAACCTCCTCCCTCCGAATTATTATAATTTTGAAATTAAAAAGGCTCTCAGGAAAAGATATGGGAATAGGAATAACAGTTCTTTAGTAGGAAAACTAAAAATACAAATTCAAGAGTACAAACAACAAAAAAAACCCCAAAAACAAAAACAACCAAAAAATCCCCCAAAAAACAAAACCAAAAAAACCAAACACTGACAGAATCAGAATATGACCTGACACCCTGTTGGTCAGGGTGTTGGTAGCAGTCCGATTAAATGGTGGCTGCAGTCCTCCTGGAGTGACAGATGTGGTTCTGTTGAAGCAGTGATCCTGTAGAAGGGTGTAGTTTTCCTCTGAAGGTCTAGTGGTGATTTAGATGGGCCTGGTCTTCCTCTGAGAATCCACTAGAGAAGAAAGCTGCTCCTCTGGGAATCCAGTGGGAAAAGGCTGACTGTGGTGTTCTAAATCTCTGATTATATCCAGGTAGGAATGCTTGGCTCCTCCCTCTGGGCGGAGCTTCTCACAATGGGATGATGTAATTTTTATCAGTCATGCAGTGAGACTCAATGGCCTATTAACAGAAGATTTCTCCCCAAGGGAGGATTGGTTGTGGAAGACATAAAGAAAATTGCCCAATTAACAGAAGATAACTTCCCCACCTCTAACAGATAGGAATAGAATACACACCCCTATTTCCAACCTAAGACAGCAGGATAATGAGAAGTAAAAGAAACACTTAAAACCACCTTCCCCCCTTTCCCCCACCCCTCCCTCCTTCTCAACTCTACTTCCTCCCCCAGTGGTGCAGGGAGACAGTATGGGGGCTATGGTCAGTTCATCACCCATGGTTTCTCCTGCTGCTCAGGGTGAGGAGTACTTCCCCTGCTCTAGCATGGGGTCCCTCCAATGGGAGACAGTTCTCCATGAACTTCTCCAATGTGAGTCCATCCCATAGCAACAGCTCACCCCACATTGCTGCAATGCAGGTAACTTACACAGGGTCAGTCCTTCAAGGACAGGCTGCTCCAGCGTGGGTCCCCCACAGGGTCACAAGTCCTACCAGCAAACCGACTCCAGTGTGGGCTCCTCTCTTCATGGATCTGCAGGTCCCTGCCAGGACCCTGCTCCAGCACAGGCATCCCAAGGGTTCACAGCCTCCTCTCAGGCATCCATCTGCTACAGCATGGGTCTCCTCAAAAGGCTGCAGGTGGATCTCCGCTCCCCCATGCCCTCCATGGGCTGCAGAGGCACAGCTGCTTCACCATGGTCTTCACCATGGGCTGCAAAGGAATCTCAGCTCCGGTGCCTCGAGCACCTCCTGTCCCTTCTCCACTGACCTGGTTGTCTGCATAGTTGTTACTCTCGCATGTTCTCATCTCACTCTTCTCTGGCCCCAATTACAAGTGCGCAATAACCTTCTTCTTAAATATGTAATCACAGAGGTGTTACCACCATTTCTAATTATCCAGGACTTGACCAGAGGCACGTCCATCTTGGAGCTGCCTGTCATTGGCTCTGACAGACATTGAGGAAGCTTCCAGCAGCTTCTGACAAAAGCCACCCCTGTACCCTCCCCACTACCAAAGGTTGGCCATAAAACCCAATACAGAAGACAGAATGTGATAAATAGTGGCCCAGAGAGAAATAACCATGCAAAAACCTGTGGATGTGACAGCCTGGTCAGAGAGCGAGAAAACAAGATTAGTTTTCTCACAGTGGACTTGTGAGACTTTTTAGGGAGTTGTAGAGAAACGATGATAACTTGTTAGTATAAACAACCTGCAGGCGGTGTTTTCCCACTCTGTTTTTCTGTCTTCTCAAGGACTGTTTGTGAGGAAGATGTTTTTGTTAATTAGCCAATCAAGTAGAATGTGCTGAATCTATCTATAAAAGAATAGAATTTTCGTATTAAAGTTGCTCTTCTGCAAACCAGCCTTCTAGTGAATCTGTGTCATTTCTTGCTCAACGGTGACAAAAACCCAGTGGTCACTTGTTTTCCTAATAAACTAATTCTTGAAAAAGAGCAATGGCAAGAACTTCTTAGCAGATTTGAAATAAAAGTACTGAGAAAAAGTTGACTTAGTTTCTGAATATGCAACTCATTCAAAAGCAAACCATGTGCAAACCAGCACCTCTTGCAGTCCAGTTTGAAGCAACTTTAAGTGTGATTTTTCAAATACTAAACATTGTTCCTAAATTAAAGTTCATTTGTCAAGAGTGACAAATATTGTGTGTACTTTTTTTGATGTGTGAAGCTTGGTTATGTGCTAGAATTTGAACTGGAAGGATGTTTCTTTTCAGAACCAATGCTATAAAAGTTTGCTTCACTTCAACCCTTAAGTTTACTTTCCATGCTTCTGTGCCTTCACTGGATTACCATTATGGCACAAAGAAAAAAATTAGAGTGCTGTTTATGTGTAAGGTATCGTTCAGAAACCTGTAGATGAAAAACACTTTTACACAGTGCACTGTATAAAATTGGTGAGATTCGTTAATGCTAAAATTCAGGTGAAATAATCTTTAAACCTCTTAGGACTCACCTCTATCATCCACAGAACTACTGGCAGTTAAAAGTGGGTAGAGAAGCAGCAAATGGTGATAGTGACAGCAAAAAAACGGTTTCTTTCTTTTGGTCCCTCACATCTCATACCACTATCACTAATTTCGTATTAGACTCCTGTGACATTTAAGAAAAGTAGGACACATTGTTAAATATTTAAGGCAAAGATAATCCTGTCTTCTTTACTCAGTAGCACAAAATTAAACCTTTTTTTTTCCTATTGCAATACAAAATTTAAGCTTATTGCAAACCTTGATTTGAACTGCCTTAAATACACAATTCCTAGTTCTCAAAATTTTTGTACAAGATGACAGCATATTTTTTATCTACATCTAAGACATACTGTCTCCTCAAGCTGACAGAGCATACATCTTGAGTCTGACAGCTACTTTTCAGGAAAAAAATCTGTACAAAAACTGCAGAACTAATAATGTACAGCAGAGTCTCTTGAAGACACTATTACTTTACTATAATGCTGTGGTGGTTTAACACTAGCCAGAAACTAAACTCCAAATAAGCCACTTTTCTTCCCCTCGCCCTCTCTGGTGAGACTATAGGTTAAGATAACAATTTACTGAAAGCAAACAGCAATGGAATAAGAAACACACAGCAACAGCAGCAGCATTAATAGCAAAAGTATACAAAAAGAGAAGGTGCTTTATACACAGAAGGTGTTTACCACCCCGACTTAGTTCCACGTGACTGCCAAGACAAAAATAAGATGGTGAACACTCCCCATATGTTGTATCCACGTGGCCCCCTGGGACAAAGAAAAGACTGTGTCCATTCCTGCACCTAGTGCCACATGTCTTTCCCTGACAAAGACAAGATGATAGGCACCCCCTGTGGTGCCAAAATGATTTTTGCTTTATATATTCTTCATATATATTTGTATCTCTGCAGACTATTATTGTATAGTTATATAGTTCTCAGCTAACTCCAGTATTTTTCTTATTAGACAAAGAAACTCCTGAAGACCTGTTCTAATATTGCTTCTTCTAGGAACCAAGGATGAGCTACCTTCCCAAGACACTTTCCCATGTATTAGACATAAACAAGGTAGAGCTAGTAGCAAGGAAGGGAGGCTTCAGAAGGGGTTGAACCAAGAGGGGGAATTAGTTCATTAACTGTACTTCTAACTGGGAATTCTTCTCAATTATGCTAATTTGTTAAACTTATAAAACTGTACTCGTCCTGTATCAAGTGTGCATTTTGCCATATTTGCAATAAAGACCTGGTTTAAATTACTTCCTATATTAATATTGTCTCAAAAGTGTGTTGTTTTGTTTCTAGATTTTGAAGGCATCACCTGCAACTGGCTCTCCACATCCTTGAGACAACAGAAAACAATAATGGACAAACCCCAAAAGCTAGATCATCCACACTGTGCCGCCACTTCAGACTGCTCTGCTGGGCTAAATTCCATGTGGCTGTTGCTGCTTTTCAGACCCACATTACAGAGACATGTCTCAAAGGAATGGGAAGGGAATGGGCAGCAGTGGCAGAGGATGGGGTTTGCAGGGTTGATCCCAGCAACCCCCTCACCCCCAATGAAGAGAGTGAGACAAAATGGTGCCACTTCTGGGGATGCACTCTCCTTTTCTTCCCCCCAAAGCCCCATCTCCCAGCAGCAATGTGAGTAGTATAGAACAGTAACGTAGCCACACACCTACAGTTCTAAACTCCACCCCCTCTCTGCAACCAGGACAATATCCATCCCGTGTTCTATGCCATCTATGTCATGCTCAGTTTTTATACCTATATACATATATATAATTATGCACAAGGACAGGCAACATTTCAGTAGTCAGTGGTCATCCCCCCCAACATGTCTGTTGAGTTCATTTAGTCCATGACTGTGGGTTCTATCTGTCCTACATGTTTTCCAGGGCAGGAGGGCTGGTGTGCTGTCAGCTGGCTGCTGCATCAGGAGCTCCTAACTGGTGTATCTGGAGCAGTCCATCCTCATGACCCATGGTAGTTATGGCCCACAGTGGCAGTGTCATTCAGCAACCAATATTATACAATTCAACATTACAGACTGTTCTCCCAAAAATCGAATTCCCTTGAGAGGCACATTTTGTTTCCCTGTCCCTCTGCATTACGCACAAAGTGCAACCTGGTCCTTGAGCAAAAACAATCCCATGGATGGTTTTGCCTTTGCTTGAAGCAGGACTAATCCAAACTGTCTTCCCTAACACATTCCTCATATGCACCACAGGGACTTTATCCCCTTCTACGGTACATGGGTAGGGGCAGCTTGATTGGTAGACTCTCTGGCGTTAACTAACCAGGTGGCCTTACCTAACTGCAGATCCCCATGTTTGAAGGTAGCACCATGTATTGATTTCAATGTGTTTTTTAGCAGTCCATTGTACCATTTAATTTTCCCAGAGGCTGGTGCATGACAGGGAATATGATACACCCAACTCAATCCTGTGTTCTTTAGCCCAGGTATGAGGCTATTTTTGAAATTAATCCCAGCGTCCAATTCCATTCTTTTGAGGGTGCCATGTCACCCCAAGACTTGCTTTTCAAGGCCCAAGATGGTGTTCTGGGAAGCAGCGTGAGGCACAGGGTATGTCTCCAGCCATCCAGTGGTTGTTTCCACCATTGTAAGCACACAGCACTTGCCTTGGTGGATTTGTGGGAGTGTGATGTAATCAATCTGCCAGGCCTCCCCTAATTTATATTTCGACCATAATCTGCCAAATCACAGCGGCTTTACCCACATGGCCTGCTTGACTGCACCACATGTTTTGCAATTATGGATAAACTGGAATATAGTGTCCATGGTTAAATCCACCCCTTGATCTCGAGCCCATCTATATGTTGCATCTCTTCCCTGATGACCGTAGGCGTCATGGGCCCACCGAGCCAGAAATAATTCACCCTTCTGTTGCCAGTCCAGATCCCACCTAAACCACTTTAATCTTAGCAGCCCAACCCACCAGTCAGTTGTTGTAATGCTCTCAGTAGCCTGACTCTTGGGTATATGTGCATCTATATGGCGGACTTTTACAGCCAACTTCTCTATCCAGGCAGCCATGTCTTGCCACAATTCAGCAGCCCAGGTGGGTTTCCCTCTGCACTGCCAATTGGCCTTCTTCCATTTTTCCATCCACCCCCACAGAACATTTGCTACCCTCCACGAGTCAGCATAGAGTGTTGACCATTTCTCTTGTTCAGTGATGACAAAAGCCAGCTGGATGGCTTTCAGCTCTGCAACCTGACTTGATCTACTTTGTCCCTCAATAGTTTCTGCAACTTGTCATGTAGAAATCTGTCTTGGTTTAAAAGACAGGTGTCTCCTAAGGAAGGCAGGAACCTTCCTGTAATAGAAAATATGACCCCCTCCCTCCAAATAATTATAACTTTGAAATTATGGGGCTTTCAGGCAAAGATATGGGAAAAGGAATAACAGTTCTTTACTAGAATGTATATATATATACATGCATTTACATATATATATATATAATGATGGACAAACAATAACAATAACAGCAACAGGAAAGAAAACAGAAAAACCAATAAACAGTCTCTTACCACCCCTTTAAGTAATTTTCCCTTTGGTGCAATTACGACCACAACCGGCAGGGGCACTGATGGGCTCCCAGTGGGCAGGGCAGGTGCTATGATTCCCCCATGGCTGCAGGGGGGCATGGCTGCTCTGGCGTGAGCTCAGAAACCTCCCTGCATGGTTAATGGCAGCTTGGCCTAGATGGGAGATCGTGGGCAGTGGCTGGTTGCAATTGCCAGGCAACCGTGCAGAGAGGTGGCCCATATGGGGACAACCCACACGTTGGCTCTGGATCCCCCAAATGGCCAGGAAACAAAAAGAAAAATTAAGCAGACTTGCAGTGCAGGAAACTGCAGCAGACCAGGATCTCAGAGTCCAACACACAGGAGTAGCCACCGCAATGCACCGCAGGAAGAAGGTCCAGCGGGCGCCAGTCCTGATGTTTTGGCACCACATGTGCTGGTTCTGAGCTCCGAGCATCTGGGCAGCAGGGAAACAGTCAAACAGGTCCTTTGTCCTTGAACCTGGAAATAGGACAAAGCAAACTCCAGCCAAGCCTCGGGTAGCCCCCTCCCATTTCTTCTCGAGGTATCACCCTGTCCTGGTTTGATGCTGTCCCAACACCAGGCACCCACAAAAGCCACTCTCTCACCCTCCCCTGCCACAGCTGGGCAGAGGAGAGGAAAAAAATTAACCAAGGGTTCATGAGTTGAGATAAAGACTAGGAGAAAACCTCCAACGGCAAAACAGGCTCAGCTTAGAGGTACAAAGTGAATTTATTACTAACAGAATCAGAGGAGGATAATGAGAAGTAAAATAAGCCCTTAAAAATACCTTTTTTTTCTGCCAGCCCCTCCCTCCTTTCTACCGACAGCACAGGGACACAGGGCATGGGGGTTTTTGTCAGTTCGTGACCTGAAATTTTCTTCCACTGCTCTGGGAGAGGGGTCCTTCCCCTGCTACGCTGTGGGGTCCCTCCCACACAAGATAGTTCTCCGTGAATTTCTCCTACATGGGTCCACTTTCATGAGCAGCAGTCCTGTCAAAACTGCTGTAAGGTGAGTCCCTCCCATGGGCAGACAGTCCTCCCAAAACTGCTGCGGTGTGGGTTGCTCTTCCATGGGATGCAGTCCTCCAAGGACAGACTGCTCCAGCCTGGAAGCAAGGTCCCCCTCTTTCCACTGGGCCTTCCACTTGAAAGGAATGAGGGATTTGTCTTTACAAACAAACCATAGGTCTGCTGATAAATAAAGTCAGATACTGAGAGATGAAAGAAACAATGGGGAAAAAAAATAAATTCCATAAGGAATTCCACTGATTGACACAAGGAAAAGACAAGAGGGGGGTGTACATTAGAGGGGGGTCTTAGGTATTAGGTGTTTTGGGAAGTCTGTACCTCTCAAGTACCTCAGCCAATGGGGAAGGAGAAGGAGACATGCAGCCGAGAAATTAGGATACAAAAGGCAGCTGCATCCTCCAAAAATTTGAGAGACCCCAGGGAAATGTCCCATGGCCTCTCCCTTTATTCGAATAAAGTAACAAGACTCCTCTGTCTCCTTTTTGGACATAAACCTCTGGTGTTTGTGGATTAATTTTCCTGACACTCATCCATGACATGATTCGCTAACTGGAGAGCCAGGGAGTGGTCAGCAAGACTCACTCACCCTTAAATAGTCCTACATGGCCACTACATAAGTCCAGTGGAGAGTGGAGACTAACCGTGGACTATCATGGTCTGAATGAAGTCACATCACCCCTGAGTATCCTGGACATGCTGGAACTTCAGTATGAGCTGGAGTCCAAGGCAGCAAAGCGGTGCCACCATCAATACTACTAATCATTTTTTTCTCCTATCCTTTACCACCAGAGTGCAGGCCACTGACTGCCCCAGGGGTAGAAACACAGACCCACTCTTTTCTATGGAGTCATCTAGACAGCACTGGAAAAGGTAAAGCTGCAGAACACTTCCAGTATATTGAGGACATCATTGTGTGGAGCAACACAGCAGGGGAAGTTTTTGAGAAAGGGAGAAGATAATCCAGATCCTCCTGAAGGCCGGTTTTGCCATAAAACAAAGTAAGGTCAAGGGACCTGCCCAGAAAATTCAGCTCCTAGGAATAAAATGGCAAGATGGATGTTGTCAAATTCCAATGGATGTGGTCAACAAAATAGCAGCTATGTCCCAACCAACAAGCAAGAAGGAAACAGACTTTCCCAGGCTTTGTGGAGGATGCATAATCTGGAGTACAGTCAGATTGTAAGACTTCTCTATCATGTGACATGGAAGAAGAACAATTTGAAGTGGGGTCCTGAATAACAAGCCTTTGAACAGATCAAACAAGAGATTGTTCATGCAGTAGCCCTTGGGCCAGTCAGGACAGGACAGGATGTGAAAAATGTGCTCTGCACTGCAGCCAGGGAGAATGGTCCTTCCTTGAGTCTCTGGCAAAAAGTGCCTGGGAAAACTCTAAGATGACCCCTGGGGTTCTGGAGACAGGGATAAAAGGATTTGGGGATTGTTATACCCCAATTGAAAAAAAGATTCTGGGACTGAAGCGCAGCTCCTTCTGGGACCCTGCCTACCAGTGTTGAGCTGGATGTTCAAGGGAAAGTCTCTTACATCATGCTACTGATGTCACATTGAGGAAGTGACTCGGTCTGATCACACAGTGTTCTGGTTTAGGGCAAATATGGGAGAGAATCTCCAAAGGGGGGCCCCTCCAGAAAGCAAACTCACATGGCCCCTCCCCCCAACCGGTTCGCGAAGAATTCCTCGGAGAGAAGTGGAAAGAACCTGTTTATTGAACAGGCACAGCACCCCCCAGCACACAAAATGAACAATACCAGATGACACCACTCTTTCACTGTTCTGAAAAAGATGACAAATTCAGAAAGTCTCTCTTGGGGGTGGTCGCTCTGTTATCAATCCCTCCGGTGCTGGGGCAGCTGCTGCAGGCCACAGGGTGCAAACTCTCGGTGTTTCCCAGGTCCCAGTCCAGAGCAGGTTCGAGTAGGTCCAAAAAAAGGAAAGGAAAAACAGTCCAGGAAGAAATTTAGACTGTTTAGCTAAACTAGCTAATGAGCAGAAGCAAGAGCAAGCAGAAGCAAAGCAGAAGCAAGAGCGAGAGCAAAGCGAAAAGCAAAAGCAAAAAAGCAAAGGCAGCACTATGTACTGCCCTGTCTCTGTGTCCCACCAGCCATGGGGGAGTGGCTGGTAAGAAACCCAAACAAAACTTTCATTCTTCAGCGCCAGTCTTAAAGGCACAGAACATAATATCCAGCATAAACAGAACACATGAATGGGGATACAAGCATCATAACATCACCCTAGGACACACAGGGAGTTCAAATAGGAAAAGCCCATGGCCTAGGGATCTTGGAGATGATAACAAATTGGTCTGAAGGCGAATATTTTGGACTATCATCAGAAGAGGAGAAGGAGCAGGTGACATGTGCTGAGGATGCCACACCATATAATCAGGTACCAGAAAATCAAAAGCAACATGCTGTCTTTGCTGACGATTCCTGCTGTATCGTAGGGACAAACTGAAAGTGGAAAGCTGCCGTAAGGAGTTTGTGATAGATGAGTAATACGATGGTTGACTCTCACAATTAAAAGGCAAATATAATAGATTTCTAGTTATGTTTTACCCTCCTCCCATACATTCTTATCATGGGGTGGCCTGGGTAGTCGGGGCATTTGGGACAGTCGACTCATTACTATGGCAACCCCAGACTTCCAATCAAGATGTTAGAAAGTGAGCTCCACCACTGGACAGCGAAGAAGGAATCGATTGACAAGATGTTGGGAGGGGCTAAAGGGTTAAAAAGTGAAACATCCATTGTGTGGACGAGCACATGGTGGGAAAAAATCCTTTGCTCCTGGTGCTGTACTATTTTCTCTATTCAATCTTCTGTTGTATTTTTTGATAAGGTTTTAATAAACCTTTTAAATTTTTTTGGAAGTGAATATCATTTCTCACAAATGGGGCCTCTTCCCAGGATAGCTACCTTGCCCCGGTTGGCTGTAGGAGTTTTCAAAAGGGGCGTGCCCCCGCCACAGATTTGGCGGAGTCTATCAGACTCTCCCAGGACCACCGGTGGTTGCAGGTTGAAAGCCCAAAGACACCAGGAGACTGGATGAAGAAAAGAGGGGAAGGGGGGTGAGTACCATCCTCATAACTATTTTTGGCCGGATTGTGAATCCATAATTCCGGTGTGTTATGAACAAGATTTTTGTTAAATTCTATTTCTGTAGAGAAAAAAGACAGTTACAGAAATCTGTAAACCCAGGTTGCTGCGGCAGTGTTACTTGTTATGTTAATTACAAGTCGTTAGAGTTAATGGTTCTTCTTTGTATCACAGAGACCCTGGCCGGGGCTGGGCTGATGGCCTTTCTTTTGTATTGAGAAAACTTAGCCTGAGGCTAAACCGTCTTTCTTACCAGGCAGAGAAAACATAGAGAGGAGGGGGGCATTATAATATGTAAATTTTGTAACCAGTGTATTATGGGACATCCAATATATCATAAAAACCCCAAAATAACGAGCCAATCGTAAAATTAAGAAATTACAGTGATTCCTGAACGTGAGGAACAGAGTGCTGAGCCTGCAGAGATGTTAAGAGACCTTGGTGCCCCTCACCCTGACTGCAGAGGTCGTCTGGAGAGGTGACCCGGAGCCGGGAAGCAGGGAAGAGTGAAGAGAAGTATCGGGGTCTTGCCCGACGCTGTCACGAGGATTGGACCCCTAGCTCTGTTCCTCGTGGACAAAGCTGCCCAAAATCCTCCTCCTCTGAGCCACGCTGAGAAAGAAGACGGAGACTGCAGACCCGTCCGGCTTTCTCATCCTGAGCTGATCACTTTTTAATAAAGGCGTTAAAAGGAGAAAATTCTCCTTGCCCTGTTTTATTTCAGGTGTATGGAAAGGAGCTTCACATTAGTAATATACTGGATCCGTCCTGGTCCGTTGAAGCATCAGAATATTGGACGGTAGGAAGGAAAAAGGAACGGCGGGACACGTGGGAGAAAGAAAAGCGGGGACCCCGTAGACGAGGACCCTATGGCTGGCAGGACGCGTGAGATTGAAGGATTTGTGGGGACTTGGGAGTGGGGTGGACCGCGTTTGTGCTGGGACGGGGACCCGCGGCGGGGTTCCTGGCCAGCTCACACAGAGGGAGTCGGTGTAAGACTCCATGTGGTGCAGCGGTCTGCGTGGCGCCTGGGGCGGTGGCTGACTCTGGTGCACAGCCAGCGCTGTGTTTTCCAGAGCCAGCCGAGACTGGGCTGGAAGCAGGGCGGCCGTTGAGCCAAATAGCGGCGGGACTGAGCTGCTGAACTGATAGGGAAAGTCATGGCGAGGACACAGCCTAAGTTGAGCCGAGTCAGGCTGGGGGCAGGGCCATGGCCGAGCTGAGCCAGGTGGGGCGGGGAGCAGAGTGCGACAATGGGACCAGAGCACTGAACCGACGAGGGGAGGAAGGGCAGGGACCAATCCAGTGATATGGGAGCTCCTAGGTTGTGTTTTTTACTTGTCGGAAGAGAGGTGAAGTTTTTTTCCTCTCTCTTCCCTTTCCTTCTCTTTCCTCCTTTTCTTGTTTCTTTTTCCCCCCCCACTTTCCTTTTCCCTTCTGAGGGAGGTGAGGTCTGTCAGGAGGGCCTGTGGCTGGAGAGGCGGGCTCTGTCGGGGCAGGGCCTGTGATCGGCAGGTCAGGATGGGACTATGGATGAGTAGGGAATCCCCAAGAGGAGAAGTAGAAATTGAGGAAGTACCAATAGCTATACCTCCAGATAGCCCACTGGGAAGGAAACTAGCCCAGTGGAAATATGACCCCAATACCAGAGATAAGGACGAGCTCAAAATGATTCAGTACTGCATGGTAGAATGGACCAGAATGGAAATTAGGAGTGATCATGTACACTGGCCGAGATATGGATTAGAAAAAGGGTGGGTATGTCGGGCATTAAACATCTATGTAAGAGCTAACAAACCATTCAATCAGGAGGAGAGTGACTATGCTCCCTGCTGGGAGGGGGAGACTTCACCCTCGAAGGTGAGCATGTTTAAGGTATCAGAAAATAAAGAAAGGGACCCGTTAGAACACCTTCCCCCCCACCTCCAGTAGCCCCAACTGCCCCTCCCCTACCCCCTGATGAGCCTAGCCAGAACACCAGAAACAGGGTGGCACATCGAGAGGAAAGCAGATCAGCGGATGGGAATCAAGCAGCAGGATTGTATCCCCTGAGGGAAGTACCACTGGGTAGGGTGCAGGGAGGAACTGGATTTGTAACCATACCTCTCAGTTCCTCTGATGTGAGAATGTTCAAGAAAGAATTAAAAGGATTACTAGAGGACCCAATTGGATTAGCTGAACAGTTTCTGGGGCCCAATACTTATACATGGGAAGAGATGCAATCAATAATGACCATGTTATTTACACCAGAAGAAAGACAGATGATCTGTGCAGCTGGGATACGGATATGGGAAAGGGAGCATGTGCAAGGACCTCCTGGGCACCTGAAAATGCCCACGGTGCTCCCCAGTTGGGACCACAGCAGCACCGGGGGAAGGCAATACATGGAGGAATATAGAACATTAATTATAAGAGGTATCAAAGAGGGGGCTCCACAAAATCAAAATGCCCGTAAAGCTTTTGATGAGCAGCAAAAGAGGGAAGAAACCCCAACAGAGTGGCTAGAAAGATTGAAGAGGAATATGAGGCAATATTCAGGGGTTGACTCTGATACACTGGCTGGACAGATCTTACTAAAAATAAGTTTTGTCACTCACGCTTGGCCAGATATACGGAGAAAGTTAGAAAAGTTTGATGGTGGTCAAGAAAGGAGATTAGAAGATCTTTTAAGAGAGGCACAGAAGGTGTATTATAATAAAGCCTCGGTTCTGGCCTTATTATATCGGGAGGCCTGTCCCCAGGGGGACAGGGTGCCCGAGTTGCCAGGCTTAGCTCAGGCCAGTGCCGCAGGCTAAACTCCCTTAGCAAGCTTGGTAGTGATAGTGATTGCAAGCTCTTAGGATTTCAGCTCTTGCTTGCTAGGTAAGTTTGCCCTCAGCGGAGGCTGCGGCAGATGGCGGAGAGAGGAGAAGGAGAGGCGCTCGGGGGTTCCGCAGTGATGAATTTATTGAGGGGATCTGCGAAGGGTCCCGGGTCAGCTCTTCTTCTCCCGAATGGGCTAAAATATGCCTCTTTTATAGGGTTAGGGGGGATCCAGATTTGACCAATAGTAAGGGTTAAAGTAACATAGCCTATAGGGTTACAGGGATAAGCTTTGGGGCGGAGGTCAGGGAGACAGGAACTAATGTTGCTGTCTCAGCATTCCTATTATTCAATTCTCCATGGAGCTTTACCTATGTCCATGGAGTCTACTACAGTGTATGTAAAGATGGACAAAGACAAGGCCAAGGCAAAAGCCAAGGTAATGGTAACTGCCATTAGAGAAAGAAATCAGCATGTAAAGAAAAACCCACATAAGGGAGCGGGACCCTGAATGCAAGAAGATAGGCGGAGGGGGGATGCAGCTCCTTGGGACTGGACACAAAAAGGAGACTTTGGGAAATGGGGGAACCTAGGACCAGTTTGCTTTTACTGTAAAGAGAATGGACATATCAGAAAAAAATTGCCCCCAGAGGGAAAACTACCCAAGGGTGTATGAGACTGAGCAAAAAGCGGAAGCAAAAGACTAGGGGTGTCAGGGGCTCTACCTCCTGGGGACAAAATACCATCAGGAGCCCTTGATAACTTTAAAAATAGCTCCCCAGGAGGAAGAGTTTGAATTCTTAGTAGACACAGAGGCTGAAAGAACTTGTGTTTGTAAAATTCCAAAGGGGTGCAAAAAGGGTCAAGATACCATGCAAGTAGTAGGTGCAAAAGGGGAAGGGTTCAAAGTCACAGTTATAAAGCAAGTAAAGTTTGAAGGGACAAATAAAATCGGAATTGGGGATGTTCTATTAGTTCTAGAAGCAGGGTGCAATTTATTCTGATGGGATTTACAGGTGCAGTTGAACATTTGCGTGCTCCCAGAGGAAGGGAAAATGGTAGTTAAGCTAATCCAATAAAGGGAAGAAGATTAGGAGAAAATTCAGAAAATGGTGTGGACAAAACCCAAAAATCAAGGTAAATTGAACATGAAACCTATAGTAATAACAATAATTAATGAGAACCATCCAGTTCAGGTACAACAATATCCACTCTCCCTGGAAGGGAGATGAGGACTGCAGCCAGTGATCCAGGACCTACTTGAGGAGGGGACCTTAGAACCATGTATGTCCCCCCATAATATACCCATATTACCAGTAAAGAAGTCAGGTGGGACTTACAGGCTTGTCCAAGATTTAAGAGAAGTGAACAAAAGAACAGTGAATCAATACCCAGTAGTGCCTAACCCCTATATACTACTGAGTAATATTCCCACAGCACACCAGTGGTTTAGTGTGATAGACCTAAAAGATGCTTTTTGGGCTTGCCCACTAGCAGTGGAAAGTAGAGATATATTTGCCTTTGAATGGGAAGACCCCGACTGAGGGAGGAAGCAACAGCTTTGGTGGACTAGGTTACCCCAAGGGTTTTCCGAATCTTTAGACTTATTCAATCAAGCACTAGGAGAAGTACTACAACTGTTCTTCATCAAACCTGAGATAAAACTTATCCAATATGTAGATGATTTGCTTCTCTCAGGACGGGAAGAAAAAGAAGTTCTGGAATCCACCATAGCGTTGTTAAATTTTCTGGGAGACCAAAGACTTCAGGTATCAAAAGGGAAACTCCAATTTGTAGAGAGAGAAGTAAAATACCTAGGACATGTGATTTGTCAAGGGAGCCAGCGACAAACCCTGAGAGAATTACAGGGATAGTCTCTCTCCCATGGCCAAAAACTAAGTGGGAAGTTAAAAGGTTTCTAGGTTTGTTTGGATATTGTAGGCTATGGAATGAAGGATACATGCAGACCATCAGGTTCTTGTATGAAAAGTTAGTAGAAGAGGAGATTAGGTGGGAAGAAGACAATGAGCAAAAGTTTGAAGCTTTAAAGCAAAAATTAGTCAGTGCACTAGCACTGAGTTTTCCTGCCTTAAACAAACACTTCTATCTGTTTCTGGATATAGAAAAAGGGGTAGCACATGAAGTATTTTCCCAGGACTGGGGAGGATCCAGGAAACCAGTGGCCTATTTATCAAAATTGCTAGACCCTGTCAGCCGGGGGGTGGCTAACCTGCATTCAGGTGGTGGCAGCAACCGCCCTACACATAAAAGAAAGCAAAAAATTAACCTTTGGGGGAAAATTGAAAATATATACTCCACACTCAGTTAGAAGTATCCTAAGCCAAAAGACTGAGAAATGGCTTACCGATTCCCAAGTGGTAAAGTATGAAGCCATCTTAATAGATAATGATTTAGAACTAATCATGAGTAACCAACTCAACCCGGCCCAGGTTTTGTATGGAGAACCAGATGAGGAATAAATGCATAATTGCCTAGTGGTTATAAGCCATGAAACTAAAGTAAGAGAGGACCTAACAGGTCAACCACTCCAAGGAGGGAAACGATTGTACATTGATGGATCTTCAAGGGTAATCCAGGGGCACCGGGTATCAGGGTATGCTATAGTAGATGAAGAGTTATCCATAGAAAAGGGAAAGTTACCTTTTAACTGGTCAGCCCAAGCATGTGAGTTATATGCCCTGAAATTAGCCCTGGAAATATTAGCACAGAAAAGAGGAATCATATATACAGACTCAAAATATGCTTTTGAAGTAGTGCATACCTTTGGAAAAAAATGTGAAGACAGGAGGCTATTACATTCAAAGGGAAAGGGACTCATTAATGAAAAACTTGTTTTATAAGTGTTAGAAACCTTACAATTACCAGAGGAAGTGGCAGTAGTATACGTTAAAGGACATCAAAAAGGCGTGACTCAAGAGGCATGAGGGAACAATTTAGTAGATTTAGAAGCTAAAAATGCAGCTGAATAAGGGACAGAAAAACTAATGATGGTATTAACCCCGATGAGAGAAATGCAAGAAGTCCCTGTATTCAGTGGGACAGAAGAGGAAGAACTCCTTAAAATAGGAGCCAAGAAAGATCGCAAAGGGAAGTGGAGATTAGCAGATGGGAGGCAAATGTTGAATAAATCCCTTGCCAGGAAAATGCTAGAAGGCATACATGGGACAACACCTTCGGGTACTCAAGCGCTAAGTGATCAATTTCTCAGGGACTGGGGCTGCATAGGAATTTTTGGAATAGCTAAGCAAGTAACTGAACGGTGTGTGATATGTCAACAAGTGAATAAGAAAGTCATGAAGAAAATACCCAGAGGAGGGTGAGAACTAGCCTTAAGGCCCTTTCAAAAATATCCAAGTAGACTTAACCAAGCTTCCCCAGGTACAACAGTGGAAGTTTTTGCTAGTGATAGTAGATCACTTGACTCATTGGGTAGAGGCGATACCCACTGTTAAAGCCAATAACAATGTTGTGAGTAAAACAATTCTAGAATCAATCATTTCTCTATATGGGATGGTAAACAGGATTGATTCAGACCAAGGAACTCATTTCACCTCTAAAATATTGCAGAAAGTTGTTCAAGCCCTGGGAGTAAAATGGGAATTACACACTCCATGGCATCCACAGAGTTCTGGTTGTGTGGAGAGGATGAATCAAACTCTTAAAAGAACTCTAGTCAAGCTGATGATTGAAACCCAAATGTGATGGATAAAATGTCTCCCTTTAGCCTTGTTAAGAATTAGAACCCAAGCCCGGTCAGATCTGGGGGTGTCACCCTATGAAATGATGTTTGGGTTCCCCTTCTTCACCTCGCCCCAGAAAGTTGCCACCTATGGGGAAGGGGAAGGCAGTGCCAAGAAATATGTTATGTCTATAGCACAAACCTTAGAAGGGCTAGGACATAAAGGGCCAATTCCTCAAACTACCACCCTGGATTTCAGAATCCATAATATTAACCTCGGGGATTGTGTGATGATCAAGTCATGGAGAGATCAGCCTCTAATTTCTCAGTGGGAAGGTCCCTTTCAGGTACTGCTCACCAGCAAATCGGCTGTGCCAACTGCAGAGCAGGGATGGACTCATGCCAACAGAGTTAAAGGCCCAGTAGAAGAACCCAAAGAATGGAGTATAACATCCAGACCTTGTGAAACAAGATTGACAGTCAGAGACTGAGAGACAGCCAGAGAAACAAGATGCCCAATAAGTAGAGTCAAGCTTCTACCAGCCAGCTTGAGAACTGTTTTCCTATTTTAATGGGTGAGAATTACAAGCATCTGTTGAGGAAATGGGGCACCATCCTTAATAACCACAAGTAAAGTAAAACAAGGAATGGAGGGCAACACCAGGTTGGCACCTTTGTTTGCTAAAAGAAGATTCCATAGCCCTGCTGCGGGTAGCAACCTTATAGGCATGGTAAGGTAGGGGCAAGAAGGCCATACCGGACCTCTATTATTCCTCAATTTTCTTTTAATACAAAAAGGACTGGAGGGCAAAATCAAGTTGGCCTCTGCACTCACCACTAAGTTACCCCTACTATGGGTAGCAACCCCATAGGCAAGGTAGATAGGAGTCAAAGCCATACTGGATCTCTGTGATGTCCTTTTGTTTATTCCAAATAAGTGTATCTAGGGAAAACCTGGGATTTTTTTCTTCAGTTCCCACTGTCCTTGCCCACATCAACAGATACTAGTATAACGCATTCGAGAGAAAATTTTATTTTAGTTAAATTGTTCAAGCCAAATTACCTATAGAAAAGGAAAAGGGGGGGATTGTGATAGATGAGTAATACAATGGTTGACTCTCACAATTAAAAGGCAAATATAATAGATTTCTAGTTATGTTTTACCACCCCCCCCCCCCCCCGCTCCCCACATTGTTATCATGGGGTGGCCTGGGTAGTTGGGGCATTTGGGACAGTCGACTCATTACTTATGGCAACCCCAGACCTCCAATCAAGATGTTAGAAAGTGATCTCCACCACTGGACAGCGAAGAAGGAATTGATTGACAAGATGTTGGGAGGGGCTAAAGGGTTAAAAGGTGAAACATCCATTGTGTGGACGAGCACATGGTGGGAAAAAATCCTTTGCTCCTGGTGCTGTACTATTTTCTCTATTCAATCTTCTGTTGTATTTTTTGATAAGGTTTTAATAAACCTTTTAAATTTTTTTGAAAATGAGTATCATTTCTCACTAGTTGATTCTGGGTTTGGTTTTTTCAGTGAATTTTTCTCCCATCTGCTACCTGGAAGAAGGACAATGCAGGGAGATGGCATTTCCTGAGAGACCAATGGGGCAATTAGGAAACAAAAGATGTAGCTGGGTGTCCCAACATTCCATTGAAATAGCTCTGGCTGGGGTGGGTTGTGGGTGTATATTAGTTTTGCATGGCCTGGTTTTTGGTGGGGGGGGGGGTGCACAGAGGGGGCTTCTGTGAGAAGCTGCTAGAAACTTCCACCATGTCTGGCAGAGCCAGTTCCTGATGGCTCTGAAGATGGACATGCTGCTAGCCAAAGCTGGGCCAATTAGAGATGGTGGTAATGCCTCTGTGATAACATATTTAAGAAAAAAATTAAAACAAAGTGGGGCATGGTCAGTTTTTTCTTCTATTCAGAGAAGAGGAGGAGGTGAGAACATGTGAGAGAAAACAACATGGAGACACCAAGGTCAGTGAAGAAGGAATAAGAGGAGGTGGTCCGGGTGCTGGAGCCAAGGTTCCTCTGCAGGCCTGTTATAAGTGGGTAATGTGATGACTGGTTCACACAATTAAAGGATGAATATTGTGTGTATGTTAAGAGAAATTTTATTGATATATGGTTATGTTATTGTGGTTTGTTGTTTAGACATCTTCTGTTCTCCCCATAGTCCCTTTCCCTCCCTCTGTATTGTTGCCACCAGACAGCCTGGGTCGTTGGGGACATGTGGCAGGGAGTGTATACATGTGCCCCTTGCATGGGGCATTTGGAAATAGGGAAGGCTTGTTACTAGGGAGGTGCAGCACGACAACACCTGACCTCCAATCAAGTTGCAAGAAAATAGTCTCCACCAATGGACGGCAAAGAAGAGTTGATTGAGAGACTTTGGGAGGGGCTAGGGTTGCCTGATGCGACACCAGGGGTATAAAAGGCAGAACAGCCATTTTGTGGGCGAGCACGTGGCAGTTGGTCAACAAACTCCCAGCACTGCTTTTTTTTTCCTTATTCAGTCCTTTGTTATATTTTGTTGAGGTTTAATAAACCTTTAAATTTTAAAGTAAGCAGTCCTTTCTCACAAGGCCATTGTCAGTAAAATTAATCCACAAACACCAGAGGTTTATGTCCAAAAAGGAGACAGAAGAGTCCTGTTAGTTTATTTGAATGGAGAGGCCATGGGGCATTCTCCTGGGGTGTCTCAAATTTTTGGAGGACACAGCCTCCTTTTTATCCCAATTTCCTGGCCACATGTCCCTCTCTCTTTCCCCACTGGCTGAGGTACTTGAGAGGTACAGACTTCCCAAAACACCTAATAACTAAGATCCCCTTCTAATGTATAACGCCCCCTCCTATATCTGTTCCTTGTGTCAGTGGAATTCTTTATTGAAATTATGGTTCTTTTCATTGTTTCTTTCATCTCTCAGTATCCAATTTTATTTATCAGCAGACTTACAGTTTGTAAAGACAAATAAATTTCACTCCTTTCATCAATTAGTGGAATCCTTCCAATTGTTTCCTTTATCTCTCAGTATCTAGCATTATTTACCAGCAGATACACAGTTTCTTTGTAAAGACAGGTCCCTCATTCCTTTCAATCCCTCCTCTTTTATTTTTGTAGTGGTTTTTGCATGGGAGGCACTCATGGAAGTGATGCAAAGAGAAAAGCTGATACGCCTCTGTGAACACCCATGTAAAACACAAAACATACCAGGAACGCTCTCTTTCTTTTCTGGTTGGCAAAGAGGTAACAGGGGACGGGCCCTGGTCGGGTGGCCCCTGCAGCGGGCCTGAGCCCCCTTCCCGGGGCACCCATCGGGGCCCACCCCCATTGGATGCTGGGCAGGGGAGGGGAGGCCTTGAAGCTGATGCCGGGCCAGGCTATGGCTGCAATTTCGAACATCTTACTGCTACTCAGCCCTTCCCTGCCACCAGCCCGGGGCGAGTCAGGTCTGCCGGGCCCCAAGAACAACCCTGGGCCAGGCCGGCTTGGCCAAGATTCTACCACTGTTGAGATTCGCCCGCAACCACTGGACAGGGGAAACGAGAAGCCATCAGCCCCCCCCCCCCCCCCCCCAAGCTACTAAGCCAGGTGACCATCTGCAAGCCCCGGGTGAGATATTAACTCTTTCAGTGCTTCAATCCTCCCTCAAGTGAGAGAAGGAACTGTGGCATTCACATTCTCTGAAAAAATTCCTTCACCCAGGGTTTTTCTCCTGCGAAGCTGAAAGGCAGCGAGAGAGGTTTCAGAGAAAAGGAAAACAATTCTTATCTCATTTGCTTCTCCTGTGTTGTGCTCATCTGGAATGTGTTTGGAGATTGTTTACCCAAAGGTGATTGCCTGATTGGACTCCAGTGTGAGTTGTTTTGACTCATTAGCCAATTAGGGCCAAGCTTTGTCGGGACTCTGGAAAGAGTCACGAGTTTTCATTATTATCTTTTTAGCCTTCAGTAAATATCTTTTCTGTATTCTTTAGTATAGTATAGTATAGTATTCTTTAATATAATATAGTATAATAACGTAATAAATTAGCCTTCTGAGAACATGGAGTCAGCTGCATCATTCCTGCCTTCATCGAGGGTGCCTGAATTTACAAAAAGGAACAAAAATGCAGGCAATGTAGAGGAGGAACATGTGTTAGCGTTCGGAAACATATAACCATGAAAATGATCATATGTCGGTGCTTTTATTAAAAGCTCTGGGTGTCAGGGGTATTTCAACCCAAATCTGACTCCGACCATACATTCGAGATGAACATGTTTTTATATTCTATTGTTATATAACTTTCATGTTAATTATTAAACTTATATTGTTCTATTGTATACATAGATTTCAGCCAAGCATGGTTCCTCATGGCCCCCTTAACATAGTTTCTCATTATTCTTCTTATGATTATACAATAATTATATTTAATTACTAAACAATCATCACATCTAACAATTATATCATTTATCATACTGCTTACGCAGGTGCAATGATCTGGCAAAAGACAAAGCCTAACATTTTCAGAGTCTATTTTTAACATTTTCCAGGGCCCCCATTATCATTCTCCCCCCTTTGAAAGCATTTTCACTTCACTATATGTGTAAATGTTTTCACTTAATATAGTCCTTTATCTCTCAATTTATACTTGACATTCTTCAAATCCATGGTTGACGTAAACGTTGTCGTGGATGTTATCACGAACTGGAGAACCAGAAGATGATGGGCGTGGATCTCGTGTCAGTGCCTTTATTATTTTCTGGTTCCAGGACATTTTCTTCTGTATCTCTCCCTTTAAGATGCTGTAAACTAACCAAATTGCTAAGAATACAATTAGTAAGATTATCAGACTCTCAATGACAGATTTAATCCATGAACTCACATTCCACCCTAACCCTTTAAAGATTTTGCCTAACCAGCTCGTAGTCAAATCCTTTTGCTCTTCTTGTGCTTCATGCTCTATTTGTTTCAACTGGTTGATGTCATATTCTACATCTGCAGTTACATTTGGGATATGAATGCAGCAATGATCAACCCGTCCCTTTAAAAATCCACATACTCGATGCTCTTTCAGGAGTAACAAATCTAAGGCTAATCGATTTTGTAAAGTCATTTTTGTGGCGGCTTGTAATTGTACGTTTAATTCTTTAAATCCTTCCCGGGTGACTCTTGCCAGTCTATCTACCTGACCTGTAAGTTTGTACAGCATCTCTCTACTCTGATAGTTTGCTATAGGACCAAGCAAAGACTCTAGGGCCTACCCACATTTCACTCCACTAGAGGGTTCTTGCCAAGTGTCATCTGAATTTTCATTGTCTAGAACTTCTCGTCTTGCTCTTATCTGCAGAAGTTCATGTTTTCCGTTAAATGGGGACTTTTTCCAAATTGGACATAAGGTTGGGAGGCCTAAAGTAATTTCCTTTACTTTCCCGTCTACAGGCAGATGTGTTGTCCAGGTACCATTGCTTGTTGCCCATACAAATTGTCCTGGACTTCGAACTGTACTCCTGGTACATCCTACAACTACTTTATAATTCATTCTGCCTTGTTTATGTTTGATCTTTCTGCAAGCACAACCAATTTGTAGGGCTATTGCCAGGGGTGGCATCTGTTTTATCTCTACATCATCAGAAGTGCAGTCATAAGTTTTATTACATGCCCACCAACTTAGTTTGTCTGCCATCATTCTGCTACTAGTGGCAGTGTTTGTTACTGCCAGATCTGTTTCATTCTCGGAGCCTTCTCACTTAATACACCAAAGGGTGTTTGCTATATATTGGAATTTTTGAAGTATGCTCACAGACCACGCACTGTCCCAAGGTTCTATCTGCTCTTTCTGATCCTCGGCCTCACACTTCCATACCAGAGTGGTTTCTGTAACATTTTCAATAATCTTTTTATAGTGTGGCAAATAGCATTGCCATCGTGTGATGCCTCCTGATTCTCCCATAGGGGTTCCTAATATGCCGTCACTTGGAATACAGTCTTTCTGGCTCATGGGTTTCATCCATGTTCCTATTTTCTCCCAAGTTTCCTTGACTACTTGCCTCGATTCGGGTACCTTTTTACATGCAATTGTTTTGTTCTTTTGTATTTCAGGTAGTTTTGATGTTATGATTCCCCAATTTACTGTGTCTCCTGCTGCCTTTGGTATTGGCAGACAGGCAGTTATTCTACTGGTGTTTTGCATTTTGGCAAAATCTTTGACTAATCCAATCATTGCATTCTCAGCCCGAACTGCATTAGAAACCTTTATCACCTGTGTTTCTGCTTGTACCTCTCTCTTCATTCTAGAATGAAGAGTAGTTAGTTGATCTTTTTGCATTCCACATCCCAAAGACATTAATGACCATAACCTTAGCACAATTACTGATAGCATTCTCAAAGCAATTAAACACATCTTATCTGCAGCCTTGTTGGTTCCACAGTTTACACAGTCCGTGATCCAGGATGGATTTTCTTCACTCGGGTATAGTGAATCCAGGGGTCCATGCCGGCTACTTTGACTGCTGTAAAGGTGGTCAGCAGTACCTGATGGGGTCCACTCCACTTTTCTTTCAGTGGTTCTTCGTTCCAGTTTTTAATGTACACCTCGTCTCCTGGATGTATGTTGTGAATGGGATTCTCGAGGGTCAGCAGTCTATTCCACACAAGGATGCTCCGGAGCCGAACTAAAGTTTTCCCGAGAGACAGAACATAATTATACACTTCCTGCTTTCCTGTGACGTGTACATTAGGGTTAGGCTCAGGAGATTCATATGGTTTCCCATACAATATTTCATAAGGACTGACTGACATCCCACTCCTAGGCTTTATCTGAATCATCAACAGTGCTAGTGGCAAAGCCTGGGGCCACTGCAGTTTGGCTTCTTGGCATATTTTACTGATTTGCCTTTTTAGTGTCTGATTCATCCTCTCTACCTGTCCACTTGACTGGGGTCTCCACGGGGTGTGTGGAGGTCCCCAAGTTATCCCCAGCAATCTACTTACCTCTTTTACTACTGTAGCTATGAAATGGGGCCCCCTATCTGATGATACCCCTAGGGGTACCCCGAACCTGGGAATAATCTCCTGTAGTAACCACTTAACTGTTTCCTTTGCTTGGTTTGTGCGACAGGGAAGGGCTTCTGGCCATCCAGAAAATGTGTCAACCCCCACCAACAGGTATTTGTATCCTCAAGTTCTTGGCGATTCTACAAAATCTACCTGCCAATAGTCTCCTGGCTCTATTCCTATCCGAATTCTTCCTAGCTGGGCCTGTCGCCTAGCCACTGGGTTGTTTTTCAAGCAGATATCACATTTTGACATTACTGATTTTGCCATTGTTAACATCCGTACCGAAATTAAACTCTGCTTTAGCAATTTTACCAATGCCTCTGCACCCCAATGACATTTTGTTATGTTTAATTTGTAGAACTTCTCTCATTATCAAGGCGGGTACCACTATTTGTCCTTGTGCAGTCACATACCATCCCTCTGAATTCTTTTGTGCATTTAGCAAACGTGCCAGTCTCTCATCTTCTACTGAATATTTTGGTTTTTGAGGCAAATTGAATTGGGATACATTAAGCTTTAAAGGTGTCAATGTCATTGTTGTTTGCACCTCTCGAGCAACCTGTCAGGCTGCCCAGTCTGCCTTTCGATTTCCCTCACAGATTTTGGAGTTTCCTGATTGGTGTGCTTTACAGTGTATAATTGCCACTTGTTCAGGTTTTTGTACTGCTTTTATCAATTGCAGGACTGCATCCTGATGTTAAATGTGCGTACCTCGAGAAGACAATAATCCTCTTTCTTTCCACAGTGCTCCGTGTACATGCACCACTCCAAAAGCATATTTTTGAGTCAGTCCATATATTTACCTTTTTCCCTTCACTTAATTCTAGTGCCCTGGTTAAGGCAATCAGTTCTGCCTTCTGGGCAGATGTATTTGGTGGTAATGCTTTTGCCTCCACTACTGTACTGATTGTTGTTACCGCATATCCAGCGTATCTGGTTCCGTTTTCCACGAAGCTGCTCCCATCTGTAAATAGCTCCCACTCTGGCTGCTCTAGTGGAACGTATTTCAGGTCTTCTCTTGCTGAATAGGTGTACTCCATTACCTCTACACAGTCATGCTCTAATGGGCCTTCTTCAGTTGTGGTACCTAGGAACAAAGCTGGATTCAAAAGGTTAGTTGTTTTTAATGTGACATCATCCTGCTCAGTCAGGACTACCTGGAATTTCATCATCCTGCTTGGAGATAGCCAATGGCCCCCCTTCTGTTCTAAGACAGTGGTTACCATGTGTGGTACATAGACATCTATGTGCCTTCCCATAGTAAGCTTCCTAGCTTCTTGTATCAGCATCACAGTGGCTGCGACTGCCCGCAGACATGAAGGCCACCCGGCACTTATGTTGTCAAGTTGTTTGGAAAAGTAGCCCACCGGCCTTTTCCAACTTCCCAGACGTTGGGTCAGGACTCCTAGTGCTAGGCACAGCCTTTCATGTACAAACAGCTGAAAATCTTTAGACAGATCAGGTAACCCTAATGCTGGAGCAGTTGTCAGTGCTTCCTTTAATTTTAGGAAGGCTTCTTTCTGTGGCTTGCCCCAGGTGAATGGCTGTGTCTTCTTAGCTTCATATAGGGGTTTCACAATCAGTCCATAGTCCATGATCCACAGGTGACACCATCCTGCCATCCCGAGGAAGACTCACAGCTCATGTAAATTCTGGGGCTCTGGAATAGCACAAATAGCTTGGATACGGTTAGTACCTAGTTTCCGTTACCCTTGTGAAATTTCACATCCCAGGTAGATCACAGTCTGTTAGGCAATTTGTGCTTTTCCTCTGGATACTTTGTAACCTTCCATTCCCATTGAATTTAAAATCTCAATGGTTACCTTTATACAGGTTGCTTTTTCTTCTGTAGCTATTAGTATATCATCAACATACTGCAACAACAGGTATTGGTCTCTTGGTACTTGCCCATTCTCGGTCCAAATCTCCAGCTCCTTTGCCAGTTGGTTTCCGAATAGGGTCAGCGAGTTCTTGTCATGTCCAGGTGAGCTGGGTCTTTCTTCCGTTCCCTGGGTTTTCCCACTCAAAGGCAAACAGCTTCCTACTTTCTTTGTCAAGGGATATGCAGAAAAAGGCATCTTTTAAATCAATTACAGTAAACCATTTATATATCTCTTTTACGGATGTCAGCAATGTGTAGGGATTTGTTACCTCTGGATAAATGTCCTTTGTTATATTATTTATTGCTCTCAAATCCTGCACTAATCTATATTCACCATTTGGTTTCTTTACTGGAAATATTGGTGTATTAAATTCTGATTCACACTCTTCTAAAATTTGGTATTTCAAGAACTTATCAATAATCTTTACTATTCCTTGCTGTGCTTCTGGTTTTATGGGATACTGTTTGACTTGTACAGCCCTTGCCCCTTCTTTTAACTCTCCATGCACTGGTTGTGCCAATTTAGATTTCCCTGGTATATCCATTTCCCATACAGAGGGAATCACTGCATCTTCTACCTCCCTAGGGATAGAGGGAACTGGTTTTTCTTTGATCATTAAAATCTGTCCCGTCTTTGATTCAGGTATTTTCATTATAAGGTCTCAATTTTCAAAGGTTATTACCGCATCAATTTTCGCTAGCAAATCTGTCCCTAAAAGCGGAATTGGACACTTAGGTACATATAGGAACTCGTGTGTTAAAACCTTGTTCCCAAAACACAAATCTAGGGGTTGCAAGAATGGCCGTTTTCCCCCTTTCCCTGTAGCCCCGACTATTGTTGTTTCCTTGTCCCCAATTTGTCCTTGCAAATCATTTAGTACAGAGTAAGTAGCTCACGTATCTATTAGAAATTTGACCTCCTTATGCCCTAACTGCATATTTATAACAGGTTCTTGAACCTGTTTTACAGGTTCCATGTCTAGTCAGCTGCTATATTCGCCCAAGACCATCACCTTGGCAATGTTTTCCTCCTGGAACTGATTGCCCTGGTGAAACCCGTTGTTCAAGTCTGGCCATTCCCTTTTACAATGTCCCTGCTGTTTGCAATACGCACATTGATTTAGGCTTAACCCTTGCATAACTGGTCTTCTACCTCGACTACTTCTGCCACGTCCCCTGGAATTTGGGTTCCCCTTTCCTTGTATTACTGCCAAAAGATTTTGCTGCTGCCTTTTACTAGCTTCTCTTTCGCGATTATTATATACCTTCCAGGCTACCTCAAGTAACTTATCCAAATTCCTTAATTCCTCCCCTTCTAATTTTTGCAATTTCTTCTGAATTTCGTCTTGTGACTGGCCCAAGAATATGAGAGCGAGCTGAACCTTTGCTTGTTCTGTGTCTATTTGGAGATCTGTATATTTCCTTGCTGCCTCCTTAAGCCTCTCCAAAAACGCAGTGGGAGATTCTCTCTTTTTCTGTCGGACCTCATATCATTTAGACCAATTCATAATTTTGGGCACAGCATTCTGAACTCCTATTTGGATCCACTCCTGATATTTCCGTAGTCTCCTCATACCCCAAGATAAATTAGGGTCCCATTTTGGATCCTCAATTGGGAAGTTCTCATCTAAATTTCCTGTTACGAGCCCATTTCTGATATCCTCCCTTGCCCTTTCTTTGGCTGCGTTAAGTACCATCTCTTTCTCAGTAGAATCCATCAAAGTATCTAATATTACTTGTATGTCATCCCAGTCAGGATTCTGAGTTTTTATAACCATTTTTACTACTCGTGCTACCTTATCAGGATTTTCTCTATAAGTTCCGGCTGATTGTTTCCAAATAACTAAATCTGCAGGAGAAAAAGGCACCTTTACAAATACTGGCCCTTCCACTCCTACACCTTGTCACAAGGGGGCAATCACAGTCCGTTTTTGTCTGCCTATGTTTTTTCTATCCACGATCGGGGCAAGCTTTGACCGACTTCGAGTTCTGTGGGCTACCAGGGTCACTGATTCATTACTATCGCTAACTTTTTCACTTGCATCCCTCCCCCTCCTTTCTATCACAGGTTTTGCTCATCTTCCGAGGAAGAGGGATCAGGTGACAGTGGGGGAGGAGGATAAAGAGGGAAGGGTGTACTAGACGAGACAGGTTCAGTATTAGGTGAGGTAGGGGCAGACGGTGGGATAGGGACAGGTGAAGCAGGTGGGATAGGGCTAGGTTCTCTTGGTCTTATTGGAGCTACCTGTAAATCAATATCTGTATAATTTTCCCTACTCAGGCTTTCTTTCAACACCAAGTGTTCTAGACAATGTTTCTCACAAACCCCACATTTATCACTTGCAGATGCTCTAACCACCATTAATCCACATTCATCCTGCCATTCTGGCTTTCCCTGTAAATAGAAAAACAAATCAACATACAGAACCTCATTCCATTTTCCTTCTTGTTTACAAAACGACATTAACTGCGAAATAGTGTTATATTGCAGAGTCCCGTATTTTGGCCATTTTTCACCATTCTCCAAGACATATTCTGGCCACCATGTATTACAATAATCAATCAACTTAGCTTTATGTAATTCTTCCCCAAAATTACCCTGTTTCCAATGTGCTAATAAGCACCCCAAAGGAGAAGTTTGCGAAATAGAGGCATTGCTGCCCAAAATCCCTTTGAGCTTCTCCATCCAAAAATACACCACAAATTGCCGAACCCGCAACGCTTTTCATGATTGTCTTACGGAACGGCGCCTAGGCAATACCACCAGGAATTCCTTTAGCCCAACCAGCGTAGCTTTCGCTGCGTCTTATTGGCAGGCACCCAAACCAAAGTAAAAGCACCTTACCTCTCTCCCGGGGACGTTGTGAGCGGCAGAGGCGGGTCACGGCTGATGGACTTCCCGAGAATCCCTGGGTGCCGGCTGGAGCGTGATCGAGTCGCTTCAGCAGCACTCACAGGGCCCCATCCGGGTCGCCAAAATATTAGCGTTCGGAAACATATAACCACGAAAATGATCATATGTCGGTGCTTTTATTAAAAGCTCTGGGTGTCAGGGGTATTTCAACCCAAATCTGACTCCGACCATACATTCGAGATGAACATGTTTTTATATTCTATTGTTATATAACTTTCATGTTAATTATTAAACTTATATTGTTCTATTGTATACATAGATTTCAGCCAAGCATGGTTCCTCATGGCCCCCTTAACATAGTTTCTCATTATTCTTCTTATGATTATACAATAATTATATTTAATTACTAAACAATCATCACATCTAACAATTATATCATTTATCATACTGCTTACGCAGGTGCAATGATCTGGCAAAAGACAAAGCCTAACATTTTCAGAGTCTATTTTTAACATTTTCCAGGGCCCCCATTATCATTCTCCCCCCTTTGAAAGCATTTTCACTTCACTATATGTGTAAATGTTTTCACTTAATATAGTCCTTTATCTCTCAATTTATACTTGACATTCTTCAAATCCATGGTTGACGTAAACGTTGTCGTGGATGTTATCACGAACTGGAGAACCAGAAGATGATGGGCGTGGATCTCGTGTCAGTGCCTTTATTATTTTCTGGTTCCAGGACATTTTCTTCTGTATCTCTCCCTTTAAGATGCTGTAAACTAACCAAATTGCTAAGAATACAATTAGTAAGATTATCAGACTCTCAATGACAGATTTAATCCATGAACTCACATTCCACCCTAACCCTTTAAAGATTTTGCCTAACCAGCTCGTAGTCAAATCCTTTTGCTCTTCTTGTGCTTCATGCTCTATTTGTTTCAACTGGTTGATGTCATATTCTACATCTGCAGTTACATTTGGGATATGAATGCAGCAATGATCAACCCGTCCCTTTAAAAATCCACATACTCGATGCTCTTTCAGGAGTAACAAATCTAAGGCTAATCGATTTTGTAAAGTCATTTTTGTGGCGGCTTGTAATTGTACGTTTAATTCTTTAAATCCTTCCCGGGTGACTCTTGCCAGTCTATCTACCTGACCTGTAAGTTTGTACAGCATCTCTCTACTCTGATAGTTTGCTATAGGACCAAGCAAAGACTCTAGGGCCTACCCACATTTCACTCCACTAGAGGGTTCTTGCCAAGTGTCATCTGAATTTTCATTGTCTAGAACTTCTCGTCTTGCTCTTATCTGCAGAAGTTCATGTTTTCCGTTAAATGGGGACTTTTTCCAAATTGGACATAAGGTTGGGAGGCCTAAAGTAATTTCCTTTACTTTCCCGTCTACAGGCAGATGTGTTGTCCAGGTACCATTGCTTGTTGCCCATACAAATTGTCCTGGACTTCGAACTGTACTCCTGGTACATCCTACAACTACTTTATAATTCATTCTGCCTTGTTTATGTTTGATCTTTCTGCAAGCACAACCAATTTGTAGGGCTATTGCCAGGGGTGGCATCTGTTTTATCTCTACATCATCAGAAGTGCAGTCATAAGTTTTATTACATGCCCACCAACTTAGTTTGTCTGCCATCATTCTGCTACTAGTGGCAGTGTTTGTTACTGCCAGATCTGTTTCATTCTCGGAGCCTTCTCACTTAATACACCAAAGGGTGTTTGCTATATATTGGAATTTTTGAAGTATGCTCACAGACCACGCACTGTCCCAAGGTTCTATCTGCTCTTTCTGATCCTCGGCCTCACACTTCCATACCAGAGTGGTTTCTGTAACATTTTCAATAATCTTTTTATAGTGTGGCAAATAGCATTGCCATCGTGTGATGCCTCCTGATTCTCCCATAGGGGTTCCTAATATGCCGTCACTTGGAATACAGTCTTTCTGGCTCATGGGTTTCATCCATGTTCCTATTTTCTCCCAAGTTTCCTTGACTACTTGCCTCGATTCGGGTACCTTTTTACATGCAATTGTTTTGTTCTTTTGTATTTCAGGTAGTTTTGATGTTATGATTCCCCAATTTACTGTGTCTCCTGCTGCCTTTGGTATTGGCAGACAGGCAGTTATTCTACTGGTGTTTTGCATTTTGGCAAAATCTTTGACTAATCCAATCATTGCATTCTCAGCCCGAACTGCATTAGAAACCTTTATCACCTGTGTTTCTGCTTGTACCTCTCTCTTCATTCTAGAATGAAGAGTAGTTAGTTGATCTTTTTGCATTCCACATCCCAAAGACATTAATGACCATAACCTTAGCACAATTACTGATAGCATTCTCAAAGCAATTAAACACATCTTATCTGCAGCCTTGTTGGTTCCACAGTTTACACAGTCCGTGATCCAGGATGGATTTTCTTCACTCGGGTATAGTGAATCCAGGGGTCCATGCCGGCTACTTTGACTGCTGTAAAGGTGGTCAGCAGTACCTGATGGGGTCCACTCCACTTTTCTTTCAGTGGTTCTTCGTTCCAGTTTTTAATGTACACCTCGTCTCCTGGATGTATGTTGTGAATGGGATTCTCGAGGGTCAGCAGTCTATTCCACACAAGGATGCTCCGGAGCCGAACTAAAGTTTTCCCGAGAGACAGAACATAATTATACACTTCCTGCTTTCCTGTGACGTGTACATTAGGGTTAGGCTCAGGAGATTCATATGGTTTCCCATACAATATTTCATAAGGACTGACTGACATCCCACTCCTAGGCTTTATCTGAATCATCAACAGTGCTAGTGGCAAAGCCTGGGGCCACTGCAGTTTGGCTTCTTGGCATATTTTACTGATTTGCCTTTTTAGTGTCTGATTCATCCTCTCTACCTGTCCACTTGACTGGGGTCTCCACGGGGTGTGTGGAGGTCCCAAGTTATCCCCAGCAATCTACTTACCTCTTTTACTACTGTAGCTATGAAATGGGGCCCCCTATCTGATGATACCCCTAGGGGTACCCCGAACCTGGGAATAATCTCCTGTAGTAACCACTTAACTGTTTCCTTTGCTTGGTTTGTGCGACAGGGAAGGGCTTCTGGCCATCCAGAAAATGTGTCAACCCCCACCAACAGGTATTTGTATCCTCAAGTTCTTGGCGATTCTACAAAATCTACCTGCCAATAGTCTCCTGGCTCTATTCCTATCCGAATTCTTCCTAGCTGGGCCTGTCGCCTAGCCACTGGGTTGTTTTTCAAGCAGATATCACATTTTGACATTACTGATTTTGCCATTGTTAACATCCGTACCGAAATTAAACTCTGCTTTAGCAATTTTACCAATGCCTCTGCACCCCAATGACATTTGTTATGTTTAATTTGTAGAACTTCTCTCATTATCAAGGCGGGTACCACTATTTGTCCTTGTGCAGTCACATACCATCCCTCTGAATTCTTTTGTGCATTTAGCAAACGTGCCAGTCTCTCATCTTCTACTGAATATTTTGGTTTTTGAGGCAAATTGAATTGGGATACATTAAGCTTTAAAGGTGTCAATGTCATTGTTGTTTGCACCTCTCGAGCAACCTGTCAGGCTGCCCAGTCTGCCTTTCGATTTCCCTCACAGATTTTGGAGTTTCCTGATTGGTGTGCTTTACAGTGTATAATTGCCACTTGTTCAGGTTTTTGTACTGCTTTTATCAATTGCAGGACTGCATCCTGATGTTAAATGTGCGTACCTCGAGAAGACAATAATCCTCTTTCTTTCCACAGTGCTCCGTGTACATGCACCACTCCAAAAGCATATTTTGAGTCAGTCCATATATTTACCTTTTTCCCTTCACTTAATTCTAGTGCCCTGGTTAAGGCAATCAGTTCTGCCTTCTGGGCAGATGTATTTGGTGGTAATGCTTTTGCCTCCACTACTGTACTGATTGTTGTTACCGCATATCCAGCGTATCTGGTTCCGTTTTCCACGAAGCTGCTCCCATCTGTAAATAGCTCCCACTCTGGCTGCTCTAGTGGAACGTATTTCAGGTCTTCTCTTGCTGAATAGGTGTACTCCATTACCTCTACACAGTCATGCTCTAATGGGCCTTCTTCAGTTGTGGTACCTAGGAACAAAGCTGGATTCAAAAGGTTAGTTGTTTTTAATGTGACATCATCCTGCTCAGTCAGGACTACCTGGAATTTCATCATCCTGCTTGGAGATAGCCAATGGCCCCCCTTCTGTTCTAAGACAGTGGTTACCATGTGTGGTACATAGACATCTATGTGCCTTCCCATAGTAAGCTTCCTAGCTTCTTGTATCAGCATCACAGTGGCTGCGACTGCCCGCAGACATGAAGGCCACCCGGCACTTATGTTGTCAAGTTGTTTGGAAAAGTAGCCCACCGGCCTTTTCCAACTTCCCAGACGTTGGGTCAGGACTCCTAGTGCTAGGCACAGCCTTTCATGTACAAACAGCTGAAAATCTTTAGACAGATCAGGTAACCCTAATGCTGGAGCAGTTGTCAGTGCTTCCTTTAATTTTAGGAAGGCTTCTTTCTGTGGCTTGCCCCAGGTGAATGGCTGTGTCTTCTTAGCTTCATATAGGGGTTTCACAATCAGTCCATAGTCCATGATCCACAGGTGACACCATCCTGCCATCCCGAGGAAGACTCACAGCTCATGTAAATTCTGGGGCTCTGGAATAGCACAAATAGCTTGGATACGGTTAGTACCTAGTTTCCGTTACCCTTGTGAAATTTCACATCCCAGGTAGATCACAGTCTGTTAGGCAATTTGTGCTTTTCCTCTGGATACTTTGTAACCTTCCATTCCCATTGAATTTAAAATCTCAATGGTTACCTTTATACAGGTTGCTTTTTCTTCTGTAGCTATTAGTATATCATCAACATACTGCAACAACAGGTATTGGTCTCTTGGTACTTGCCCATTCTCGGTCCAAATCTCCAGCTCCTTTGCCAGTTGGTTTCCGAATAGGGTCAGCGAGTTCTTGTCATGTCCAGGTGAGCTGGGTCTTTCTTCCGTTCCCTGGGTTTTCCCACTCAAAGGCAAACAGCTTCCTACTTTCTTTGTCAAGGGATATGCAGAAAAAGGCATCTTTTAAATCAATTACAGTAAACCATTTATATATCTCTTTTACGGATGTCAGCAATGTGTAGGGATTTGTTACCTCTGGATAAATGTCCTTTGTTATATTATTTATTGCTCTCAAATCCTGCACTAATCTATATTCACCATTTGGTTTCTTTACTGGAAATATTGGTGTATTAAATTCTGATTCACACTCTTCTAAAATTTGGTATTTCAAGAACTTATCAATAATCTTTACTATTCCTTGCTGTGCTTCTGGTTTTATGGGATACTGTTTGACTTGTACAGCCCTTGCCCCTTCTTTTAACTCTCCATGCACTGGTTGTGCCAATTTAGATTTCCCTGGTATATCCATTTCCCATACAGAGGGAATCACTGCATCTTCTACCTCCCTAGGGATAGAGGGAACTGGTTTTTCTTTGATCATTAAAATCTGTCCCGTCTTTGATTCAGGTATTTTCATTATAAGGTCTCAATTTTCAAAGGTTATTACCGCATCAATTTTCGCTAGCAAATCTGTCCCTAAAAGCGGAATTGGACACTTAGGTACATATAGGAACTCGTGTGTTAAAACCTTGTTCCCAAAACACAAATCTAGGGGTTGCAAGAATGGCCGTTTTCCCCCTTTCCCTGTAGCCCCGACTATTGTTGTTTCCTTGTCCCCAATTTGTCCTTGCAAATCATTTAGTACAGAGTAAGTAGCTCACGTATCTATTAGAAATTTGACCTCCTTATGCCCTAACTGCATATTTATAACAGGTTCTTGAACCTGTTTTACAGGTTCCATGTCTAGTCAGCTGCTATATTCGCCCAAGACCATCACCTTGGCAATGTTTTCCTCCTGGAACTGATTGCCCTGGTGAAACCCGTTGTTCAAGTCTGGCCATTCCCTTTTACAATGTCCCTGCTGTTTGCAATACGCACATTGATTTAGGCTTAACCCTTGCATAACTGGTCTTCTACCTCGACTACTTCTGCCACGTCCCCTGGAATTTGGGTTCCCCTTTCCTTGTATTACTGCCAAAAGATTTTGCTGCTGCCTTTTACTAGCTTCTCTTTCGCGATTATTATATACCTTCCAGGCTACCTCAAGTAACTTATCCAAATTCCTTAATTCCTCCCCTTCTAATTTTTGCAATTTCTTCTGAATTTCGTCTTGTGACTGGCCCAAGAATATGAGAGCGAGCTGAACCTTTGCTTGTTCTGTGTCTATTTGGAGATCTGTATATTTCCTTGCTGCCTCCTTAAGCCTCTCCAAAAACGCAGTGGGAGATTCTCTCTTTTTCTGTCGGACCTCATATCATTTAGACCAATTCATAATTTTGGGCACAGCATTCTGAACTCCTATTTGGATCCACTCCTGATATTTCCGTAGTCTCCTCATACCCCAAGATAAATTAGGGTCCCATTTTGGATCCTCAATTGGGAAGTTCTCATCTAAATTTCCTGTTACGAGCCCATTTCTGATATCCTCCCTTGCCCTTTCTTTGGCTGCGTTAAGTACCATCTCTTTCTCAGTAGAATCCATCAAAGTATCTAATATTACTTGTATGTCATCCCAGTCAGGATTCTGAGTTTTTATAACCATTTTTACTACTCGTGCTACCTTATCAGGATTTTCTCTATAAGTTCCGGCTGATTGTTTCCAAATAACTAAATCTGCAGGAGAAAAAGGCACCTTTACAAATACTGGCCCTTCCACTCCTACACCTTGTCACAAGGGGGCAATCACAGTCCGTTTTTGTCTGCCTATGTTTTTTCTATCCACGATCGGGGCAAGCTTTGACCGACTTCGAGTTCTGTGGGCTACCAGGGTCACTGATTCATTACTATCGCTAACTTTTTCACTTGCATCCCTCCCCCTCCTTTCTATCACAGGTTTTGCTCATCTTCCGAGGAAGAGGGATCAGGTGACAGTGGGGGAGGAGGATAAAGAGGGAAGGGTGTACTAGACGAGACAGGTTCAGTATTAGGTGAGGTAGGGGCAGACGGTGGGATAGGGACAGGTGAAGCAGGTGGGATAGGGCTAGGTTCTCTTGGTCTTATTGGAGCTACCTGTAAATCAATATCTGTATAATTTTCCCTACTCAGGCTTTCTTTCAACACCAAGTGTTCTAGACAATGTTTCTCACAAACCCCACATTTATCACTTGCAGATGCTCTAACCACCATTAATCCACATTCATCCTGCCATTCTGGCTTTCCCTGTAAATAGAAAAACAAATCAACATACAGAACCTCATTCCATTTTCCTTCTTGTTTACAAAACGACATTAACTGCGAAATAGTGTTATATTGCAGAGTCCCGTATTTTGGCCATTTTTCACCATTCTCCAAGACATATTCTGGCCACCATGTATTACAATAATCAATCAACTTAGCTTTATGTAATTCTTCCCCAAAATTACCCTGTTTCCAATGTGCTAATAAGCACCCCAAAGGAGAAGTTTGCGAAATAGAGGCATTGCTGCCCAAAATCCCTTTGAGCTTCTCCATCCAAAAATACACCACAAATTGCCGAACCCGCAACGCTTTTCATGATTGTCTTACGGAACGGCGCCTAGGCAATACCACCAGGAATTCCTTTAGCCCAACCAGCGTAGCTTTCGCTGCGTCTTATTGGCAGGCACCCAAACCAAAGTAAAAGCACCTTACCTCTCTCCCGGGGACGTTGTGAGCGGCAGAGGCGGGTCACGGCTGATGGACTTCCCGAGAATCCCTGGGTGCCGGCTGGAGCGTGATCGAGTCGCTTCAGCAGCACTCACAGGGCCCCATCCGGGTCGCCAAAATATTAGCGTTCGGAAACATATAACCACGAAAATGATCATATGTCGGTGCTTTTATTAAAAGCTCTGGGTGTCAGGGGTATTTCAACCCAAATCTGACTCCGACCATACATTCGAGATGAACATGTTTTTATATTCTATTGTTATATAACTTTCATGTTAATTATTAAACTTATATTGTTCTATTGTATACATAGATTTCAGCCAAGCATGGTTCCTCATGGCCCCCTTAACATAGTTTCTCATTATTCTTCTTATGATTATACAATAATTATATTTAATTATTAAACAATCATCAGATCTAACAATTATATCATTTATCACACTGCTTACGCAGGTGCAATGATCTGGCAAAAGACAAAGACTAACATTTTCAGAGTCTATTTTTAACATTTTTCCAGGGCCCCCATTATCACATGAAGACACCCAAGTCAGTGAAGAAGTCAAGTCCCAGATGGGAGGGATGAGGAGATGCCTTTAATTTTAGGCTGAAATCCTCTTGTAAAGATATGGAGAAGGACTCTTTCCCTATAATGCATGAAGGTATGGAGAGATGAAAATGTTCAAATTATAGATATTGAGCAAAGGCCTCCATGCTAAAGTAATCAGATGTTAAAGTAGCTGTGATCTTATGAGAAGTTTTAACAGAGAAGGAAAGAAGAGTGATGAAGATCCTGTGCCCCTAGGAAGAAGATGATTTCAGAGATAGATAATGAGAACCTTTGCCTTTGAACAGCTCATCTTTAAAATAGTACCCCATAGGTTGACATGGCCCATAAACACATTTGTGAGAAAAGCTTGTGGAAAATGGGGGGGATTTCACAATTGCAGATTTCCCTGGGCAGCTGCTATTCGTGAAAAATTGAGACCCACGAGAGAACTGTTTTCTTGTTGAGAGGAATGGTGGATTAGTCTTTACAAACAAGCAGTGGGTCTGCTGGTAGATAAAACTAGCACTGAGAGATAAAAGAAACAATGGGAAGGGTTCCACTGATTGATAAATAGAAAAAGATATTTGCTTTTACAAATATACTTTAGGCTTGCTGATAAATGAAATTAGACATTGAAAGATGAAAGAAACAATGGGGAAGAAAACCCCCTAAATTCTGTAAGAATTAAAAAATAAAAGGGAGGGTTACACATTAGAGGGAAATCTTTGGTATCAGGCGTATCGGGAAGTCTGTACCTCTGAAATACCTCAGCCAATGGGGAAAGATAGAGGGGAACTGCGGCCGGGAAATTAGGATAAAAAGGAGACTGCGTCCTCCAAAAATTTCAGAGGCCCCAGGGGAATGCTCCATGGCCTTTCCCTTTATTTGAATAAAGTAAAAGGAATCCTCTGTCTCCTTTTTGGACATAAACCTCTGATGTCTGTGGATTAATTTTCCTAACAACTGCAGGCTGGTCTAGGACCTTTCCACCATCCGGGGCAGCGGGCAGCGAGCAGAGCTGGAGGTGCACCTCACCCAGTTTGGGTGATCAGCTCCCCTTGGTGGCAGCCGGATGCGGTCTATTGATGGAGTTCCTGAGACTGTCCAGGAGACAGATGAGTGGCAGACCAGGGGGTCCGTGAAGAGTCCACAGGGAAGGACCACTGAAAATCTCACCAGTGAGTAAAATGGGATCTTCGGGGAGCAAACCTGGGAGGGTACCCATGGAGGGTAGCACAGGTGAAACAGGCACCCATGCAGGGTTGCAAGGGTAAAGCCGGGAAGGGGCTCCAGCAAAAGGGATGACAACCCCATAATCCCCCTGGAAAGTCCTTTAGGGAGAATGCTGAGGTCTTGGAACAGATTATACATTCACCCAGAGGTAACTATGGAGATCATGGTAAAATATTGTTATTTTGTGTGGCCAGAGTATAAGTTGACGAAGGGGCTTATATGGTCACCTTATGGAACAGATAGAATCTGTTTGTGTCAAATTTTGTGGAGGTATTTAGAGGAGAATTGGAAAGGATGGACTGAAAGAGAATGTAGATTGATATGGAATAGATAAGCAACAGGAGAAATCTATGTGTTAAGAAAAAAGAGGGAGGAAGAGGAAAATGACGAGGATTGGGATGCAGGTCCCCTGTATCCTCACCTCCCAGAGCAAGGGGATCAGGGAAATGATGTTCCTACAGCCTCACGTGAGAATAATGATGGTCTGGGGGGAGGGGAGCAGCATATAGTATCTCCCCCTAGAACTAGAAGATGAACTCAATTTAGGACATCAGAAGCCCCCTGGACCCAAGAGACAGGGGTACACCAGATGCCACTCTGCCAAGTTCCTTTGGGGGGTCAAGGGGGAGGGTTTGGGTTTGTAATTATACCACTTACTACACAGGATGTAAGAGGGTTGAAAAAAGAATCATCCCCATATTTGGATGATCCCAGAGGGGTGGGGGAAAAGATAGAGGAACATTTGGGAAATGCAGATTATACACGGAAGGATTGAGATTTTCTTTTGGGGATTTTGTTTGGGCAAGCTTTGCAAGGAAAGGAGTTGCGGCATTTTTTGGGGTTGGTGGGGTGCTGCTGAGCATGGATTGAGGATTTTTCTGTTGTGGCCAGACCTTTGTGTGACTTTTAACCCAAGATAGTCCTGGTGTCGTGGTGTGAACACCAGAAGGAGAACAAAGCTTTGGAGAATTGGAAGACGGGTTAGTTGATGCCCCAGTCTTGGCTCTTTCAGACTCAGAGGGGGAATTTGAACTATATGTGGATGTTAAACAGGATCATGCTAAAGGAATTTTGGTGCAAGAGCATGGGGGAACACCGAGGCCTGTTGCTTTTTTTCTAAGCTGTTAGAGCTGGTGGCCGGAGGCTGTCCCTATTGTCTGCAGAACTGTGCAGCCACAGCTCTGGTGGTGGCTGAGGCCTGAGGGCTGTCAAGGGGAGGGTGTCTGGTTGTTGAAGTTTCACATCAGATTAAAGCTTTGTTAGCTGAGAGAGCCTCTGAGTGGATGACCACCACTCAGTTGTTACAGTGTGAATCTTGTTTGATGGAAGAGGAGGATTTAGAATTTGGAAGTGGGGAGGGGTTTAACCCAGCCTCCTATTTGGGCGGCCCTGGGGAGTGGGGCCCAGAGGAGACCCATGGCTGTTTTCGGGGGGTTGGCCTCTAGACCCTGGCTGGGGAGGATTTGCGGGATGCTCCCTGGCCTGAGGGAGAAAATATGTTTATTGATGGGTCTTCAAGAGTGATAGAAGGGAAACTATTTACAGGATACTCTATCGTGAATGGAAGGCAATTAAGGGAAGGGGGGAGGTTACCGCCCACCTGGTCAGCTCAGACAGCAGAGCTGTATGCCCTTGTGAGAGCCTGTGAATCAGATCAGGACAAGACAGGGAATCTTTTTACTGATTCTAAGTATGCATATAGGAGGATACATGCATTTGGGAAACTGTGGGAAGAAAGAGGTTTTATTAAACTGCAGGAGAAAGACGTTAGTTCATGAGAGCTTAATCTCTCACCTATTGGAGGTGGTGAATTTACAAAAAAAAAAAAAGGTAAGCAATATTACACATCAAGGGGCAACAGGCAGGGTGCTCAGAGGAGGTAATAGGAAACCGACTGGCTGATTAAGAAGCTCGGAAAGCTGCCATGTTGTCAAAAATCTCTCAGATCCTCCCTTTGCCCCCAGTGACTGCCCCGCTGCCAGAGAAACTGGCTTTTCCACCAGAGGAACTTGAGATAATTAAAAAGAGTGGGGCAAAGAAAAGAGGGGATAATTGGTTTACAAGGGATGGTAAGCAGTGGATACCAAAAGCTCTGGCCCTACAGTTGTTAAAACAACTTCATGAAGGGAGTCATTGGGTGTCCCGAGGACTGGTAGAAGCCTTCCTCAAAACGTATGCTGCTGTGGGTCTTTTTATTCTGGTTAAGCGAGCTATTTAAGGTTGTTTGATTTGTGCTAAAACCAATAACAGAGTGACAAAGAAACTTGCCAGGGGAGGGAGGCCTTGGGCTGTATGTCCCTTCCAGAGATGCCGGGTGGATTTTACCGAAATGCCGTGAGTGGCAAGATTTAAATATCTTCTGGTAATAGCATGCCAGTTAACAGGGTGGCCAGAAGCATTTCCAGCCATTTCAGAAGCTACAGGATCAGTTATTAAAGTATTTTTGGAACAAGTAATTCCAAGATATGGGATTGTGGAAGCAATAGACTCAGATAGGGGAACTCATTTTAGAGGAAAAATTCTTCAAGGAGTTATGACTGCCTTAGGGATACAATGGAATCTCCAGACCCACTGGCACCCCCAGAGTTCAGGCTGGGTTGAAAGGATGAATGGAGAAATAAAGAAACACCTCCTGAAGCTGGTGATAGAAACTAAGATGCCTTGGGTACGGCTCTTTCCACTGGCTTTGGCAAGAATAAGGGCCAGACCCAGGGGAGATATTCAATTATCTCCCTTTGAATTGATGTTTGGAATTCCTTACCCTGGTAATTCTCAGCCGAGTGGGGGGGTAGAGATAAGTGATGTATATTTGAAACAATATGTGGCCAGTGCGAAAAACGCCATTCACTTGTGTTAAAATTTTAGAAGTTTAATAGTAATAAAATAGTAATAAAAGTAGTAGTAAAAATTAGGGCAATAAAAATCTGGACAATAAAAATCTGGACAATAAAAGACAATAAAAAGCAAAGAATTACGGACGTCCAGGTGCTTTTTGCACTTTGCCACAAAAGCACGCTTTGCTAACAAAGGATTAACCCTTAAAAGCAATAGCCTGTTGCATATTCATATATCTCATACATGATGTATAAATTCTTTTCAAACCAAGGGTGTTTTCTGCTTAATTTCTGCTCTCTCCCTCATCTTATAAATCAATTTTTTGGCTCCTTGAAGTCTGGGAGAAGTCTGTATTTTCCCAATAAGGAGGCAATAATTCTTCACTTGAGATTTTGGTGTCTTGTTGCTGTTATCTCTATGCGAAGAATTTCTTGATTATCTTATCTATTCCTTGAGCTAGTTACAAAAAGTATTTTACATCACATAGTTTCTATTTTAATATTATGTTATAGCCTAAAAAACTATATTTACCACACTACTGTTCCAGATTGCAAGGCAAGATGTATTCCATTACCATCTGTATGGCAGTTGTCTTTTGTCAAGTGGGCAGTTTTCCTTATCTCTCTCTGAGTGATCACAATCACTTCTCCCTCTGGAGGGGAGACATCTGCTGATAACAGACTATTGAATGTCACTGCATGACTGATAAGAACTATAACATCCCATTGTGAGATGCTCCGCCCAGAAGGAGGAGTCAAGCATTGCTACCCAGATATAATCTGGACATTTTGGAATACCAGCATGGCTTCTCCATAGGATTTCCCAGAGGAACAGCAGCTGCCTCTTCTTCCACTGGATCTTCAGAGGAAGAATACATCCTTCTCTATAGATCCCCCTCACTCCAACAGAACCACACCTGACACTTCAGGAGGACTGCAGCCACATTTCTAATTGGACTGCTACCAACACCCTGACCAACAGGGTGTCAGGTTGAGTTCTGACTCTGTCAGTGTTGTTCTAGTTTACTGCATTGTTTATTTTATCCTTTTATTTTCTTCCCTATTAAAGAACTATTTCCTGCTCCCATCTTTTTTGCCTGAGAGCCCCTTAATTTAAAATTTATAGCAATTCGGAGGGGTGGGGAGGGTTTACATTCTCCATTTCAGGGGAGGCTCCTGCCTTCCTTAGCAAACACCTGTCTTTCCAAACCAAGACAACTACTTAAAAAGATTAATACAACACTACTTTAAAAAAATATTAATACAGCATAACTTTCCAACATAACACATATAGTATTCATTTTAATGTTTGCGAAGAGCCAATCATATAATATGCATTTTTCACAGCCAGGATACTGTCTCCTGTGAAATCTCTTTGACAGGAAGCTCAGCTGGCACAGACCCTGCCTTTGGACTTTGCTGTTCACAATATCCAGCCAGGAGATTGGGTCCTAGTTAAGGAGTGGAAAGAAGCACCACTGGTGGCAAAGTGGTGTGGACCGTTCCAAGTGTTACTGACCACAGAGATTTGGACATCTCAGCCGGAGGAGAAGGATGGGATGCCGCGACTGACATTCCCCAGGAGTGGTCTGGAGCAGCAGCCAGTGCTTTAACATCAGGGGAAGCCCTGTGTGCCTACCCACAGACTGCCTACTGAAATAATCTCTGTGGGCATCCCTCCTCTCAGATCTCCAGTCATTGGGGCCCAATCCTCACTGTCATTGTTTTCTTTATGTTAAGCAGTTTCTGTGCCTTTTCTTGCCACAGGTGGTGAGGAAGACAACGTGAAAGTGAAAATTGGGTTAGGAGATTAGATTACACTGTTAGAATGTTTTTCTTAATAATCTTACCTTTATATTGTCAGTTAGGTTGGGGTCAAAAGTGGAAAAATTCTTTTTAACCTTGGGAGAACAAGTAGCAAAAACCTTTAACCTTAGCAATTGTGGGGTCTGTGGAGGGCCAGGGGGATCTGAAAGCTGGCCATAGGTGGCCAGCCCAGTTGAGCCTAAATGGTGGGTTAGCACCATGAGTGAGGTCCATAATGGAACAGGATTTTGGGATGAAGAAGGAAGTCCATGGCGGCTTCATTCTTCTGAAAGAAGCATTTATTTTCTAAATAGAACAGGAAACATATACATGGGAAAAAGCATTTGTGACTGGACTTTATCTCTGGGTTTAGATTGTTGGACCCCCAACTGCTCCCCTTATGATTGTTCCAGATATCAAGGCAGATGGAATCAAACACGTGTTAAGCTCACTAATGGTAGCTGGGTAAGGTGTTCCTTCCATAATTACCAAAAGGATTTTGAAGGCTGTAAAGCAGTGGGGAAGGATAAGGTTTTTTTGACCCCTTATTTTTAAGCTGCCCCTGAGATAATTCCACAAGTAGGACACATGTAGTCTGTGACTATCAGTGGAATTGGCAACACCGGAACAGAACTCAAACACTTTTTTAATAGGTTGTGGTCCGGATCTAACAAAACAGGCCTGGGATGTAACTGCAGGTGGAAACCTCAAGTGGGAGCTTGGAAATGCAAATACTGTGATTCTTATGGCGGGGTAACCATTGTCGGGGGAACACTAGGCCCAGGAAGCAAGCTGTATTTTGATCCACCCATTGATGATGAAAATTGGAAAGGTCCCTTTGCCAATGGGACCTGGGCTTTAAAAGGGCATTACTGGATTTGTGGCCGATATGCTTACTGCAGGTTACCCCCGAACTGGTCAGGGATATGTTATGTAGGGTATATTAGACCATTGTTCTTTCTGCTACCACAAGTTCAGGGAAATCAGTTAGGAATCAAGGTATATGATGATCTAATTAGAGAAAAGTGGTCAATTGATCTGTCCCTGGTTGGAGGGAGCACCCAAAAGTGGGGTGAAGATGAATGGCCACCTGAACGAATTATACAACACTATGGACCAGCCACATGGAATCCTAATGAATTAATATCAGGTGCCAGAGAACTCATTTATAATTTAAATCAGATAATTAGGTTACAAGCTGTCTTTCGAAGTAATAATGAACCAGAGAGGTACAGCTCTTGACCTCCTTGCGGACCAATCCACACAAATGAGAAATGCAATATTACAACATCAGATGGTATTAGACTATTTATTAGCAGAAGAAGGGGGAATGTGTGGCAAATTAAATGACTCAAACTGCTGTTTGCAAATAGATGACAATGGAAAGGTGGTGAAACAAATAACAAAAGGAATAAGAAAGTTAGCTCATGTACTGGTCCAAACATGGAAAGGATGGGAATGGAAATGGGACACGTTTTCATGGTTACCTGGTGGACTAAGGGTTAAACGAATGCTTTTTTTCCTCTTATGTGCTGTAGCAACTCTAATCTGTTTACCATGCATGATCCCTTGCTTAGTAAAACTTATTCAACATGTGATCAAAGGGATGCAGGTAGTAGCCATGCCTATTGATCCAGAGATGGCTACAAAACACAGAAATTTATTTCACTGCAAATAATTGCAAAACCAAAAAAGATCCAGGAGCAGAAAATTAAGTCAATGATAACTAAAGGTTGCAAAGACAATTACTAAAAAAATAAAAGAGGAGGGATTCAGAGGAATGGTGGATTTGTCTTTACAAACAAGCTGTGGGTCTGCTGGTAGATAAAACTAGAACTGGGAGATAAAAGAAACAATGGGAAGGATCCCACTGATTGATGAATGGAAAAAGATATTTGCTTTTACAAATATACTTTAGGCTTGCTGATAAATGAAATTAGACATTGAAAGATGAAAGAAACAATGGGGAAGAAAACCCCCTAAATTCTGTAAGAATTAAAAAATAAAAGGGAGGGTTACACATTAGAGGGAAATCTTTGGTATCAGGCGTATCGGGAAGTCTGTACCTCTCAAGTACCTCAGCCAATGGGGAAAGAGAGAGGGGAAATGCAGCCAGGAAATTAGGATAAAAAGGAGGCTGCGTCCTCCAAAATTTTGAGAGACCAGAGGGGAATGCCCCATGGCCTTTCCCTTTATTTGAATAAAGTAAAAGGAATCCTCTGTCTCCTTTTTGGACATAAACCTCTGATGTTTGTGAATTAATTTTCCTTACATTGTGAGAAGTCTCCATAACATTAACAAGAGGGACTTCTCTCCCTAAGTGAACTGAAAAAAGACTATTCTAGAGGTGGTAAACTGACTGAAATTTTAGGTTTTGTTTCTTTGCATTGTCATTGGGGAAAGAAAAGGTTGTAGGGGGAGGAGAAGTGTCCTGAAGGTTTTGTTCTGATTCTTATTACTCTTTCTTTTAGTTACTATTAAAAAATTTTTCTCTATACCCTTTTAAAGTTTTGAGCCTACTTTGCCTTCCTCCTAATCCTACCTCACAGCAGAAAATAAGTGCACCAATGATTAGCCAACACTAAACCCACCACACTAATTGGTGGATTGGCTAGGAAATCTCAAATTGGCAAACTAAAACCACTACACTCAATAATTGTCTTTACAAACCTTAGTTAACATTGACTTAATTTTCTGTTCCTGGGTCTTTTTTGGTTTTGCAATTATTTGCAGTAACATAATTTTTTGTCCTTTTGTAGCCATTTCTGGATCTGTAGGCATAGCTACTACCTGCATCCCCTTGATCACATGTTGAATAAGTTGCACTAAGCAAGGGATCATGCATGGTAAAAAGATTAGAGTTGGTACAGCACATAAGAGGAAAACCCACATTTGTTTAACCCATAGTCTACCAGGTAACCACAAAAATATGTCCCATTCCCATCTTTTTTATGGTAGACTGGTATATGAACTAACTTTGTTCTTTCCTTTGTTATTTGTTTCAACATTTTTTCATTGTCATCTATTCACAAACAGCAGTTTGAGTCATTTAATTTTGCATATGGTCCCCCTTCTTCTGCTAATACATAATCTAATACCATCTGATATTGAAATATCGCATTTCTCATCCGAGTGGATTGGTCAGCAAGTTGTCAAGAGCTGGAGCTGTCTGGTTGGTTATTATTTCAAAGACAGCCTGTAACCTAATTGATGTGGGAAACATGTATGTTTATGAAAACTCAGAATTTTAGAAGCGTATAATGTACTTGGGCAGGTAGAAGAAAACAGAAATATATATAGCTTATTTAGCAAGTTTGCAAAAGTACAGAACACAGTTTGTAACAGGAATGTAACTTGCTAGGTAGAAACAACTTGTAACAGAACACATAAGAATTTAGTTGCTAGGTAAAGGCCATAAAGATAAGACAACTCAGTAAAGCAAAACTCAGGTATTGTTGAAACTCATAAAGTAGAACCCAAATCAGCCAGGACCAGGCTCCTGGTTTTGGCCAGGGCAAACTGACCTGGGAGAAAGCCAAACCTCCACTGCACCTGCCCAGAACCAGAGGTCAAGCATCAAACACCAAGGAAGAAGATGTTACTTCATTGAAGACTCCTGCCCACAACCCCTGGGGGTGTGGCACCCCAGAAGACTAATTATAATATGAAGTGTGAGAAGGTGGAGAATGGGCAGGCAGGAGGTGTGGGCTTGGGGGATCAATGTGTATTTAAACCTGAAATCTGTCTCACCAGGTATGCATGTATGGTGGAAATATCCCCCATGCATCCCAGCTGGAATAAAACATACCCGCTTCACAATTTTAATTGTAAAGTCCTTATTCACCAACTCATAATTATCCAATTTAAATAATAAATAGATTCTCTGGCACCTGATATTAATTCATTAGGATTCCAAATGGCTGGTCCATAGTGCTATATGATTCGCTCAGGTGGCCATTCATCTTTTCTCCATTTTTGGGTGCTCCCTCCAGCCAGAGATGCATCAACCCATCAGACTGGGTTTTTTTTCTAATTAGATCATCATATACCTTGGTTCCTAATTGATTTCCCTGAACTTGTGGTAGCAAAAAGAACAACAGTCTAATATATCCTACATAACATATCCCTGACTAGTTTGGAGGTTACCTGTGATAGACATGTTGGCTACCCGTGGCTTGTCATCAGATCATCCTGGCCTTCTGCAGATCCAACGACTGCTAAGGTTAAAGGCTTTTGCTACTTCTTCTCCTAGGACAAAAAAACCGATTCTCCCACTTCTGGACCAAACCTTACTGACAATATAAAGGTAAGATTATTTTAAAAAACATTCCAATGGTGTAATCTAATCTCCTAATCTAAATCTCACAGTTGTCTTCCACACCGCCTGTGGTGAGTGAAGGCACAGAAACTGCTTAACATAAAGAAAACAAGGTCAGCAAGGGTTAGACCCCAAGGACTGGAGATTCTAAAGGAGTGATGCCCAAACAGACTATTTCAGCAGACCATCTATGGGTAGGCACATGAGGCTTCCCTCAATGTCAACGCACTGGCTACTGCTGAGGTGCACTCCTGGGGAGTGTCAGTCGTGGCATCCCAGCCTTTTCCTACAGCTGAGATGTCCAAATTTCTGGGGCCTCAGAGACCTTGGCCTGAGTGTGATGGGTCCACCCGTGTTCAGCTGTCTTGATGGCTGTTTCTGTGGTCAGTAACACTTGGAACGGTCCACACCACTTCGCCACCAGTGGTGCTTCTTTCCACTCCTTAACTAGCACCCAGTCTCCTGGCTGGATGTTATGAACAGCAAAGTCCAAAGGCAGCGTCTGTTCTAACTGGGCTTCCTGTTAAAGAGATTTCACAAGATACAGTATCCTGGCCACATACTGGTTTAAATATACATCTTCACTTCCCTGCCACAATGAAAATGAACAGGATAAGAATCCCAAACAATTCAAAGGGAGATAATTGAATATTCCCCTGGGTTTGGCTCTTATTATTGCCAAAGCTAATGGCAAGAGCTGTACCCATGGCATTTTAGTTTCTGTCACTAGCTTCAAAGGGTGTTTCTTTATTCTTCCTTTCATTCTTTCTACTTGACCTGGATTCTCAGGGTGCTGGGGAGTATGGAGGTTCCACTGAATTCTCAAAGCAGCCATAATCCCTTGAAGGATCCCTCTGTAAACTGAGTTTTCCCATCCAAGTCCACTGCCTTCACAATCCCATTTGTTAACTGATCAAATAGTTGCTGAAGAGACTAGAAACTCTTCTGTTGGCCCTGCCACCTGGCATACCACTACCAGAGGATATCTAAGCCCTCTTGCCTAGGGCATCTCAGCGAAATACACCTGACATCCCTGGCAAGGACATGTAGCCCAAGGTCATTTCTCTGCCTTGCAGTCTCCTTTGTAGTCTGGCTACTACCTTTAGCAGGCACCCCTCAATATCTCATTTTGCTAAAACAAAAAGATCCAAGGCAGTACCTCTTGAAGAACATCTCTGCCAATCCTCGAGAGTCCCAACGACTCTCCCCATGGAGCCATCCCAATATTTGCAGGGTCAAAGCTCCTGGCATCCAGTGTTTACAGTCCTTCAAAAATCAATTCTCCCTTCTTTCTTTAGTCCCACCACCTTTAATTATCTCCAACTACTCTGGTGGAAAAAACACCACCACCACTTCCTCCCTCACCCTGGCAACAGCAGAGCCACAGGGAGCAAAAGGCAGATTCCAGAGACCTCTGCCAGAAGTGGTGCTTTCTGAACATCTCCACTGGCCAGTTGATTACCTGTTGGCTCTTCTGAGTACCTTGCCTGATGTCCTTTAACAGCTCTTATTTCTACCCTTTTTGGTAAATCCACCACTTCCAACAAGCGAGTAATCGAGCTCTCATGAGTGAACACTTTTCCTTGCAAGTTAACAAACTTCTCCCAGGTTTCCAATCATGTGTACCACCTCACATGCATAGTTGGAATCTGTAAATATTCACTACCTTTCCTTGAGAAACTTTGCATAAATAGGAGAAGTGAGGCAAAGTTAAAATACTCTCTTAAGACATATGGCATGAAATTCAACAGTACATTAATTTGAGAGCTGGTAGAAGGCTTTTCTGTATTTTTCTCATGTCCTATTTCAGTCCATGGCTACCCCTCCTGGTTTAGGAAGGGGGATTCAATCATTTCTCATGTAACATTTGCTTGGGTTTTGTTAAAGATTCTTTATTCACTAATTAGTAAATCCAAAACATTTAGCCAAATTATATTAATCTTGAAGCCTTCTGAGGCAGAACTAGGAAGGTTAGTACATATTTGTATGATTTCAAATATGTATAAATTCTTATACCAACTCTCAGGATAAAATTGGCTGAGACAAATTATACATCTATAAGACCATTAGCCACACCATTTTTCACTAAAAAGACAAAACAAATTAGACAAAAATCAATCTTAAGATTATGTAAAATGCTTTAACTAATATTTGATCTCCCACCAAGTCATTTGCAATGGAAACACAAACAAATTACAAGAAGTAACAAACTGACAATGCAAGCACTTACACAGGCACTTAAAATTTCATTGGTTTTCACGCAGCTCCATTTCATGGGTTGGTAGGTTCCTATAAAAGAAAAGTGAAAATTTGGCCTACTAGACTGTTGCAGTGCGTGGCAACTGCAGCCCGGACTCTGAGGACTGATTTCAAGTTATGATATTGTTGAGTTATATATTTTTAATGTGTTCTGTGGAGTTTTATTACAGTTGTTATAATTTTTACAATTGTTTAAGATGGCGCCTGGTCTAGGTTCCCCTCCCCCGAGAAGATCCAGTCTTTTCCATGTCAATCATTGGTTGTCATAGTTACTCCCGCCTTTTTGTTACTATTTTTCTGTCTATCAGTTATCCCCTCCCCATTTCCATAGTAACCCTCTAATTAGTAGTCCATCCATCATTGTTTCCCCACTCCCAATTTCCAGATCCTTCCCTGAGCTGGTCCCAGTGATTGGGCCAAATCTCCTGTTTCCTCCCCTGTATGTATTTGATTAGTTCATATAATGTGTCTGTTATCCCATACTGCTTTGATATTGGTCCTGGGGCGAGGGTCAACTCCCCCAGGCCAACCTTTATAAGCCTATGTTAACCCCTCCCACTTCGCTGTTTCTTCTCGGCTCCCTACCTCCCTCCACGTCCCTTCTCCTTAAATAAACCAACCCTGCTGCGGAGGAACAGCTGCCTCTCGTCTCCATCATTTACCTGCTCCCTTTAGCTGGCGCGCCTCAGAGAAGACGTCGAGCCGTCCCTGGAGAAATCAGCCTGAGGCAGCCTCTCCCATAGACGGAGTGGGCTCAGGTTTCCTAGGATCCAGGGACATTTTGTTTCTCTACGACTGCTGGAGTGGTTTGTGGGTCTCCAGCCGGGCTCCCTTCTCTCGTGTCCGAAATCCTCGGACTCCAGCACTAGACCAATGATTAAAAATATGAGAAATGACGCTCACTTTTAAAATTTCAAAGGTTTATTAAATGTTGACAAAAATACAACAAAAGGACCGAATAAGGACAAATTGCAGTGCTGCTGAGAGTCTCTGTGATTATCAGCTACATGCTCATCTAGAAAATGGATGCTCTGCCATTTATACCCTTAGCCCCTCCCAAAGTTTTGTCAGTCAACTCCTTCTCAGCCATCCATTGGTGGAGATTACTTTCTTACATCTTGATTGGAGGTCAGGTGTTGTTACTCTGTGCCTCCTGGTAATAAGCTGGCCCTCTACAAATGTCCTGACTACTAAGGCTATTACAAAGGAGAGGGGAAAGAGGACTATCGGGGGACATATTACAGTAACATTACTATGCATTTTAATATCCGCATAATATCTACCTCTTAATTGTGAGAGCCAGCCATTGCATTAGTCATCTATAACAAAAGGTTTATTAAACCTTAACAAAAATACAACAGAACACTGAATAAGGAAAAATTGCCGCGCTGGGAGCATGGAACCAAACTGCCATGTGCTCGTCTACAAAATGGCTGCTCCGCCTTTTATATCCCCTGGGGTTACGTCAGCCAACCCTGGGCCCTCCCAAAATCTGTCTGTAAACTCTTCTTCGCTGTCCATTGGTGGAGACTACTTTTTTGCAACTTGATTGGAGGCGAGTGAGGCTTGAGGGGTTAGAAATCAACTTAGAGTAGAAATTAATTTCAGATTTAGATGAAGTGTGCTGTTTTAACTTATTTAGTCTGTAACTTGCTGTGCTTGCAAAGGCCTGCAGAGATGAACAAAAGAATGCAAGGCTCTGATAAGAAGAGTTTGCTACCTCCACCCCAAACAAGGTGAAAGGAATGTGAGCTTCCAAGCTGGAGGGAGATAAGAGGGGTGCCTTAGACCCTGAAACTAGAGCAGACCAAAACTGAAGTTGGGCTACAGCCAAGAGACTGAGGAGCATGTGTTGATGGATGGGACGACCACCAGAGAGCTCTGCACAGGCTCAGAAGGACTGATAAGCTAATTTTAATATGAAGTGGGGGCCGAGTGGAGCTAGGAAATGAATATACATGACCTACTGCAGAAACTTAATGCATATGCAACAATTTAGAAGACAAAAGAGGGTCTGAATTCTCAGGAAGTGCGCATGCCTTTGTGGAGCGATCCGGCATGTGGCTGGTGCTGAATAAATACTAACTGTGAAAAGTACATATTACATGATTGGCTCTTCGCAGATATTAAAAGGAATACTATATGTGTTATGTTGTATTAATTAGTAGTACTGTATTTTTTTAAGTAGAGTGGTAAATATAGTTTTAGGTTATAACATAATGTTAAAATAGAAACTATGCAATGTAAGATACTTTTTTAACTAGCTCAAGAAAGGGATGAGATAATCAAGAAATTCTTCACACAGAGATAGCAGCAACAAGACACCTAAATTCCCAAGAGAAGAATTATTGCCTCCTTATTGGAAAAGACCAACTTTCTTCCACCTACTTCCCGACTTTAAGGCGCCAACAGGATTAAGGGGGGAAGTTGACAATAACCAGAGAACACTCTTTGTTTGAAAAGAATTTATACATCATGTATGAGATATATGAATATGCAACAGGCTATTGCTTTTAAGGGCTAATCCTTTGTTAGCTTGTGTGCTTTCGGGGCTTAATTGCCCAGGAGGCACCTAAACTGTATTTCTTTGCTTTTATTGTCCTTTATTGTCCTAACTCTGATTGTCCAAATTCTTATTACTCTAATTTTTATTACTATTTTTATAACCATTTTATTACTATTAAACTTTTAAAATTTTAAAATGAGTGATTGGCGTTTTGCACACTAACCTACTTTACAACTTTTACAAGTTGTGGAGTTTTTCCATGAATCAGTGAGGTGTTGTCATGCCATGCCTCCTAGCAACAAGCTTTTCCCATCCCATGCAAAGGGCACATGTACTCGCCCACCCTTCACAAGTCTTTCACAACCAAGGCTGTCTGGTGGTAACAATACTGAGTGGGGAAGGGGACTATGGGGAGAACAGAGGATGTCTAAACAACAAGACTACAATAACATATCAATAAAACTTCTTTTAACGTGTATACAATTTTCATCCTTTAATTGTGAGAGCCAATCCATCACATTACCTATCTATAACAAAAAGAAGTAAAAACTTCTTGTGGCTAACACAAAGTGACAGAGTCCACAAGAAGAAATGGTTATCATATCTAGGTGTGATTTTGCTGCTTGCAGTTTTTCTGCTCTCAAACTGTTTACTTTATCTTTGATGCAGGGATGTTTGACATTCCTAGAAAAGAGAAAAGAAACAAACTTCCCCGGAAAAATATGCCTGAGTGAAACAGTTAATTGCATTAACTTAGGTGGAGTTTTAGCTTTTATTCTGTGAAGTGCTTGTTGCACCACTTGTGTTGTTTCCTGCAGTTTTTCAGTGGGGTTTCCTCCAACAGATTGTTCAGCGGAGGGATTGAGACTGCTTTTAAAAAGTTTTGCAAGAGTTGCAGGCTGTGAAGAAGGCTTCTCCTTTTCGCCTTGGAGCAGTTTGTCATATCAGTTTGCTCCTTTTGTTCCAATGATTTTCCTTTTAGGCATGATGGAGTTCCATGGCAAGCAATGCCACTGCCTAAAGCCAGTCACTTTTTTTGCTCCCTATCCCAAGTTTTTGCATCAAGTCCACCCCAGGGGTAGGGAGGGGACTAACAAATTAACCAAGGAAGGATAACAAAATTTTTCCCTAAAGTTTTCCTATAGCCCCCACAGAGGAAGCTGCATGATGAATACCTAGGCCAGCATAGGAACACCACCATCGCTACAAGGCAGCAGCTGCAGAATTGGCCTCAAGATTAGAACCTGACAATTCTAGTTCTCCACAACAAAACACAGACTGGTGGGGGATTCTCCACAAGATAGGAGTTGCAGAATTGGCTTCAGGACTGAAACCTGCCGACTCTGACTTTTCGCAACAAAACACACAAAAGCACAGAGGTGTGGGTGATGCCTCAGGTTTTAGCTTTTATATTTTTCAGATTCTGTTCTGCTTTAGTGTGTAAGTCTAGGCTTCATATTAGGGGGTAGTAAGTTCTCTTCACAGAATAGGTAGACAAAACAATTCCTTCTCTACCTGGGGACCCACGGACAGCCAATCCAGATCTCAGACCCAAGAGCATAAACAACGGTGGACTGAAGAGAGAAAACAAGAAGGATGGGACTTCATGGGCTAAAGCTGTAATTGGACAATTCGCTCCAATATGCTAATGGACCAAAACATATAAAAGTGTGAGACCCCCGTGACCGGTCGTCCATTTTGTGGCCATTTTAGGTTGTGCTGCCCAAGGTAGATCTATTGAGGCATCTTAATAAATACCTACTTTATTCTCTAGCTCCATCTAGTCTCTGTTCTAGGTCAGCCTTCAGAAGGCATCACAGGTCCCCTCCAAAACAGGACCCTTTTTGTCTCCGCACAAATCCCCATGTAGATAAAGAAATTAAATCCCCAAATTAATTTACCACGATTTCTACAATTCCCTCAGAGAAAGATGCTTTCAAACTTCTATGCCTACAGAAGAAACCAAAATTTTCACAACTCCTTAAACAATCAAAGATATCTTTAACAATTTTCCCCCTTAGGGATAAAATTCAAAAAGTTGATCGAGAGGCTCCTGTGTTTACTAGGAAACACATCTCTCCCTCTGGACCCACCTAAAAAGTTAGCATGGGCTCCAGTGTGGTGGGTCCCTGGTATAATGGGAGCCTCTTACACCCCTAGCAATCCATCTCCATTATCTTCTGGACTTCCTCCTCCTGAGAATCCAGCTGTCTCTGTGGACAGTCCTGCTTTCAGTGTCCCTACAGATTCCTTCCCAGCTGCTGTTTGGGTCAGCTCTCCCCTGCCGAGGAGGGAATGCCTCTGCCACATCCTTGCGGCACACTCTGTCCCCTCTGTCCTGGGGGACCCCTTGCACCCTGTGGCTTATTCCTCCGAGGCTGTAAAAATTCTGCCCTCACCCTTGCCTTTGCTTTCTCCTTTTCCTTATCCCTTTTTACACGCACTTGATGTATCTTTCTAACCAGTTCATTGAGGGACTTACTCTGTTCTTCCTCTAATCCCCCCCACTACTGCCTGTGGGTACTCATTTTCCCACAGCTCAAAACTATTAGTTTTTCCAGTGAACCAAACAAAATCCTTATAAGAAAATCTTAATCTTTCTACTTACTGTTATAAGTAACTGTGGAATTATTTGCTTTCACTATTATGTGTTGACTTTTGCAAATTATTATTAATCACAGCAATTTTGATGTAGTACTCCTTGTAACCCCTTTTAACTACTTCAATATAGTATATAATCTGTCAGCTTTTGTATGCATATAAATAGTAGTGTATTGTATTCGCAAGGCGACCCCGAGCAGGAAGAATGATGCGCAGAACTCCATGATATCAGAAGGCTAATTAATTACTTTATTATACTATATTATACTATAACTATTTTACACTGTATTACGCTAACAAGAACTATACTAAACTGAAGAACTCGTGACTGTCTGCTGACCAGACAGTCGACACAGCTTGGACCTGATAGGCTAATTAACATAAACAATGTCCACCAGAATCCAATCAAGCAATCACCTTCAGGTAAATAATCCTCCAACACATTCCACATGTTCAAAAACACAGGAGCAGCAAATGAGATAAGAATTGTTTTGATCATTCTTTTCTCTGCTTCTCTCTGTTCAGAGGGCATGTGAATACCACAGTAGTGTGATAAATATATATTAGTTTAGGTTTTAGCAAAACATGTTAACTTTTTGCAGGATGCTTTCATTCTGTGACTAGCTAACAATAGTGAGAATAACTTAGAAATAGCTGAAACTTTCTGTATGATTAGATAACATTGAAGGAACCACATAGATAACATCGGAAAAAGGATGTGAAAAAAACTCTTGTTACTGACTCTGCATTCCCTGTCTGTCATTGTGAGGAAATGGCATATACGTTGTGAGGAAATGACATATATGACTCCCGAAAATAAAATCTTCAGTACTGAATGATGGGTCAAGGGCCAAATAAAGCTAAAAGAATTCCCAGAACAAGTAAAAGAACTCCCAGGAATTTCTGAACATGCATAACCTTATTAATATGTATGTAATCGGTGTACTGAAGAAAGTATATAAGAAAATTATTTTAAGCTAATGGTGTGCTTCTGGCATTTAGCCAAGGCACCCCAGTGCTGGATATTGTCCCTTTTATCCCTTATTAAACCTTTAAAATTTTTAAAGAGTGAGCCTTTTTTCTCACAGTACAATCTTCATTTCTCGGATAATCCTTCCTCCTTGTGCTCACTCTCTTTATCACACACTGCATAAAAGAGATGGTCCTTGTCCTACCGAAGTTTCCAAATGGCTCCTCCCCCCTTTGGCACTCTTGGCAGGCATGGCTGGCAGCACCACAGGCAGCCAGGGCGTCTCACAGCCTCATGGGGGCCGATGGCCACTGCACACCCTTGCCTAGGGGTGGTGGGGTCAGGCACTGCCCGGCACTGAGTCCCTGGCAGCCCCACAGCCCCCACAGGCCCCCAGCCCGTGCTCCTGGTCTCGCACCTCCACACCCGGCCCTGCCATTCCTTGCCTCAACCATATCTCTCCACACTCACCTTCAACTAATTCTGTTCCAACACACCAACACTATTCATCTATCTCCTCTTGTCAAGACTCCTTCTCGACTTCCTTTATTGCCCCCCCGGGCATGGATTGTCGAGACCCCTTTTTGACTTTCCCTCATTGCCCCCTTTGGGCATCTATATCCTTAATTACCTCTGCAAGAATGTGTAAACCAACTCCACATTCTTCCAAGGGATTCTTCTGAGATATTTGTGCATTGTCATCCCTTTTGCTGGGGCCCCTTCCCGGCTTTACCTTTGCTACCCTCCATGGGTGCCTTGTTTTACCTGTGCTACCCTCCATGGGTGCCCTCCCAGCTTTATTCCCTGAAGATTGCGTTTTACTCATTGATGAGATTTTCAGTAATCCCTCTGTCCTTGGGTGACTTATTGATACTTGTATCCCCATTCATCTGTCTAGCCCAAAAATAAGTTTTGCACCTTAAAGGCTGGTTCTGAAAGTGAAGGTATTAAAAATGAGACCACAGTCCTGGTACTAAAAGTGATTTCAGCATTTATTATAACAAAAAAGCCTAAAGCAAGGGGGCCCGCGGGCTGAGCAGGAGCATTCCCATCGAGGATGCTGCAGCGCCGGCGCTGGGTCTTCTTGAGCGGCAATGTCCCCGATGTTCCAGGTGGAGCAGCACAGATTCACTGGGTCAGGAGCCCCTTTTTATCCTGTTTTTTTGTCTCTTTGGATTGGTTTCTTTTTGGATCCTTCATTTGCATGATGGTTTAAGGCGCTTGATTGGCCCATTACAGTTCTGTCCAGGCTGGCTCGTTTTGCTTGGGAGGTGGTGCACTTTACTTAGGTGTAATATGGTACATTGAGTACCATATTTCTTATAACGACCCTTTTAACCCCTTTTACAATATAATAACCAAACTAACAGTACATGCTTAATAATTATCAACTATTTTACAACAGTTTCTAACCTATTTTTAACAATTCCCCCCTCTATTTGATCAGGCTTCTAGCTTGCATCAACCTTTTAAAGTCCAACTTCTACTTTTCTCAGTTTCTCATACTGTTTAAGCATATCTCTGGCATTCTGATAATTCCGTTCTTTTATTAACATTACTTTCTCGCCATTTTTCCCATCGACGTTACCTTGCAGCATGATGCTGCTTTGGACAATGCTGGTTACTATCTGGACTAGACATGGAATTGCACATGGTAGAAATATTACACTTGCTAGTGCACACACCACAAAGAAGGCCAATTTCTTCCACCATTTACCATTCCAGGTGAACAAGTTGTCCCACCAATCGGAGTTTTCAAACAAGGGGGTCCATTTTGCGTACCAACATAGATTAGTTTTCTAATATTTTGAGTAATGTTTGTAATTACATTACTATGGTCATCGATCTCTAGGCAGCATTCTGAAGTATTAAATTTCCCACAGATTCCTCCTTCCTCTGTGAGAAGGTAGTCCACTGCCAATTGAATCTGGTAAATTACTGATCGTGTTTGTTGTTGCTGCTGGTTTAAGAGATCAGTGGTCAGAGTTGTTTGATTGGACATGATTTCAAGTACTGCTTGTAAACAGATTATTCGATTGAGCATATATACTGGGGTTCTGTACCCCCAGGATCCATCTTGGGCCCAGGTAGCCAGCCCACAAGTATCGATAATCTTTTGTGGGGTTCAAATTTCTTTGTTCCAATTTTGGGTTCCACCAAATAAACTCCTTTTCTTTCTGGCCAGATCATCATATACTGTGACTCCCAATTTGATTTCGCATCCTTAGGCAGTAAGAAAAAGGATGGTTTTATTGCTGCAATTGTGTAACTCCCAGTCCACCCTCCCAGTAATTTCACATATGCCGTGTTACCACAGATACAAAATAGATTTTTACGTGCATCCCAGAAATTAGAATCTTGATTTGTTATGTGTTTCCAATATTTGGATAGGATTTCTATTGCCCAGAATGGGTTGATATAATCTCCTAAGCATTCAAACATTTTTTCTTTTTCACTGTATACACATCTACTTTCAGTTTTTTCTATTGACCAATATGAATGGGGGGTTTCTGGGATCCACCTGGTATGTGTGTCATTTGCTGCCAGATATCTTTTACATGGAGTTTCTCCTACTTCTATAGTATACATTTTCCCTTTTCTTCATAAACACTCTTACCCTATTATTGTTGATTTTAGCTTCCACTCTCCTTCCCTTCTTTTGAGTACTACCATGCTTTTTCTTGATGTAATCCATTTTAAAATGTGTAGGGGACCTAAACTGATACCATCCCATGGCCAAATTTCACTTAAGTGTGTCTCCCCACACACCCAATAACCAGTCAAATTAAATTTTTTTGTAATCTTTTCCACGATATCAATAAAAAGATTCTAACCATATATTTCTCTCTCTATCCCTTTGTCATTTTAAGTGCACTTCTTTCTCTTTGACTGTATCCTCTAAGTTGGTTTCACTTTCTTGTTCAAAACATATCCATCTTTCTCTCATAGGGCACTCTCCTGACATCCTCTGGCTTGGGTTTGCAATATTTTTAGCCAGCCAATATATTTTATTATCCTCTTTACAGGTTGTTAACTGTGAGTGAGCGATACATTTGGGATTCATGTTTGTGTGCACTCTGATTAATACACTCACTGTATCTCCTCTATACAAGGGATAGTAACACTTCTCACAAGTGTTTCCTCCACTTCCACTGAAGTAGATGAGTAGTAGCATTGCTACCAGTGGGAGTCTGGTATGGGCTGGCCTCCTCACCTCTCAATCCACAGGGGTTTTCTCGGTGCCCTGAGAGTATTTCCCGGAGGTAGTTCCCGATCCAGTCTTGCCTCCCACCTCTGGTTTCCCCTTCTTCTGGAGACATTCTGCCATGGCCCTTATCGTACCGACTCCCTTCCCTCAATTTGGTCCCAATTAGGGTTGCAAGGAGAGTGCTCTATAGAACAGTACCAGAAACGGAGATGTTATTTTGGCTGTCAATTCTTAGCTGAACAAAACTTAAACTTATACTATAACTATATTTATAACAAACATTAACAAACTTTAGGGATATAAGGATAACAATGTAGATGCTTCCTGGGGGGGGTTGTGTTCAGGGTTGTGCTTCTTTTGGTGTTTTCCTCAGAATCAATTTCACGTCTTTATTGTCTCTGTTGGCTATAGTCCATTCGCTTGCCTCATCTGGGGGTTGTACTGGACCCTTCACTCGACTTGCATGTGTCCACCCCTGCTCCTTTGTTCTTACTGCAGTGTTTGTTGTAAGCAGCACCTGGAAGGGGCCTTCAAAGCAAGCAGTTAGTGGAGGGTTTTTCCATGATTTAATCAATACCCAGTCTCCTGGGTTAATACCATGTATTTTACAGTCCAATGGGGAAGTTTGGGGAAAGTAGCCCTTTTTCCTTCGTTCTTCTAGGGTTGTTGTTACTGTTTCTATATATTTTTGCATTGTCGTCCCCCCCCTCTATATGTTCCCCAAGACTATACAGGGTAAGCAAGAAAGGCAGCCCAAACAACATTTCGTAAGGAGAGACTCCTAGATTGGTTCTGGGTCTTGTTCTTATTCGTAATAGGGCTAGTGGTAAACATTCGACCCAATTCCATTTGGTTTCTATGACCAATTTTTTTATGATATTCTTTAAGGTTTGATTCACCCTCTCAACTCTCCCAGAACTCTGAGGGTGCCAAGGGGTGTGTAACTCCCACTTTATTCCCAGGGCCCTGATGACTTGTTGCAGAACACTGGATGTAAAGTGGGGGTCATGGTCCAAATCAATATTTACTAGCCCGTATCTCAGAATAATTGCTTCCAAGAGAACTTTTGTCACAGTTTGGGCTGTCTCCCTTCTTGTGGGGAAGGCTTCAACCCAGTGGGTTAGATGGTCAACTATGATCAATAGGGGTTTATACCCTTGGGTTGGAGTTAATTCAGTAAAATCAACCTGAATATTCTGAAAAGGTCTTATGGCTGATTTCCTCCCTCCCAGAGTAGTTTTTCGCATCACCTTTTTGTTGACTTTTTGGCAGGTTAAACATTGTCCTGTGATGGATCTGGCTATTTCATATATTCCCATCCCCATGTAATATTTCAGGAAATGATCACATACTCCTTGTGTTCCCCAGTGAGTTAATCAGTGTATCTCTTCCATCACTTTTTTGGTTATTATTCAGTTGAATATTTGTCGCCCATGTGGGGTCCACCACTTTCCATTCTCTGTTTTTACCCCTCCCATTTTCTCTATTTCTTTTAGCTCCTTGTCATTGAAAATTGGTAGCCCCTCTTCCCTTATTTTTCCCTGGTCTTCTTTTACCCTTAGGACTATGACTGGGTCCCCCATCTCTAAGGCTGCTTCTTTGGCCACCAGGTCTACTAATTTGTGTCCTTGGATTTCAGGGGTATCCCCTTTTCGGTGTCCTTTAATATGTACTATGGCAATGTCCTGGTTTAGGGCAAATTTGGGAGAAAACCCCCAAAAGGGGACCCCCCAGAAGGCAAACCCACATATCCCCTCCCCCCAACCACTTTGGGAAGAATTTCCTCAGCAAGAAGTGGAAAAAACCTGCTTATTTAACAGGCAAAGCACTCCCCAGAACAAAAAATGAACAATAACAGATGACAAAACTCATTCGCCGCTCTGAAGAGATGACAAATTCAGAAAAGTCTCTCCTGTGGATGGTTGCTCTGTTATCAGTCCCTCTGGCAGTGGGAAAGGCTGCTGCCCATAGTAGGCCCCGGCAGGCTACAAAGTGCAAGCTCTCGGTGTTTCCCTGGGTTCCATTCTGGAGCAGGATCGAACAGTTCCAAAAAAAGGGAAAGAAAAACAGTCCAGGGAACTTCTCTGCCTCAGCTAGCTAAAGTAACTAAAAAAACAATTGAGCGCCCCATTCTGCCCCATCCATGCCCAGACACCACAGTGGAGGAGGAGTGAGTGCAGGCTGATAACAAAACTCTGTGCTTCTTCTTTTCCCCACCTTGGCTCTCAGAGCCAGTCTTGAAGGCACAGAATATAATATGTAGCATAAACAGAATACTCGAATGGGGATACAAGCATCATAATGTCACCCTAGGACAGGCAATTTCTTTTGGTCCTCTGAGGGATTCGAGTACTTCCCTGATCAGACTTTCATGTGTCAGATTTTTCCCTTTTGAGTTAAGGTATCCCCTCTCTTGCCAGATTTTTCCAAAGGTATGAGCTATCCCAAAGGCATATCAAGAATCCATGTAGATTGTCCCTATGTAGTCTACTAATAAATCTAAACCTCTCTCTAGGGCATATATCTCGCAAATTTGTGCAGACCTATTCGAGGGAAATTTCCCTTTTTTTTTTATTTCCCCTGCTTCAATAATGGCATATCCTGACACCCCTTTTCCCATTACAATTCGAGAGGATCCATCTATATACAGGACCCTTCCATATGGTAAAGGGTCTTCTTCTAGGTCTTCTCTTACTTTTGTTTGCATCTCAATTAGCTCCATACAATTATGCTCTAAATTTTCCATTGGTTCCCTGGTTAAGAATTGAGCAGGATTTAAACATTTTGAGGTGACAATCTCTAGATTCGCGATATTCATCAGGGTTATTCCATACCTCAGGATTCGACTGTCTGTAAGCCACAGAGGAGCTTTTTGGCTTAACACTGTCCTCAAGTCGTGGGTTGTGTGCACTCGAATCCTCCCACTGAATGTAAGCTTTAGAGTGTCTTCTAATAAGGTAGCTGTGGCTGCCACAGCCTGAATACAGATCAAATAATTTTGACAGATAAGCCACCGGCTTCCTTCTTCCCCCCAATCTTGGGTTATTACTCCATATGCTACCTCTTCATTAACATTAACAAACAGATAAAATGGTTTTCTTAAATTAGGCAGACTCAAAACTGGGGCTTTTGTTAATCGAGCCTTTAAGTCTTGGAACCATTCGGTGTCCTCCAGAGTCCAGGCTACAGGTTCTGTGCTTATTAATTTTTCATACAAAAATTTTACAGTTTGAGTATACTGGTCAATCCATAATTTACAATAGCCCATTAGACCTAACAGCTTTCTTACATCTCTTTTAGCCTTGGGTGGTGGAATTGACACGATCCCCACAACTCTTTCAGGACTGAGCTTTTTGTACCCTTTTCCAATTAGGTGCCCATGGTACTGTACCTCTTCTTCTACAAATTGGAGTTTTTTCTTTGATACTTTTAATCCTTTTTCTCCCAGGAAATTTAGTAAACTTATACTGGCCTTTTGGACCTGTTCTTGATCTTTGCCTGATATTAGGAGGTCATCCACAGATTGCAGAATTTGAATTTCTTCTCCGGGTACAAAGGACTTTAAGAGATCCTCTAAGGCTCGTCCATATAGGTTAGGGGATTCTGTGAATCCCTGTGAGAGGCGGGTCCACCTAAGTTGTTGTTTACGTTTGCAGTCTGGGTCTTCCCATTCAAAGGCAAATTCCAGCTCCCCACCTCTAACGGACAGGCCCAGAAAGCATCTTTCAAATCTATTACTGAGAACCATGCATGTTCTCGTGGAATTTGACTGAGAAGAGTTATATGGATTTGATACTATTGGATATCTGGAAATTGTTTGTTAATTTCTCCTAAGTCCTGCACCAATCAATAGGTTCCATCAGCCTTTTTGACAGCTAGAATTTGTGTATTATGTGGTGACATGCATGGTTCTAGTATGCCTTCTTCCACGAGTCCCTGTATCACAGGTGTTAGTCCTCTCTGGCCTCCTTCTGCCCAGACTATTGGGTTAATTTCTCCCATATCCTGTTCAGTTAATAACATTATTTGGGGTACCATCCTCCCCTCCTTTGGCACTACTCCAATTCCCATCTTTACTTGCAGGTCCCACCCCAATAAGATGCAACCTAGTTTTGGGATATAAAGGAAATCAGCCTTGCATTCTTTTGAATTGCCTCTTATAATTGTGCTCTCTGTAACCTGGGCTCCAAAAGGTTCCCCTTTTGATCCCCACACTTGGCAGATCTTTTTGCTTAGCTGAACCCCTCTGGGGAGCTTTGTCACACAGGATCGGTCAGCACCTGTGTCCACTAAAAACTCATATTCTTTGCTCTGGGGGCCAATTTCTAAGTTTACCAGGGGCTCTATCAGGTGTCCAGTCTCATCCCCCAGAGTGTAGAGCCCCTGACACCCCTAATCATCATCTCCTCTCAGAATCTTCTCCAGGGTGTCCTGTTCTTTCTCCATTGCTTCATCCATTTGTAATTTTTTGCAAGACCGCTTAACATGCCATTTTCCACCTCAGTAATAGCAATAGACATCATCTAATTGTGGTCTTTTCCATTTACCCAGTCTCCCTTTATTTTCTGCCCCCCCTTTTGGCTCCCCTCTTCCCACTCCTACACTTTCTCTTGCTACTGCCACCATAATTTTTGCTTTTGTTCTGTTCTTCTCCTCATCTCTCCTTAAATAAATTTTCAGAGCTTCCCTTAAAAGATCGTTAATTCCCCTTTCTTACCAGTCTTCCAATTGTTCTAATTTCCATCTAATGTCAGGCCAAGCTTGTGGATATTCTCAGTTCAGTCGAAGAAAGAACAGAGATAGTTTCTCCCAGGCCGAGCCTGGGAAACTTAGAGGAAAGAATTAAAACAATTATTATCTCTCTTTCTGTAACCATTGTTTATAGATATGGTTCTCCAGAGTGTGCTATTCATAGTTCACCAATAGTGTGAGAGGTTTTTACTTTGAAACCAAACAAGTCTCACCTTAGCGAGTCGGATTATAAAAAGACCAGCTACTTTCATTAAACACTTTTGCCTTCTGATCCACCTGAAGACTGGAGTCTTTTATTCTGTCCCTGACTCAACAGCGTCACAAGTTTTGGTAACAAACTATACTTTTAATAATACTTGGCCCTCTGGTCCATCAGGATCAATGTTGGAATGTAGCTGAAAATTTTGTTTTAATCGATTTAGCCATGCCCCTGGGGACACATCTTTTTCCTGACTCCCATCAAATGCCAATTTGGTATTGCTGCTTTTGGGTACAGATTATTTTATGCCTCTTATAATTAGGGTTCTGTAGTCTTGCATGTTTCTCCGGCCCTCTTCCTGGTTGGGATTCCAATTTGGGTCCACTACAGGGAGTTTTTGCTCACCCGGGGGTCCAGTACAATTCTTCTTCTCCCAGATCTTTATCCCTGCTGACCTTATGAGGCCTATCTCCTCTAGGGAGAAGAGGATGTTCATAATAGAATGCAGCTCCCCCCAGGTATATATATTGGGACCCAGGAACTGATCTATTTGCTGTGCTGTCCCAATTGGGTCTTCCACCTGGCTAACCAGTTCCTTTTTGAATATTCTTACTTCAGAAGCTGTCAGGAGTGCATTTACAAAACCTATTCCTCCTATTCCCCCACCTAATGGAACTTCCCTCAGGGGAAACAGCCTGTCCGGATTTACCTCTGGCCTTACACCCCTTTTTGATCTGGTATTACAGTAAGGGCCAGCATCTGAAGGGTCATTTGACTGGCTCACTGAATCTTTGTTATCATTTTGGGAGGGCTCAGTTGTTAAGTTGGAGGATATATCCTGAGGTTTTTTCTCAGGGAAAGGTGTTGTATCCTGACTTACAGGTGGAGCCAGCTGCAGGTTAGCGGGTGTAGGAGGCGGCGGGGAAAAAGCATCAAGGAGTGGATATATACGAGGGAGTGGGGGTTGTTGGAGGAGGTAAGAATGACATGGAGATTCCCTGAGGAGATAGAGGAGAGGCGGGGATCATTGGAGGGGATAAAGGTAGGTTTTGAGAAGCAGGAGGTTGGGTGTTAAGTGGGGGGGTGGCTTGATAGTTTGGAGGAAGAGTTGGTGGGGCTACATAGTCCAGTGGATCCCACCTCTTTTGAATAACACCCTTGTTTTCTTTATCCTTTTCATCTGATTTCTGGTCTTTGTCCTTTTTTTAGTTTGTATACCTTAGAATCTCCTTCTAAGAATTTCACCCAGCAAGTAATGTACTCTACTTCTTCTGAATTAGGGTTTTCTTGGTTACACACTTGCTGATAAAATAATTCACACAACCACTTATCTCTACTTCCATACCAGGGCCACTTTAAGGATTTTCATTGTAATTTCCTCTTTGGCTAATGTTCCACACAGTAATAAACCATCCTTACTTGATCTAACTTTTTAGTTGCTTCCCACTTATTCCAGTCATCCAGTATATCACCTAGGGCGCTTCCAGGGGGAATATTCTTATGGTGACTTTTAGTTACTATAGGCTTTCGGGCTGGTAAAATAAAATTGCCTTCTGTTACCAGCCCCTTTAAAAGTTCTGTTTTACTCTTTTTTAACCTAAGAGAGAGAGATCTCCTTCTAATCTCTCTCTGTTTATGCAGAAAGGTCTCCTTGTAGCAATCGACTATGGTGCCCCTGGTCACTCTTATCTGGCGTTCTTATCTAAGGAGCACTTACTCTTTGTCTCTCACACACACACACACATTCATTCACACCCTCAGGCCTGTTCATTCATAGTTCTTGACTTCTGCTTAGCTGAGTTTTTGGTTCTTGTGCCTTGCCCACCAGGACTATGTAAGGTACCTTTTTTCGACACCCCAGAACCTTAAGTACTGATACTCAAGTTTCCCCACTGACCTAGGTTCAGCACCCCTGTAAATTTTCCCTTTTATTTTATTGAACAGAAGAAGGAAACGTTAGCAAACCTCAGAGTTACATGAAGTGGACCCCTGTTGCCAGAGAATCACTGGTCTGTGTAGGTCCCCACCCTGACCCCTTCCACGTCCCCCGAGGGTTTGGCTATCCCTTTTCCCTAGAGATAGCCTCAGAGTCAGGGGTTCGGACCTCCACACCTTGCCCGAGCTGGACTTCCCACCCCCCGTACTCTGAAAGAATGGGCCACACAACCATCCCTCACAGCCACGGTGCTAAAAAGTCCTATGATGCTGTAGCCTCCCTTGCCTTGGGGTCAGTCTCTCCGGGCTTCAGTACCGCTGGGCCTTTGGGAAGGGACCTGAATCTGGTCACCCCTGGTGTCAGTTTGAAGCGGTCCAGCTGGAGAAGGATTGTCCTTCTTGGACATCCCAGCTAGCTATCCAGCACTGCTAGCAGTAGGGGAGCACAATCCCGATCTCCGTGGTTCGGGACAGCACCTAAGGCAAACACGCTGTGCTATGACAGCAGTGCTACCTTGTGGTAGGACGTGGCTTGGCTTATGGCTACAGTCAGCAGAAAAAGAGAGCGCTCTGCAGCTGTGGTGTGAATCCAGGTTTATTGGGTCCCAGGGGAACCAACAACTGAAGAGAAAGAGGGGGAGGTCGCAACAGCTTATAAGGAGGGAGGGAGACAGGGGAGGATTCAGTCCTTGGATGAACAGAGTTTCAGAGGGGAGTGGGATACAAAAGATTGACTTAGGGAAAACCCCAGTGGCGACTGAGGCATAGTAAAAACCCCCAGAGTAGAAAAGAAGTGAAATGTGCTTTTCTGTGTCGAGCCAAAGCCAAAAAGAAAGCTGCTTCAGTGAAAGACAAGAAGATAAAGAAGGAGACAGGGGGAGACAGATAAAGGAGAGACAGAAACTGCTGTGGGAGCAGGTCAGCCTGACCTAGGAATTCTTTCTGATAAAGAACTAGCAGCAAAAGTCACTGCAAAATTCGTAAAAATGAATATGTATGAGCCTATTGTGAAATTGTATGCATATGCATTTGTAAGGGGGATAAAAGGAGGTCTGGAGTTCACAGAAGTACACATGTCATTTTAGGGGAATGATTCCCACATGCGTCCAGCGCTGTAATAAACATACCGGCTTTACAACTTTCACAAAGTTGTGGAGTTTTTGGCTATATCTCCGCAAAACAGGATAACTTGAGGGTGGGGCCCCAGCCCCTGAACCAATCACTCGACGCTCTAGCTGGAAGTTTCTAGAGAGTTCTAGAGAGAAGGGTGGGAGAGCCAAGTGACGGACAGGGCACTGGGGAGGGATTTGAGAAAGGGTACATAAATCTCCAAGGCAACTGGGGAGGAGTTGGGATAACTGACAGCACAAAGGAGGGAGGGGAGAGCCAGGGCAGAACCATTACATGATAGGGGGGAACAGAACAGCCTAACTTATACAGACACAACACAACACCCGTTCACCTGTGAGGCTGTCTTCCTGTGACTCACTCTATCCCCATAGTTCCCACACGCCCAGAGAACAATGGCTTGTTTGCGGGTCACTTACACCTTTTGCCACAGCCTCCCACCTGCCCTGGAAGCTGAAGCTAATTTTGCATGTGACTCACTCTCTCCGCACAGCCTCCAACTGCCCGGGAAACAGTGGCTTGTCAGGCTTTAACAGGGCCTGCCTGGGTGCCGGAACAAGGAGGGTTGGGGGGGGGGGGTGCCTCACTCGGTCTTCCCTCTTTCGTTCCCAGCCGGTCTCCTTGCGGAAAGCCAGGACCATGGTACTAGGAGGTCGTCACTCACTTTGGAACTCCGAGCCGCTTGAGCTGCTGGCCCCGTCTCAAACACTGTCTCCACATACACACACTCGCCCCCCCGTCCCCTCGGGCCCTCCCCCTGCCTATCGATGGGTGATACTTACTGGCTCCGCTGTGCCTCACATGTGCCTCAGGCCTTTTTCCCGGATACCGACGCAAGGTCCCTCCGTGAAGGACAGGTGGCCGTCCCATCCTCTGGTCTCAAGCAAGGTCGTATCCCGGCGATGCCCCCAAGCTTTTTAAAATAGAGACCACACTCCCAGTACTAAAAGTGATTTCAGCATTTATTATAATAAAAAGCCCTATGCATGGGAGCCCGTGGGTCCAACAGGAGCGTTCCCGTCGAGGATGCTGCAACGCCAGTGCTGGGTTTTCTTGCGCGGCAATGTCCCTGATGTTCCAGGTGGAGCAGCACAGCTTCCCTTGGTCAGATGCCCCTTTTTATCCTGTTTTTCATCCCTTTTGGATTGGCTTCTGTTTGGATCCTTCACTTGCATGAAGGTTTAAGGCGCTTGATTGGCCCATTTCAGTTCTGTCCAGGCTGGCTTGTTTCGCTTGGGGGGTGGTGCACTTTACTTAGGTGTAATATGGTACGTTGAGTACCGTATTTCTTATAACGACCCTTTTAACACCTTTTACACTATAATAACCAAACTAACCGTACATGCTTAACAATTATCAACTATTTTACAACAGTTTCTAACCTATTTTTAATAACCTCACCAGAAGGAAGCAACTGCCCCTCGTCCCAACTCTCACAGGAATCCCAGGAGGCTCTCAACCATCGCGATACTCCCTGAGTTGGGGGGGAGGCAGTTACAATTTACGGACAATAAACAAAATCCAAAACAAAAAAATGGATATGGGATAAAAACCATTTCCAAGACACGAGGATCAGATGGCCCACTACACTAATGATCGAGGGGTAGAACTTACCATGGAGGCTATCACAGAGGTCACTCATGAATGTGAAACGTGCTGCAATCAACTGAGCCATGGTGAGTAAAATCGCCTTGGAATAGAGGGCCGTGGCTGAATTTCCCATATGTTGGGGCCTGGCAAATTGACTATATTGGATCACTGCCATGAACATGCCAAAGTCAAGAGCTACATACTTATCATGGTGGAGGCAACCACTGGTTGGCTGGAAACATGCCCTTTACACCATGCCACTGCTCAAAACACCATCTTAGGTCTTGAGAGGCACAGTTTGTGGTGACATGGTATCCCAGAAAGAATGGAATCAGACAGAGTCTCATTTTTTAAATAACTTCTTAAAGTCTTGGGCAAAGAAACATGCCATTGAGTGGATATATCACCCACAAGCCTCTGGAAAGATTCAGAGTTATAATGGACTGCTAAAGACTATTTTAAGAGCGCTAGGCAATGGGGCATGGAAGCTTTGGGATGCAAATTTAGCAGAAGCCACTTGGTGAGTTAACACCAGAGGGATCTCCTAATTACCCTGGTCCTGCTTAAACAAAACCACTACATACTGTGTGAGGAGATAAGGTCCCTGTATTACACACAAAGAAGTGGCTGGGCAAGTCAGTGTGGATTTCTCCTCCCATGGGAAAAGGTAGACCCATTTGTGGGATTGCCTTTGCTGAAGGACTTGGGTGTACTTGGTGGGTAATGCAGAAGGATGGGGGGGACCTGGTGTGTGCCTCAAGGAGATTTAATCTTGGGGGAAAAAATAATGAGTGTAAATTGCATGTTGCAGGAAATAAAGTAGCCAAAGTGACATGAATCGATGAGTGAATGTTATGGGGGAGAGGAGAGTGCGGTGATGACACAGGCAGGGCCGGTGTCGGTGCCTAACAATCGAGTGTGCTGCTTCTCCTGTCCCAAGCACCTGTAGCAGGCACAGGGCCTGCAATGCCTCCATGGCATTCAGCAACCTAAGATAGGAAATGCCTAGTCATGATGACTGGACCTTAGAAGCCCCTCTCTTCTGCCTTCAGACCCTTGCTTATCTCTCTGTAAGACTATAGGTCACTTTCCCCTCGACCCTTACTATTGGACAATTTCTAAAACTCCTGTACCGTATATAAAGACCTACTTTTGCCCAGCTCAGTAGAAGACACTGTCCCTGAGAACCTTCACAGAAGACTCCAATAAAGACATCTCTGTGGAACCTCATACAGCCTTCTCCTCTCTCTCCCTGCGTCTGCCAAAGGCACTTCGCAAGCAAAGAGCTAGAAATCACCTAAGAGCTGAAATCACTTAAGAGCTGAGCTGCTTGCTAAGGTTGCCTGTGGCTGGGAGCTGCCTGGGAGCCTGGACAGTCTGTGCTGAACAGGACTGCTCTATCTGGACCTGCAGCAGCCAGCCGGGGGATACCCTGAAACCCGGCCAAGGCGTGCATTAAGCACTCATCTTGATGGAATGGAGCCCAAGTCATGGCCTCTTTTTGAACATCTGTAGGAGTGGGGGAAACCCATGAAATGGGAAAATAATATCTATCTGTGAAAGGACGGGGGACAGTAGTTAATGAAAATGCATACACCCATGTGTTGGGTATAAAGAGTATTTAATGATGGAGTTTAAGTTGTAAGCGTTAGTAAGAAGGGATTTCAGTCATGACAAATGAAAACAGTGTAATAATTAGAAGACAGATATATATATATAATTCTGTGGGATCTGAGTATGACGCAAATGGTGTGAAGTAAGGGGTGGAGATTGTATTGGGTGTGGCTGATATGGAGTTCATTTTCCCCATAGCGGCCATAAGTGCCATGCTTTGCATCAGTAACTGTGGGATTCACATTCTCTGAACAGAGAGAGGCAATTCTCTCTCTCAGGTTTTTTCCTGGAGAAGCAGAGAAAAGAATGATCAAAACAATTCTTATCTCATTTGCTGCTCCTGTGTTTGTGCACAAGTAGAATGCATTATGGAAGATTGTTTACCTGAAGGGATTTGGTAATTGGATTCTGGTGTGAGTGTTTTGTTTTCTTGACCAATTTCTGCAAGCTGTGTCCTGATGGTCGGTCAGGAGACAGTCACGATATTTGTTCAGTTGAGTTCTTGTTCAGATTCAGTTTAGATGTAGTGTAATATAGTGTAATATAGTATAGAATAATATAGTATAATAAAGTAATTAATTAGCATTCTGATATCATGGAGTCCTGCTCATCATTCTTCCCAGATGTTGGGGTCGCCTACAAATCCAATAAGTAACTAGAAAGGTGTTGATAACACCCCAGTGTTTTGGCTACTGCTGGGCAGTGTTGTCAATGCATGAATGCTCCCTCCAGCATTCTGTCCCACCATCAGTAGGCTGGGAGTGGGCAAGATACTGGCTGACCCAAATTGGCCACGGGGATATTTCGCACCATATGATGTCAGCTCAGATAGAAGAGCTAAGTAAAGGAGGAGGAAGGAGTGTTTTGCAGAGATAATCAAAACTCCACAACTTTTGTGAAAGTTGTATGTTTATTACAGCGCTGGACGCATGTGGGAATCGTTCCCCTAAAATGACATGCGTACTTCTGGGAACTTCAGGTCCCTTTTTATCCCCCTCTCAAATACATATGCATACAATTTCACAATAGGTTCATACATATTCATTTTTACAAATTTTGCGTGACATTTGCCGCTAGTTCTTCTTTATCAGAAAGAATTCCTAGGTCAGGTTGACCTGCTCTCACAGCAGTCTCTCTGTCTCTCTCTATCACCCTCTGTCTCCCCCCGCCTTATCTCTGTCCTTCACTGAAGCAGTTTCTCTGAGCCTAGGCTTTTGCAGTCAGGCTAAATAGCTATGTTTTCTAACCACAGATTCAACTCAAAAATGTACAAATCACCTAAATCAAAATGGATTTCTACCCTGGAAAATTTCCACTCTGCCTCAGGAGGCACATTTGTTATTCACAATGTTTGCCTTTCAAAGCACCCGCTATGCATGCTCAAGTCCTGCTTCCCAGAAAATGGCCATAAAGCACTTGCTGATGGAAATTAGAGGATAAAATTATTTTCTTTTTCCACTTGGCTTCTCCACCCAAAACCTTTCCCTTTTGTTTTAGTAAACTGTCTTATCTCAACCTGTGAGATGTTTTCCATCTAATTTTCTCTCCCCTGTCCAGCTGAGAAGTAGGAGCGATGGTGCAGTGTGGAAACCCAGAGCACTGGGAATATTTTTCTGTCTGCTCTGGGGTGTCCTGACCCCCAGGGGAACACGGACTTTGACCCTCATTCATGGAGAAAGTTTCCTAGACTTCAAGATAGATTAGAATCCACAAAAGTGTGAAATAGATTATAGAGAGTAGTGTAGGTATATCACTTGGTGAGAAATTTAGGTTTTGGGATTTTTAGTATGTTGTGGATGGAAACAAGATGGAGGGCACAGGGTGTTGTCCTGGGTTTCTTCTTCATGCTTCTTCTTCCTTCTTCTTCATGGGTTTGGGTGACATTTTGTAATTGGGCAGAAAAGTCCGCATTGCGGGCTCTTTGGGATCAGTTATTGGGTTAAAAGGGAAAATAATCTAGGTGTCAGTTCTTAATTGGATAGTTTAGTCTTAAAAAACCTTGTGACGAGATTGTTAGCCCTTTTGTGCCTTCTAATGAAAAGCTGCCGAACTCATGGTTGTGAGACTGTTTTACTGATAAAAAATAATAAACACTTGAGTCCGAACATGAACTACCATCTCAAGTGCCTTCAATCCAGACACAGAGAAACTGACCACACTGTACTGCCACAGTGCAGCTGTGGTATCCAGCTAAGGTCAAGCCACCACAGATGCTTTTGATGCTGTCCAGGTGTCGCAGGAGAAGGGTCAGAGATCACTCGGACAGATCTGATCTAGCTATTAGTTTATTTAGTTCTAGTTAGTAAATTTATGTACATAAAATTTTTAATAACTACAGATGAATTGGCAGTCAATAGTCAGTGACTTGGAGTGAGTTATTATGAATGTATATTCCATGATCCTCTGCTTTGTGCTCAAATATGGTTGCTGTATCTTTAAGGCCCAGGGACTGGATGTGTGTGGGGCCGGAACAGGGAAGCTTTTGTTGCTATGCAAGTGTTTTTAAACTCTTGTGTCAAAGACATATTTTATGAAAAATCCTTTTGCTAGGATTTTTTCTCCTGAGAAGCTGAGAGGCCTCAGAAATGAAATTTAAACAATAATTATCTGCTGCTGTGAAACGCAACAGGTGCATCTTTGATTGCTCTCATGTGGTTGTTTTTAATTAATGGCCAATCACAGTCCAGCTGTCTTGGACTCTGGTCAGTCACAAGATTTTATTATCATTCCTTTCTATTCCTTGCTAGCCTTCTGATGAAATCCTTTCTTCTATTCTTTTAGTATAGTTTTAATATATCATTTTCTTTTAATATAATATATCATAAAATAATAAATCAGCCTTCTGAAACATGGAGTCAAGATTCTTGTCTCTTCCCTTGTCCTGGGACTCCTGCGAACACCACCACATTTGGTGACCCTGAGTGAAGAAAAATTCCACACTCTTGCTGCCCAGGTTTTCCGCACGTTGGTGCAGTGTGATTTTTTTTTTGCCTGGCTGGCTTGGGTTTTTTGGCCAAGGTAGGAAAAAGCTTTCCTTGGCTTGGAGAAGCTGTAGTAGTGATCTTTGGACTTCCTTGAGGCAAACTGAGCAGCTGCTTTTTCAGAGATCAGGGACACCACACTGGCAGGAGTGGAGCCAAGCGGCCCACTCCAGTCCAAAACCCTTGTGAACTGAGCCAGGAGAGAAAAAGCACCTATACTTCAGCCCAGCTGCTTCACCTCTGCCATGACCGTTCTGCTGTTCACTGACGTGGGGAGGAGCTCAATGCTGGACAAGCCACCGGGCCTTCATCTTGCTGGAACTGATCCATGATAGCTCCTGTTTTGCCTGAGAAGGAAGCCGGTGCAATCTTGTACTGCATGTTGTGAGTGTGTATTCCTCTGGGATTTTGGGTCTTTGTTCCAGTGTGTGTGGGGGTGCGGTTTGACAGTTTAATACCTAGCAGTTATTTACTCTTTTTCCCTTGCCTTGTGGGAATTCTGTTTGCTAATAAACTGTTTTTGCATTTTTTCACTTTCATCTATTAGTATTTATTTTCTATTGGTGAAAAGGGATTGTTGAAAACCTTTTAGAAAAGATGACCCGTTCCAGAGTGTCCTCTTACAAATTGTCTCAAAACTGAAACAGTAAGCTATTTACTAGACTTAATGTCAGTACAGAACACAAAAATTATCATGTAAGATTACTATGCTTATGAAAAAAATGTCCCTTAGTAACCCATCAATGCCTGGTGTCCAGTAAGGGATATCTCAGCCTTGAGGGGTAACCTTGAGAGGTGTCCCTACTTGAGGGCAGATCACTGTGGTGCAGCCAGCTGCTATGGAGGGAGAGCTCAAACGGATCCTGACAGCTGCACATATTGATATCATCAGGTGGTTGACTTGTAGTCAGATTTCCTGCTGTGTTCATGCATTTTTGGCCGCTTATCAGCCCAGCATCCAGCAAAAAGTTTGTTGGCTTTGGTGCAGAGTTCTCAATGATAGCCTTACACAGTAGGATTAACTTTAGATAGTCTTACTTGCTGAGGATCTGCCTGGACCAAAGTTCAGTTAGTTTTAACAGGAGGAGTGCATCTGTGACACAAGGTTTCCCCTAACAATGACCCATGAGCTCTCAGGGTGGTAGTAAAGGGCATGAGGGCCCAGGGGATGTTCTCAGTCCTGCCACTGAGGGGAAAGGGCGCTGATAATACTAGTCAATAATGTGTAGCTGGTGCTGGCAATGGGGTTTTGGGTTCTATGAGAATGGGACCCTGTTTGTGCATCAGTATCAGCTTGGGAGAGAGGGGCTCCACCTCACTAAGCAGGGCAAAGGTATTTTTGCCAGTATGATAGCTGACCTCATTAGGAGGACTTTAAACTAAAAGTGAGGGTGCGAGGAGGGAGAGGTAGAGAGTAACCAGCAGCCCTGTGCGGGAGTGATGGACAATGAGCAAAGGGCAGGGAAAGAGCTCTAGTACCTTGAAGTCCCCCTTAGCACCCAAAGGCAGAGGTGGATGTCATAGCTGCAAGTGTGCCCAAGAGGAAGATTTCCTTGGACAAGTAACTGTTATAAGAGGAGCTCAACAGGCAGCACAGTATCCAAGAACACAGACAAGAGATCAATGTGTCACATTGCACTGATGCTGTTCAGTTTTTGCCTTTTTTCTTTTATATGTTCTCTGTATTCTTTGCACATCTATTTGTAGCTCTGTAGTCTATTGTATTAGTGGCTAGTTTTCCCAGTACTTTTCCATGGCCTTTCCTTGAGCAGAAAGACAAAACAAATTCCAGAGCTCCAAGCCCTGGGGGGGTACAAGGCCGCAATGCTATCTTGGTTCTTCCTGGGAACCAAGGCCGAGAACAACTCTTGAGATACATTTTCATGGACAAAGTATAGCTAGTGCTGAGGGGGGGACTCCGGAGAAGAGGGTTGACCTGGGAGGGAATTGCATCAAAACTTGTCCTCCTAATTGGTGCTTTTTATCAATTATGCTAATTTCCTAAAACCTATAAAATGTACTCACCTGTGGTGGTGTTTGCAGGGGTCCCAGGACGAGGGAAGAGATGAGAATCTTGACTCCATGTTTCAGAAGGCTGATTTATTATTTTATGGTGTATATTATATTAAAAGAAAATTATATACTAAAACTATACTAAAAGAATAGAAGAAAGGATTTCATCAGAAGGCTAGCAAGGAATAGAAAAGAATGGAATGAATAATAAAATCTTGTGACTGATCAGAGAGTCCGAGACAGCTGGACTGTGATTTGCCATTAATTAAAAACAACCACATGAGAGCAATCAAAGATGCACCTGTTGCGTTCCACAGCAGCAGATAATTATTGTTTAAATTTCATTTCTGAGGCCTCTCAGCTTCTCAGGAGAAAAAATCCTAGCAAAATGATTTTTCATAAAATATTTCTGTGACACTCACCCCTAGGGGGGTGGGCTTTTGTGGACACCTTTCCATAACTGCCCCTGAAGGCCTTCAAATAAAGATCAGCTCTTCTATTACCTCTTTACTTATATTACCTCTTTACTAAATGTATCTCGAGTTTCATTTCCAGATTGGGCAAAAGGCAACAGTACACTGTCCCAGGCTGAGGGACAGCCTGCCTTCAGGCTCTGCAAGAGGACAGAAAGCCAGACTCCAACCTTGAGGTGACTGACACAAGTAACTCCTGAGATGAAGGAGACCGGATGCTTGTCTGTGTTTGGGGTAGAAGGAAGAACCCTCCCCCATTTCCTGAAGGGCCCCTACATAACAGACAGGATGCTCCAAGGTTGGAGACTGAAGAGCACATGAGTAATGGACAGGACAAAGCCAACCATGCAAAGCTGACCTAACCACCTGCCCACATTAGAACTAGTGCCATCAAAAAAGCACATAAAGGTATTAGCAACTGCAGATTCCCTCCTGAGAGGCAGAGGCACACATTTGGCACCCAGATGATTTCTCTAGAGAACTCTGCTGCCTACCAGGAACTTGCATTCATGGTGTCACTGAGCAGTTACTGAGGCTGGTGAACCCTAGAGATTATCATTTGCTCCTACTCTTCTCTGTAGCATCTGATAAGGCAACTTAAAGCCCCCCCAGGAGTCTATTATGTCTGTAGGAGCGATGTTAAAAGGATGGGGAGCACAGGTGATGGTCGCCTCTATTGGTGTCCAGTCTGAGGAAGGGGTCCAGGAAGCAGGAGATGGACTGAACAGCTGAATGCCGGGCTGTGTAGCTGGTGCCATACTCGAGGTTTTGGCTTTTATGATCATGGATCTACCTTTAGGAAGCCAGGTCTGTTGGGAGCTGATGGGATTCACACAACCAAGCGAGGCAAGATCGTCTTTGCCAGTAAGCCAGTTAGATTTACAAGGAGGACTTTAAATGAGACTCAGTGGGGAAAGATGATGGAGTTTTAAACAACAGAGAAGAGCCAGGGGCTGGTGATGCATTGGGAAACAAGAGGGGAATACCTGAGAAAGGCCACAAAGGAATTGGGGCCTGATCCTCCAAAAAGTGACACAGTCAACAGCCCAACAGAAGCACCTCTGTACCAATGCACACAGTACAAGTAAGAAAGAGGAGCTGGAAGCCACCATGCAGCCAGAAAGCAAAAGATGTAATCACCATAGCAGAAATGTGCTGGGACAACTCTGCAATTGATGGCTATAAACTGGTAAGAAGGAAGGAAAGGAAAGGGTTGCCCTTTATGTAAACTGAAAATAAGAGGGATTTCCTGTACAGAGCTGTCTTCGAAAGACAGCGATTAACAGGTTGAGAGCTTATGGGTGAAAATTAGAGGCCAAGCTGTTGTGTTAAGAGTAAGAAATTTGGCAGAAAATAAAGCCCCTTGCATTCCAGCTGGTCCTCAGAGATCAGAGGGACTGGGGTTGGGTTAGGCTTAATTTCCAATTACAACCAATTCAGCACTGTAAGTCTGGTTGCATTCTCTAAGAACCTTTGTGAGCACAGATTAATCAATAGTGTGGTGTATTGAAGCTACAGAAATATAAAATTCAGAAATGCACTAGCTGTGATAGAGCTCTAATAACATTGTGCTAGCCCAGGTAATATTAATAATAATAACAATCGTATGCAGAAGCTTCCCAAGAAGGTGTGCCTGCTTGGGAGGAGGGAGAAGAGAGCAGCCCATCGACTGTCTCCAAGGTTTTTTGGAATGTCCTCCTAACTAGGTGAAATTTCTACCCTCCTTATATATAGCATGATCTAAGAGGAGAGCTGAGTAATGTAGTCATATATGTGGTAGCATGTACTTCAGTAAGCTTATTGGCATACTCAGGGGTCTGCATCTTAATACTTAAATGACCCTTAATCCGGCAAAGGTTACTTTTTTGGCTGTGGTGTCCTTCAAATTCTGGTCCTAAGATTTTGTTCCATTCTGTGCCGTTCATCAGAGCTAAAAGAGGACTATCCTAGCTGCCTGGAACCTCTTCCTTTGGCCCTATTGTCCTTTCTTGACATCAGCTCTGCAGTTCTCCATCCACAAAGATAATATGGAGGATACACAGTGTAGGCCATATGCCCTTTTCTGGCTCTGTGGTCATCATCCCGCACAAGCCAACAAAGGAAACTTCATGGTTTGTGTCGACTATAGGCTGTCTGTTCAAGAGGAGGATGAGGTCGATGTAAGAAATCAGGCAATTAACAGCCTTCTCTTCTGGTTGAGCTGAAGCGCAAGGAGGATATGCATAGGTAGTGGAAGCAGGGACACGCATTCTGGGAAGAATCTAAAGATGCCGCCCATGTGTGTAGGGATGGGGTGAGGAAAGCTGAGGAACACCTGGAGCTGAATTTGGCAGGGGATGTGAAGAATCATAAGATGGGCCTCCACAGGTGCATTGGTAAAAAAAGAAGACTAAAGAAAGTGTGCGCCACCCACATGCCCTCCCTTCCTTTTCCTGCCAATAAATAAGCCAGAAAGTTTAGTGACAAGAAACATGGAGAAAGCTGTGGTACTCAGCAATTTATTTTCCCCTGTTTTCACTGGCAATCACTGTTCCCACATCTCTCCAGGCCCTGAACCTCAAGGCAGGGACTTGGGGAACAAAGTCCTTCCCATCATGGGAAACAATCTGGTTTAAGACCACTTGAAGAACCTGTATGTACATCAGTCCTGGACCTGGGGAGGAACAACCCTATGCACCAATTCTGGAGGCCCATCAGCTGGAAAGCAGCTTTGCTGATGCCTTAAGTTTTAGCTTTCATGTTTTTTATATTCTGTATTGCCTTAGTGTGTAACTCTGAACTTCATGTAAAGTGTTATCAAGTTCTCCTCACAGTTTAGTTAGACAAAACAATCCTTTTCCAGCCTGAGAACCAAGGACACCATTGCAGCTTCAGGCCCAAAAAGTATAACCAACAGCAAATTGAGGAGAGCAATCTGGGAGTGATATAGGGAAGTTATAACTAAGCTTATGCAACTATAGTTTGCTGTGTAATCAAGTGTGTTAAGAACAGATATTATATGTTTTCTCCTCAAGCCAGGTCTTATGAGCTCTCAGAGGACTTATCACACCTAAGATAGCCCAGCTATCTCAAATAGCATAAAATTAGCAGGATGACTTCTGAGGTAGTATTGGAAACAGAAAAGTTTTAATAAAAGGCAAAATAACAAAGCTCTTTGCAGAGAAAAAATGGGCCAGTGTGATGGTCTTCACATGGGTCCCAGGATGAGGGAAGAGACGAGAATGTTGACTCCATGTTTCAGAAGGTTTGATTTATTATTTTATGGTATATATTTTATTAAAACTATACTAAAAGAATAGAAGAAAGGATTTCATCAGAAGGCTAGCTAAGAATAGAAAAAGAATGATAACAAAATCTTGTGACTGACCGAGACAGTCCGAGACAGCTGGACTGTGATTGGCCATTTATTAGAAACAACCACATGAGACCAATCACAGATCCACCTGTTGCATTCCACAGCAGCAGATAATTATTATTTATATTTTGTTTCTGAGGCCTCTCGGCTTCTCAGGAGAAAAAAATCCTAAGGAAAGGATTTTTCATTAAATGTGTCTGTGACAGGCCAGGGGCAAGAGGTTCTTGCTACTGCTAAAAACACCCCACAAAAGCGATTATTTCTTTTGTTCTCTTATTTTTCTAGTGAACTACTAAGGCGAGACCTTTTGGCTTCTGTCCAATTGGGTAGCCTTAGGTTTGAGGTGAAGTCTCAACAGTCCTATGAGGTGTCTTTTTACTAAATTGAGGAGAGAAACTTCTGGGCTTTTATCCTTTTTAAGGAGACAAAGGATAATTTGGTCACTCCGTCAACAGGGGGCACATTCCTACAGAGATAATTCTTTGCTATGCAACAACAAGATTTTGCCTATTGTTTAAGACTGATAAAGCAGGAGAAAACTGGATCTTTAGTTTGGACTGTGGCCAGAGGCCTTGAAGGACGACCAGACACCAAGAGAGCCTGAACAAGGACTAGGTTCATCCAAAGGACACCGTGAGGATTGATTTGCGGAAAAAAAAAACAAACTTCCACAACTTTTGTAAAAGTTGTAAAGCAGGTATGTTTATTACAGTGCTGGACGCATGGGAGGATGGCTCCCCTTAAAAAGACATGCTTACCTCTGGGAACTCCAGATCCTTTTTTTATCTCCCTTACTAATCCATATGCATGGAATTTCACAATAGGTTCATACATATTCATTTTAATGATATCACGTTACACTTGCAGCTAGTTACACTTGCAGCTAGTTACCCTTGCAGCTAGTTTTTTTTATTAGAAAGTACAGAAAGAACTCCTGGGTCACCCTGCCCTGTCTCCCGCAGTCTCTCTGTCTATTTCAGAGTTCCAGGGGCCCACCCTTATCTCTGTCCTTCGGCTGAAGCAGTTTCTTCGAGCATAGGCTTTTTTGCAAGAACAGGCAGTCAGACTAAACAGCTATGTTTGCAAGCTACAGACTTAATTCAAAGATGGACATTTCACCTAAATCAAAATGGATTTCTGCTCTGGAAAATTTCCACTCTGTCTAATCCCCCACCCCCCCCCCCCCTTTCCTCGAAAATAAGTAAATTCTTTTACTTAATGCAAACTCCTATGACAATAAGTGTCTCTTAATGCTTTACCATGTATATTTGATAAGGAGGTTAACACCGCTGCTCACTGTAGTATTCTGCAATTCCAAATTAGCAATAAAAATGATAACTCTAAACTTACTCTAACTAATATTAACAAAACTACAATGGGATGTGTCATGATTTGACACTGGCACAATGCACAATGCCAGCGCCCCCATGAAAAGATACCTCTTCCCTGGTGTCTGCTGTGAGATGGGGCCAGGAATAAGCAAAGCAGGCTTCTAGCTTATGAATAGAGGGAACAAAAAGTTTATTAACTACACTACAAACAAGACACATAGACACGCAGACACACACACACACACAGACAATGAAAACTTCACAAAAGCATTTCCTCCTCCCCCCTACCAGATTCTCCCAATACATCTCTCAAAGTTCAACTCTCAGTCTATCATCACTCTGTAAATACTCAATCTTCAGTCTATCAAGAGCAGAAGTCCTTCTTGGGCCATGGTGACCTCTTCCTTTTCATGTCCAGTGCTCTCACCACATGAACATGGACTAGAGCTGCTTCGAGGGTTGTCTTTTTAAGGATGCCTTGTCTCTTTCCAAAAAAAGCACAGTCTCACCTTCGGGACATCCTTTGTCCCCCCCATATTTCTCTACCCCCTGGGGCCGGGGGGTCTCCAACACTGAACCTTCGGGACATCCTTTGTCCCCCCCATATTTCTCTACCCCCTGGGGCCGGGGGGTCTCCAACTGAACCCTCTCGGTCCGAGCCACCGCCTCCCCCTGGATGCAGCCTCTGCGTCACAAGGAAGCATGGTTCTGTCCATGGCTGACAAAAAGCGTCCAGCAACAGCCACTTCTTATCTCTTGCCATCTGGGGTTCTCTCACAACCCCGCATTCACAACACACCTGCCTATTTCTTGCTCCAGAAAGGGTCAATGCTCTGCAAGATTTTCATTGTCCAAACAGGGGTTAAAGGCTTCTACAGGCGGCCAGGCTCTTTCTCCGCTGCACCTTCCTCCCCTTCTCCACGAGCCGGGCATGCTGCCAACTCCGAGGCCTCAAGGCCACAGCCCCGTACACTGAGCGCGGCTTCTGTCTCTCATCTCCCGGGGAGGGGGGGGGCTGCCCAAATTTCTCGGTGGGACTTCTCTCCTGGGGAGGGCTGCACAAGGCTCCTGGTACACCTCCACCCTTCCATCCCGGGGGCCTTCAAGCCCCTCTCTGTCCCAAAACTCAGCTTACCTCAAGGCCGCAGGTCCCCTCCCCCGCCCAGCCGGCAGGGCTGGACGGGGGAGGTCTGACCAGGTCCCAGCTAGAAACCAAAAGGAAGTTCCCAGGGGACAGCTCTGCTTTTAACCCCTGTGTTCTCAGAGGCGTAACCAATACCTCACTGGTCAAAACAGGTGCCAATTTCAGAATCTGAGCACCCATTGGCCCTGACCACTCCATTCCCAGAAAACCTATTTCCTGTCAAACCACCACATTCCACCCTTCGCCTCTGAGAACACACTTTTAAAAATTATTAACAAAATTACATACAATACACTTCTATGAACTACACTTCTACACTTCTACAAACAGTCAAATCTCTATCCTTAGATTCTACTATTCATCTACTTTCACTCAATACATGCTTTGTTCTTATTCCTTTTTGATCCCATCTCACAGCTTTATCTTCTCACTCTCCTCAAATTCGATTTCCCGGTCAGGGGGAACCAAAAATGTCATGATTTGACACTGGCACAATGCACAATGCCAGCGCCCCCATGAAAAGATACCTCTTCCCTGGTGTCTGCTGTGAGATGGGGCCAGGAATAAGCAAAGCAGGCTTCTAGCTTATGAATAGAGGGAACAAAAAGTTTATTAACTACACTACAAACAAGACACATAGACACGCAGACACACACACACACACACAGACAATGAAAACTTCACAAAAGCATTTCCTCCTCCCCCCTACCAGATTCTCCCATACATCTCTCAAAGTTCAACTCTCAGTCTATCATCACTCTGTAAATACTCAATCTTCAGTCTATCAAGAGCAGAAGTCCTTCTTGGGCCATGGTGACCTCTTCCTTTTCATGTCCAGTGCTCTCACCACATGAACATGGACTAGAGCTGCTTCGAGGGTTGTCTTTTTAAGGATGCCTTGTCTCTTTCCAAAAAAAGCACAGTCTCACCTTCGGGACATCCTTTGTCCCCCCCATATTTCTCTACCCCCTGGGGCCGGGGGGTCTCCAACACTGAACCTTCGGGACATCCTTTGTCCCCCCCATATTTCTCTACCCCCTGGGGCCGGGGGGTCTCCAACTGAACCCTCTCGGTCCGAGCCACCGCCTCCCCCTGGATGCAGCCTCTGCGTCACAAGGAAGCATGGTTCTGTCCATGGCTGACAAAAAGCGTCCAGCAACAGCCACTTCTTATCTCTTGCCATCTGGGGTTCTCTCACAACCCCGCATTCACACACACCTGCCTATTTCTTGCTCCAGAAAGGGTCAATGCTCTGCAAGATTTTCATTGTCCAAACAGGGGTTAAAGGCTTCTACAGGCGGCCAGGCTCTTTCTCCGCTGCACCTTCCTCCCCTTCTCCACGAGCCGGGCATGCTGCCAACTCCGAGGCCTCAAGGCCACAGCCCCGTACACTGAGCGCGGCTTCTGTCTCTCATCTCCCGGGAGGGGGGGGCTGCCCAAATTTCTCGGTGGGACTTCTCTCCTGGGGAGGGCTGCACAAGGCTCCTGGTACACCTCCACCCTTCCATCCCGGGGGCCTTCAAGCCCCTCTCTGTCCCAAAACTCAGCTTACCTCAAGGCCGCAGGTCCCCTCCCCCGCCCAGCCGGCAGGGCTGGACGGGGGAGGTCTGACCAGGTCCCAGCTAGAAACCAAAAGGAAGTTCCCAGGGGACAGCTCTGCTTTTAACCCCTGTGTTCTCAGAGGCGTAACCAATACCTCACTGGTCAAAACAGGTGCCAATTTCAGAATCTGAGCACCCATTGGCCCTGACCACTCCATTCCCAGAAAACCTATTTCCTGTCAAACCACCACAGGATGACACAACTTATTAAAGATCTCATTTGCAGTTGGTGACCACCTAAAGATCATATCCCACCAGTGATGATCTGCATTTTGTTTTATTCTTTGCAGAATTCTGGGGGGGGGGGTTGTATCATGTTGGAAAGTAAATAGGGTTTTTTCTCTGCTTTTTTGGATTTTCTTCAAGATCTCTAATAGGTCTTGGTGTTTAATTAATTGCTTTACTAATGTGAGGTCTATTCCAATAGGAGTAGGTGATACTTTGTGATACATTGTGCAATTGGTTTTAATCAGCTGGTGGGGTGTCACTGGGGCCAAATACAAAAAATCACACCCGATAATCTTAACAAAATTACAAATACAAAAATTAGAATGATTTCTACTGGACAAAATAACATCATTGTTATCAATTTTTACAATAGCACAAGCAGTTCTCAAGCATACACAACCTCTACCAGTATATACGAGCACAGTTTTCTGATCAGTGACTGGATGAATCACAAAATGGCAAATACTTTGTTTAGTGTCGAGACACACATCTTGGGCATTAATAGTATTGCTTTCACAAACGAATCTTATTTGTTCCCTAGTAACACAAGATTTTAAGTTTACTGTTTGCCACTTTTCATTCACCTTTTGTGCCCACACCCTATGTTCTGAAGGGTAGAGCACTGTTTTTTCATTATTTAATCCTAGTGCAATGATGGGGTGGATAATGTAAACAGTGGCATTACGTATGGTAAGCACAAAGGCAGGGGCTACATTAGAAGCCGGATCATAGGTGAAATTTACCATACTCCACCAGGATTGAATCTTCCTTTCAAAATCAATCGCCTTATCCCAGACAATCTTTCGCATTTCAGCTGGAAAATCACCTTCACCCCCTTCCCGTATGATTAAAGCTGCTGTTGCTTGCATCTATAACTGTGCTTGTATACAACTGAAAGCTAAAGACACATTATCTTGAACTGTACTAAGTGCTTCTACTATTAACTTGTGGTCTTGGTCCCCGGCCTTTTCTCACTTTGGTAGTACTCTTGAAATTTGCCATTGGCTAGTTCCTAATGCCAATAGGGATGACTGTAAAGGCTGCTTCAATTTTGCTAGGCCATCTGCTGTAGTGGCTAGCTTGTTCATCAGTATTTCTGAATCAATTCTATTTAAAACTCCCAATCCTGTCCTTAATATCCTAGTTAGATCTTTTCTTATTTTTCTCTGGAGATGTACTTGTCTTTGTAACCACGTTGTCTAGCTCTCAAAGGATGTTTTTAGGAAAGAGGAGAAGGCTGGTTGGATTTTTGAGATGTTAATTTGCGTTAGCAATTCAACATGTTTGAGAGACCACTCTGGATTGAACAACAGTTGTTGTTCACCCATATTCCTCACTACGTATGGGCCTATTTCATATACTTTAGGTTCAAGTTTGGTTTGGGTCTGAACTGCTTGAGTACTGGTGTGAGTTGTATAAGGTCTTGCTGTTGTAAAAGGTATAGTATCTATTTTAAATTTAAATGAGAGCCCAATAGCATCATGAGCCCAAAGGCAAGTCACTTCTACAGGCTGTATTAATGTGAAATTACACCAACAGTTTGATTCACTTGGGCTGTCACAAATTTCCTGGTGCCTGTATACAGGAGAGGCTGAGACACTAATTGCATCTGGTCTCTTATGAGTGGTCCCATTGACCACCTGGCATCCTACCTTGATTTCTTCTCATCTTTTGAAGTGTCTACAGTTTCTGTTTTGGCCACTCTTGTTCTTCATATACTTGATTCCCATGGATTACCACAGTGGATAGGTTTAAATCTTTTATCTCAGAAGGTTCTCCCATGGATCTAGTATACTTATTAAAAGCTTGGGACCAAGGCCATTCAGCATCACTTTGGATAGAGGTACTCTCTAATTCTAAGACTTCAATTATAATTATACACAAAACAATTTTGTAAATGAAATTACAAACTACCCCCAGCCACAATATACTCATTGTGCTCGGGTAAGTTTTAGTCTTAGTTCATTGTCTCTTGGTGTCACTTTACAAGGGGCTTCTGGGGCATTCTTCACTTGAGAGTGGTGGATCTAGGCATTTTGCTCTTTGATCTTGATTGCGGTGAAGGTGGTGAGAAGCATCTGGAATGGTTTTTCTTACTGTGGTTCCAAAGTCTTTTCTGTAAGACACTTAACATATATATAATCCCCAGGCTCTATGTTATGTACTGGTCCATCTAGCTCCCTGTTCCGAGTTCTAGCTACGTATTTCTCAATATTTCTGAGCTGTTTGCTTAAAGCCACCATGTAGGTGGCCAGTGTTACTTCCCCAATGTGGGTGGACATTTTCTTTTGTGTTTCATATGGTCTTCTATAAAGCATTTTAAAGGGACTCAGCTTTTCTTTAGCTCTAGGTTTAGTTCGAATTCGCAACAGTGCCAGTGGAAGAGCTTGGGGCCAGGGTAGATTAACTTCCTGCCCCAGTCTTACAATCTACTGCTTAACCAAATGACTCATTTTTTCTACCTGGCCACTTGATTGGGGGTGGTATGGAGTATGAAGTTCCCAGTCTATGCCCAGGTGACTACTAATCTGTTGCACTATTCTGGAAATAAAATGTGATCTTCTATCTGAGGATATTGTGGCTAGAACTCTGAAGCATGGTATTATTTTTTTTTAATAATACCCTGGTCACTTCTTGAGCCTTGACAGTTCTGGTGGGGAACGCTTCTGGCCACCCTGAAAATGTATCTGTCATTACTAATAAATACTGATCCCCCCCCCCCTTCCTTGGGAGTTCTGAAAAGTCAATTTGCCAATGCTGTCCAGGCCTATGACCCCTCCCAATCTGACCTAGTTTTGGTCTGGGGGTATTTTGGGGTTAGTCTGGAGGCAAAGATCACACTGTCAGGCCACTTGAATAATAGTGGCATATAAATTCCTGGCAACTATTCTTTCAATCAAATAGGTGTTCAGGGCATCTATTCCCCAGTGATTTTTTTGGTGTTTCTCCCTGACTAGTGACCATGACAAATGGGAAGGGATTACCATCTTCCCTTCAATGGTAGCCCATTTTTCTTGGTTGTATGTCCCTTTTTGATCTTTGATTAGTTTTCTATCTTTGTTACTATATTCTGGCTTACCTTCAAGGGAAATTTGTCCATCTGGAATTAGAGCTCCTTCAATAGTTACCTCACCTTTAGCTGCTTCCTTTGCCTCTCCATCTGCCAGCTCATTTCCTTCTTCCAATTCTGAGCTCACTCTTTTGGTGTGCCTTAATATGCATAATTGCTACTTTTTCAGGCAGCTGAACTGCTTCCAACAGCTGGATTATCTCCTGCGCATGTTTGATGTTCTTTCCTTGCGAGGTTTACAGTCCCCTCTACTTCCAGATGTCTCTATGTGCATGCACGACTCCGAATGCATACCCCGAGTCTGTATAGATGTTTATTCTTTTTTTTTTTGCCATTTCCAAGGCACAGGTCAGTGCAATTATCTCGGCCTTCTCTGCAGAGGTGCCTGTTGGTAAGGGTCTGGATTCTATTACCTCTCTGCATGTAGTCACCGTGTATCCAGCATGTCGCTTTCCACTGGCAACGTAGCTACTCCCGTCAGTGAACCAGGTCTCTGCATCGTCCAAAGGAGTGTCCTTTAAATCTGGGTGACTGGAGTAAGTAGCTTCAATGGTCTCCAGGCAATCGTGGTGTACTGCTTCTCCTTGATTTCCACTGAGAAAAGAAGCTGGGTTGACAATATTAGTTACCACTATCTCTACATCATCTTGTTCTACCATGATGGTCTGGTATTTCAGGAACTTCTGTGGTGAAATCCAGTGGCTGCCCTTTACTGCTAGTACTGCAGACACTGTGTGGGACACTAGCACAGTCATTTTCTCTCTGAGGGTAAACTTGCATTCCTCTTGAATATTCAGCATGACTGCTGCTATAGCTCTGAGCCAACCTGGCTATCCTTTGGCCATTGTATCTAGTTGCTTGGAGAAGTAAGCAACTGCCCTCTGGTATGGACCCAAGTCCTGAGCCCATATTCCCAGGGCAATTCCCTGTCTTTCATGGGAAAAATAGAAAGAAGGGTTTCCTTATACCTGGAAATCCTAAAGTTGGAGCTGACATGAGGGCACTCTTTAGCTGGTGAAAGGCCCGTGTGGCTTCCTTTGTCCACTGGAGATGTCTATTTCCATTGGCAATAAGACCATAGAGGGGTCTGACGAGCAGTCTGTAATTATAAACCCACAGACGGCACCACCCTGCCATGCTTAAGAACGTTCGGAGTTCCTTTATTCTCTGGGATTTTGGGGTTTGGCATATGGCTTCCTTGCGAGCTTGCCCTAAAGTCTGTTGTCCAGCACTCACCTCGTACCCCAGGTAGATTACTTTCTGTTTCACTACCTGTGCCTTTTTCTTTGATACTCTGTATCCTTGGAGTCCTAGAAAATTCAAAGGGCTTACTGTTCAGGCCACACATGCTTCCCTTGTCCGAGTGGCTACTAGAAGATCATCCACGTACTGCGATACCCTTCCTTCTTCCTGTGGAGCTTCCCAGGACTCCAGATCTTTTGCAGGTTGTTCCCCAAACAGAGTGGGGGAATTTTTGAAGCCTTGAGGCAACACGGCCCATGTGAGCTAGGTTTTGAGCCTGCTTTTAGGGCTTTCCCATTCGAATGCAAAATTTTTCTGGCTGGCTTCGTGGATAGGGAGGCAAAAGAAGGCATCTTTCAGGTCTAAAATGGTAAACCAGGTTAGCTCAGGTGTTAGAAAAGTTAGTAAAGTATATGGATTTGCTACCACAGGATATAAATCTTCTGTTACCTTATTGACAGCCCTCAAATTCTGTACTATCCAATATTACCCATCAGGTTTCCGAATGGGTAAAATGGGAGTATTGAAATCAGATTGGCATTCCTTCAATAACCCTAACTGCAGAAAATTTTCAGTTATTGGGCTGATTCCTTCCCTGTCTTCTCTTTCAGGGGGTACTGCTTAATTCTTACTGGCTGTGTCCCTTCCTTAAGCTAAATTACTATGGGGGAGGCATTTTTCACCCTCCCTGGTACATCAGAGGCCCATACCCCGGGAAATACTTGACTTAATATATCTTCATTAATTTCCTCCTTTATTTCAATGGCTGTTAAGGTTAAACTTAACACCTTTATGTACTTTTGATCATTCACCTCCAGAGTAACCTCCCCATTTTTGAATGTAATGGTTGCTTGTAACTGCTCTAATAAATCTCTCCCTAAAAGTGCCTTTGGCGAATTGGGCATATACAAAAACTTATGAATACCCCATTGTTTTCCCAATTTATACCTTAATGGTTTGCAAAAATATGCCCTTTCAGACTGGCCAGTTGCCCCCTTACCATAACATAATCATCTGTTAGAGGCATTGAGGCTTTATTTAACACTGAGTATGTTGGCCCTGTGTCTACTAAAAACTCCATTTTCTTAGTTCCCATCTTTCTACCCCATCCCAACTCTTTTCCTTAATTCAAAGTCTTGGGGTATGAAATAGGCTGAGCGCCCTCAGCTTTAATTATTTCTACTGAGTTTCTTAAATTGAAACTCTCTTTTCTAATAATTCAAACACCCTATTACTTCTTTGCTCCTCGCGACCAGTTGCTACTAAAATCCTTATAGCTCTCTGAGTAGCCTTCGTTTCCTTAGAATAACACAAATGACTAAGTGCCTGTCTTGGTCTCCTCCACCGAGACTCTGTTTTACAAAATCTCAGTCTTTTCCAGTTCTCTTCTCGCACAATCTAATTAAAGCATTGTTTCCACTGACACTCACTTTGCTGCCTTGCAAAAGGCTGTGCCTGTTACAGCAAAAACTCTGATATGCCCACAAACACAGACATCCCCCCACCCCTCCCCCGTAGCTCAAATTCATGAGAGTCAGGGCTTAAGTTGCTGTGGGAGGGGAATTCCTGTATTTCCTTTAATTTGTTTAACCACAGTTGAACATAAATCACTATACTATAGTTTTTCTGTGTAAAATGCTACACTTGTTACAAATAAAATCCTAAAATCTCCACAAACACCACCATACAATCCCGAGAATCAAATTACCACCATGCAGGGGAAGAACCACACAAACTCACTGGGAAAGGGGGTATCTCTCAAAGTGCCTACTTTTCTCAACACAACCCAACATACAACACTTCAGCATCTACCCACATCAGCTTCCTCTGGTCCTCACACACTCTGGACACAATCAAAATAACAGCACACAGTAAAATTCCAGGGATCAAGTCCAATCTACTGGGGCAGAGGAACCCCCTGAGTTCATCTAGCCATGGTTAAAATGTGCACAATCTACACAAATCATCACCTTTAAACACAATAAATGTCCTCACTCATATTTCTCCACTTGTTCCACTTCTCCGCGGGGTTCTCCCTGCTTCCACAGCCTGCCCCAGCCGGCGCCTCGGGCCTCACCTGGCCACTTCAGCCGTGGGTAGAACTTCCCCTCTGCATGCCATGGGTACACTCCTTCGCTCGCTCTCTTTTATACACCACACATTCAAACAATTGCAAACACATGTCCGGACACCACAAGTACACAAAATTCGGGTTCACTCGACTCACCCCCAGAGTCACTAGCGGCTGTTCTATTGAACAATGAACCCATTCCCCAAGTCACTCTATCAACCGGGAACCTCTGCCACCGACAATGCTCTTGGTCGATGGCTGCCTGCAAGCACAGGGATGTCTCTGAGTGACTTATCAGCAGTCCTATCTCCCCCGGGGTCCTCTAATATACATACCATTTATCCACACACCAGCAGGTCGTTGTCTGTCTCAGTAGGAGGCAAGCCGAGATGGAGCGGAGCTCCTCCAGGGAAAATCCTGGGGTGCGCCTTAGGAGGTCCACCCCCCCTCCACCCCTGTGAGGACAGAGATGGTCTTCTGGCTGGCCTCGCCAAAATGATTTGCAGAAAGAAAAAAAAACTAACTCCACAACTTTGTAAAAGTTGTAAAGCTGGTATGCTTATTACAGCGCTGGACGCATGTGGGGATCATTGTTCCCCCTTAAGGACATGCGTACCCTTGAGAAATCCCAATCCTTTTTTATCGCCCTTACTGATTCATATGCATAGAATTTCACAATAGATTCATACAAATTAATTTTACTGATTTTGTGTTACACTTGCAGCTAGTTTTTTTTTTTTTTTTTTCAGAAAGTACAGAAAGAACTCCTGGGTCAGCCTGCCCTATCTCCCGCAGTCTCAGCCCTGGCCTCCGTCTGTTTCAATTTCAAGGGGCCCCTCTTATCTCAGTCCTTCAGCTGAAGCAGTTTTTTGAGCATAGGTTTTTTTGCGAGATCAGGCAGTCTTGAACACAGACCAAACAGCTATGCTTTCAAGCTACAGACTTAATAATTCAAAGCGGCACATTTCGCCTAAATCCAAAATGGATTTCTACTCTGGAAAATTTCCACTCTTTTTCAGAGGGACCATTCCAAATGCTCCTCACTTCCTTCACAGCAGTCAAGATGAAGGAACAAGCATCATGTATACATCACACCAGAATCAAAAAGGCTCCACAGTCTTCCTGGAAGGTCACACAAGTACATCCTGGAAAGTTACTCTTTTCATGATCCTAATTTTAATTCAAATATATGAAAATATGGGAGAAACAAAAAATGAAATACCCACACGCACCTGCAATGGCACCGCCACTATTGATAAGTTGTGGGAAGACTTGTATGAGTCTATATGTATGGGTGTTACTGGGAACACAAAAAACTAGTCTGAGAAAGTGTTATACGGTACGACAAAATATGGGCCCATACATTCGACAGAGATTGGCAACAAATGCCTAATTAACTGTACAGTTTCTGAAATCTCATTGAAAGCAGAGAACAAGGGGCAACACAGTTCCTAAACAATAACACAAATTTGTTTAAATAAAGACAAAGACCTTGATAAAAGCATAACAAAAAAAAAAAAAAAGCCCCAACATAAGGAGGAGCTCCAACCTGTAATTTCCAAAATAGGACCATATGCCATTAAAAATACTGGAATTCAAAAGCTATTGATTAAACCAGAATGGTCCCTGAAGCGAATAGAAATGGCAATGCAGGTGAATGCTTCTAAGATCTGGTCAGAATGTGCTCCATTCCTTAAGACATCCTTCAAAGAACAGACTAATTTGCTACAGAAACTTATGCCCCACACAACTCGAAGGAAGAGACACCTTACAGGGGCACTGGAAACAAGACTGGGGGTTTTAAATGGAATAGATTCAGAAGTATTAATGAACAGATTAACTGTGACAGGCAGCAATCTAGCTAAATTACAAAAACTTCTACAATCTTCCTTACTAGCATTAGGCGCTAGCCAATGGAAATTATCTAAAGTATTACCAGGGTGGGGAAAATACGGAGGAACGGGATCATGAATTAACAATAATCACAGTAAGTACAGTTCAAGACAATGTTTCTTTAGCCCTTAGAGGTATACAGGCACAATTATGGATGCAGGGAGTATTTCCTACTTCATTAGGAAAATTTTTCCCAGTGTGCCAGAGACATTCCTCTCCTATCACTATTGAGCTTAAAATCTCCCCTTCTGGTTGGTTCCCCCCCTTGTATTTGCCTGGTTCCACTTAAGGAGTTCAACTGGGCCTAAGCTACTGCCTTTCCATGGCCATTCCTCTGACATCAAAGCTCCTCCACACACCCAACAGTTGGTTAAATTCCTTACTTATTCTTTCCCCTAATTCCACAAACAGATTTCCCCCCAGTCTTGAGATATCTATTTCCTTTTCTAATTGCTGTTCAAGTTTTGTATATAAATCTTGAAGTGAAATTGGCATAGATTTTGATTGCTGTACCGGTTTTGCCTTCATGCTTACCAGTTGCTCTTTAACCAAATCTTGGACTTGACTCCCAGTAGCATAAGTGAAACAAATTCATCTCTCTCCTTTAGGACATTTACTTCCCCAACCTGTTCCTAAATTCTCTGCAATCCAGTACTTTTCCCCTTTTTGTATACAGTTGCCTAATTTGGATGGGTTATAACAGTGACTTGTTGATATGGGTGTGTGTAATAAAAAAGGAACCTCGGTGCCTTTCCATATACAGCTTTTGGTAACATCTGTGACACGACCTCGCCGGTATCCCGAAAGGGAAAAGACAGAAGATGAGTGACAGAAAAAGGAATAACAGAGGTCTGGTATGGCTTATACCCCCACCTCCCCTGCCTATGGGGTTGCAACCCATAACAGGTGTATATGATCTTCTCGGTGGCAAGTACAGCAGCCAATGCAGTCTTGCCCTCTTCTTTGTCACTTCCTTTTTGCTAATTTCCAGGCAAATAGTTTTTGACACTCCTTAACTGTAGTTTCCCACCATTCCTCAGGTATTTCCCATTCAACAGGCACTAATAATTCCCATCCACAAAACAAAGTTATTATTTCAGTTGTTTTGAGTTCTACCTGGATAGAGGATAGATATGGCACTCGACACTTCCTGCAATGAGAACATCGATTGTGTGAACTACAATATCAATTTTTCCCACAATTTAAACATTTACATTTAACCCAGCTAGCATGTCTGGTATTTGGGTGAATCAAACAGGGTATATGGTATGGCACTGATGGAAGTTGTACTTCCCCCTTCTTCTTTGTACAAGTCACAGGCTAAGGTTAGAATATGAGAACTCTCTGTCTGAAACAGTCCTGATCCTCCTGTTTGATGTGGAAGTATTCCTCCCCAAGGAGGGTATCGGAGGTGTCTCAGGACTTGTCCAGGCGGTACTTGAAACCACTGATATAAGCTCGGCCTAATTTCACAATTAGGTGTAATTCTTTGTACATTCCTTGGATCATTTGGGTTCTTCCAGTTCATTGCCACCCAGTCCCTGTTTAAGAGTCAGTTTGGTATCACCCGGTTTAGATGTTATAGTCCACTCCTTAAGCTCTTCCACAGGTCCTTTGATTCTGCTGGCGTGGATCCACCCTCGTTCCCTGGTCCGGATCGCTGCCTCAGTCGTCAGTAGTACCTGAAAAGGACCTTCCCATTGTGGAGTTAAAGATTGTTCTTTCCACGTTTTCACTAGTACCCATTCCCCTGGATGGATATTTTGAATTTTAAATTCTAAAGGTGTGGTTTGAGGGATTATCCCTTTTAACCAAAAATGTTCAGGAGTTTTTGCAACTGTGGTTACATATTTTCTAACACTCATTTCCCCTACTTCATAACTAGCAGTTTCATGTTGGGTGGTCAGAAAGGGTAATCCGAACATCATCTCATAAGGTGACACTCCCAGGTCTGACCTGGGTTGTGTTCAGACCCTCAATAGAGCCAAATGTAGGCATTTTACCCATGACATTTGAGTTTCAATCATTAATTTTGTTAAAGTCTTCTATAAAGTCTGGATCATCCTCTCTACCCGGCCTGAACTCTATGGATGCCATGGGGTATGTAATTCCCATTTTATTTCCAAGGCTTGAGTTATTTGCTGTAAGACTTTTGACATAAAATGTGTTCCTCTATCTGAGTCTATCCTATTAACCATTCCATACCTGGGAATAATTTGTTCCAAAAGGGTTTCACATACTACATTGGCTGTGGCTCTGACAGTAGGAATAGCTTCCACCCAATGAGTTAGATGGTCTATTATTACTAATAAAAATTTCCATCTCTGTACTTGGGGAAGTTCAGTAAAGTCCACTTGGATACTTTGAAATGGTCGAAGAGCTAACTCACGGCCTCCAAATGTTGTTTTGCTCATTACCTTTTTATTCACCTTTTGACAAATTATACACCTTTTGGTTACTTGTTTTGCCAATCCAAAAACCCCAATACACCCGTAATTCCTTAGAAAGTGATCACACAGAGCTTGAGTACCCCAATGAGTTTTTTTGATGCATGTCTTCTAATATTTTCCTTGTAAGTGGCTTATTAAGTAATTGCCTCCCATCCAGGAGTTTCCATTTCCCGAACTGATCTTTCTCTGCCCGTATCCTACTTAGTTCCCGCTCTTCTGCCTCACTAAACTTTGGAACTTCAAATTATTCCTTATCTAGGGTCAAAATTCACATAACCCTTTTGGTCCCATTTTCTGCTGCATCTTTAGTCTCTTGATCTGCCAAATTATTTCCTCGTATTTCTAAAGTCATTCCCCTTTGGTGTCCTTTAACATGTACTAGAGCTATTTCTTCAGGCAATTTTAATGCCTCTAAAACCTCCAAAATGAGTCCCTCATGTATCAGTCCCTTTCCTTCTGAGTTTAGTAACACCCTTTCTTCCCAAATTTTTCCAAAGGTGTGTACTACCCCAAAAGCATACTTTGAATCAGTATATATGGTTCCTTTCTTGTGTGCCAAATATTCCAATGCTCTTTTTAGAGCATATAATTTACAAGACCGAGCCGACCAATTTGAAGGTAATTGTGACAGTGGTCACAAGGGTTTTCGGGTGAGGGAAGAGACGAGAAAGTTGACTCCATGTTCAGAAGGCTTGATTTATTATTTTATGATATATATATTACATTATAACTATACTAAAAAGAAATAGAAGGAAAGGTTTCCTCAGAAGGCTAAGCTAAGAATAGAATAGAAAAGAATGATAACAAAGGCAGCTGGCTCCAACAGAGAGCGAGAGCCAGCCCTGCTGTGAGTGGTCACCGGATCCAAACATCCACACGAGACCAACCACGGATCCACCTGTTGCATTCCACAGCAGCAGATAATTATTGTTTACATTCTCTTTCTGAGGCTTCAGCTTCTCAGAAGGAAAAATCCTAAAGAAAAGGATTTTTCACAAAAGATGTCTGCGACAGGTAATTTTCCTTTTTCAATGGTCTGCATTGTTTGCTCATCAACCAATGCATATCCTGACATTCTTTTTCCTTGTATGCATCTGGATGAACCATCAACATATAGTCTTTCCCCTTCTGGGAGGGTTTGTTCTGCTAGATCTTCTTGAACTTTAGTTTTGTATTGTATAATTTCCTAACAATTACGTGTTAAATCACTTTTTTGGTTGCCCATATAAAAATTGTGCTGGATTCAAACTTTTGTTTACTTCTAGTGTTAAGTCATCACTATTTATCAAAAGAGCTTCATATTTTAATATCCTAGAATCTGTTAAACATTTTTCAGCTTTTTGATTTAGCACATTTCAGACTGCATGAGGCATATACACAATTAGTTTACTTCCAAAAGTAAGTTTACGGCTTTCCTCCACCAAAATAGCAGTAGCTGCTATAGTCTGAATACAAACTGGCCAGCCATGGCTCACTGGATCCAACAATTTTGATAGATAAGCTATTGGTCTTTCTATTCCCCCCCATTCTTGGACTAAAACTCCATGAGCTACTCCATCTTCCACATTCACATATAGAATAAAAGGCTTTTCTAACAAAGGTAAACTCAATGCTAGTACCAAAGCCAGCTTCAATTCTTCTAATCTATAACCATCTTCCCTGGTCCAATTTATATCATCTCCGTCTGTCAATTTTTCATATAAAAATTTTACTGCCTGTGTATACCCTTCTATCTATAATCTACAATATCCCAATAATCCGAGCAGCCTTCTAACTTTCTTCTTTGCAGAGGGAGGGGGAAGAGATAAAATCCCTGCAACCCTCTCAGGATCCAGCTTTCGGCGACCTTTGCTTATTAAGCGGCTGAGATATTTTACTTCTGGTTCCACAAATTGTAGCTTCCATTTTGATCCTTTTTCCCCAAGAAAATTTAAAAGTTTTATAGTAGCCCCCCTTACTTCAACTTCTCCTGATAATAAAAGATCATCCACATATTGGGTAATTAGTATTCCAGGAGGAGTGGGGAAAGTATTTCTTCTAAAGCTTGTCTGTAATACTGATCTCTGGGGCTGTTCGGGTCCGATCCAGCTAGCTATGGACACTGGCCCCTTGCTGTTACAGTAGCCTCCTCGAGCCTGGTCACACAAGCTCTCGGAGGTCTATAACACACCCAAGATAGCTCAGCTACCCGTGGAGGCATAAAAATCAGCATGTAGGCTTCTGTTGCAGTGCTGGAAACAAAAAGGTTTAATAAAAGGCAAAATAACAGGGAAAAACCAAGCCAGATGCAAGAGGTTCTTGCTCCTGGTAAAACACCTCACAAAAGCGATTAGTTTCTTTGTTTTGACTTCTTGAGGAATACCTAGGAATGCAAATGCTTGTAAGAAATGTTTAATTAAATCTCTACTTTTTTCTCCTTGATGTGCAGAAGCAAAAATTGCTCCTGAGAATGTGTCTATTGATACATGTATATATTTGAACCGTGCAAATGACTGATATTGAGTTAGGTCAGTTTGCCATATCTGTAGGCTGTTTAAGCCTCGAGGGTTAACTCCTGTTGCTATTGCTGGTATGGCCAATTTTTGGCAATCTGGACATGATTGAACAATTGCTTTTGCCTGATTATGAGAGATGTTAAACATTCTTACTAGAGAAGGTGCATTTTGATGATAGAAAGCATGGCTCATTCTGGCTTTTTCAATAACATTAGGAAGTGTATTCTGGATTGGCATGGCTAACAAATCAGCCATGGCATTGCCTTCTGCTAAAAAACCTGGAAGAGAAAAATGTGAACGAATGTGCATTACGAAGTAAGGTTCCTGTCAAATGGAAAGAAGGAAGATTAGTTTTTTGAGTAAACCATATAGCTGATCATTGGAAACCTATTTTAGCAGAGACTCTTCTGCTCTCTCCACTACAACTGCAGCATAAATTGAATCTGTTACTAAATTAAAAGGAAATGTGAATTTTGAAAGGACCCGTATGACTGCTGTTAACTCTATAATCTGTGCAGAACCAACTGCTTTCTCAATACCTGATTCCCATTTTTTAGTTTCTGGATTTTGCCAAGCAATCACAGATTTTTTTGGACTTCCTTGAACTGTCTGCAAAAAATGTGATTGCATCTAGGAGTGCATGACTTCTTAATGGCTTATGAATTAATTTTAAAGATGAACTTAATAGCTCATGTTTGGGACAATTGACTGAAATTTTTCCTGTAAAATTTTCTAGGGCAAATTGCATGACCTCTGAATTTTGAATTAACCATTCCAAATAGATGGATGTGACAGGCAGAAAGATTTCTGCAAAATCTTTTCCTGCAAGGGAAAACATTCGGGATCTAGCCTTGGTAATCAATTGCGAAATAATTTCAGCACAAGTTGTTATAGTTTTACCCAGCTGACAAGATAGGAAAACCCATTCTAAGATTATCAAATGGTCCTTCTTCTCTAGATCCCACTGGAATATTAGACCGTGAAGCTGTGGACTCTCCCCTAAAACTGCAAAAAAAACAGACAAGTTAGGATTATATCGGTGAGCCTGGTGTGGTTGGATGGCTCTCATCACTTTATCTAAAGCATTTTGAGCTTCTTTGTTAATTCTCGTGGTGAGTTTAAAGCTGTATCTCCCTTCAATAGATCTGCCAGAGGGGCTAAATCTGGATTTGAAATGCCTAGTAGTGGACGAAGCCAGTTCAGAGTCCCTACTAACTGTTGCACTTCATTCAGGGCCTTTGGATTTATCCTTAACTGGAGTGGTTGAGGAGTTACAGTTTGTTCTGTGATCCTGTATCCTAAATATTTCCAGGGAGGAAGTGTCTATATTTTTTCCTTCACTACTGTGAGTCCTGCTTTCTGCACTGCTGGGATGACCTGATCTGTTGTCTCCTGCATTGATGCTTGGTCCTTAGCTGCTACTAAAATATCGTCCATATAATGCAAGATGAGGGAATTTGGGTATTGTGCACAAACTGAGGAAAGTATTTTTGCTACATACCACTGGCACATACTGGGGGAGTTTTGCATGCCTTGTGGGAGAGTAAGCCAATGATATCTTTTTAAAGGAGCCTTCTGATTTATGGATGGGATGGAAAAGGCAAATCTTGGTGCATCATCTGGATGCAAAGGAATATTGAAAAAACAGTCTTTTAAATCAGTAACAGCTAACTTCCAATCCTTTGGAATCATAGTGGGAGAAGGTAAACAAGGTTGTAAAGAACCCATTTCTTGAATCACTTCATTAACTTTTCTGAGATCCTGCAATAACCTCCATTTCCCACTGTTTGGCTTTTGATTACAAAAACTGGAGTGTTCCAGGGACTGGTAGTTGGAGTTAGGTGACCTTTGCTTAACTGTTCCTGTACCACCTGCTCTAATGCAGCAAGTTTCTCTTCTGGTAAGGGCCACTGGCTGACCCAGATGGGTGTATTGGATGCCCATGTGAGTTTTAGAGTGTTATGTTCATCAATAGCCCTTGTTAAAAATCGGTTTCAAGTCTCTAGACCCCATTGCAAGAGAATGTCTCTTCCCCAAAGAACTATATCAGCTCCTAATATGAATGGTCTTGTGGTGGCAACACGACCTTCGGGTCCCTCAAATGTGACAGAGTGTAAGCTACGAAAGCTTTCACAGTGACCACCAATACTTGCCAGTTGGTCCAGCATAGGCACGATGGTCCAGTCTTGTGGCCATTTCGATTTTGATATCAGAGTGACCTAAGCTCAGGTATCTATCAGGCCAATGAGCGTGATGGCTTTACCGAGGTGCTTCAGGACACAGGTGAGTTGAGGCCACCTGTGGCTGATGTGCCTGGTCCAAGCAATGACAGCTGTATTGCTCTGTGACTCTGGTAGGAGAAAAGCTTGTGCTATGGTTAGTCCTTTGGGTAAAAAGCATGGAAGGTCTGGACATAAAGCTAACACTAATTTCATGTGAACAAGTGACAGATAACACAGTTGGAATGATATAGACACCTTCTACATGGGATCTGTTCACTCCCACTATTAGGAACTGACGTGGTTGTGGTTCAGGTCCCATCTGTCCTGTGGATACTGTGTGAGCAATGGCATTGGTTCGATTCACTGGCTGGGCTTTAGACAGCTCCAATCTGGTACCTGGGGGGGTTGTGCTCAGTAGTCTTGCAAAGATCTGCTGCAGTTCTGTACTTGGTGGCCTGTGGTGGTCTCTGGCCTCTGGTACAGTGGTTCTTGTGTCATGGCATGCCACTGAGCCGTGCTTGACTGCCCATTTCCCAGCAGATGGCATGGACAACCCTGTGTTGGGCGAAAACTGTTAGCATTTTGAAAGAGACCTCTGTATCCACTGTTTCTTGGAGGTGGCCTCCTTCGCATTCTTGGACATTCCCTTTTAAAATGCCCTCTTTGACTGCAGGAATAGCATGTGTCCCTTGGATTCTGTTGGTTTTCAATTGCCTCTTTAAATGCTGTTAGTGCCTCTGCTAGGGTTTGTGTCTGCATTTCTACGGCTTTTTCCTGCTGCTTTAGGGTGTTTTCCTGTGCTGTTGTGATGGCATTAGCTAGCACCTCTGCCTGCATGTCTGCTATGTGTTCAGGGGTACCCAGGCAGTTGCAAGCATCCACTAGCTGTGTTAGGGTGGGCTCAGGGTCTTGTGGCAATGCACATGATATTTTTTTGCAGCTTGGATTTGCATTAGATATTGCAAGCCATTTGAATAACTCTTATCTGGCACAATCTATTGGAATCTGCTTATCCAGTGCCATTTTTAAACAGTCCAAAAACTTAATGTATGGTTCATCCATCCCTTCTTTTATTTCTGTGAAGTCTGGTTCTGGTTTGTTCCCATCAGGCACCTGTAACAGGGCAGTCTTGGCAGCTTCTTTGACATCGTGGAGGATTTGTCTATCGAGTGCCCTGGCTTGTCCCTGTGGGTCTGTGTGAGCTCCTTCTCCAGAGAGCTGATCTAGAGCTATATTGGCAGTAGCTGGAGTTCCTGCATAACCTCTTAAAAGGTCATTTAATAAACGTTTCCATGCCAGTTCCCACAGAGAATACTCTGTTGGAGACAGCAAGGATGTACACAGCTGTTTTAAATCATGAGGAGTGAATACATTTCCTGCAAAGGTGGCTTGTAACAGACCTCTAAAATATGCAGATTCCCTTCCATACAAATGGGATGCTTTGCATATCTCTTTTAATTCTGCAAAGTTTATCAGTTGCCATTGTGCTCAGGGCACAGCACCTGCAGTATTTCTCACAGGAAACACTTTAGCTTTGATGCAATTTCCAACTCTCCTTCCTGGACTGCATCCTTTCTTATCCTCTGCCAGGTATCTGTGCCTCCTTGCGTATGAAACTCTTCCTCAGATTTTTGAGGACTATACTGGGGGTGCAATAATAACTTTTGTTTTGCTCCAGGTGTTCTGCCGTTATGGGCGCCGCCATTTTGTATGGGGTCGCTTCCGGAACACTACATCCGGTCCCCATGCTCAGCGGGGAGGGGGCGTGTCGTCCTGGGGAGTGGGCGGGGAGCAGGGGCAGGGAGACCGACTGGGCTCGGCCCACAAAAGGGGTGTGGCCCTCTGACGAATCAGAGAGGGAATTCTGGGAGCCTGAGGAGGATGGTGGACCACACCCACGAAGGGCAGAGATGTCCCTCTGGGCATCATGGCTTCTGCCACGTGCTGCATTGTTCTCAGAGAGGATACACTCGGCTTGGCTTTTTAAAATTTTACTGCCAAAATTCACTGATTTTGTGTGTCAGAGGCTACATTTGAGAGGAAACTGAGGGGAAATCTCTGGGGTAGGTGATTTAGGAGTAGTTTTCAGACAAGCCTGGCCAGGACTCATCTGCACCTTCTCCGAAGGTGGTGGGGGGGGTGGGGCGGGAAGCAGCTGCACTGATCGCCTCCCTCCTGCTCTCCCAGGGTTTGTGCATTTTGGATCGGGTCGGGAAAAGGTTCTGGACCCCCTGGAGCTTCTCTCTCTCCTCCCCTCCTGATGCAGGCTGCAGTCTGCCCTCTCTCTGCTCTGTGGTGTTCTGCAGCTGTTTCTCACTTGCTCTTCACTTTCCATGGTTACAAATTTTAATACTGTATTATATGTTAGAAATAATTCATGCTATTAAAGAATGTATTTTATAAAGATTGTGAAATCCAAACGAGTCTCTGACCACAAACAGCCCAAGAGGCAGATGTCTATTCAAACTCCAGAATTTCTGAAGGCGGCCAGATAATGATCGGCATTTAGCTTATGAATAGACGCACCCAGCGTGATGGTCACCATTATCTTGAGTCATCTGAAGATGCCAAAGAGCGATCATCGCCCTGTTGATAGCATCAATCAAGATAGCTGAATTCACCAGAAAGATACATGTGACTTCCGTGACTTCCCTGGACTCGATCAACACTGGCTATCGACCAGGAAATGGCGATTGTCCAGCTCTGCACAGTGAAAGAACCAGCTATGAATATGCAGAGTTACAAAAGAAACTTGGACTCCTTTGCCTCGGGCATAATAAACTGTATAAAACAACCCCGCAAGAAGCGGCTCTTGTGAACGAGGGGGGATTTGATGCGATAGGGGTCGGATCTATGTTCACCCAGCGCCAAACCCGGGCTCAACGCTGTCTCTTTGGCTGTGGTGGTTTTGAGGACCAAATTTTGGTCGTGGAAAAAGATAAATAAATCTTTTCGCAATTTTCATAATTTGGCTTTCAATTGATCATTTATAACAATTCTGGTGACTCCAACATGATTTGAATTTGTGGTTTGGGGACCCCTCTCCGGTCAGGAGGCACCCCACTGATTTCAGTGGCCTGATGGGATTGGAAGTCAGCGAAACCAATCAAACACTGAACCGAAGCCAGAACAACAGCCAAAGAGGGATAAAACGGGCCCAGAGCTCTCGGAAACTCGTAACGATCCGAAGAGGGATCTCCGAGGCCGTGGTGCTTTTTTTTCACTCGGAAAATAGACGTGCATGAAGAATCCATGCAGGAAAGGAACCGTGAGTACCGTGTGGTTGAGTGGGGTGTGATCGAGCATGTGTGAGACGTAATTCTACCACGACGGAGTGTGGACACCAAGATCTCAGTTCCGCTCTCCTGCGAGGGAAGTGGTTGGTCAAGGGGGAAGTGAGCACTTTTTCTCGTCACACGTGGGACCTGGGACTTGTAGGGAGTTCAGGGGGTCGATCACGGTTGGGTCAGGAGGGGAAAAAACGTTCCCAAAATATTTTGGGAGCCGGTCCGCCTTATGATCTGGAGAATCAGGTAAGAGAGCTCAATACCAGTCAAAAGACCTGCGGAACGGTTCTCCGCATGGCTGAGTAGACTGGTGGTGTTTCACAGCCTTAGGAAATCGACATCAGGCAAAGACTTGGGACTCGTGTTGAGAATCTCAGCTGAAGGACACAAGGTGAGAAAATTAGCGAACAGGGTGTTTTTGGAAAATGGGATTGAAAAAGAGTAAGTGCCAGAAAAAGCCCCAGGAAAAACCTCCCCAAGATCCCTAGAAGGTTCTGCCTGAAATCTCGAGGGGAAGTCCATTGGGATGGATATTAGAACACTGGGATGACAGCCCCAGGAGGGTGGGAAAGTCAAGGAAAAGATGATACATTTTTGTATGGAAAAGTGGGGGGGGAAAGGAGATTGCGAAATACGTGGTTTGGCCGGTGTTCGGCACCTTCAAGATATGGACGTGTGCATCCCTGTACGACCACGTAGTCGATCACCGCCCGCAGGATTTTGAGGAAATTGAGTACGCTGAGATGTGGAAATACGCTTGTTTGGAATTATACCCGATCAGAACTCTCAAATGCTCGGCAAACTGGGGCAAGGAGTGGGAACCGCTGGAAAACCTTCCACCTCCCTACCTTGTTCCTCCACCCCCAGCCCGCGCAAGCCCAGGTACCTCAGGTGCCCACATTGCCTCCCGAGGCATTGATCCTGCAGGGACAGGCTTTGGTGCCTCCGCTTCCACCGGAGCTGGCCACGGCGGCTTCTCTCCCATATGAACAGGCAATGGCGCCTTCGCTCCCATGCGAGCAGCCCCAGCCACCGACCCTTCCCAAGACCGAGGAGAAACAGGTATTTCCCCCAAAGAAAGCATACTCTCCTCTGGTCCATAGAACGAGGCAAAGAACAAGGAGGGCAACCACTGGAAATAGTGATGACGAGGAGGAAAAGCCCAGTCTCTTCCCTTTACGGGAAGTACCGACGTCTCCGGGAATTATCGGCTTCGTACACGTGCCGATCGACACCGGGGACATGTAGGCTTTCAAGAAAGAGATGGGGAAGCTGATGGACGATCCTTTGGGGGTGGCAGAAAGACTAGATGAATTTCTAGGAACCAGCACCTACATTTACGAAGATCTCAATGCGATCCTGAGGTCGCTGTTCAACAACGAGGAGAGGGAAATGAGCAGACAAGCCACGATCAAAGATTGGGAGAACAGGAATCCCCAGGGGGAGCGAGGAGATCAGAGGTGGCCGGACCAAAAGCAGTCTTGGAATGCCCAGACGGAGGAAGGGAGGCAGAAAATGATAAATTTGAGAAATATGATAATACAAGGTGTCCGGGAGGCGGTGCTGAAGGGACAGAACATGAGCAAAGTACTCAGGGAATGTCAGGGAAAGGACGAAACCCCCACGGAATGGCTGGAAAGGCTCCAAAAGAGCCTGAGAATGTATTCTGGGACAGACCCCAATTCTCCAATTGGGGCGGTCTTGCTGAAGACCCAACTCATGGCTAAATCATGGGAAGACATAAGGAAGAAATTGGAAAAGATAGATGGATGGCAGGACAGGGAACTGCAGGAATTGCTCCGAGAAGCCCAGAAGATCTACATGAGAAGAGACGAAGAAAAGCAAAAGATTCAGGCAAAAGTGCTAGTGGCTGCAGTGAGGGAAGCACAGTAACAGGAACAGGTCAGAGACTCGGCAAAAACGGCACCAGCGAATAAACAAAATCCTTCCCAAGGAAAGGGTTCGAACAACCAGAGGAAGGACTTCAAGTGCTACTACTGCAAGCAAAAGGGGCACATTCGGATAAATTGTCCCAGCAAGGTCAAGGATCAAACTGTTTCAGGAAGATTAGGGGTGTCAGGGGCTTTTCAGTTTGGGGTCTGGAACACCGAGGGAGCCCTTGATAAAATTGAGAGTGGGACCCCACAGGCAGGAGATATGGTTTTTAGTAGATTCTGGGGCTGAATGGACCACAGTGCAGCAGTTACCACGAGGGTGCTCTCTGAGCGATGACGCAATGATGGTAATCGGAACAAAAGGGGAACCGTTTAGGGTTCCGATCATAAAGAATGTCGAAATAGGGACAGAAACTAAAAAGTGTATAGGAAATATGTTATTAATAAAGATGCAGACTTTAATCTGCTGGGACGGGATTTGATGGTAGCATTGGAAATTGGTTTAGCAGTGCAAGATTGCCAGCTCATGGTGACATTGTATAAACTCACCACCCAGGATGAGGAGAAAATTAATCCAAAGGTTTGCTATGTCCAAGAGGAGGCCGGGAGATTGGACACAGAACCAATACACATTGAAATTGAAAGGCCAGAAGACCCCATTTGGGTCAAAAAGTACCCCATCCCCATGGAAAGGAGGAGGGGACTGAAACCGGTGATCGACGAATTGATAAAGAAAGGAACGTTGGAGCCGTGCATGTCCCGGCACAACACCCCAATTTTGGCAGTGCGAAAAACGGACGGTAGCTACAGGCTAGTACAGGATTTAAGGGCTGTGAATCAAAGGACTAAGACACTGTTCCCCACGGTCTCGAATCCTTACACCCTTAGATCCTTGACGGGAACGCTCCTGCTCATCCTGGCCAAGTCCCCAAGCTGATAAAAACAAGAGCAGGCTCCTGGTACTAAAGTGATTTCAGCATTTATTATAAGAAAAAGAAAGGCCTAAAGCATGGGGGCCCGTGGGCCCAACAGGAGCGTTCCCGTCGAGGATGCTGCGACTACTCCACTGGGTCTTCTTGAGTAGCGATGTAGCGATGTCCCCGATGGAGCGGCACAAATTCAGTGGGTCAGAAGCCAATATTCAAATCTGAGCACCTATTGGTTTGACCACAGCATCCCAAAAAACTCACTTCCTCTCAAACCAGAACAGCAGTCACACAGCCCACGGCGTGCTAACACAGGATTGGGCTGGGACCAGGAAAGCGGTTGGTTACTTGTCTAGGCTTTTGGACCCTGTAAGCAGGAGTTGGCCCATGTGCTTGCAAGCTCTCGTAGCTGTGGCATTGTTGGTGGAAGAAGCAAAGAAAGTAACTTTTGGAGCACCATTGGTAGTATTCGCGCCGCATAACGTGTGGGGTATACTACAACAAAAGGCAAATAAATGGCTCACGGACGCTAGCTTGTTAAAATATGAAGCCATTTTGATCCACTTGCTGGATTTGGAATTGCAGACAACTACCGCGCAAAACCCGGCTCAGTTTTTGTTCGGGGAAGCTTTGGAAAAGCTTGTTCATGACTGTGTGGAAGCATTAGAATTGCAGACCAAAATAAGACCAGATTTAGAAGAAGAGGAATTGGACAAATGGGAAAAATGGTTTGTAGACGGCTCAAGCAGGGTGATCGAAGGGAAAAGGAAATCAGGATATGCAGTTGTGGATGGGAGAACAGGAAAGGTGATAGAAGCAGGTCCTTTGAATGCAGGATGGTCAGCACAGGCTTGCGAATTGTACGCAGTTCTGAGAGTTTTGAAAGGACTGAAAGGAAGAAAGGGAATGATTTTCACAGACTTTAGGTATGCCTTCAGGGTGGTTCACACATTTGGGAAAATTATGGGAAGAAAGGGAGTTGATCAACACTCGAGGATGGGGGCTGATGCGCGGGGAACTGATCAGGCAGATTTTGGAAGCAATAAGAGAGCCGGAAGACATTTCGGTTGTCCATGTGAAAGGGAATCAGGCAGGGATGCAGTTCCGAACCCAGGGAAACAATTTGGCTGACCAGGAGGCAAAAAGTGAGGCATTGATGACGGTAACTACCCTGGAGATCGAAGGAATCGAGATCCCAGACCACCCTCCTCAACCCCTCCCAAAAGGAGATTGAAAGTTATGAGAAAATAGGGGGAAAAATTGGAGGAAGGTAAGTGGAAATTACCAGACGGGAGAGAACTAGTCTCCAAAGGCTTTAGCAGGAGGATCTTGAGGATGCTGCACCAGCCAACACATTGGGGGGCTCAGGCCCTAGCAGAACAATTTCTGAAATTTTTCAGGTGCAGAGGAATTTATGAATTGGCCAAACAGGAGGTACAGGGATGCCTGATCTGCCAGAAAATTAACAAGACTAAAGCTAGACAGGCAATCCTGGGGAGTCGCCCCATTGCGTACCGACCTTTTGAGAGAATCCAAGTTGATTTCACTGAATTGCCCAAGGTGGGAAGGTTCAAATTTGTGCTTGTGATAGTGGATAAGCTGACTCACTGGGTGGAAGCTTTTCTGAGCCCAAGAGCAACGGCTCAGACAGTGTCCAGAAAACTGTTGGAGGACATTGTGCCCCGATATGGGGTGGTAAACTACATAGATTCAGACCAGGGAACTCATTTTACTTCGAAGATTATGAAGCAGTTGGCAGAGGCACTAGGCGTTCGATGGGAATACCACACCCCATGGCATCCCCAGAGCTCAGGACAAGTTGAAAGGATGAATCAGACCTTGAAAGCGCAGTTGTCTAAATTGATATTGGAAACTCGGATGTCCTGGCTGAAGTGTCTCCCTCTTGCCTTGCTTAATATCAGGACTATGCCTCACTCAGAAACGGGGCTCTCACCATTCGAGATGCTGTATGGAATGCCACATAAGCATGGGATGCCGGTGGGACATCCCAGATTGGAGGATAGCCAAATTCAACCGTACTTAGTAGTGATAAATAAAAATCTACAGGAACTGAGAAATTGGGATAGAATCTCAGAGCACCCCTCTGAGATTCGCTATCCACAAAATTCAACCGGGTGACAAGGTGCTTGTGAAAGTGTGGAAAGATGTATCCCTCTCCCCTCACTGGGAAGGCCCCTTTCTTGTCCTTCTGACAACAGACACAACCATTCGGACGGCGGAGAAAGGTTGGACACATGCGTCCAGAGTGAAAAAGGTCGAACATCAGGAGGAGGCTCCCGAGTGGAGGATCATCTCTTCTCCAGGCGACCTAAAGATCAAGCTTCGTCATCCACATAAATGACTGACGGTGATCGGATAGGTTGTATACTGTCAGATTGTGTATGCTATCCATTTGTACACTTCAAGTGTGAATATTGTCAAGGGGTTTTTGTTGTGCATTGTAGAAGGGGACAGAGACCAAAGGGATTGTACACTCAGTGTTTGGAGGAAGAGCTTGAGCTGACTGACCGCATTCTAACCCTAGCCACAAATTTAGGTATTATTGAATTGGATTCGCAGGCGTGGTTTCACATTTTCCAGAACGGGGTATGTGGAAAACTCAAATCAAAGGCAGAGATATTGGATGTGGAGTGCCAAAAATCAATCAAGGTACCGTGCAGCTCAGATGCTGTCAAGATATCGAGGTGGGGCGCCTTTAAGAGGAGGTATGCAGCACGGTCTGAGAATGTATTCCCTGAAGAGTACTCCTGCTGCCGCAAAGATGGTCTTCCTTGCTGCTGGTGGCACCCCAGGGGGCGGAGGCAAAGGCAGAGAAATACGCCTGGTGGGAATCCTGATTGGCCTGAGCCTAGCCATGTGCGGGACGCTGAGTCTGCACACTGAGACCCCAGTCCATGACGGGAATCAAAACCTCGTGGATGAGTGCAGTGAGTGTACACAGATTGTCCCGATCAGACAAGGAGACAGGGGGATCTCAGCATACCAAGCCCTGGAGGAATGCATCAGGGAGCCAGGCAGGTACTGTGCGATAAACGGCACTCGGGTGAAATTGCACAGATTGGGCAAAGAGGTGTTGTGTTTAGATCCAAAGGCTGTGACGAAGAATGGGCGGTCAGACAGGCTCAGCCACCGAATACTGAAAAGAAATGTGGAACCAATGTCAATCCCCATTTGTGGCCAATGTAATCAGACAATGTGGGTAGGGGGAAAGACGGAATAGATTTTTGTAGCGTATCATCAAGTTAATCCATTGTGTTATGATAATTCAAAATTGGGAATGTGTGTAATGAATGGGAAAACGTACTGGGTTGGAAGGAATGTGAAATTTGATAGCAAGCTCACCCTAAATAGGGAGCCCATCATGCTGGATTTAGTACAGGCAAACGATGACAGAGTTTGTCTGCAGTATGATAGGGCTGTCTGTTTTGCAAAGAACAAAGATGGGATAGATCCTGAGGGGAAAATGAAACAGATTACTCAGGAGCTGAAGAGAAGGGAGTCAGAGTTGAGAAAGAAAAGGGTGGAGCAATAAAGGATGAAAACGCTGAATGAACAGTATGAGCAGCTCAATAAACAAGACGCTGATGGGGAATTACCTTCCCCAGACCGAAACCTATTCATTGACTTGGTTCAGGAAATTGCAACTGAATTGGGACTGTCAAACTGTTGGATTTGTGGGGGGCTGAAATTGGCAGAAAAATGGCCCTGGAAGGGTGAGAGTTTAGCTCCGGAACAACTTTTGAAGTGGGACAATGCACAGGTCTCAAAATTAGCACAGAGACCTGAGGGATGGGTGTTGGACCAGTGAGTGATTGGGACAACCTGCATCAGTTGAGAAGGGGAAGGAATATACCGAAATGGTGGGGTATACCCCATGTATATCCACCCTGACAATAAATTTGAATAGTAGGAGCAAAATCTGGCAACCAGAACCTCTTACAGGATATTGGAGTCAGAAAAAACTAGACAAATTGCAAATGGAATGGTCAGATGGGACTTTACTGGGTCAAGAGTCCCAGAACTAACCCTTACCAGTTGTTGGGGGGACTGAAAGAATATTGGGGAGACCCAGGGAAAACTAATATCAAGTGGAATGCCCCAGATGGAATTTATTGCATTTGTGGGAAAAAGGCGTACAGCGAGTTACCTCCCAGATGGAAGGGATCATGCACTTTGGGCATGATCCGACCTGTATTCTTCACTCTTCCCCGGACGAAAAGTAACCTGCTAGGGGCCCCATTATATGAGACCCTGAACAGGGAAAGGAGAAGCTTGAAGAAAATGATACCTGCCATAAGTGGCAGGCAAACTTGGGGAGAGGAGGAATAGCCGGCAGCAAGGATAATTGATTATTATGGGCCAGCCACATGGGCTCAGGACGGAAGCTATGGATATAGGACCCCAATCTATCTGCTGAACCGATTGATCAGGCTGCAGGCAGTGGTGGAAATTGTGTCAAACCACAACTCAGAGGCCCTGGATTTATTAAGCCGGCAGGACACTCAGGTGCAGGCTTTTGTGTACCAAAATCAAATAGCTTTAGACTATTTGTTGGCCGAGGAAGGGGGAGTGTGTGGAAAATTCAACGAGTCGGAATGTTGCATTGAAATTGATGATTATGGAGAAACCATAAGGGGTTTAGCAGCCAAAATAAAGAAGGTGGCCCATGTCCCAGTTCAGAAGTGGAATTCCATTTTGCAGTCAGCCTGGTGGAACAAGATAATGTTGTTTGTAATGTGTTCAGTAGCTGGGGTCATATTCCTCCCATGTCTAATACCTTGTTTTATTAGACTGATACACTCCGTGGTACAGGGTATGCAGATAGCAGTTGTGCCCGTGGACCCGGAGCTGACTTTCGGAAACAACGTGTCCAAAATCATAAGCCTAGGAGAGGGAAAGTGTACAAGCAGAGCTGCTGAAGTCCTGGCAAAATTTGAGAGACGGGTCAGATGCAACATGAGCAATTATAATGGCTATCAAGGAATCCTGCAAGGAGAGCAGGGCATGATGAGAATTTAAATAAAGCCTTCTCTTTGTAGGAGATCCTTGGAGGTGGAGGGTAGATGTAGAAATTAAATAGATTATAGTTATATGGGTTATAGTGGGAGCATGAATTAATGTGTTTATATTGAAGGGGAGGGATTGTAATATATGTTGGAAAATAATTCATGCTATAAAAGAATGTATTTTATAAAGATTGTGAAATCCAAAGGAGTCTCTGACCACAAGCAACCCAAGAGGCAGACGTCTATTCAAATTCCGAGATTCCTGGAGGCGGCAGGAGAACAATCGGCAGTTAACTTATGAATAGACACACCCAGCGCGATGATCACCGCTATCCCGAGTCATCAGAAGACGCCTAAGAGCAATCATTGCCCTGTTGATAACATCAATCAAAATAGCTGAAGTCGCCAGAAAGATACATGTAAATATGTGACTTCCCCGGACTCGATCAACACTGGCTATCGACCAGGAAACGGCGATTGTCCAGCTCTGCACAGTGAAAGAACCAGCTATGAATATGCAGAGTTACAAAAGAAACTTGGACTCCTTTGCCTCGGGCATAATAAACTGTATAAAACAACCCCACAAGAAGCGGCTCTCATGAACGGGGAAGGGTCTGATGCGATAGAGGTCGGATCTATGTTCACCCAGTGCCAAACCTGGGGCTCGACGCTGTCTCTTTGGCTGTAGTGGTTTTGAGGAAAGTATTTTGGTCGTGGAAAAAGATAAATAAAATCTTTTTGCTTTTTTGACAATTTGGCTTTTCGATTGACCATTTATAACACTGAGTCTCCGGGAAGGACTCTAAAACTGATCGCCTCTGGTGTCAGTTCACCTATGAGCCTGTCTGCATGTTGCTCAAAACCCTTTGCCACAGCTCCCCAGATGCCCGAGAAGCTGAGGCTGATTTGCGTGTGATTCACTCTCTTTCACCACAGCTTTCCACATGCCCGGAGGACAATGGCTTGTCAGGCTTTAACGGGGCCTGCCCCCGGGTGCTGGAACAAGTGGGGTTGGGAGGGGGGCGCCTCACTCAGTCTTCCCTCTTTCGCTTCCCTCCGTTCCCAGCCGGTGTCCTCGTGGAGAACTTGGATCCGTGGTGCTAGAAGGTCCTCACTCACTTCGGGGCTCTGAGCCGCTTGAGCTGCCGGCCCCATCTCAGACATGCTCACACACTCACCCCCTCCCCCCCACCCCTTGGGCCCTCCCCCTGCCCGTGGATGGGTGCTACTTACCAGCTCCGCTGTGCCTCGCATGTGCCTCAGGCCTTTTTCCCCAGATACATACACAAGGTACCTCCGTGGAGGACAGACGGCTGTCCTGTCCTTTGGGTTGGGTGAGGTCGTATCCCAGCGATGCCTCCAAGCTGATGAAAACAAGAGCAGGCTCCTGGTACTAAAGTGATTTCAGCATTTATTATAAGAAAAAGAAAGGCCTAAAGCATGGGGGCCCGTGGGCCCAACAGGAGCGTTCCCGTCGAGGATGCTGCAGCGCCGACGCTGGGTCTTCTTGAGTAGCGATGTAGCGATGTCCCCGATGGAGCGGCACAAATTCAGTGGGTCAGAAGCCTCTTTTTATCCTGTTTTCTGTCTCTTTGGATTGGTTTCTTTTTGGATCCTTCATTTGCATGAAGGTTTAAGGCGCTCGATTGGCCCATTACAATTCTGTCCAGGCTGGCTTGTTTCGCTTGGGGGTGGTGCATTTTACTTAGGAGTAATATGGTACGTTGAGTACCGTATTTCTTATAACTACCCTTTTAACTCCTTTTACATGATAATAACCAAACTAACAGTCCATGCTTAACGATCTATCAACTATTCTACAACAGTTTCTAACCTATTTTTAACACATCTGCCCAGGCAAGTGTGACAGCCCTGCAAATCCAGGGAAGTACATGGCTGGAATTGAAATCCACTGGCAAGTTTGCACCAAGAAACTGGGGAGCACTTTGAAAGAGTCCTGGAGTGTGTTGTCATCATATTGCTAAAGTTCCATACCTTCTCGGTGATTTCTCATGGGCAGCTCCTCGCAGCACTGACTCCTTCTTCTCAGTACAGACAACAAAGTGCAGCTCTCTTCACAGCACAGCCAACAAACGCCAACTCTCTTCACAGCACAACCAACAAACTCCATCTCTCCTCAACCAGCTAACCCACTATTTTATAGCACTCATCTTCTTATTGGACATAGCTGTGGCCTATTAAAGGCAGGCCTGTTCCTAATCTTTGGTGATTAGTACAGCTGCAACTCCTCAGGTGTGAGACTACCTTCTGCACTATCTTCATTTTCTTACATTCTATCCCTCCACAGGAGTGTGTAATTCCCGACTCAGTGCTGAGTGAGACAGCCCTGGGATGTTATCTCAGCAGCTTCCTAGCTTCATTTCTATCAGTGATTGGACCAATACCACAGCCAGCAGCACTCACTTGGAGGATGGTATGGGAGTGGGAGAAGGTAGCGTTGGCCTTGGTGAGATGCCGGGCTGGTTTCTTTTGCCCTTGGCCAACATCTCTAAGATCTGCTCTGGTGATGTAGGCTGGGAGAGAACAGGCACAGAGATCAACACCCCCAATCCAGCACCCAGACACCCCAACATAAGCAGCCCCAGGCGCTCAGGCTGAGGCATCCTGCAGCTCTGCAGGCTCTGTGACAACTTGGGGTCACATCTGCTGCCAGCTGGGAGCTGTGCAGGTGGCATCCTGGGTTCTTCACACCCCCTGTGTGCCCAGGACAGGAGAGAGAGGAGTGGAAAGGGAGAGGAGGGAAAGGGAACTTCCTGCAGCAGCCCCTGTGCTAGGGGTCACTCCCAGGCTGGGCTGGGATGAGGCAAAGCTTATCACCCTCCCTGCTTTCCTTTAGGGCAATTTTTCTCCCTGTTTCAGCCTCTTCAATGCAGCAGAGACAAAAGGACTTTCCAAACCAGCACTGCTATGATGTGGAGGTCACCCTTGAACCTTCCCCTGAACAAGCTGATAGCTCCATTCCCACATCTTTCCTCATGAGGTGTTTCTGCTTCCAGACCTTCTCATTCCTCTTGTTTGCATCCATCTTCCCACACCCTTTTGCAGCCTCCCCACCAGCATGGCCATCCTAGTTTCATCCAGGACAGAGTCACTAAAATAGAGTTAATTATTTTTTCAGTAGCTGAGGGGTGTTGCTGTGAGCATTTCTAGGAGGTTATTCAATACCATCTTATTTGCCAGGAGTAAGGGAGAAGGACTCTCTCCCTCATTTCTTGAGAGGAAGGGGTTCCTTCTTTGAGGAGAAACAGTCGGTATTGTCACAGACTATCTGTGTAGATTATTTGTCTTATTATGGTCTCTTATGGTCTCTTAATGACCTGTTGTCATAAATATTGTTTCTGTCACTGTTTTCTTATTTCATTGCTGTTTCCAGTAAATTGTTCTTGTGTCAAACTGTGATCTTTGCCTTTTGTGCTTCCAGCTGGAGGGGCCAGGGAAGCAAGAGCCAGTGTGGTTTCAGTATAAGCATTTAAGTATGGAATACTGTTCTTAAAACGACGGCCTTAATTGCTGCCCACTGTGAGGCACCAAGGGTTGAGATAACAACAGACCTGTCTAGAGCTGATTGAAAACAAATGTGATCTAAGCCTTTGTTGTATTATGTGCAGAGCCACTGGTCACAGTGTTGCTTGGTCTGTTCATGTGGGTGTGGTACCTAACCCTGTATGCCCATATGTTTTTTTTCAGAGCAGGGAGAGGGATCAGGATTGCTTTGTTGCTATACTGTGGGATATCAGCTTATGACATGGTAACATCAAGGGCAGTGAGGGTCATTTGGGATATGTATTCAGTGCTGCTCTCCTGCCCTTGCCTAGAGTGCTACCTCTGGGAGTCCATTAATAATAGTACCCAGCTTGTGGGGGTAACAGGGGAGGATGATTTTCCCCAGCCTTTCACCTCCTTTTTCTCCTTCAGGCCTGGTACAACTTTTGATAATTATGAATTCCCTTTGGGCATTAAGGAAAGTATGTTCTTGTTGCTGTGTCTGCCATGTCTCCTCAGTGTAGTCCACACCATGTTTAAAATTACAAAAGTAATTTTCATAAAGGCCATCCAGAGATCTTCCCTGAGGGAGGATAGTCAGGAGTGGTATGAAATGTGGGAGGACATGGGCCAGTGTCTGGAGGATTTCTCTGCTCTGGTGGTTTGGAAGTTCACCCCTGCTAACTACAGGACCCTGGTAAAGTGATAAAATATATGAAAGAAAAATGCTGTAGTGACTCCAGAGAGGCACAAAGTTATGCAATGTGCTGGGCCCTGGCTACTATTTACCAGCCACTGTTCATCACTAGACAGCACCCTCAGGGGGAGGAAGAGGAAGGCAGAGCAACAGGCACTGTGGGCACTCCAATTGCAGCTGAACCACGGGCACAATGTGTGCTGGGAGCAGTTGCCCCTATACAGAAGAAATCCGAGACCAAATCAGTTTGCTCAGTGAGGGATGAAGAGGAAGCAAAGTCCTCACAACAGGAGGAAGATCCAGATGAGGTCCAGGGCACACAATCCATGTGGCAGAAGTTTGTATGAAGCCCACCATTGTTGTATACCATCATTGGCAGTGATGTTGATGAAAGAAGGAAAGCAAACAGTGCTTCAGGTGACTACCCAGTGTGGGAATCAGAAAGATAGAAATCTTCACAGACTCAAGAGGATTTGATTTACAGCCTTAGAAGAAGTCTAGATTGATGTGAAAGCAAGGTACACAGACATTGAATAGAAAAATCATAAACTTATGTTTCTATAGTTATAAGTAAGAATATGGCTTAAGTAAGTAAGAAACTGTATTAGATAAGATGATGAAGGGTTTTATAGTGCAGTAATATAATAATGTGATTGTATAGAATAAGCTAAAAGTTTAGATGTTATAATAGACACATATATGTGTACATGTAATAAGACCTTATTGGACAAAAGTATCTGCATTGCAGTAGAAAGAAGTAAAGGTGATAGGTTAGAAAAGCAAAACATACCCTGTGGCAACTGTCTATTGGATTAGAAAGTTATATACTGTCTTGCAACAAAGAACTTGTGACCATCTTAGACTTTGGCCAACTGCTTGCTGTCTTATAAATCTCATGGCCTTTGGGACTGATGTTATCTAAACAATAGACCGTTCTTAGTCTGATCATGATCCCGTCCCTTTGACTAATGCAACAACAGCTACAACCCAGCTTTGGCAATATGAAGATCATCTTTTCTTCTCCCTACCGACCTATGCATTGGCTGTGGAAAGAATGTCCAACACTGCAGACAGATTTGAAAGACTCGAGCAAACTCGACAGGAAATGTCCCATGCCCTGCCAGTATGGACCAGAGTCTCTGCTATTGGGAGCAGGCAAAATCCTGCTCAGGAGAGGGGAGACACACTACGAAGTAACCTGTGGTTTTAACTGTGTGACCATGGAGAGGACATGAGGAAGTGGGATTGAAAACCCATCTCTGTCCCAGCAGCATGGGTGAGTTGAGAGGAAGAACACCACCACAGAAAATTCATCAAGGATAAATCTTCTCTAGTTTCCACTGGGCAAGTCCTCAGACAGAATAGAAGGGCTGATGTTACTTCTGATCCTCTTGAAAGGACCTCCAGGTCATATTTACTAGAAGTGAGCAACGAGTACCATGATCAGAGCTAGAGGGGCCCTGGAGGTGGAGGAAAGGGACCATTGGATCTATTGGAGAATGTGGATCCGATGGCTGGTACAGCAGAACCACAAGAGTACAAGGCTTTATTTGACACCAGCATCTGATGTACCCAGATGCCATCAGTATCTGTAGGGGCAGAATCCATCTCTATTTCTGGGATGACAGGGAAATCCTAACAGCTGACTGTATTGGAAGCTAAAGTATTCCTGACATGGAATGAAGGGCAAAAACACATTGTGACTGGCCCAGTGGCCCCATGTATCCTTTGCAGAGGTTACCTCAGGAGAGGATATTGTAGGGATACATCAGAAAACAGAAGGCAGCTCTGTGAAGTCCTATGTGATGAGTTGCAGAAGTTACCAAGGCACAAGGTGGATCAAGTCAGGTTGCAGAGCTGAAAGCTGTCCAGCTGGCTTTGGCTATTGCTGGATATTGCTGAATGAGAGAAATGGCCACTGACTCATGCATAACAGCAAATGCTCTGTGGAGGTGGCTGGACAATGGAAAACGACCAATTGGCAGCGCAGAGGGAAACCCATCTGGGTTACTGAATTGTGGCAAGACATTGCTGCCTGGGTAGATAAGTTGGCTGTGAAAGTCCATCCTGTGGATGCTCATGTACCCGAGAGTTGGCTAGTAAAGAGCATCACAACAATGGGTGGGGGATTGGGCTGCCAGGAAAAAAGTGTCTCGGGTGGGTCTGGACTAGCCACACAACGGTGAGTTATTTCTGGCTCAGTGGGCCCCTTAGACATCTAAGGTCATCAGGGAAGAGATGTATCACACAGATGCATCATGACTGAGGGGTGGACTTAATCATGGACACTATATCCTGGGTAATCCATGACTGTGAAATGTGTGCTAAAATCAAGCAGGGCCAGGCGGGTAAAGCCCCTGTGGTGTGGGGGACGATGGTTGAAACATAAATCTGGGGAGGCCTTGCAGATCAATTGCATCACACTGCTGCAACCTCTCCAAGACAAGAGTTACATGCTGACAGTGGTAGAAGGCATGATTGGATGGTTAGAGACCCATCCTCATGCATTACACCACTTCCTGGAACACCAGGTTGACCCTTGAAAAACAAGCCCTGTGGCAAAGTAGGAGCACTGAAAGAATTGACTTAAACAATGAGACATTTCAAAACCAGCCTCATGAACACCTGGGCCAGAGAGCACAGGACTGAGTGGGTGTACCACATTTCCTGTCATGCACCAGCCTCGGGAAAGCTGAATAGTACAATGAACTGTTAAAAACCACCTTGAAAGCAAGTGGTGGTGGGACCTTCAAACATTAGGATCTTCATTTAGCAAAGGCTGCCTGGTCAGTGAACACCTGCCAGTGTTGGGGAAGATGAAACAGGAAAGCCTTATAAATATGATTGCCTGGCAAAGGATTTTGAGACTATAGAAACTATAAGCGAGATTGAAATGAAAGCAAGCTTTGCGATCCCTTAGTTACTGAACAACGGGAAAACAATGATGTGGCCAGCTGAAGGTAATCCCCTTTTCATGAAACAATACCCTCTGCAAGCAGGCAGGTCCAAGGGTCAGAGCAGACCCTGCCAGCTTGGCAAAGGGGGTCCAAAGAGTAGTTTTAAGGGTTTAAAATGTAGCACAGTATGGTAATGTAGTGATTCTTATAGGCTGTATGGAAATGCTATAGGATTTGTATATTGTACTAGATTGGTTAGCGAGAATCAGAATATTCAACACAGAAGATGATTTATTGTATTGTAACGGGAACTTTGCACTCTTACCTCGTCTCTTAGCTCTTGCCTTTTACGCTCTTACCCCTTTTACTCTCTTATGCTTTTACTCTCTTACCCTCTCATCCTCTCTCCCCCTCTCTTCTCTCGGGCCTGCTCCGAGCTGCGGCTGGCAGCTCCCAGCAGGGCCCTGCACCCACGCCCTTTGCAATAAACCGCAAGTTCCACGACCTGGCTTCAGAGATCTCTCGTCTCCGTCCGTCCCGACCGTGCTACCCCCATCAATCCTACAGACTGGCGCCCAGACATGTTTAAAGGGCCAGTTCAGCTTTTCCACCTGTAGGAGACTTCTCCATGCACGGTAACTAAAGACCAGTTATAGTCGCCTTAAAGGTGTCGTGAGCACGGCATACCGTTGCTGCACAGCATGAAAGCTGGAGCTCTTAAATTTTGCTGAGGCAAACCTCAAGCACGGGGAGTCATTACTACGTAGCGACTACCTGGAGCTCTCGGAGGAAATTGCCTGGCAGTCCTCGAGCATGGGTGCCCGCTGCTGTGCAGCAGCTACCTGGAGCTCTTTGAGGAAGTTCGCCGTGGCATCCCTCGAGCACGGACACATTGCTAAGCAGCACTGACCGGAGCTCTAAGGAGGGACTCTGCCACATGCTGCGAGCTCAGGTGAGTGCTGCAAAGCACCTCCCGCGCTGGAGCTCTGAGTGCAGACGTACCTGCGAGGTCCCGAGCACGGAAAATCATTGCCAAGCGACGCCTAAAACCGGAGCTCTGAGGAGGGACCTGAACACAGCGTCCTGAGCCCCGACTGGAGTGCCTGGCCAGCCCCCCGCGACGGAGCTCTGATTGAGGACACTGCTTCTGCGACATCGAGGTTGGTAACACACTGGTCTAATAATGGGACAAACTCACTCTGCCCACGACAGAGATTTCTATTAGCAACTAAAGCATTTATTAAGTTCCATGCCAAATCAATTACCGAAACAGGAATTTAAAAACCTCTTAGAATGGACTTTAATTAATTTCCCAAATACTGACCGTTTCGCCGTCTTTACCTGAGACTTTTGGGACACAGTTGGAATTAGGCTCTTTAATAGTATCTCCCGCCGGGATATGGCTGCCGCGGAGCTGGTCCCAGCTTGCAGGGTGCTGGTTGAGCTGTTTGCTGCAAGGCGGATGCCCGCAGCAGTCGCCCGGCCGAGCTCCGCCCCTGCTGCAAGTCCGCCCCTTGCCGCCGCGAGTCTAGAACGGGACACGATCCCCACCTCCCTGTCGGACCCCACGACTCCGGTACCCGCAGTCTTGCTCACCCCTGCCGCCCCGCCCTTGCGGTCCCGACACCCGTCCCCCCAGCCTCAGCCACCCCATCGGACCCCACGGCCCCTCCCACCGCTCCCGCCATCCCCGCCTTTGCCATCCCGTTGGTCCCTGCTACTGCGGTCCCCGCCCCCGGTTTCACCATCCTCGTGGCCCCGCCCCGTAATCCTGCCTCTACGAGCCCACCCACCAGTGTCACCGTGGCCCCACCCCCCCCGCCCCCGCTGAGCCCGCCGCTTCCCCCCCTGCAACCCGCGAGTGCGGCCGCTCCTCCCGGCCCCAAGTCCCCCTTGCTCCCGCCGACACAGCGCCGGTGGTGGCCCAAGTCCCGTCCGCGTCCGTCGCTGCTGCGCTGGCGTCCCCAGCGCCCCTTGTGCACGTTGCCACGGGAACCCTGCCCCCCCTACCCTGGTGTTCAAGCACATGCAGCACACCCCAAGCTGCCCACGGGCCCCGCGGCAGGGCAGACGCCCATGGCTAACCCCGTCCCTGCCGGCGTTTCGGCGCAATCCCCTGGTCCCGGCACAGCAACGCTTGTGCTGGGACCGGGGCGCCCCAGCCCCCCAAGCCACCCCGTGCCGGCGCCGCGGCGTCTACACCGGTGGCTGCAGCCTCTCCCGTGCCTGCCGCTGCTCAAGTCCAGTCTCCTGTCAGCGCCGCCCCTGCCCGCTGGGGCGGCAGCCACCCCAGCCCAGCTTACGAGCTCCCAGCGGCTGCACACCGCGGTCCAGCCACCGACTCGCCCACCGCTCGCCATGGCCCCCCCGCAGCAGACTCTCGCCGCCTCCACGCCGCTCCTCCTGCCTCCCGCCACCCTGGAATCATCTCCCACTGACGAGGCTGCCCCGCCACCGCCCGTGGTCGCCTTCCCGCTCCTGCCGCCGCTGCTCGCCACCGCGGCCCCGGGCCAAGCCGTGCCTTCCCCACCGCAGCCTCCCGCTTCCAAGCTGCTGGATTGTCGCCTTCTGTTTGGAAGGCGAGGCGACCTGGTTTCAGAGAACAGCACGGCAACCCAATTTCCTCATGGGTCACTCGGGCCAGTGACACACGCAGACACCAATGTGATGGACGGTCAAAGGCATTTATTATCTCTTCTCGAGGGGTTATATAGACAAGGGTGTCTCTACGTCAGGAAAGGGGGTCGTGCTATGCTTTCTAGGGTTAGTATGGAGTGGAAAGTTACTGGTATTCCTATGTTAGAGGGGGCTACTTGTTTGGCTACATTCCGAGGGTGATCACTATCTTATCTCTGGAGAGCAGAGGGGGAGAGGGGTTTCTGTATCTTCCCGTGACAGCCCGATATCTTGCGGAACGCCTGTCCCTGCCTGCCACATTTCCCCCCCCCTTTCACTAATGAATGGGTTAGTCATATACATAGGCACTGAAATGAGGTAGAAGGTTAGGATTTGACAAGGGAAAAGGGTTTTGGGAAACCTGAGTTTTTGCCAGGCAAGTTTCTTGTGACCGGCAGTGATCCCTGTTAATTCACAGCATTTGTTGCCGTCCTATGAACAGGATGTTATTCCGTTCTAGGCGGGCCCAAACGAATGAGACTAGCTTGTTCAGCAGGCATGGCCCGAAGGTAATAGCTAAAAGCAGCATTGCCAATGGACCTGCTAGGGTAGAAATCAGAGTGGTTAGCCAAGGTGATTGGTTGAACCAGGATTCGAACCAACCCTGTTGGGCTTCCCTGTCTCTCTGTCTCTGAGCCAGTCTGTTTCGGAGTTCTGCCATTGAGTCTCTAACGACTCCCGTGTGGTCCGCGTAGAAGCAGCATTCCTCTTTCAAGGCGGCACACAGGCCTCCTTGCTGCATGAGCAGGAGGTCCAGTCCTCGCCTGTTCTGCAGGACCACTTCCGAGAGTGAGGAGACCGACTTCTCTAGGAAGGAGATGGATTTCTCGATCCTCTGCAGGTCCTCGTCAATGGTCATCTGCAGCTGTGACAGTCCTTGGCTCTGAGTTGCTAGGGCCGAGACTCCTGTTGCCGTTCCGGCTGCTCCTAGGCCGAGCAGCATTGCGATAGTTATACCTGTTAATATTTCTCTTTTGTGGAGCCGTCTGGGTTCTTCGAAAAGGTGGTACACCTCCTCGTCTGAGTGGTACAGGACCCTAGGAACGATCAGAACCTGGACACAAAAGTCGTTAGAGTTACTGAATTTGGCAAGGAACACACAGGGACTCACTCCGGACCTCTGGCAAACCCACATCCCCGATGCGGATGGGACTACCCACTTATTATTTTTCTTGTCGGGCTCGACTACTTCGGTAGAGACGTGGCCCTTTCGCTTGGCTAGGGTTGCGTTGCCAAAGCATCCGCCCCAACCTGTGACCTGACTTAGGGTAATTCCTTTGCGGGGGGTGTCCCACCTGCACTGGTGAGGGGCATCGGCTGTGGAATAGGTAAAGGGGGTATCTAAAGCGACTCCTTCGTAAAAGGGAGGTTTTACATCATAACAAAGCCAGCAGGAGTCGGTTAGGTTAGGGTTAGATTCGTTTAGGGATAGGTAACTAGCTTCTAACATGCGAAGAATTGGGTCTGAGTCTGACCTGGCCGAGCGGCCTATCTGGAAGGTTTCCACGTCATTGATCGGGACGTCGGTGACCTTTGGGGGCAAGGCCTTTGGGTAAGTCATGTTTCCCCCTTTCTGCGTGCTTTTAATCACCTTGTTGGGTCCAACCGCTCTGGGTGCTGATGGTTGAAGCCTGGCAATTTGCACGTTCACCCACTGTTTCGACCCTTGAAGGACTGCTGTCCATGTTCTGCCCACGGCCCAGCTAGGGTGATTTGGCTGTAGAACTGTCATGTTGTAGTGAATGCATTTCCGAAATTTGGGGATTTTATGGCGGTTTCGATAGAAATTTCCCTGAAGGAAGACGGGTGTTTTGCAACCTGCGGGTGCCCAGGTGAACTGTAGGAATTTGTCGGGCTCTTGTGGGTCCCATCCAGGCCCTGACGGCCTGGCGTCCGTAACTATTGTTTCGCAGCCCCAGTGCCCACAGTATCCCCACCCTGGGCGATTACAGTAACTTTTTCCTGGGTTTGAAGCTGGGCACCAGTAGGATAGGTACATGTGTGTGGCGTGTGGGGAATGAGGGTCTGTCTTTGGTTGTCCTGGAAACAGGTCGGTAACGCTAAGCACGAAGGATGGGGTGTTTGGCGTGGTGATATCTCTGAGCATCTTACCGACGGTAAGATGTCGCATGAGCCACCTGAATGGCTGATGGGGGTAGTAATCTGGGCTGGCTTGTCCTCTGGCGACAAGCCCCAACAGCAGAATCGCACAGAAACACTGTTGATGCTTGGGTCTCACCCGTACAGGTTTCTCGGGCGCTGTCTGGCGGCTTGGTGGTCTGTCACTTTCTTCTGGGAGGGGAGTGTATCTGTCCCGAGGACGACCCACGAGCGTGTCCTGTAAACAGAAACTCACAATTCTCATCAGTCTCATCCTGCCCACTGCGGAGGTCGGGCTTGATTGACCTGAGTGGACACCACCTGATTTTGCCGTCTTTTTTGACAGCTGCGTACCCTCGCCCTGTGAGCATCAACCTCCAGCCCTGTTCCCATTCGCCCAGCTAATTTCTGATTACAACCTGTGGGCCCTCCTCTAGCGTTCGGGTGGCCCAGTGTTTTTGGATGGGACTGTTTGTTTCCTCCCCCCTAGGGAATTGATTCACTGCTAGCAGGGCGGTTGCTAGCACACGCGCTTGATCTCCTGGGGGAATAGAATTGGCAAAGCCCTCTGCTTTTGCCAGCACTTCTAGCTTGGTTTTCAGGGTCTGATTTGCTCGCTCGACTATGGCCTGCCCGGTACTGTTATACGGGATACCTTGCACTAATGTGATGCCCCATTTCGAGGCGAATTCTCGCACTAGTTTCGAGGTGAAATTGGAATCGTTGTCGGTTTTGATCTGCTTGGGGATAGCAAGCCATGCCATAGCTGTCAGCCAGTGCTGAATCGTGGCTTTTGAGTTAGTTTTGGGGTGCTGTGTGGCTACGATCGTTCCGCTGAGAGTGTCCACTGTCACTGCAAGCCATGCTCGGGGTTTCAGCAGCTGACACACGGTGAAGTCCGATTGCCAGATCTCTGAGGGCTTGAGACCTCTCGGGTCGATCCCACTGGACCACAGGGGTGACTTCTGGCAGTGGGGACAGGTAGCCACCACGTGCTTTGCATCCACTGTTGAGATCCCACATCTCTTTGCCAGTGCTTTGGCTCCGATGTGGAGTGACTCGTGCAGCTGACGAGCTTCCTGCATCATCCAGACGCCCTTTGCTGTGGCGTCTGCTTTGTCGTTGCCCGTCTGGAAGTAACCTTTGACTGGGTCGTGGCTGTTGACGTGAATGACGGATACGGTTCCCTGTCGTGAGGAGAGTGCCTCTTCCAGCATCTGGGCTGCTGTAGATGTTGACACACCTGGTCCTGCCATGGCTAGGCAGAGCCTTGCCACGAATATCGAGTCCGTTACAATGTTGAGGTGTTCATCTTTGAAGAGTCCGCACGCCAAGACCACTGCTGCTGCTTCCAGTTGCTGCACTGACAGTGTGGGGTCACACGCTTTGATGCAATGCCATTGTTCTCCTGTCTGCCACACTGCCACTGCAGTAGAGGCTGTGGAGGAAGCGTCCGTGAAGACCGTTGGTCCTGGCTGTGGTCGGTCCTTGACCTTTGGCGGTGTGTCTATGTCGACGATGGTCAGCAGCTGAGTCCAGGGGGGTCTGGCGGAGTAGGAGATTTCTCCTCCGAAGCCGGTGAGAGCAAGGGACAGGTGTTCTGAAATTGTGGTTGACTCTGTGGTCGCCTGCTTGCGGAAGGGAAGGTAAATTCTTGTCGGTTCGGTCCCTAGGTGTCTCAAGGCGAGTTTCCTGCGTTTCCTGATGAGGCTGGCGATGCATTCGATTCCTGAGGAGAATGCACGAGCGGGTCTCCCGAGGATTACCCATTGGATCGGTCGTGAGTTTTCGGAAGGTCCTTGGGCAAGTGCCCCGACGCCCCCCTTTGTCGTAAAGTGGACGTACAGGTCCAGGGGCATGGCTGGGTTCCACCTGGCAAGCGTGCCAGTGGACATCTGCTGTTCGATGAAATCGAGGGAGCTCGTTGCTTGCGGTGTCAGCTCCTTGGGTTCCCAGGGGTGCTTTCCTTTCAGGAGGTCATATAGAGGGTCCATGACCTCGGGAGGAATCAGGACGATGTTGCGAACCCATTGCAGTGATCCCACCAGGCGTTGCACATCATGGAGTGTCTTGATGTCTTGGTGGATCTTCACTTTGGGTGGAGTCACGTAGGAGCTTGTGATCCCCACTCCCAGGAAGGTCACGCAGGGTCCCCTCTTGATCTTTGCGCTTGCGATTTCGAAGCCGTTGGCCCGGAGGGTTTCCGTGACTGTAGACACCAGGTGATCTACTTGGCTCGTCGACGGTGCTGCAATTAAAATGTCGTCCATATATTGAATGATGGTCGCGGTGGGGTAGGATTGTTGGACTGGTGTCAGCGCTCTGTCCACGGTGATCTGGCAGATAGTCGGGCTGTCCACTAGTCCTTGCGGAAGCACTCTCCATTGGAAACGTAGGTTGGGTCGCTGGCCGTTCGGAAACACCACGGAGAAGGCGAGTCGTTCTCTGTCTTCGGGGTGCAGGGGTATCGAGAAGAAGCAGTCTTTGATGTCCAGCACTGCGCATGGCTGTCCTTCGGGAATGGCTGAGTTCGCAGGTAGCAGTGTCTGGACCGGACCCATGGGTCGGATTGTCTTGTTCACCTCTCTCAGGTCGTGGATGAGACGATAACCTTCTCCGGACCTTTTGGGGATTACAAACACAGGGGTATTCCAGGGGCTGACGGAGGGTTCTATGTGACCCTTTTGCAGTTCGCGTTCGACCAACTCCAGCAAGGCTGCCACTCGAGGCTCTGACAAGGGCCACTGCTCGATCCACACAAAGTTTGATGATTTCCAAGTCAATTTGATCGGCAGCTGAGGATGCACAGCAGTGGCCCTCATGATAAATTTGTAATCCTGACTCCTAGCATAGCAAGGACGTCCCTCCCTATCAAGGGAGGAGAATTTTGCAAAATGTAGGGGTAAATTGCTACTGTTTGTTCTGGTCCCTTGTTCGTGTGAAGTGTCATAGCCACCAGCTGGGTGCTTTTCCATGCCCGGGTTTGTCCTCCCACCCCGTTCACTGGAGGGACTTCTCTAAATTGCCAATGTCTGGGCCAATGTGATTGGGGGATAATCATGCAGTCTGATCCAGTGTCTGCCCAAAACTGAAGCTCTATGACGTGAGGGTCCTGGCTACCATAAAGGCGACATGTCCCCCACACTGTCAGGGGCTCCTTCCCTATTTTCATGGCCAGGGCCACCCAGGGGTCCCGCTCTGGGGCGTCCCATGCTGGCCTTGTGGCACCTGCGCAGCTTGTAATGGTGGGGGGTGCAGAGATACTGCTGGAGGTGCTTCACAGCTCTGCCATTGCATCGCTGGTGGGGGTGCGATGTTGGCTGCCTGCTGTGGGAGCATAGGGTATGAGGGTTCCCTGCCCCACTGGGGGTTTGCATAGATGGGCCGTCTCGCATTTGCAGCGGGAGGAGGCTGAGTATGGCCCGTGCGCCCCCTCCCTCTCCCGTTTCCCCGTGGCCGGGATCTGCAGTCCCTAGTGAAGTGACCTCTCTTCCCACAGCTCCAGCAGACCCCTCCCGGGCGCTGCTGGAACGAGGGTGCTGCCGGGGGAAACCGTGCTGGCTGTGGACAGCCTGCTGCATCATGCCCTGACTGACCACATTTAAAGCAAGCCATTGCACTGGTCAGGGTATGAACGGCTGCTTGAATGGGTGTCAACTGTTCTTCCCTCACGACATGCTTAATCATGTCAGCCAAGCTGGCTCCGGCTGGCAGGGACCGCAATATCTCTTTGGTGACGGTATTACACTGTTGCCGTAAGCAGTCCGCAGCTACTGGGCCTTTTGCCTCAGCGGGCAGGGTGGAGGAGTCTACCGCAGCTTGGAGGCGGTCGACGAATTTCGTAAAGCTTTCACTCTCCCCCTGTTTTATGGTAGACCATGGCGTCGGTCTGGCCACTACCCTACAGGCGGTGCGTATGGCGTCTCTGCCCGCCCGGGATGTTGCCCTAACTTCCTCGGCTCGGAGCTGTGCAGCCTGTTGCTGCGGCGTGGCTACATCATCATGCTTCCCCAATAGCCGGGACAAACTGGACCCGTGTAGTGCCTGCCCCTCCCCATTCGCTCGCGCCAGTGCGGCTGTGCAAAGGTCTGTCCACTCCTGCTTAAAAACTATGCGTCCCGCTCCGTCAAAAATCATACGACTTCTTTGTTTTATATCAAAGGGAAGGAGACCATCATTACCGAAAAGGCCGTCCACTAGAGTGGAAACTACCCCTGAGTTGATCCCTTTCTCTGAAATAGCTTTAATAATCGTCTGAATCTCTTTGGTATTTACCGGGGTATATGTCCTCTGCTGATTTCCCAGGGCACCCATCACTCTCACTGGAAAAGCATGCACGCTCGCAGCGGGCTCCCAGTCGGCACAAGCTATTTTTATTTTGCCCCAGTCGGTGAATTTGTATTGTGACCGGTTCCCGTTTTTGTTTAAAGATTTATTCGGTTTCATCCGAAACCACATTGATTCTATTCTCTCCGTCTCCGAGTCGCCGCTGGACTCGGAGCGGTCTGGGGGGCTGTCGCTCCGTTCAGAGTCGGAAGTAGACTGGTGATAGACTTCCGGTCCCCCTGCCGTTTTGTTCGGCTTCGGCCCCGCTCCTCCCCTCGGAGGCGGTGCCGCTCCCGCCCCCTGGGCTCGCCCTGCCTCCCGCAGGGAGGGATCTCCCCCTTATATGGTGGCGACATGGGGCGCGGCTCCCAGGTGAGTATCCGCCACCCGCCGCCTCCCTGCGCATGCGCGGTTGCGGGGATCCGCAGCTCCTGACTGAGCATGCGCTCGGCGCTGGCCTCCCGCGCGTGCGCATCCGCGTCTGTCTTTGTCCCCGGGCTTTTCGCGCCACGAGCGCGCGGGGTCCGCCCCTCCCATTGCTCGCCCGCGCCATGTTTAAACGGGTATGGCGGCGGGGACGGCGCCGCCGCCGCCCGCGCGCTCGCAGCAGCCGCCGTCTCGGCGCCGCGACCTTCTTCAGTCAGCTCTCCCCAGAAAGACTGCGCGCGTTGTCCCGCTGTTTGTATCGGATCGGCGACTGGCGGGGAAAGGACGGACAGGGGAACCGCGGATTTTCCGAGAGTTTCCGCGGGGGGGCCCGGACCCGGTGGGTCCCGTGGGAGGGTAGGGGGGTCCCCTGGGGGTTCCGGGGGGTCTGGGCTTGGGCGCGGGGAGGGACTGAACGCGCCCGGCCCCCGCGCGTCCCCGTTTTCGGTCGGGTCGCTTTCAGGGGGGGTCTGTGTTGTCGCGGCCACCACCAGCTGTGGCATGGCTAGTAAATGTGATCGCGCGGCCTGCCAGGTCTCCTGCTCCTCTATTGCCTTGCTTAGGGCTTCCTCTACTTTCCCCCATGAGGCATAGTAAAAGACCCCAGAGTAGAAAAGAGGTAAAATGTCCTTTTCTGTGTAAAGCCAAGGCCAAAGGGAAAAGCTGCTTCAGTAAAAGACAAGAAGATAAAGAAGAAGACAGCGAAAAGAAAAACAGAGACACTGCAGAACAGAACAAGGACACAAGAAATTCCTTCTGATAAAGAAGAATCTAACAGCAAAAGTCACTGCGAAACTGGTAAAATGAATATGTATGAGCCTATTGTGAAATTGTATGCATATGCATTTGTAAGGGGGATAAAAAGAAGTCTAGAATTTACAGAGGTACGCATGCCCTTTTAGGGAGAGCAATCTCCGCATGCGTCCAGCGCTGAAAATAAACATACCGGCTTTACAACTCTGACAGGAGTTGTGGAGTTTTTCTTCTATCTCCGCAAAACATTTTGGCGAGCCAGCCCAGGAGTTCTCTGTCCCCGCAGGGGCAGAAGGGATAAACGGACCTCCAAGGCGCGCCCCAGGATTTTCCTGGAGGGGCTCCGCTCGTCTCGGCTTGCCACCTGCGAGGACAGACAAGGACCTGCTGGCCTGCAGAGGATACGGTATGTATTAAGAGGGGCCCCAGGGGGGGGAGGAAAAGAGTGAATAAAAGGTGAATAAGGATAGCCGAGTAAGTCACTCAGAGACGTCTGAGTGTTAGCCCGTGGTCGCAGCCGATAGCGCGGCAGAGGAGCGGCTAACGGGAGAAGGGGTTCCACTGCTGATAGGGCGGCCGTAGCGACCCAGAGTAGGTCGAGTGGACCCGTGTGTGGGAAATGTTCACTCCTGATAGAGCGAGAGAGTGTGTGCCTGCCGATGGGGCGGCTAAGAAAGCACTCCTGATAGAGCGGGAGTGTGTGTGTGCCTGCCGATGGGGCAGCTAAGAAAGCACTCCTGATAGAGCGGGAGTGTGTGTGTGCCTGCCGATGGGGCGGCTAAGAAAGCACTCCTGATAGAGCGGGAGTGTGTGTGCCTGTGTAAGAAAGCACTCCTGATAGAGCGGGAGTGTGTGTGTGCCTGCCGATGGGGCGGCTAAGAAAGCACTCCTGATAGAGCGGGAGTGTGTGTGTGCCTGCCGATGGGGCGGCTAAGAAAGCACTCCTGATAGAGCGGGAGTGTGTGTGTGCCTGCCGATGGGGCGGCTAAGAAAGCACTCCTGATAGAGCGAGAGTGTGTGTGTGCCTGCCGATGGGGCGGCTAAGAAAGCACTCCTGATAGAGCGGGAGTGTGTGTGTGTCTGCCGATGGGGCGGCTAAGAAAACACTCCTGATAGAGCGGGAGTGTATGTGTAAGAAAGCACTCCTGATGGGGCGGGAGTGTGTGTGTGTGGTGTCCGGACACTGTATCATCGTATGGTTAATATGTAGTGTGATTAATGTTAATGTGTCTGTAATCGTGAGAGTGTGTGGCATGTGAAAGAGAGAGCGAACAAGTGAGCTCACCCATGGTGCGGGGGGGTGAGTTCTACCCGTGTCTGAAGTGGCCGAGTGAGGCTTGAGGCGTCGGCTGAGGCAGGCTGTGGGGGCAGGGAGCGCCCCGCGGAGAAGTGGAACAAGCGAAGAGACCTTGGACAGTAGTGAAGATATTTATTGTGTTTAAATGTGGTGATTTGTGTAAATTTAGCACATTTTAACTGTGAGTACGAGCTCAGGGAATTTCTCTGCCCTGGAGTTTGGGCTTAGTCTCTGGAATTTTACTGCGTGCTGTTATTTTGATTGTGTCCAGAGAAAGCTGATGTGAGTAAATGCTGAATTATTGTATGCTTTGTTGTTTTGAGAAAAGTAGGCACTTCGAGAAGAGATATGCTCTTTCCCAGTGATTTTGTGTGGTTCTTCCCCCCGTATAGTGGTGTTTGCGTTTGCAGAGATTTTAAGATCTTGTTTGCAACAAGAGTGGCATTTTACACAGAAGAACTATGGTACGGTGATTTATGTTTAACTGTGGTAAAGCAAATTAAAGGAATTCCAAGAATTCCCCCCCCACAGCAATCCAAGCCCTGGCTCTAGTGAACTTGAGATAAGAGGGGATGTGTGTATGTGTTCCTGTTTGCGGGCATATCAAAGTTTTTGCTGTAACAAGCACAGCCTTTTGCAGGGCAGTAGAGATTTGGAGTTCCCCGTGGAACTCTAAATGGAATAGCCTGCCTCTACAAGGATTTCTGAGAGCTTCTGATGCATCAAGAAGTTGGCACCCTGCAGTACAGAGCCTGTGAGGGACGCTGGCCGTGCTGTTCTAATGAACGTCAGGGCACATGCCCCGAGTATAAATTAAAGTTTTCTGCTCAAGCTGATTCAGAACCTAAAATCTTAAAAAGCTTGTGTGAGTAATCACATCTGATATCTGCCACCTGGAGATCTGTGTGTGAGAGAAAAACTGAGAAGAGACACTGTAGGGCTTGGGGAGAAACAGGGTAGCATAAAGAGAAGGAAATAAGAACTGACCAGAGCAAAGAAGTTCCTGAACTAGGCCCTTTTGGGAGAGGGCCCTCTGGAACAAAGCTGCCAGTAGGGGCAGCTCAGAAAATGAAAAGCTTTATAATACCTCATTGCAGTTAATGCTGTTTTAAAATGAGAAGGTAAATGAGATGAGGTTTTGTATGCTAATATGTTTTTTTTTGTTTTAAGAAATCACCCAGAATGGCAAAGGGACTGTGGGATCTTGGCCCTTGAAAAGGAAAACAAGGTAAAAGAGGAGGCAAATCAAATGTCATGTTCAGCATGCAGCATAAGATAGCAATGTATGAAGTTAGACAAAGATTATCATGCTGAAATACAAAGTGATTATAGTTCATAAAATGAGTACACATGATCTGTTAAAAAAACTCCTCCTAAGGTGAGGAAGGAAGGGTAAGGAGACCTCTCCCCAAAAGGAGAGAGGACCCAGGCTCCAAAGGTATATCCATTCACATCCACCCCCCCCTTTGGCAATCCAAGGAAGCAAGCCCCTACTACGAGAGGCAGTAGGACCAGAAGGAAGGAGATTAATGATTAAAGTTCCATTCACCACTCTTGATTTAGAGGCATGGGAAAGGGTTGCTAGGAATTATCGTGTTGATCCGATACTTACTGCCAAACGTCTGCGATATGTTATCAAGCAACACAACCCAGACTGGGCTGACATTCAGTTACTATTGGATGCATTCACTGAGACAGAGAAACAGCTGATCTTGAGGACAGCAGAGACTTTGGCAGAGGATTATTGCAAGGCTAAGCAGTTAGATGTAAAAGAACATTTCCCCCTCCAAGACCCGGGGTAGGACCCTAATATTTCGGCGGAAGTAAGGAAATTAGTAGAATATCAAGGCTGGATAGCAACAGGGGTGGAAAGAGCTATCCCAAAAATCATAAATTGGTCTGCCTTATATTTCCCCAAGCAGGGGCCTTCTGAGATTTCATCTGAATTCCTAGAGCGCTTAAGGGATGTGAGGCATCATTGGATCTGGGGTAATTAACAAATAGCTGCACACAACTGAAGAAGCTGGGGTGGGGGGAGAAGAAAAAGGGTGGAATTTTAGTTGATACAGGGGCCATATATTCAGTTTTAAATAAAGCTTTAGTGCCTGTAGAGAATGTTTATGTTGTAGTGTGGGGAACAGCTGGCCAGTCTGAGAAGACATACCTTTGTGAAATCTTTAAAGTAACATGTATACTTAGAAGCTTTTGTATATGTTCACTGAACATTCTCAAATGAGGAGGTTACTCTGGAGGCAAATGATATAAACATGTTAGGCTTAACATTAACAGCCATTGAAATTAGGAAGGACATTAATAGAGAGATATTAGAATAAGTAAGTAAGTATTTTTGGGGGTATGGGCTTCTGCCGTACTAAGGAGGGTGAAAATGCCACCCCATAGTAATCAAGCTTAAAGAGAAGAACACAACCAGTGGGAATTGAGCAGCCCTCCCTCAAAAAGAAGACAGGGGAGGAATCAGCCCAGTAATTGATAGTACTGGATTGAGGGCTGTCAATAAGATAACAAAGAATTTATACCCTGTGGTAGTAAATCCATGTACTTTACTGACTTGTTTAACACCTAAGCTAACCTGGTTCACTGTTTTAGACTTGAGAGATGCCTTCTTTTGCCTCCCTATCCACAAAGCCAGCCAGAAAATTTTTGCATCCGAATGACACAGCTCACATGGTCCATGTGCCTGAAGGCTTCAGAAATTCCGCCACCCCAATTGAGGAACAACTTGCAGAAACCCAGAGTCCCAGGGAGCTCCACAAGAAGAATGGAAGATGTTGCAGTATGTAGAAGATCTTCTAATAGCCACTTGAGAAGCATGTGTGGCCTAGACGGTAAGCCTTTCAAATTTCCTAAGACTCCAAGTATACAGAGTATCAAAAGAAAGGACACAGGTAGTGAAACAGAAGGTAATCTACCTGGGGTACAAAGTAAGTGCTGGGCAACGGACTTTAGGGCAGAGAAGCTGTATGCCAACCCCAAAACCCCAGACAATGAAAGAACTCTGAACCTTCTTAAGCATAGCAAGGTAGTGCCAGCTGTGAGTTTATAATTATGGACTGCTCGTCAAACCCCTCTATACTCTTATTGCCAATGAAAGCAGAGATCTCCAGTGGACAGAAGAAAACACACGGGCCTTTCACCAGCTAAAGAGTACCCTCATGTCAGCTCCAGCTTTGAAACTTCCAGATGTGAGTAAATCATTCTTTCTATTTTCCCATGAAAAACAAAGAATTGCCCTGGGAATACTGGGTCAGGACTTGAGTCCATACCAGAGGGCAGTTGCTTACTTGCTTACTTCTCTAAGCAACTAGATGCAACAGCCAAAAGATGGCCAGGTTGCCTCAGAACTGTAGCAGCAATCATGCTGAATATTCAAGGGGCACCCAAGTTTACCCTGGGACAAGAATGACTGTGCAAGTGTCCCACACAGTGTCCGCAGCACTGACAGTAAAGAGCAGCCACTGGCTCTCACCGCAGAGGTTCCTGAAATACCAGGCCATCATAGTAGAGCAATATGATGTAGAGATAGTAGTGACTAATACTGTCAACCCAGCTTCTTTTCTCAGTGAAATCAAGGAGAAGCAGTACACCACGATTGCCTGGAGACCATTGAAGCTACCTACTCCAGATGCCCAGACTTGAAAGACACTCCTCTAGACGATGCAGAGACCTGGTTCACTGACAGGAGCAGCTACACGCTAAGTACACAGTGACTACCTGCAGATAAGCAATAGAGTCTGGACCCTTGCCAACAGTGCATTCAGAGTCATACATGCACACGGAGCCATCTAGAAGAAGAGGAGACCACTAACCTCACAAGGAGAGACAATCCAGCTGTTGGAAGCAGTTCAGCTGCCTGAAAAGGCATATTAAGGCACACCAGAGAGTGAGCTCAGAATTAGAGGAAAGAAATGAGCTGGCGGATGGAGAGGCAAAGAAAGCAGCAAAGGGTGAGGTAATTACAGATCTCCCTCGAAGGTAAGCCAGAATATAATCCTAATCAAAAGAGATAGACAACCACAAGGGGTGGGCTACCATTGAAAGAGAGCTAGTAATCCCTTCCCATTTTTGTAGTCACTAGTGAAAGAGCACTAGAAAACACACCGGGGTCTAACTACTTAAAAGCTTTTATAAAGTGCGGCTCCTTTCCCAAGATGACCAAGGCTGCCAGTGATACAGAGTACATTGAAATAAAGTGTTGGCTTGGAAATAGTAGTTTCCACAGGCTTTCTAGAACACACATTGAAAGAATCGTTGTCAGGAATTTATATGCCACTATTACTCAGGTAAACCGACAGTGTGATCCTTGCCTCCAGACTAACCCCAGAATACCCCCAGGCCAAACAGATTGGGAGAGGCCATGAGCCTAGACAGCAGTGGCAAATTGATTTTTCAGAACTCCCAAGGAAAGGGGGGTATTGGTATTTACTGGTATTGACAGATATATTTTCAAGGTGGCCAGAAGCATTCCCCACCAGAACTGTCAAAGCTCAAGAAGTGATCAGGGTCTTATTATGAGAAAACAATACCACGCTTCAGAGTTCCAGCCACAATAACCTCAGATAGAGGATCACATTTCATTTCCAAAGTAGTGCAACAGATTAGTGGCCACCTGGGCATAGATTAGAGACTTCACACTCCATACTGCCCCAATCAAGCAACCAAGCAGAGAAAATGAATCATTTGATTAACCAGCAGATTGTAAGACTGGGGCAGGAAGTTAATCTACCCTGGCCCCAAGCTCTTCCACTGGCACTACTGCAAATTCGAACTAAACCTTAGGCTAAAGGAAAGCTGAATCCTTTTGAAATGCTTTATGGAAGACCATATGGAATACAAAGAGAATATCCACCCACATTGGGTAGGCAGCACTGGCCACCTACATGGTGGCTTTAAACAAACAGTTCAGAGAAACTAAGAAACACGTGGCTGGAGCTCGGAGCAGGGAGCTAGATAGACCAGTACATAACATACAGTCTGGAGATTATGTATATGTTAAGCCTCTTGCAGAAGAGACTTTAGAACCACAGTGGGAGGGACCACTGGACCACTGCAAGTACTTCTCACCACCTTCACCGCAATCAAGATCAAGAAACAGAACGCCTGGATCCATCACTCTCGAGTGAAGAAGACCCCGGAAGCCCTTTGAAGAGTGATACCAGAAGACAATGGACTGAGACTAAAACTTACCCAGGAAAATGGGTACATTGCGGTCGGGAGTAGTTCGTACTTTGATTTACAGAATTGTTTTGTATGTAATTATCATTGAAGTTTTAGAATTAGAGAGTACCTTTATCCATAGCAATGCTGAATGGCCTTGGTCCCAGGCTTTTCATCAGTATACTGGATCCATGAGAGAACTTTCTGAGATAAAAGATTTAAGCCTATCCATTATAGTAATCCATGAGAATCAGGTATATGAGAAGCAGGAATGGCAGGAACGGGAACTGTGGACACTTCAAAGGATCAGAGGAGAGGAAATCAAAGTGGGGTGCCGAGTCATTAATGGGACAGCTCATGAGAGACCAGATGAAATTAGCGTCTCAACCTCTCCTGGTATATACGAACACCAGGAACTTTGTGATAGCCTAAATGAATCAGACTGTTGGTGTAATTTCACCTTGATACAGCCTGTAGAAGTAACTTGCATTTGGGCTCGGGATGCTGTCGGACTTTCATTTAAATTCCAAATAGACACTGCACTTTTTACAACAGCAGGACCTCATACCCACACTACGACTCACATAGTTCAGACTCAACCCAAACTTGAACCTGAGGTGTATGAAATAGGCCCCTACATAGTGAAGAATGTGGGCGAACAACAACTATTGTTCAATCCAGAATAGTCTCTGAAACGTGTCGAGTTACTAATGCAAATTAACATCTCAAAAATCCAGCCAGCCTGTTCCTCCTTCCTAAAAACATCTTTTGAGGGCTGGACAACATGGTTACAAAGACAGGTATACCTCAGGAGCAGGATAAAAAAAGACCTAACTGGAATATTAGAGACAGGATTAGGAGTTTTAAATAGAATTGGTTCAGAAATACTGATGAATAAGCTGACAACTGCAGCAAGTGGCCTAATGAAATTGAAGCAGCCCTTACAGTCATCTCTAGCATTAGGAACTAGCCAGTGGCAGATTTCAAGAGTACTGCCAGAGTGAGGAAAGGTCAGGGACCAAGACCACAAGTTAATAGTAGAAGCACTTAGTACAGTTCAAGATAATGTATCTTTAGCTTTCAGTTGTATACAAGCACAGTTATAGATGCAGGCAACAGCAGCTCTGATCATACCGGAAGAAGGTAAAAGTAATTTTCCAGCTGAAATTCGGAAAATTGTCTGGGATAATGTGATTGATTTTGAAAAGAAGTTTCAATTCTGGTGGACTATGGTAAATTTCACCTATGATCCTGCTTCGAATGTGGCCACTGCCTTTGTGCTTACCATACTTAATGCCACGGTTTATGTTATCCATCCCATCATTGCACTAGGATTAAACCATGAAAAAACAATACTCTACCCTTCAGAACATAGAGTGTGGGCACGAAAGATAAATCAAAATGACAAACAGTAAACTTGGAATCCTGCATTACCAGAGAACAGCTGGGATTCATTTGTGAAAACAATACTATTAATGCCCAGGATGTGTGCTTAGACACTGAACAGAGTGTCTACCACTTCGAAGTTCACCCAGTCACTGACCAGAAAACTGTGCTCGTATATACTGGAAGAAGATGGGTCTGCTTGAGAACTGCCTGTACTACTGTAAAAATTGATAGCAATGATGTTACTTTGTCTAGTAGAAATCATTCTAATTTCTGTATTTGTAATTTTGCTAAGATTATCGGGTGTGATTTTTCGTACTTAGCCCCTGTGACATCTCACCAGTTGATTAAAACCAACTATACAATGTATCACAAGTTATGACCTACCCCTATTGGGATGAACCTTACATTAGTAAGGCAATTAATTAAGCATCAGGACCTACTGGAGATCTTGAAAAAGATCCAAGAAGGTAGAAAGAAGACCCTAATTACTGTCCAACATGATACAAAAGAAATAACCCGAATTCTACAGAGAATAAAGCAAAATGCAGATCATCACTGGTGAGATGTGATCTTTCAATGGTCAACAACTGCAGAGAGAATCCTTAATAAGTTATGTCATCCCATTGTAGTTTTGTTAATATTAGTTGGAATAAGTTTAGGATTATCTACTGTATTGCTAATTTGGAATTATAAGATACTACGGCAAGTGGCAGTGTTAACATCCTTATCAAATGTACATGGTAAAGCATTGAGAGACACTTATTACCACAGGGGTTTGCATTAAGTAAAAGAATTTACTTATTTTCTAGGAAAGGGGGGAAATGAGGCATAGTAAAAGACCCCAGAGTAGAAAAGAGGTAAAATGTCCTTTTCTGTGTAAAGCCAAGGCCAAAGGGAAAAGCTGCTTCAGTAAAAGACAAGAAGATAAAGAAGAAGACAGCGAAAAGAAAAACAGAGACACTGCAGAACAGAACAAGGACACAAGAAATTCCTTCTGATAAAGAAGAATCTAACAGCAAAAGTCACTGCGAAACTGGTAAAATGAATATGTATGAGCCTATTGTGAAATTGTATGCATATGCATTTGTAAGGGGGATAAAAAGAAGTCTAGAATTTACAGAGGTACGCATGCCCTTTTAGGGAGAGCAATCTCCGCATGCGTCCAGCGCTGAAAATAAACATACCGGCTTTACAACTCTGACAGGAGTTGTAGAGTTTTTCTTCTATCTCCGCAAAACACCCACGCTTTCAGGCTTTTTCCACTGCCTGTGCACTTCGTATCCTTCGCTAAGGCGACTGTGCATTTTTCCCAAACCTCTGAATGTAATATTTCTATGGGGCTTTGAATAACCCCCAGCTCTAGAAGTCTTGTCACGGCAAGAGTAAAATTTCTGAGCTCACACTTAATTCCCCATTGCATATGCATCAAACTTACGACCTTCGCTATCGCCTCCATGCGACTCGCGGGTCCCAGGGCGTCCCCCTTCGCTGCAGTCGGTCCAGCCGCTGTAGCCGCTGTCACTGTCCAGGCGAATTCCCGTCCCCCGAGGTTTTTCTTCCTCCCGGGTTTCGGCACCACTTGTCGCCTTTTGTTTGGAAGGCGAGGCGACCTGGTTCCAGAGAACAGCACGGCAACCCAACCTCTCAGGGTTGCTCGGGCCAGAGAAACACGCTGACACCAATGTGGTGGACGATCTGAGGCATTTATTATCTCTTCTTGAGGGGTTATATAGACAAGGGTTTCTCTACGTCAGGAAAGGGGGTTGTGCTACGCTTTCTAGGGTTAGTATGGAGTGGAAAGTTACTGGTATTCCTATGTTAGTGGGGGTTGCTTGCTTAGCTACATTCCGAGGGTGATCACTTTCTTATCTCTGGAGAGCAGGAGGGGAGAGGGGTTTCTGTATCTTCCCGTGACAGCCCGTTATCTTCCGAGCGCCTGTCCCTGCATTCCACACCCTTGCAGTTTTAGGAGAAAAACTTAGACTGTGCGGTCTCATTTTTCAACGGGATTCCTCTCAAAAAGATCCGTTGTTAAAAATTGAATGGGTTTTCCTTCCTTACAGGTCGCCAAAGACAATCCTCACACCTTTAGAAATGATGTCTCAAATCATCATCAAAGGCAGAGCAAGGCTTCTTTCAATAGCAGGTCACGAATTCGCAATTATCTATTTGTCCATGAAGCAGAACTATTTTGATTGGGCAATGCAAAAATCAGAGGACTTGCTGTACGCCTTGCTCCATTTCCCAGGCGTTTACTCTATTCATTACCCAGCACACAAAATGATCAGAGCTATGTTATGCTACAGAGAGAAACCCCTCATCAGTGAAGAGCCTTTAGATGCAGTCACTGTCTTCACTGATTGGTCAAGGCAAACACACAATTCAGTAGTTACATGGCAGAATAAAGATACTAAAGTCTGGGAACAGGATGTTCAAAAAGTTGAAGGTTCTCCTCAGATTGTTGAATTGGCTGCAGTTGTAAGAGCATTTCAGCTCTTCCCAGAACCTTTTAACTTAGTCACTGATTCTGCATATGTTGCTAATATTATTAAGAGAATTGAAGGGTCTGTTTTAAAGGATGTGAACAACAACAAGTTGAGTCTTTGGCTTACCTGTCTCTACCAAATCCTATCACACAGAACTAATCCTTATTTTGTTTCTCACATTAGATCTCATTCTGGTCTTCCAGGATTTATGGCAGAAGGAAATGCATGAGCTGATGCATTGGCATCAGCAGCATTTGATGAGGAAGTTGCAACAGACATTGAAAATTCTACCTCGGTGCTTGCTGCAACTACCTTGCCTAACACTATTGAACAAGCCAAATTGAGTAATGCATTTTTTCACCAAAATGCACAGGCAATCAAATGAGATTTTCACATTACTTTAGAGCAAGCACAAAATATTGTGTGAGCTTGCCCAGATTGTCAGCTTGTTCAACCTCTCCCTTCTTCAGAAGCCACCAACCCACGAGGGTTGGAGAGCTTGCAGAAATGGCAGACAGATGTTACTAAGTACCCCTCTTTTGGGAAACTTAAAAATATCCGTGTCTCTGTCGATACGTTCTCAAATGCAGTTTTTGCTTCTGTACATACAGGAGAAATGGCTATGCATGTCTGCCAGCATTTTTCACAAGCTTTTTCCTATCTGGGTGTCCCCCAAGAAGTTAAAACTGATAATGGTCCTTCATATGTTTCACAAGAATTAGCTGCATTTTTAAATGACTGGGGTGTTCGCCACACATTTGGTATTCCCTACTCTCCCACGAGTCAAGGAATGATAGAAAGAACACATCAAACTCTAAAATGCATTTTAGATCAACAAAAAGGGGGGGGGGAGCCCAGGCTGCACCTCAAAGGAGGTTGAATAAGGCTTTGTATGTTTACAATTTTTTGAATAGCTCTGCAGAAGAGCCTGATCCCCCCATTTACAGGCACTTCTTGAACAACAAAAAAGCAAAACTGAAAGACACCCCCCAGTTGTGATTAAAAATTTAGATTCAGGACAAGTAGAAGGACCATACAATCTTATAACATGGGGAAAGGGATTTGCGTGTGTTTCCACAGGTGGAGGGCTCAAGTGGGTTCCAGTGAAGAACGTGAAGCCCTACCATGCATCGAAGCCCGCTGACGCCCCCACATCAGCCAGAGACTCCGCGAGTGGAAACCAGGAAGCAAGCACCCAGACCTGAACTGCGCTGAACCAGCAGGAGAAAGTGATCTGCCAGAAACAGCTCAAGAAAAGAATGGAGTTTTATCATTTGCGTGAATGCATGTTGCTTTTATTCTTTTGTTTTAGTTTTTGTAGTGAAGCTTTACCTGTAAATCAACCAAAGACGAATGTCTGGGTTGCTTTAGCCAAGTCTGCAGGCTCCAATACCATCTGTCTATCTGACACAAGCCCTGACAAACCTTTTTCAACCTGTCTAGTTGGAGAACCTTTTCCAAAAGGTTTTGATAATGTTACCTTTGAGAAATATTGGCCATATGATGATCATCATGTATCTCCAGCTCCCAGCCAGAAACACCAAACTTATATTGATAATTCTAAAGTTGATAAATCTGACCTTCAAGAGCTAGAAATCCTAGGCTCATTAACTATGGATACCTGTTACTTCTTTCATTTCCTAGGAGAAGATGGCCCTCATTTAAATGTTACCCCATATCACCCAGCTTATAGCAATATGACTTCTTGGTGTAATCAAACTAAGCTTCTTACATATGATGAACCTCACGCAGATCGTTTTAACAAACTTCCTATTCGATTCCCTAGAGGAATCTGGCTCATCTGTGGAGACAGGGCCTGGCAAGGTATACCCTCAAAAATAGATGGTGGCCCTTGTGCCTTGGGACAACTTACAATAATTGCTCCCAGTGTCAAAGAGGTAGTCAAAAAGAAAAGCAGAAAGATTAGGTCTTCCTGGTGCTAATGGGGGCCCTGGAAAATGTTAAAGATAGATTCTGAAAATGTTAGGCTTTGTGTTTTCTCAGATCACTGCACCTGCGTAAGCAGTATGATAAATGATATAATTGTTAGATATGATGATTGTTTAGTAATTAAATATAATTACTATATAATCATAAGAAGAATCATGAGAAACTATGCTGGAAACTTTAGGGGGGGCTATGCTTAGCTGAAATCTATGTATACAATAGAACAATATAAGTTTAATAATTAACATCAAAGTTATATAACGATAGAATATAAAAGCATGTTAATCTCGAATTTATGGCGGAGTCAGATTTGGGTTCATACACACCCCTGACACCCAGAGCTCTTCAATAAAAGCACCGACATATAATCTATTTCGTGGTTATATGTTTCCGAAGGCTAACACTGGGGACATCAATATGAAAGCAACTGTGATAGTGATTTTCACCCTTGGAACTCTGGAAAATCAATTCTTGCAAGCATTTTTTTACCTCAGTGGGGTTCCTCAACTGCATTGACACAATTAAACAAGTTAGGGTGTTGGCTCAGCAAAGAAGTAAATGCCACCTCTACTGCAATCAGTGACTTGTTGACAGATGAAGAAGCGGTCAGACATGCCACTCTACAAAACAGAGCTGCCATTGATTTTCTTTTACTAGCACATGGGCATGGTTGTGAAGACTTTGAAGGATTATGTTGTATAAACTTATCTAATCATTCTGTTTCCATTCATAAACAGCTACAAATCCTAAAGGATTTAGCTAACCAAATTACAGTAGATGACCCATCTTGGCTAGACAGTTTGTTTGACGGTTGGAGCTTTGCACCTTGGCTAAAGGAACTCTGTCAAATAGGCTTGATTATTCTAATAGTAATAACTGTAGTTTTAGTAGCAGTACCCTGTATACTTCAGTGTGTGCAAAGAATTATGAGTAAGACAGTTTCTAATATCTTAGTTGTTCATCAGAATGGGGGAGATGTTGGGGAGGATGAAACAGGAAAGCCTTATAAATATGATTGCCCGGCAAAAGATTTTCAGAATATAGAAACTATAAGCGAGATTGAAATGAAAGCAAGCTTTGCGATCCCTTAGTTACTGAACAACGGGAAAACAACGGTGTGGCCGGCTGAAGGTAATCCCCTTTTCATGAAACAATACCCTCTGCTTGCAGGCAGGTCCAAGGGTCCGAGCAGACCCTGCCAGCTTGGCAAAAGGGGTCCAAAGAGTAGTTTTAAGGGTTTAAAATGTAGCACAGTATGGTAATGTAGTGATTCTTATAGGCTGTATGGAAATGCTATAGGATTTGTATATTGTACTAGATTGGTTAGTGAGAATCAGAATATTCAACACAGAAGATGATTTATTGTATTGTAACGGGAACTTTGCACTCTTACCTCTTGTCTCTTAGCTCTTGCCTTTTACGCTCTTACCCCTTTTACTCTCTTATGCTTTTACTCTCTTACCCTCTCATCCTCTCCCCCCCTCTCTTCTCTCAGGCCTGCTCTGAGCTGTGGCTGGTGGCTCCCAGCAGGGCCCTGCACCCACGCCCTTTGCAATAAACTGCAAGTTGCACGACCTGGCTTCAGAGATCTCTCATCTCCATCCGTCCCGACCGTGCTACCCCCATCAATGCTACATACCAGGCTCTACCCAATTGAGCTGGCCCTGCCCAAACGAAACATCCATGCACTGGAGAAGAGGACAAAATTCCTGTGGCGCATATGAGAAGCGGGTTGGGGAAAACTGTTTGGATCAGTCCTGCCTTAAGCAGAGGCAAACCCATCCATGGGATTTTCTTTGCTCAAGGACCTTGGTGCATTTTGTGGGTAATGCAGGAGGATTTGACTTTGGGCGATGTCATTATAGGACACGAAATAACACGACTCGGACACTCTGCTCTTTCAAGGTAAAAGAGACTTTTTAATTTCTGACTCCAACATTTATAGATTTCCAAAAGTGACAGTGGATTGGAGGGTCAAAATGCCACCTCTCCAATGACACTGGACAAAACCAACACTCCATCAAATTTCTCCTCCTCTATAAAAGAATGCAAAACAATAAGTTATTTACATAAAGTGTGTTAGAAAGTTCGTTACAAGAATGTAAACATCAGAAGGCTTAGAAAATCTTAAAAAATCAGGGCAACAGGGTGAGAATAGTCTGTAATATTGAATTGTATAACATTGGGTGCTGAATGACACAGCCACTGTGCGCCATAAATCCCATAGCCAATGAGGATGGATGGCTCCAGATACACCAGTCATGAACTCCTGATGCTGCAGCCAGCACAGAATCACAGCCATGGACTAAATGAACTCAGCAGACATCTTAGAGGCCCAGCCATTCACTGTGACGGTGGTCCCAGGGGTCTTAGGATGAGGGAAGAGACGTAGATCTGGCTCCATGTTACAGAAGGATTGATTTATTATTTTATGATATATATTACATTAAAACTATACTAAAAAGAATAGAAGGAAAGGTTTCATCTCAGAAGGCTAGCTAAGAATAGAAAAGAAAGAAAGAATGATAACAAAGGCAGCTACCTCAGACTCTCTCTCCGAGTCAGCTCTGCTGTGATTGGCCATTAATTACAAACAACCACATGAGACCAATCACAGATGCACCTGTTGCATTCCACAGCAGCAGATAACCATTTTTTACATTTTGTTCCTGGAGCCTCTCAGCTTCTCAGGAGGAAAAAATCTTAAGGAAAGATTTTTAATGAAAAGATGTCTGCGACAATTCACAATGGAAATGATACCTGTGCTTGTGTATATATATGTGTATGTGTTTAGTGGGAAGGTATAGGATCTGGGCATGAGTAGATGGTATAGAAAGAGGAGTAGATACTATCCTGGCTTTGGATAGGTCTTTAATGTTTTTTATATCACCTCACCTTTTTGTCAGGGGTGGGGGAAAGGGACTCTGTCTGGCCTCTAAGAAGAAGGGCGTGGCTTCTGGATGAAAAACATGATAGAATTTTCTGCCATTGTTCATTGTCTTGGGGTCCACATTGAGCACTTTTGCATGTGAGTTACCCTTTTTGGTATACTTTTCTTATTAATATTGTTGCTGTTACTGTTTGTTTTCTTATCTCATTGCTGTATGCATTAAATATTTCCTATCTCAACCTGTGATTTTCACATTTTCTGCCTCCAATTCTCAACTCCATCCTGCTGGAGCAGAAAGGGGGAGGCAAAGGGGGGAGCGAGCAAGCAGTATCTGGTTTGGGAGAGTCTTGGTGGGGGCACTGAATTGGGGGGTACCATTCCTAAACCATGACAGTTGCAAAGCAATCTGGAATTCCATGGCCCAAGCCAGTAGCAGTAGATCCTAGCGCAGGTTTCCACCATGAGCAGAAGAAACAAAGTCTCTCCAAATAAAGAGGATCAAACCCAGAAAGTTTCAAAATATACCCAAAAACATTATTAAAGCCAAACAAGGTTAGATGTTGGTGCCAAAAAATTGATGAAAGAAAGAAAGAGAGAAGGAAAGAGAGAAAGAGAGAGAAAGAGAGAGAAAGAGAGAGAAAGAGAGAGAGAGAGAGAGAGAAAGAGAGAGAGAGAGAGAGAAAGAAAGAAAGAAAAAGAAAGAAAGAAAAAGAAAGAAAGAAAAAAGAAAGAAAGAAAGAAAGAAAGAAAGAAAGAAAAAGAAAGAAAGAAAGAAAGAAAGAAAGAAAGAAAGAAAGAAAGAAAGAAAGAAAGAAAGAAAGAAAGAAAGAAAGAAAGAAAAGAAAGAAAGAAAGAAAAAGAAAGAAAGAAAGAAAGAAAGAAAGAAAGAAAGGAAGGAAGGAAGGAAGGAAGGAAGGAAGGAAGGAAGGAAGGAAGGAAGGAAGGAAAGGAAGGAAGGAAGGAAGGAAGGAAGGAAGGAAGGAAGGAAGGAAGGAAGGAGGAAGGAAGGAAGGAAGGAAGGAAGGAAGGAAGGAAGGAAGGAAGGAAGGAAGGAAGGAAGGAAGGAAAGAAAAGTGTGCGGGGGCAGGGGAATGGACAGGGGTTAGGTAAAAAACATATCACCCTTCTGGGGGTCCCAATGAGTCTCATTGCTCCCCTCCATCTGATCTTCTGGGTGGTGAGGGGCCATGCTGCCATGCTGCACTACACCACCACACCACACTGAGAAATATAGAGTCCAACGGATAAATATACATTTTGGGCAGGTGGGAATGCCCACATGCCTCCCTTGCAGGAGGACAGTTTGACACTGTCCATTGCAACACTGTGGATCTGTTGCATCATGTTGCAGTGCTCTGGTGCAGGGTCTGGGGCCTATTGGGGCGGGGAGGGGGCCTTTGATGGGCCATGACACCCCTCTGTCCTTCATGTAGATGCAGCCTCTCCTGGGGCAAAGGGGCCCCACAACTGAGCTCCTCTGCACAGCAGAGGATGGGTGTTAACTGCCTCTCACCAGAGGCTTTTTCATCACACACACAGAACCTCTCTCACCCCCATCCTTTGGTGTGAGGGTCTGTTGGAGTCTGACAGCTGATAGCCCTGGGGCTGCAGTCTCCACTCAGAAGGTATTAGGCTTGTGCTCTGTGAATGTCCTCAGCCTTGAGTTGTTGCTTTCTCTTATCTTTATCAGCAAGCAGTGTAGGCCCTCAATCAAGGCCCCATTCAGGATGTGGGGGTCTTCTCTGCAGCTTTTGTATAACAGTTTTACAATAATAGGCAAAAGTTCTTCATGAACATGTTTAAGTCTCCAACACACAGCAGTCCAGGATCAGAACTGGGCCAAGACTTGGTCCAAATTTTTTCTTGGGCCAAGAAAAAATTTAGGAGTGGGTTTATTGACAATGCTGTGGTAACTGACCCTCGGAATGAGACCACATGGTTGCCATGGCAACAGGATCTGCTACAGGCCTCAGCTCATGCCCACGGCAACCACTTGTAGCAATGGATCTCCATGAAGCTGCTCCAGGACTGGTGTCAGCCATGGGTCCTGGTGATGGGCCTGGAGTGACAGGATGCAGGAGAATTGCTCCCCCCTGATAGAGAGAAGGTTTAGATCAGCTTCTAGAAAAAAATCTTGCCTGTGAGGGTAGTGAGGTCCTGGCACAGCTTGCCCAGAGAAGCTGTGGCTGCCCCATCAATGGAGGTGTCCAAGGCCACTTTGGACAGGGCTTGCAGCAACCTCGTCTAGTGGAATGTGTCCCTGGCCATGGCAGGAGGGTTGGAAGTAGAGGCTCTTTAAGGTCCCTTCCAACCCACACCATTCTCTGATTCTATGATCCCATCAGTGGTGGGTGATGTGGAAGTTGAGAGTGTCTTGGGTAGAGCAACCACAAAATGACAGTTTTCCACTGTGGGAGTAGAAAGGACGGGGCAGCAGAACTGCCCTCTTGGACTGCTGGAGGGCACTTGTCCTTTTTAGGAGATCCATTGACAGAGTCCCTTGGGAGTCAATCCTGAAGGGAAAAGGAATCCAGGAAAGCTGGAGATTCTTTAAAAAGGAAATTTTAAAGCTCCAGGAGCTGTGCCCATGTGCCATAAGACAAGCCAGTGTGGGAAAATTACTGGCCTGGTTAAAAAGAGAACTTAGGCAGGAACTCAGGGCAAAAAGGAGCATGTGTCACCTCTGGAAGGAGAGGCAGAAAACTTTGGGGATTACAAGGATGTTGTGAGGTGATATAGCAAGAAAATTAGAAGGGCCAAAGCCAATCTGGAACTTAATTTGGCCAGTGTGATTAAAGTTAACAAGAAAAGTTTCTATAAATCCCTTGGCAGCAAAAGGAGGGCTCAGAAAAGTCTCCATCTGTCACAGACAACTTTTATGAAAAATCCTTTCCTTGGGATTTTTCCTCCTGAGAAGCTGAGAGGCCTCAGGAACAAAATGTAAACAATTATTATCTGCTGCTGTGGAATGCAACAGGTGCATCTGTGATTGGTCTCATGTGGTTGTTTGTAATTAATGGCCAATCACAGCCCAGCTGGCTTGGACACAGAGCCTGAGCCACAAACCTTTGTTATCATTCCTTCTGCTTCTATTCTTAGCTAGCCTTCTGATGAAACCTTTTCTTCTATTCTTTTAGTATAGTTTTAATGTAATATATATAATAAAATAATAAATCAAGCCTTCTGAAACATGGAGTCAGATCCTTCCTCTCTTCCCTTCTCCAAGAACCCCTGTGAACACCGTCACATCCATCCTTTGCTGGGTGCAGAGGGCAGTGCCGTGTCAGGGAGGAGGAAAAGGCTCAGTCTTTAATACCAAACCCAGTTGTCCTGAGAATGCTCAGCTCCCAGGCCTGGAAGTTGTTGGTGACAGGGAGCTGAGTGAAGCCCCTGAATCCACTGACTGAAGGAAACAGTCAGTGACCTGCTCTGCCAATGAGACACACACACACAAGTCCCTGGGCACAAATGAGATGCACCTGAGGGAGCTGGAGAAAGAGCTGGCCAAGCCTATTTCACTAATTTCTCAGCAGCTCTGGTAAACTGAAGGAGTTCCTGTTGACTTGAAATCAACAAATGTGATGCCCTTCTACGAGAAGGATTGGAAGGAGGATTCAGGGAGCTCCAGGCCTGTCTGAGACATAGGATTAGGAATTAGAGGGGTATTGATTAGAAATAGATATTTAGATGATATAAATTGCTTAATATTTGCTGCATTTTACTGTGCTAACTGCCTGTAAAGGGAAGACAGGGTGTACGTGTGAGAGCAATACAAAATAATGCAAGGATGTGTGATAAGGGAAGGATGATGTTCATCAAAACAGGACAAAGTTACAAGGCTACTGAGATAACAAGGCTCCTCAGACCCCCGAACCAGATTAAACCAATCTCATGGTTTGGACTGTGACCAAAGGATCAGTAAGCATGTGCAAGAAGACAGGGTGAGAAGGTCAACTTTGATAAAGACCACTTTCTTCATCCTCCTGTGACCCCCAAGGACCCCCCAAGACAACCACCAGAGACAAGTACGTAGGCGCAAGGGACTGATAAGTTAATTAGCATACAAAGTGGGACAAGGTGGAGCCAGGAAATGAATATGTATAAATGTATTGCAAAACCTAATGTATATGTAACATTTTTGAGGATGAAAAAGAATGCTAAGAGCGAGTAGATGCGCATGCTTTTGCAGAAGTATCCCACATGCGCCCGACCAAAAAAAATACATACCTACTTTATAACTCACTTTGTATTTTAGAGTTTTAGAGTCTTTCTGTGTATCATGTCAGCCTGACCTCTGTACTGGGGAAGGCCATGGAGCAGATCATCCTGAGTGCTATCCAACAGCATGTGGAGGACAACCAGGGGATCAGGCCCAGACAGTGTACATTTGGGAAAGGCAGGTCCTTCTGTGACAGAATGACCCACTCACTAGATGAGGGAAGGGTGGTGTATGTATATTTATAGACATCAGTAAAGCCTTTGACACTGGAGAAGCTGACTGCTCATGGATTGGACAGGGGAACTTTGCTGGATGAAAAACTAGCTGATGCCCAAGCTCGGAGAGTGGTGGGGAATTGAACTAAATCCAGCTGGGGCCAGTGTAGCAGTACATGTTCCCTGCCACAAGAGCTTGCTAATTGGTGAAATATCCCCACGTTTTGTGATGAAGTCCCACGACTACAAGCGTATTCTCACCTGACTCTGTGAACGAGCTCTTTCTTGACTTCTGCAATGAGGCACACTGCGCACAACATCCCAGTCCTCTGCTGCTTCATTCTGTGATCTGCAGATGAGAAGGTGCCTGGCAGGGTAGCCATGGGAGTTCTGGACAGGCAGAGCCTGAGATTTTTAACCCTTTTCTTGGATGATGGAAACCTTACAAATGCTGATCCTCCTGGAGTTGAATGAGAAGAGAGATAGAGATAAGAGGAAATGGGCCACGAGAGAAGTTGAGAAGAATCTTAGGTGGGAGGAGATGATCGAGTGGCCTTTGGCTGGACTTTTCTTGTATAGCCATGGACAGAACCATTTTTCCTGTGACACAGAGACTGCATTTAGGGCGAGGCAGTGGCTTGGAGCCAAGAGAGTGCAGTGATGTTATGTGAAGGAGTGCGTGAACAGAGATGACAGGTGAGGAGGGTGGTGGTGCCCTCCGTCTTCAGGGAAGAAGAAGACCGCTGTTCTTGAGACCCCTCGGCCCCAGGGGGTGAATTTGGGGGCGACAAGTGTCCCAAAAGTGAGAGACTGTTGCTTTTTTGGAACTGGGCAAAGCATCCTTAAAAGGGAACCCTAGAAGCAGCTCTGGTCCACGTGCAGTGGTGAGAGCACTGGGCATGGAAGGAAGATGTCACGATGGCAAATATTCTCCAGGCGGTGCCACATGTGACATGGAAACAGACGAGGTTTCAACTGTGTTTCCTGGGGAAGCCTATGGTACAAGAGGGACTCCTCTCTTCTTGATGAACTGAGAATTGATTATCTAAAGGGTGGTGATGGACTGAGAGTTGGTGATCTGAGGGGTGGTAACTGAATTGAAAATCCAAGGTTTTGTCCTACTGTGATGTATTGGAAATTTGATGGGGGGAGGAGGAATGTTTTTGGAAGGTTTTCATTCTGAGTTCTGTATGTGTTTCTTTTTACATACAGTTGTAGGTTAATAAAGTTTTTTTTTGTCCTTTATTCCTGAGCTGGAGCCTGCTTTGCTCTATTTCTGATCACATCTCACAGTAGATACCAGGGAGAATATGTTTTCATGGGGGCACTGGCATTGGGCCAGTGTCAAACCATGATAGAGAGTAAAAGCAGGACAGGTTACAAGAGTCGAAGAACAAAGCCTCAGAGCACCAGGCTGGTGGCTGCAGCGTACCAGCTGTAAAAGGAGTGTCGCTGTTACTGACTTACCAACCAAATTCATGGTGACAGTCATAAGGATTAAAGTTCAGTGAGAGCTACTTGTGCTGCTACCTATGCCTCTTCCAACCCCTTGGTGGAAACAACTGTGCCTACCTTTAGGTTCCGAGATCCAGAGGACACAATGGTAGATGCAGCGGAGAAGGGAAGGACAGAGTGCACTGATGAGTTTGATGTGGCTTATGTGGGGCATGCAGAAGGTGCATCCCAAGGCTCGCTTTTACTTCTAGAGCATTTTTCTATGCAAACAGCTGCTGGACATTTGCAACAAAGATGTGAGAGTGAAAAAAGTGACAGCAGGTCTATCTGGGAAAGAAGACACAGAGCACTGTGTGCAGTTTAAAAGCTGTTAAGAAAAGGAGGTACTTTGAGAACATCTTCTGTCTTGACACTTGATCTGCATGATCTCTAGCTGCTTGGACATGGCCACAATGAAAGAATGTGAAAATATTTGCACTGCCAATGTCAGTTTGCACAGGAAAGAGGGTAGGTTGGCAAATGCCTTCTGTCCTGGCCCATCTGTCAGTCAGAACTGCAGCTGAAAACGCTTCGCTGTAATGATAGTCTCTGCCACTTTGAGAGAATGTGCTGATGCTATATATATATAGTTGAGAAGGAACATGTGAATCACTAGTGTGTTTCGTTTAGTTGACAGACTGCAAAGGGACTGTTATGGCCAGCACTGCCTTTTTGTTGTAGGACTTTTTTTTTGAGAGCAGCTGCTGGACGTTTTGAAGCGGTTTGGGATCTGCAAGGGTTAGAGTGCAAGATGGTACATAGATCTTGAGGGAAAGTGCATATCTCCAGGGAGCTGGATGCAGTTCAGTGGGTGCGAGTTACATGTTGAGCAGCTGATGGCACAGAAAACGTTCTAAAAGGAAGAGGTTGTGCTGCATTTGCCTTTTATTTTGAAGCTTATCAGCTGCACAGCCAACAATGAAATGATTCCTCTTCCTTCTCTGCTACATGCGGGATTACATTTTTTCAGTGCCCAAGAGCCAGGATCCACAGCAAAGCTCTTGCCCCCACACTGCTCCCACACGAACAGGGCTGGGCTAGAAAAGCGCTTGTCCTTTTCCTGGGCACTGTCAGCACTCATCAAAATAACCACACCATGGCGTTGTCGACTCACAAAACAAGGACATGCACCTAGCCCAGCTCGAAACCACCCCCAGGACACAGCCAAGTCAGAAACGTCCCCACTCTCAAATCAACTGTGTCAGGACAAAAAGATTTCGATAATCTTCCCCTTCCAAGTGGATACTCTTCTTTGCACCACACTCAAAGGCCAACACCAACTCCTCTGCCTTAACAAATTTTTCACTCTCGTAGAGTCTGGTAACAAACTTGAAAACATCTGCCAAAAACAGAGCTCACAAAACTGTCGGTGGAGAAAGCTCTTTGCTGCCTACAATTTCAATTGCACCCATCAAACTACAAACACACACCCTGCTATCGCCACTTTCCTTCTCAGCTCTAGGTACCATTGTAAGCCTTCAGTCTCACAGAGTCAGGATCCAAATGGAATGGCACCAGGGACTGCTCACACACTAAAGCTACAAGGGACAAAAACTTGTCCTGTAGAGGCTTGGCCTTCTGCATTCCCACTGACAGTTCAAAAACTCTCTTGGGAAAAGCCTTTCAATTCACTGAGTCCACCCAAAGTGCCCATCCAAACTTGCTATAGATGGAATAATTGAGGCAAACACTCGGGCTCCAAGGTTCCAGGATTTGACGTTATCATTGCAATCTGGGCTATATGTGTGTATGCTACGCTTTGCTCATACCAATCAGTGTAGAGATGGTAAGTCTTCCCGGAAAGAGTGAAAAATAGTTAATTGCCCAAAAGTGCAAGGGCCTCCTACAGCCCTTCCTGGTATTCCTTTCCAGGCTCTATTTCCACATATCAAGACTATATTGTCTATTAACCCAATAGAAACCACTCCAGGTAAAACTGTCTGAGGCAGGGTATGATTACACCAGGCAGAAGCATTGGCATAAATTCCCATGTCTGAAACATCAAGGCCAGATCTTTTATCAGCAAAGGGTCTGCTAGTATGATTTAGAAAGAAACATGCAAAAGACTGCATGGATCCAAAAATGTCCAATTCTTGAGGTGGTAAGGAAAGAGTAAAAAAGTCAGAAACTTTATTTACCCCTCATCCTCTGTCATTAGCAAAATACCACCCAGCTGGTCTATTAGCCTATTTGCAATACTTATCATTGCACCACCACACGGGCTCAATTTGACCTGGGGCTGCACAATCCCTGTGCATTGTCTTGTTGTATAAGGCATCCCATTCACCTTTCCCTAAAGGCATGGCTATTAGGCAAGTCTGGAAAGGATCACCTGGGGAAGTCATAGAAAGGCACAGTGTAGATTCATTCAAAGCTTGAGCTGGTGTAAGCCACACATTACATTCTGGAAGGGGTGGCATTGCAACCACTTCTCCTTCATCGAGAAGGAGTCCTACCAGAAGGACCAGCGTGAGAAAGCAGATCCAGCTCCCAAAAATACTGACATGGAAGCCAGCCATGCTTCTTCCCACAAACCAATTTTAAAATGACACAATCACCAAGAAAATAGCACAAAGGATCACACCATGGGCAATCCTGACACTGGTATTCTGATTTGCAATACCACTTCTTCTGGCACTTATGACACAAACACAAAGTCCACGCTTGGTGGGAATAGTCTCTGCAAATAAAACAAGGAATAGGGTTATTTTCATATTTAAGTCCAAGCCTCCTTTCACTCCGTCTCTGCCGTTTTTCCTGGAGAGAGACTTGTTCTTCAATTAGAGCTTCTACTATCTCTGGAATGAGTCGACTGTGCACCTCGCGAAGTGGTGAGAGGTCAGTGAGTCTCCTCGGGTCAGGTAGAAGCTAGTTTGGGTGGTTGCGAGCTCTTGGTGGATCCAGACTCAGCGGTCTGAGAAGGCGAAGCCAGGGGGGAAGTGTCAGGGTGATCAGGATCCTCAGCAGAGATATGTAGGGATTCTCTGAAGGGTCTCACGTTCTTGGCTGGAATCCACCTCAGGCCGTTTTCTGTTGAAATACAAGCAAAACCTCTTCCCCGTGTGACAAGGGGTTAAGGTCCCATGATTTTACCTGTTTCTGGGTCCTGAACAGGGACTGGGGCTTTCTGTTTTGCCGAAGCCTACCAGAACCCAGGCTAGCTCTGCACACTCCAGTAGCCATGACAGGAGTGGGGAACAGCTGGGGACTGGGGTTTGCCCACAGCTGAACCTAAAGAGCTGCAAGCTCTACAGTGCATGCTGTTACAGCCATGGCAGGGACCAGGTGAAGGAGGAAGGAGGAGGCTCTTTGTTTTGAGGTTCCACGGGGAAAGTTTATTCCAGGTGGAGGGAGCAGGACAAAAAAGAGCCCCTCGTCCTCATATGCAAGGGGTTTTTGTTCAGATACAAGTCAGGGGGGTGGATACAAACAGCTAACCAATAAGGACTCCTCAGGGGAGGAGCGAGGGGATTACATCAACACTGTGGGATGAATCAGGATAGGGGGAGGAGAGGGAAAGGTCACATGGGCCAATGGGACATCGTGGATTAGGGGATTTCTAAGTGGGTGTTTCAATCAGGGATTGGCCCAGGGGGTGAGTGGCAGGGAACATTCAAGAGAAAGGGGCGGGGTTGCCTTGACAGGCAGGGAAGGGACTAGAACAAAGGGAGAGGAATAGCTTGGAAGACAGCTTTAAGGGAGGGTACAACTTTGGGAAAAACGAACTTGGGGAAAACGTGGGGGGATAACAGAATGAACCATTTAACAATAAATTAATGAAATAAACATGAACCGCAACACTGTTTGACTTCTAACTGAGAGTTATTGCCAAAATGTCTTACAATTGGAGGGTTAGGGTCCATGAGGGAACAATTTTAAAAGTTTAAAACGTACAATGCCTTCTGTAATCGCTCTGCCGGGGTGGCATTCCCCATTCCCCCTTTCTGTTGTAACAAAAGTTGCTTCAGTGAAACATGGGCCCTTTCAATTATGGCTTGACCCATTGAGGAATGAAAGAATCCCTGTTTTTTGTGTTACCCCCCAGAGGGCAAAGAAGTTTGCCACCCTCTGGGAAATATATGCTGGGCCATTATCAGTTTTGATTTGTGAGGGGATTCCCAGGACTGCAAAGGCACTTGTAAAGTGACAGCAAACATCTTTTGCTTATTTTCCTGTATGACAGGATGCAAATAAAGCACCTGAGAAGGTGTCAATAGAAGAATGAATGTACTTAAGTCTGCCAAATTCGGGAAAATGAGTAACATCTGTTTGCCGAATTTGAAGGCTTTATGTCGGGATCTCTAGCTGGTCAGAGTGATCCTGAGAAAAGTTCGAAAGTCTCTTTCCCCAGCCCGGCGCTTGAAGAAGGAGTCAGGGCTCTTCATTTCTCGGTCTCAAGGTTGTTTATTTTATCTTATCTATAAAAAATTTTCTCCTGCCCTGCCGAGGTCAGCTCAGCAAGACAGTTCCAGGCACTCTCCCGCCTCCCACGAGGCGGTGTCGTCTTTTATATTACAAACTACGTATATCGTATTTACCTTTATTTTCCAATACCCATCACCTTTGTTAGACAGTGCACCCCAACAATAAACCAATCACCAACCATGTGCTGACATCACTGCAGAAGATGGAGAACAAGAAGAAGAAAGAAGGAGGACAAGACACGCCCTGTTCCCTCCATCTTGTCTCCATTACCCTAATACCAAAAATCCTAAAATCTACATTTTCACCCTGTGCACACCTTATAAAAACACCCTTTAAACCCATGTGACCTTCTCACTCTCATACAAAGCTGGCAGGTCACCTGCAGGATCAAAGTCCAACCACCAAGTGTTCTGGGCATCATGCCAAGATCTCTGAGCCCCCCGGGGGGGTCTCGGCTCTCGATGTGATCTCTGGAGACTCCCCACATCCGAAGTGATGTGCGGAGTTCCCACAGCTTTAGAGTCCTCTAGGGTTAGCACATCCTGCAACGGAGGGGAAAGAGTGTCTTTGTCATTCTGGGCACACAGCCACGATACTAGCAGCTTGGCATGTGGTCAAGTCAAAGACACAGGTGAGTGCAGCGGCATTCTGGTGAAAAACTGAGTGACTGAGTTTTGCCTGGAAAAAGTAGTCCGGCAGTTGAACAGATGAGGCAGGTAAATCTGCTTGCTGGTTCCCCTCTGCGATGAAACTGGGTAAAGTCATGTGAGACCTGACATGCATAACAAAGTAGGGGTGCTGTCTAGTATCTAAAAGGAAAACAAGTTGTTGTAACCACTGAAACAATTCTTTGTTGGACACATCCTTTAGTACAGCAGCTTCAGCTCCCTCCACAAGTCCTGCAACGTAAGCAGAATCTGTTATTAAGAGGGATGACAAATCGCTGAAAGGCTCAGACAACACCTGCCAATTCAGCAATCTGGGGGGAACCTGAAACAGTAGTGACATCTGAATCCCATCAGCTGAGATCTGTGTTCCACCAAAGCAGTACCAACTTATGGTTGTGGCCAGATCCTATAATATAAGCCTCTGTTATGGCCTATATTATATCGGGAGCCCAGTCCCCAGGGGGACAGGGTGCCCGAGTTGCCAGGCTTAGCTCAGGCCAGTGCCGTGGGGCTACCCCCTAGCAAGCAATAGTGGTTATCAGCTCTTATAGTGATTTCAAGCTCTCAGGATTTCAGCTCTTGCTTGCTAGGCAAGTTTGCCCTTAGCGGAGGCTGCAGCAGACAGAAAGAGAGAGAAGGAGAGGCTTGGGTGTTCCGCAGCGATGGTTTTATTGAGGCATTTGCGAAAGGTCCTGGGTCAGCTCTTCTTCCCCCGAATGGGCTAAAATATGCCTCTTTTATAGGGTTAGGGGGGGATCCAGATTTGACCAATAGTAAGGGTTAAAGTAACATAGCCTATAGGGTTACAGGGATAAGCTTTGGGGCGGGGGTCAGGGAGAGATGGACTAGAGTTACTGTCTCAGCTTCCTACTATTCAATTCTCCATGGGGCTCTGCTCATGTCTATAGAGTCTGCTACAGGATCCATCTGTAAAGACAGTCAAAGCTTGCAATGGGACCTCACTTCTTGGGTCACGTTAGGAGATTAAAGCTGGTTGCCACAAGCTTGTGCCTCGGGGAATGTGTAGAAAGCTGTCCAGAAAAGTCAGTGAGGGCCATTTGAAAAACCTCAGATTGCTGCAACAGCCACTGTAAATAGACAGTAGTGATAGGCAAACAGATCAAGCAAAAATCCACACCTGCAAGTGTGGTAAGTCTCTGTCTAGCTTTTACAATGAGCAAAGCAAACATCTCATGTTGTGTGGTGACAGTTTTTGACATCTGGTGTGGTAAAAAAATCCACTCTTGATCAGCAAGGGGTCAAGCGCTTTAGGATCCCACTGAAATATCAAAGCATGGAGTTGCCTAGACGGATTCAGAATAATTAAGGAAAAGGGCAACTCAGGGGCCCATCGGGCCACTTGCCAATTCGAAATAGCATCAGCTACTAGTTGCAGTGCCTGGCAGGCTTCTGGGGTGAGCTGCCAAGGCGACAGGAGATCTGGTTCCCCTTTTAGCAGATCAAACAAAGGGTTCAAGTCAGCATTTGATATTCCTAACAAGGAACGAACCCAATTAATTGAACCCAAAAGCTTTTGAGCATCATGCAAGCTGTGAATGTTTGTTTGAATCTGTAAAGGCTGAGGAGAAATACTCTGGGTCCTAATGCACCAGCCAAGGTATTTCCAAAGGGGTTGAAGCTGGATTTTTTCAAAAGAAACACAAAGCCCTGCTTGGGTTACGGCAGCAATGACAAGGGCTAAGGCCTCCTCCATGACTTCCTGTTTTTCTGCTGCAATGAGAATGTCATCTATGTAATGATATAATAAGGCAGCAGGCATTTTTAGGCGAATGGGGCTGAGGACTCTCACAGTAAACCACTTGCAAATAGTGGGACTGCATTTCATTCCTTGAGGAAGGACAACCCAGTGATATCTTTGCAAGGGTGCTTGCATGTTAATGCTTGGAACAGAAAAGGCAAATTTAGGAGCATCATCAGGATGCAGAGGACTGTCAAAAAACCAGTCTTTTAAGTCAATGACTGTTAAGTCCCAATCTTGAGGGATCATGGTAGGGGATGGGAGACCAGGCTGAAGGGCTCCCATGTCCTCCATGGCTTCAATAATTTTGCCGAGGTCTTGGAGCAAGCGCCACTTGCTGGTTTGTTTTTTAACTACAAACACAGATGAATTCCAGGGACTGGTAGAGGGGACTATATGTCCCTTTTGAAGTTGTTCATGAACAAGGTCAGTTAGTGCATGTAATTTAGGTAGCGGGAGGGGCCATTGATCCACCCAGAAGGGTGTTTCAGCTTTTCAGGTTAATTTCAGGGTGTCACATGCCACAGTGGCCCCTATTAAAAATCAGACTGAATTTTGAGACCCCACTGAGAAAGTACATCTCGTCCCCATAATACCATGGGCACAGGCAGAACGAACAGCTTCACAGAGGCTATGTGACATTCAGGCCCCATCACCTGAATTAGATGGCGACTTTGGTAACTGCGACTACTCCCCAATCCCAGTGAGAGCTTGGGGTACCTCTGTGAGGGGCCAAGTGGGGAGCCACTTGGCTTGAGAGACAACAGTGACATCTGCTCCAGTATCTAAAGTACCAGTGAGTGTTATCTGTTCCCCCTTTAATGACAGCGTACATTTGCAAGTGGGACATTGATCAGAAATTGTCTGTGCCCATAATATTTGTGGAGTTCCTGTAGAGCCAAATCTCCCACCCTAGTATTGCATTCTGTTAAAGGGGATGACAAACTGTGTGAAAAAGGAATCAATTGTGCCATACGTGTACCTTGAGGGACAGTACAGGGTGGAAAGGGAGTCCAAGCCATGATTTTAATTTCCCTAACAGAGTCCGAGTCTATAACTCCTGGGAGGACAAAAAGACCTAAAAGGGTAGTTGAAGACCTCCCCACCAGCAAAGTACTTTTCTGGGGTCCTGGTGGGCCAAAAATTCCTGTAGGGAGTAAATGAGCAGAAGAGTCAAGCAACGTTACTGTGATTGAGGTTGCCAGGTCCAGTCCAGCACTGCCTGCAGTTGCTGGGCAAAGACTTGAGGTATTCTTGACAGCTGCACTTGCAGAGTTGGCATCTGCAGTGGCAGCTGAGGCACTGGTGTTGGTTGAGGCATTTGTGTTGGAGTGTGGCACCAGCCTGTGCTGTGGTTCCAGTTTCCCTGGATCAGGCAACCTTCAGAATCATACTTAGAGCGACATTGGTTAGCAAAATGATGACCTTTACGACACCATGGACATACATCAGGGGTTTTTTGCTTAGCTCCTTTCTGAGAAAAGCAGTCTTTCTTAAGGTGGCCAGGCTTGCCACAGCTGTAACAAACTGCTGAAGTTCCAGAGGTACCTTTTAGGGCTGCAAAAGCTGCGGCCATAGCTTCATATTGATGGCCTATTGTCCCAATGCAGTTGCAAGTTTCAACCATTTCAATAAGAGTTGGTTCTTGGTTAGGCAGGGAGTTAAGGAGTTTTTTACAGTCTATGTTTTCATTTTCAACAGCAAGCTTTAAAAGCAACATTTCACAAGTGTCTGCATTACCTATTTGACATTCAAGTGTTTGCTTAAGGAGGTCAATAAACTCCACGTAGGGCTTCCGAGGCTCCTGGACAATGGTCGTGAACGCTTTCTGAGGTGTTTTTGAATCGGGGACCTTAAGAAAGGCTTGGTGAGCTGCATCCTGGGCTCCATCAAGGGCTTCCCTTGGTCAGTCTCGCGCCTGGGTACCAGGATCAGTATACAGTACTGTTCCCATAAGCTGCCTGATTGTGAGGGCTGCCAGGGTCTGATCAGCATGAACCACATAAGTTATAAGAAGTCTTTGCAGACCCTTCTCCCACTCCTTCTCCCATAAGCCATATTGAATGGGAGATAGCAGCAACCAAGCAAGAGTTTTTAAATTGTGCAGGGTCATTATGTGAGCAGCAAATACAGAATCTAGTAGATTTGTAAAATATGGTGAAGTGATATTGTGCTCTGTGGCTGCCTGACGGAGCTCTTTAATTTCTGGGAAAGACAGCTGTACCCAATGAGCAGTTCATTTTTGAGTGCCTGAATATATTACTGGTGCCACAATTCTTTCAGCAATGTCAAACTCTCCCTCCCTTAATGCTTGTTGTTTTACGCGTACCCAGTTGTCATGAGGGTCAGGGGGATATAAATCAGGTTCTTTGTCAGGATCGATGTATCCGGGGTCAAAGGGATCCTCCTTGGGACCCTCCTGTTAGCTTTCCTCACTGTTTTCTGGACCCTAGCCAGCAGCGAAAGCCCCTACAGAGTGCAAAGGCCCCATTCCTTCCCCTCGTAAGAGATGGTACGGAGGCTGAGGGTTGTGGTATGGGAGATGGAGATGCAGTCTCTTTCAGTCTCTTTGGAATGTACGTAATTCTGAGACTCCTCCATAAAGGGGGGGGGGGGGGGGGGGAGCGAACAGTTTTAGCAGCAGTCTCTTCACATTTTAAAGAGTATTGAGCTTCTGCCGTAGAGGGATAGCAGGTATTCCCTGCAGCCTGGGAGTTTTCTTGAGCCTTTAAGGTCTCAAAAATCACTCACCAGGAAGGCATAATTTCTGCAGCCACTTTACTTCCCTTGGTAACAGAATCCCATAGCTTAATTCCCACTTTGTCCCACAGATCTGTTGTAAAGACCGTGGACTTGGTGATTCCTGGGATCTCAGCAGCTGCCCATCATAAGAGAACTTTTAAGTCATGTGAGGGTACAGTTTTGCCATGCTGTCACAACAGCTTAGACATAAGTTCAAAACCATGTCTTTCCTGGGCAGATATTCCCTGACCCATTGTCCCCTGCAGCGGCTAACCTCCTGTATCCCGGAGGGCTATCTCACCTCCTTTATCCTGAAGGGATTTGTCGCTGGCCGGCTCTTCTGCTTCCCCTCAGCAGCACTTAGTTCTGCAGGGCTCATCGTCAGTCGCACAGCTAGGCGATCTCCACTTCCTCACAACGAGGGCACTATTTGACGGTGATTGAAGAAAAAGACGTGGACTCCATGGTTTGCACACATTAAGCCATTTATTGATTCGCAAAGCTGAGCTTACATACCTTTTCAGCAGTTGCTAAAAATAGCACAACTATGACATTTATGTAACTAGGTAACATTGCTTAATTCAAAGCCTCGTTCTAACTAGCACAAGTATGGGTTATCTCATATGAGTTCTGCTTACCAAGCACATTATATCAAGCACACTGCTAACTTCTGCATTCCTTCTTCAAGGTTCTGCTTTCTGTTGCCAAGGCTTGCGGCCTACTAATGCTGACATAAACACTTCTGTCATGAGCTGGACAGTGCTCCCAGCTCGGCTTTCTAGCTGTATTCCTCCATTTCACCTCAAAGATACTATGGCAGGTGGTCCAAGCTCAGTATAGAATGGGAATTACACACTCCATGGCATCCACAGAGATCGGGGTTGGTTGAAAGGATGAACCAAACTCTCAAGAGAACTCCAAACTGATGATTTAAACCCAAATGTCATGGATCAAGTGCCTACCTCTAGCCTTGTTGAGAATCAAAACACAGCCCAGATCAGACTTAGGGGTTCTACCTTATGAAATGATGTTTGGTATACCTTTTCTGATTTTGCCAAATAGTAGTGCCACTCATGAAAAAGGGGACAGTGTCAAGAAATATGTCCTGTCTATAGCACAAACTCTAGAGGAGCAGTGGGGAAAAGGGAAGAATCCCTCAGACTACTACCCTAGTGTCATGGTTTGACGCTGGCGCAATGCCAGTGCCCCCATGAAAATATATTCTCCCTAGTGTCTGCTGTGACATGTGATCAGAAATAGAGCAAAGCAGGCTCCAACTTAAGAATAAAGGAAAAAAAACTTTATTAACTTACAATATGTAAAAGAAACACACACAGAACTTAGAATGAAAACCTTCCAAAAACATTCCTCCTCCCCCCACCAAATTTCCAACATAGCACAGTGAGACAAAACCTTGGATTCTCAATCAAGTTACCACCCCTCAGATAATCAACTCTCAGTTCATTGCCACCCTTAGGATTAGGGGGAAGAAGTTGACGATGACCAGACAGAATCCTGTGTTTGAATGGAATTTATGCATCATGTATGCGATGTATGAATATGCAACGGGCTATTGTTTTTAAGGGTTAATCCTTTGTTAACAGGTGTCCTTTTTCAGGCTTGTGCTGCCCAGAAAAGGGTACCTGGATGTCTGTAACTCTTTTGTTTTTATTGTCTCATATTGTCCTAATTCAAATTGCCCAAATTATTGTTATTCTAATTGTATTACTATTTTTATAACCATTTTATTACTATTAAACTTTTAAAATTTTCAAAACAAGTGATTGGCGTTTTTCACATAAGGTTTCCATCATACAAGAAAAGGGTTAAAATCTCGAGCTCTGCCTGCCCAGAACTCCCAAGACTGCCCTGCCGGGCACCCTCTCACCATGCCCTCACTGCACCCCCCCCCTTCTCCTTCTTGGTTGGCAGTGCTGCCAGCACATGATATCAAATTTCAAGGTGGCACAAGCACAGGCACAGGCACAGGCTCTCTCTCTCTCCCGGGGCAGGGGGCGGGGGGGGGGAGCTGCCTGATGCCTCTCAGTGTTCCTCCACCCTTCCATCCTGCAGGGGCCTTCACCCCCCTTCTCAGTCCAAGGTTACGGCCTACCTCACCTGGCTGCATGGCTTCCCCTCCCCCGCCCAGCCCTCAGCTGGGCAGGGGAGGTCTGACCTCTTTTACCAACCAGATCCAAGAGAAAGTTCCCCTGGGAGTTCTCTGCTTTTAACCCCCTGTGTTCTCAGAGGCGTATCCATATCCTCAGTGGCTACACCGGGTGCCAATATTCAAATCTGAGTACCGATTGGTTTGACCACAGCATCCCAAAAAACTCACTTCCTTTTCAAACCAGGACACCTAGATTTTAAAATTCATAATGTCAATCCTGGGAACTGGGTAATGGTTAAATAATGGAAAGACCAACCCTTAACCCCACAATGGGAAGGTCCCTCTCAGGTGTTGCTGACCACCAAATCAGCTGTACAAACTGCAGAATGAGGATGGACAAACACTAGCAGAATAAAAGGACCAGTAGAAGAACCCCACGACTGGAGGATTGTCACTTCCACAGAAGGACTGAAAATGACTCTAGAATGAAACGTGCAGGCTCAATGTGGCAAGTAAACTACGAGTAACTGTACATCAATTCAGACTGGGAGGGAGTTCTCTGTGGGCTTTATCAATTCTTTTGTATTCCCAAGGGCCAGAGGCTTTCCAAACTCCGGGGTAGTAATTTACTACCTACCCAATCAGGGGATCAAGGATATATAGATTAACAAACACCAGGTCCATAAGTGATCCTAGAGTTTTTGCTTTTGCCTGTGACCTGCATAAAGAAAAACCATTAGCTCTCTTGACTGAGACATCTCCCAGATTTATTCCTGGTCACATACCCTGCTTGAAGCACCCTAGAACGAGACACTCAAGCTGGGTACAATGTCAGTGCGAAAATTGTGGCCAGATCTGGCGTTGTAGCTCCTCAAGGCGGCAAGTGTGTTGCAAAATTTATTGAGATAAAGGGAGAAGTTCTAACACTACTTGAGGGCAAGTACCAATTTTAATGCTTTGTTGCGGAGATGAATGGATGCTCCCCAATACTCACGAGCTATTAGAAGCTGAGTGGAAGGCTGTAGTAAATCAAAAACCAGGACCATATTTTGAATGCAGACAACAACTCCATATCGTGGGGAGGTAGTAAGACCCTATTCTGCAAGTGAAATTAATAACTGCTGGCTGACTAAGGAACAATAATGAACCACAGTATAAGAAAAGCAGGTGACATAGATAAATTTGTGATAAGGAGATAAGGAGGCAAGGCCAGATTAACCACTGTACTCGCCACCAAGAAGATCATATTTACATTCTGTGGGCAGTAATGCCACCAGGTATGGAAAGTGGGAATACATGTTATACTGGGCTCCTATTACTCCTGATTAGACTTTTCCCTCTTAGGAATCTGGATGATCCATGTCACCAGTGCTACAGACCACAATACCATGGAAAAATTGAAGGTTCTTATTTTAACTTTCATACCTTCCTCAGCCACCACTGTTATAATTCATCCAAAGTAGACACCTGCCTACAGAATGGCCAAATGTATGGGGTTACAAAAATTCTAGGGTCAAATCTAGGATGCCCGCAGGAAGGCAAATAGGTTTGTTTCTCCTTGTGTCAGACTTGAGAATGGAAAAAGGAACAAGATTTGATATGAGATTTGGTACAGGAACTAATAATAGGCAGGAAAAGAAAGCAGATACAACAATCCAACCCAGAGCCAACTCCACATGGAGATTTTTATACAAAGCTCAAATAACAAATAGAAAATTAGATAGAAATCCCGCGGTTAGGGAAGAATTAGTTTGTAGATCTGGGAGAAAGAATCAGCAAAGAACTAAATGTTACCAACTGCTGGGTATGTGGGGGGGGCTTTAATGTCTGAAGAGTGGCCATGGAAAAGTAGTAGCCTAGGCCCGATTGAACTTCTCAAATGGAATAGAACCAACATGAAAGGAGAAAACTGACCAGAGGGGGTGAATATTGAGTTCAGAAATATTAGGAGAGGAGTGCCTCTGGCGTTTGGGAAAAGAATTCTCAGATAATGTAGGACAAACCTCCTGTAAAAAGATATAAGGTCTATAATGGAACTTCCACGTGGTGGATCCCTGAAAACCCAGCACAATAGTGGACCCAAGAGAGGAAAAATAATTTTAAATATGAAAAAGAGATTAAAATTTTCCTGTGTAATAACCCTGGAAGAAACCCCTATTATGGGACCCCCAAAATATCTAAATTCTGGGGAAATGTGAATAACCGAGGAAAAGAGTACTGGAGAGCACTGGATGGCTTATTCTGGATATGTGGGAAAAGGGCTTATCCAAAACTTCCTCCCCTATGGAAAGCAAGTTGTACTCTAAGAATCATACAACCAGGATTTTTCCTTTTACCAAACCAAGACAGAGCCAATTTAGGAATACCAGTCTACAATGCCTAAACATGCTAAACCATACATACTATACATGCTAAACCATATCATAAGACTCCAAGAAGTTGTAGAAATCATAACTAATGAAACAGCTGGAGCCATGGAATTAATAGTCAGCCAACAAAGGCAGACCAAAGCTGCAGTATATCAAAAACGGTTAGCACTAGACTACTTATTAGCAGAAGAAGGAGGGGTTTGAGGAAAGTTTAACACATCTGATTATTGCCTACAAATTGATGATAATGGGGATGCAGTTTTGGATATAGCCAAAGGCATCCGGAAAATAGCCCTGTACCAGTTCAGAGGTGGGAATCTATAATGAATAAAGGATGATGGGAAGATTTTTTTTTAATATCCTGGTGGAAAAAGGTGGGGTTTATAATACTATGTGGAATAACAAGTTTAATTTTTCTTCCATGTTTAATTCCATGTCTTATTCAATTAATTACTTATGTGGTTCAAAATATGCAATTAATAGCAATGCCCACCAATCTCAAATTAGGAACCTTGAGAGAAAGGCAGAAAATTATGGTGTTAAAGAAAACAAAGGATGGCAAGAATCTAAAGAAGACACTTAAGATCTATGAGAGGTATCAGTGTGCTGAGAGCACAAAAGTTCAAAAACTGTAGCTCAAACCAAATAAAGTAAGAAAAGGGGGAAAATTTTTAAAAATGACAAAATAATATTGGCTTTCGCATTCACGTACTAGCTTTTGCATGTTGTCATGAATCAGAAGTATTTTGGATATAGGAAAATTTATACTTACTTTTAACTGCTTTTGTGTATAGTATAATCTGTCAGTTTATGTACACACCATATAGTTTATATAAATAGTAGTATGATAAAATTACTATATTACAGACTTTAGCAAAATGCTGAAATAGAGACTATGTAATGTTAAAAATGCTTTTATGTAACTAACTCAGAGAATGGTGTAAAACAATTATGCTGTTTCTCACATCTGTGGACCGGCCTTTCCAAGAGATGAGACAACAGTGACAGAAACCAGAACCCCAGAGAGGATTTATTAACTACTTGCTATCAGGGAATGTGAAACAACAGGACAGAACTTCAGGAAGAAATAAAATATATGGACTTAATCTACAGAATGTTATGCAGACAAGTCAGAGGTTGAAAACAAACAAAAGAGCTCCTGGAACATCAAAAACTCAAAGGAATGTTTGAATAATGTATAAACAAATGAATATGCATGCAACCCCTGCAATGTAACTGCATATAGATATGGGAATAAATCACACTGGACTATTTTCTTCATGGTGGAAAAAGGCCATTCTTTATTCACATAACTCCTTTTATACAGTTTTACAGACCTTGTGTGGGACTCTAATTGGTTAGCAGTTTTCTTGCTAATTACTTTTATTGGTTAGTAACAAGTTGTTATTCTATATTGATTGGTCACTCAAACTCTCAGTGTCTATGTGCAGGGACAGTTGTTTGTGAAAGATAGTTTTCATTTTTCTATCTAACGGTGTAAAAACATTTTATGCAGGTGCATATTATTTTTTTACCCAGGAATTGCTTGTTATGTTGACAAATTGCTCACAACAGGATTGCTTTCACATGGGAACTTGAAAAATGCTGGTTTTGACAAGGTTAGCCACTGATTCCAGGAGAGCAGGCTTGATTTTATGAAGCCTTTCTTTATGATTTTTCTACCTTACTGCAACATTTAGAGAACATGGTTTTAAGCTACCTGTATGCTCTTTGGCCGTTCACCAAAAGGACCCCAGTGCTGGATATTTCTCCTTGTTTTATCCCTTATTAAACTTTTAAAAATTATAAAGTGTGAACTTTGTTTTTTACACAGTATTTCTACTACTTGCTCTGCTCACCTAAATTCTTGCGGAGTTCCAATTTTTGCAACAGTTTTGTCACCAATGTCAGGAAAGTCCACAAACAACAGAGGTTTATGTCCTAATAGGAGACAGAGGAGTCCTTCAAGTTTATTAGAATAAAAGGAGACAGTCCACTGGGGCACACACCAGTGAGTGTTTTCACTCTTGGGATTTCGGAGGGTGCAGCCTCCTTTTATCCTAAACTCCTGGCCGCATGTTGCTATCTTCCTTTCCCCATTGGCTGAAGTACTAGGAAGGTACAGCTGTAGCAATGTATCTGAACAACTTAGGCCTCAGCGTGCGCCAGCCATACTGCTTGTAACTGTTCTTATCAGAATTTTCTCAGGGCCTTCTGGAATTCATGAAGGTTACAAAGACAAACTGTGCTAAAATAAGAAAGAAGAAGCTAAGAAAATAAATTCCAAGACCACAAGAAAGAGATAACAGAGAGCTGTGAGCCACCTGGATTGTAAACAATCACATATTCTGAGAAGTGCATGCAAAACACATGGACAAGCAAGGGCACCAATAAGAAATGTGTGATCAGCATGTGCAGTAGAGTTAGAATGTATAAATAAGTGCATAATGTAAACAATAAATGGCTTCTGCTTAATCATATTTGTTATAGATACATATTATATGATTGGCTCTTCGCAAATATTAAAATGTATACTATATGTGTTATGTTGGAAAGTTATGCTGTATTAATCTCTTTTAAGTAGTATGGTAAGTAAAGTTTTTAGGCTATAGCATAATATTAAAATAGAAACTACGTGATGTAAGATACTTTTTGTAACTATTGCAAGGAATGGAAAAGATAATCAAGAAATTCTTCGCATTATCCTATCTGGATAGAGATAACAGCAACAGACACCAAGATCCCAAGAGAAGAATTATTGCCTCCTTATCAGGAAAGCTCAGACTTCGAGGGGCCAAGAAGATTGATTTACAAGATGAGGGGGGGAAGCTAAAATTAAGCAGAAACACCCTAGTGTGAAAGGAATGTTTGAATCATGTATGAGATATATGAATATGCAATGGGCTATTGCTTTTAAGGAGTAATCCTTTGTTAGCAAGGTGTGCTTTTTGGCAGAGTGCCAGGCAGCCTGTTGTCCGTTATTCTTTGCTTTTTATTGTTTCTTATTGTCTTTTATTGTCCTAACTTTGATTGTCCTAATTTCTATTGTCCCGGTTTTTATTACTATTTTCATTACTATTAAACTTCTAAAATTTTAACAAAAGTGAATGGCGTTTTTCACAATATTGATTAGTTGTCCAGGTGACATGCGGAGAGTCTCTAAAACTCTAAGAAAAAATTAGTTTTAAAGTAGGTATGTTTTTATTCGGCCGGACACATGTGGGATACCTCCACAAAGACATGCATAACCCCTGTGTACTCATGTTTTCTTTTATTCCCTAAAATGTTACATATGCATCAAGTTTCCCAATAGATAATTTCCTGGCTCCCCTCCCTCTCCACTTTGTATGCTAATCATCTTATCAGTCCTTTGTGCCTGTGCAGTTGTCTCTGGTGGTCGTCTCGGGGGTCTCAGGGGTCATAGGGGATGAAGTAAAGTTGTCTTCCTCAGGGTTGACTTTCTGACCCTGATACCTTGCGCATGCTTACTGATCTTTTGGCCACTCTCCAAGCCAGGAGTCGAGATTCATCTGGTTTCAGGGGCTCAAGGAGCCTCACTATCTCAGCATCCTTGCATACTGTATCCTGTTCTTGATAAACATCCTTCCCCTTATCAGGCATCTGTCGCAGACATCTCTTTGTGAAAAACCATTCTTTAGGATTTTTCCTTCTGAGAAGCTGTGGCCTCAGCACCAGACATAAACAATAAGTTATCTGCTGCTGTGGAATGTAACAGGGTGATCTGTGATTGGTCTCGGGTGGATGTTTTGGTTCAGTGATCACTCACGGCAGAGCTGGCTCTCGCTCTCTGCGGAGCCAGCTGCGTTTGTTATCATTCTTTACTTTCTATTCTTAGGTTAGGTAGCAGCTTCTGGAAACCTTCCTTTCTTTTTCTTTTTAGTATAGTTATAATAGATGTATATATAATAAAATAATAAATCAAGCCTTCTGATAATGGAGTCAAGGATCTCATCTCTTCCTTCAGCCAAGAACCCTTGTGACCAACGGTCACAGGCATCCTTGCATTCTTTCTTGCTATTTTGCACATAGTCCTTTCCTTTCTCATGCAACCAAGGATGCAGCAAATATTAAGCAATGTCCATCATTTATGTGCCTATTTTTAATCAATACCTTCTAATTTCTGTTATTAATATATGTCCTCTAGTTTCTGACCCCATGTTTCACAGGAGTCCTGAATTTCCCACATACAGCCTTCCCGAACCACCTACCACATGTTCCCCCATTGAACCTGTCATTTTACCACAAAGTTCAGAAGTTCAGGCTTGTGCAGGCCCACTTGTCTGTTTCAGGAGCTAAAGTGTCTGGGCTCTGCAACAAACCTGATGCCCAAAGTTAGTAGAGACATTAAGACCCATTTCAAAGACATTAACACTCATACCTTCATCCATCAAATTGTTTGTAAAGACATTCGCACACATCTTTCCTATCACTGATTCCGGAAGAAAAGAAAACTCTCTAGCACTAAATTTGTAGTGGTGGAGAATTAGGCATTACTTTATTCTGAATCATTATTTTAAAAGGTTAAGATTTTAGCTGAGGGTTAGAACAAATTCATATTGAAGTGTCGTGGTTTGAGAGGAAGTAGGTTTTCTGGGATATGCTGTGGTCACCAATAGGTGTTCGGATTTTAATATTGGCACCTGGTGTGGCCACTGGAGACAACGGATAGGCCTCTGAGAACACAGGGGTTAAAAAGTGGAGAAGCGGAGCACTCCCATGGGAAGTTCTTTTTGGGTTCCGGTGAGGAAAGAGTTCAGATCTCTCCCCCGTCCAGCTGCTGCTGCTGGGCGGGGGAGGGGAAGCCATGCGGCTGGGTGAGGTAGGTCGGGGCTTGGACAGAGATGGGAGGTGAAGAGGCCTGGCATGGAAGGGTGGGAGAAGAACCAGGAGACATCGGGCAGCCCCTCCCCCCCACCCCCCACCCCCCCAGGAGAGAGAGAGAGAGAGAGAGTACAGCCTGTGCCTGGGACTGCTACCTTGAAACTTGATAACATGTGCCGGCAGCACAGCCAAGAAGGAGAAGGAGGGGGGGGGGGTGCAGCGAGAAGGTGTCCGGCCGCTTGTGGGAGCTTTTAACCCTTTTTCGGACAATGAAAACTTTGCTGAACATTAACCTTTCCTAGAAGAGAGATAGACATGAAATGGAAGAAGGAAATGTGCAAGTATGAAGGTCTGGGCTGGGCAAGTGAAAGATGCGGAAGAGTAGAGAAGAATCTTAGGTGGGAAGAGATGATGGAGTGGCTTAGTTGGACTCTTCTTGTTATAGCCATGGACAGAACCATGTTCCTTGTGACACAGAGACTGCATCCAGGGGGAGGCAATGGCTTAGAACCAAGAGGGTTCAGTGTTGGTACCCCTCGGCCCCAGGGGGTGAAATTTGGGGGGGACAGGTGTCCCAAAGGTGAGACTGTGCTCTTTTTGGTACGGGACAAAGCATCCTTAAAAGGGGAACCCTAGAAGCAGCTCTGGTCCATGTTCAGTGGTGAGAGCACTGTACATGGAAAGAAGAGGTCACGATGGCAAATGTTCTCCGGGCGGTGCCACATGTGACATGGAAACACAAGAGGTTTCAACTGTGTTTCCAGGGGAAGCCTATGGCACAAGAAGGACTCCTCTCCTCTTGATGAATTGAGAATTGATTATCTAAAGGGTGGTGATGGACTAAGGGGGTGAAATTTGGGGGATGGATGTATTGAAATTTGGTGGGGGGAGGAGGAAATGTTTTTGTGGGGTTTTCATTTTCCCTGTGTGTTTCTTTTTACTTAGAGTTGTAGTTTAGTTAATAAAGTTTTCTTTATTTCTAAGTGGGAGCCTGCTTTGCTTATTCCTGGTCACATCTCACAGTAGACACCAGGGAGAGTGTATTTTCATGGGGGCACTGGCATTGCGCCAGCCTTAAACCATGACATGAAGTTAGGTATACAGCGATAGGTTAATGATTATAACATGCTTAAGCTAAAGCTAATTGTTAAATTATGAGCTTATTTGTAGAAGGAAATGGAGTAAGTGAACCATTATAGGAACATATTGAAACTAGTAGAACAATGCCCAGCACCTGGACTCTATGTCAATCCATCATGAAGCAGGGGGCCTTGGATCGTGCCAGAGGGTCACAGACCTGACGAAGATGTTCCTGACTTCATCCCTGGGACCACTGACCCAATTCAAGACCACCGACCCAATGCAAGAGAAAAACTGCTCACCTGTGAAGGACTAATGACCTCATTTTAATACAAAGCAGGGATGGGAGGTGCTGGGGTTATGCATATGTATTATTTCGGGAAATAAATAGAAGGCAAAAATCCTCATGCGGTACGGTTATGCATGCCGCCCGTCGGCGTAATAAGCATACCACTCTCTAACTTTGACTAGTTAGAGAGTTTTTGTCCATGATTTTCGGTTTTAACGACTCAATTCCAGCCAGGATGTGCCATGGAAAACATTCCATTTCCACATCTTTTTACTAGACTTTCCACAGATTTATACACACAAATCCCAATGCAATTCCCATTCATTGGTCCCAAATTACACAATTCTTAATATTTGATTTCTTATTGGTTATGGATCCCTTCACCTCCGATGCTAATTTGGTCCTCATTCCTTGGTTCTAAGTCTTTTCTAGGCCAGGTGTCTTCGACCATACTGTTAGTACAGGGTTAAATGTTTCTGAAAATCATGTATAACTAGGCCGAAAGAATGCTTGGTATTCGGGATAATTTAGCAAGCTAGAATGCTTATAGTAACGAGAATCAGTATTTGGAGTTCCTAAGATACCTATAGATAAGATTCGTACATGTTCATACAAGCTGGGGCTAAGCCCTAATTAAGCAATATCAATAAGGTTGTTATGGTGATTAGTGCTGCAGCTTAAATTGTATACATTTGTGCACTTCTGAACAAAATGACAGAACTAGACTTGAGTTGCTAATACCCCTACTTCCCGCACGCCTTAATAAAGCACCTGCATATAATCTATCTCTGATTATGTGTGTTCCCGAACGCTAACAATGTCAGGGTGAAAGGAATGAGAAAGTGTCTTTGCAAACTGTGGGCCTGCTGGTAGATAAAGCCAGATACTGTGAAGTGAAAGAAGCAATGAGAGGCACCACAAACTCCAGAGGAATTCTGCTGTGAAAAATGCCATTCACTTTTGTTAAAATTTTAGAAGTTTAATAGTAATGAAAATAGTAATAAAAATTAGGACTACAAGAGAAAATAAAAAGCAAAGAATTATGGACAACGGGGTGCCTTGCACCCTGCCACAAAGCACATCTTGCTAACAAAGGATTACTCCTTAAAAGCAATAGTCTATTGCACATTCATATATCTCATACATGATTCAAACATTCCTTTCACACTAGGGTGTTTCTGCTTAATTTTAGCTTCCCCCCCTCATCTTGTAAATCAATCTTCTTGGCCCCTCGAAGTCTGAGCTTTCCTGATAAGGAGGCAATAATTCTTCTCTTGGGATCTTGGTGTCTGTTGCTGTTATCTCTATCCAGATAGGATAATGGGAAGAATTTCTTGATTATCTTTTCCATTCCTTGCAATAGTTACAAAAAGTATCTTACATCACGTAGTTTCTATTTTAATATTATGCTATAGCCTAAAAACTTTACTTACCATACTACTTAAAAGAGATTAATACAGCATAACTTTCCAACATAACACATATAGTATACATTTTAATATTTGCGAAGAGCCAATCATATAATATGCATTTTTCACCATCCCCCCTCTTATTCTTTATAAATCATTTGTCTTGAGCAATATTTCTTGTCCACTTGCATTCTTTGGACTATGCTGGTAATCAAATAAAACAGGAGATTAAAAAGAAAGAAATATCAAGAGTTGTAACACATAAAAGGAAAAATCCTAATTTCTTCCACCATCCTATCCCGAATACATAACCCTACCAGCTAGTTTTTAACATTGTTTTCCAATTTTGGACCTGTACCTGTGGTATTTTTCTGATATCTTTTGCTTTTTTCCAGGATGACATTCCCATTGTCATCTATTTTCAACAATCTGATATATTAAACTTTCTACAAACACCCCCTTCTTTAGCCAATAAATAGTCTAAAGACAACCTATTCTGATACACTACAGTTTTTGGTTGGCTTTGCTGACTTCATATTAGTTCCAGTGCCTGAGCAGCTTTGTTTGTTATCATCTCTATAACTGCTTGGAGTCTTATAATACGATTCTGCATATTATTTGGGGCCAATACAGGCTTAGATTGCCATGCTGGTTTTACCTTTTTGTTTATTAGGGTTTTTTTTACCAAATCTTGGACTAAATCTCTAAGATCAAATGTAAAACAAATCCATCTCTCGCCTTTTGGACATTCAATTCCCCGTCTATTACCAATTGTTCCGAACTTTCTTGCAGTCCAAGATTTTTTTCCCATTTTGCCTACAGGTACTTAATTTGGATGGGTTATAACAGTCACTGCTGATATGGGTGTGTGTAATAAAAGAGGAACTTGGGTTTCTTTCTATATAATGCTTTCAGTACCATTTGTGACATGATCTTGCTGGTATCCCGAAAGGGAAAGGACAACATAAGAGTTAAAGAAAAAGGAATAACAGCGGTCTGGTATGGCTTATACCCCCATCTTCCCTGCCTATGGGGTTGCAAACCATAGAAGGTGTATATGGTCTTCTCGGTGACGAGTACACCGGCCAACCCAGGCTTGCCCTCTTTCTCCCTTGTCACTTTCTTTTTACTAATTTCCAGGCAAGTTAGTTTTGACACTCCTTAATTGTGGTTTCCCACCGTTCCTCAGGTATCTCTCATTCAATAGGCACTAATAATTTCCATCCACAAAACAAAGTTATTATTACTGTTGTGTGAATTCTATCTGGGTAGGGGATAGATTTAGTACTCGACACTTCCTGCAACGAGAGCATAGATTTTATGAACTACAATACCAATTATTCCCACAATTTAAACATTTACTTATAACCCAGCTAGCATGTCCAGTATTGGGATGAATCAAACAGAGTATACAGTATGGTACTGATGGAAATTGTAATTTCTCCTCTTCTTTGTATAAGTCACAGGCTAAGGACAGAATATGAGAACTCTTTGACTAAAACAGTCCTTATCCTCCTGTTTGAAGAGGAAGTATTCCTCCCCAAGGAGGTGCCGGAGGCGTTTCAGGGCTTATTCAGGCAGTGCTTGAAACTAGTGATGTAAGCTTGGCCTTATTTCCCAATTAGGTGTGATTCTTTGTACATTCCTTAGATCATTTGGGTCTTCCCAAACCATTACCACCCAGTCCCCGTTTGAAAGTCAATTTGGTATCACCCGGTTTAGATGTGATAGTCCATTCCTCAGGTTCCTTCACAAGTCCTTTGATTCTGCTGGCATGAATCCACCCTCTTTCCCTGGTTCAGATTGCTGCTTCAGTAGTACCTGAAAAGGACTTCTTAATAGCACAGGGGCAGTGACAAGAGGAAGACAATACTACATCAGCTTTCTTCAAAGCTTTCTGGGTTTAGCAAAAAGCGTTTTTCCACAGCTGCCTCTTCTTGTATCCAGCTATGCTAGCAGCTGCAGAGGCAAATTCTTCTTTTTGTTAGCCACAATTAGTTAAACAAGAAAGGCAGCCCGGTTTTAACACGAGATGTATCACATCTATTGTTTTTTACCCTCTGGGCAATATTTAACTGTATTAGCATCACAGACCCATTCCTCAGAACAAAAGCCCCCACCCCCCCTCCTGACAGCAAAATAAGAAAAAAAGAAAAGAAACAAACAGAAAGAAAAAAGAAATCTTGCTTTAAAAATAAACCAACTTTTCGAGGTTTGGAGAATTAGCAAGAGATTAAGGCTATCTCTGCCTTGGTCTTATCTCTAGCACTGGCCCCTCTCTCTCTCTTTTCACAGCAGTGCTTTCAATGCTGTCCCTTGCCCCTCCCCCGCTGCCACCACTGCACCCCAGCAGCCCCAGCCAGGGCAGACCCTGCCCTAGTGGGAGTGAGGAGGGGAATTCCCAGACAGCCACCTGCGCAGAGACCCTGGGCGTGCCTCGCCTCCCTCCTCTTGTTCTCTCTCTTTTTCTCTTTCTCTCTCTCTCCCTCCCTCGACCCGCTTGCTGGGGCCAAGGATACCATTCTGGACTTGGGACATTGGCAGGCTAGGAGCTGTCCCTGGCAGCTCAGCCAATGAGCCAGCCGGCTCCTCAGCAGAAAACCCGCATGATCAGCACCCAGCACTGCTGCTGGGCTGGCGAGTGCAACCGGCAAGCCCTTGCCCTCTGGGACCCTGGCAAAAACAAGCCAGCCCCCAACCCCAGCGGCGCCCCAAGCAAATCAGGCACTGTTCCACCTCCACCCGGTGGGCGAACACTGGGAGTTGCTGCACCAGGTCGACCCCATAAGCTGGCCCCTGCCGCAGCCCCTGAGACCTTACTGTTCGCATGAGAGTGGCCAAACATCTCCTAACCTTGACAAGCCCCAATGTGCTGTCCCCAGGTGCTCCCGACATCCTTTTTCCTTAGTCAACATATCCTCTTTTCCCTTCAAGGAGGGCTTGTTCTGCTAAACCTTCCCGGACCCCAATTTGGCATTGAACAACCTCCAAACAACCATGTGTTAAGACACTTCCCTGTCCTTCACACAGAAACCGCACTCAAACTCCTGTGCTCCTCCGGTACTGTTAGACGGAGTGTGAGATAGTTATTAGTAAAATATGTTAGTGTGAGATAGTTATTAATAAAAATATGTTAGTATAGATAGGATAGATAGGATATAATTTCTGTTTGATCATGTAACCTAGAAGTAGCCTAGGAACTGTAGGTAAATGTTTAACTGAGGGGGGGGAAAGAATGCTGGACTAACCGAAATATAGTATACAATGGTCTTGGTGTAGACAGGCACCTGATTTATGGTTCTGTTATGCACTAGAGAATCTATCACGAGGGGTGGGTTGCTGAGCAAAATTTGTCTCTTAGAGATGTTGTAACGAATTGTACACATATAACATGTATAAAAGGGAAGAACTCAAGTGTGAAATTTGGAGCTCTGTTTTTGGGGACGCTAGTCCGCAGGCTCCCGGGCCCTCAATAAAGCACCGCACAAATCTCTCTGAGTTTTGTGTTCTTCGTTCGGGCAACAGTACCAAGACATCACCATTCCACATTCCAAGATCCTAGAGCCTGTTAACAACCCTTCTTTTTCAACCTCTCTTTTTCTTCTTTTTTCATTTCTTTTTTTTTTTTCCCTGATTTTTTCCTCTTTTTTTCCTTTGATTTAACACACTTTGGACTGCACGAGGTGTACAATCAACTAGTTTACTTCCAAAAGTAAGCTTACGACTTTCTTCTACCAGGATTGCAGTAGCTGCTATAGCTTGAATACATACTGGCCAGCAGTGGCTCATTGGGTCCAACATCTTTGATAAATAAGCTACTGGTCTCTTTACTCCTCCCCACTCCTGAACCAGAACTCCATGAGCTACCCCATTTTCCACATTTACGTACAGATGAAAGGATTTTTCTAACGAGGGTAAGCTTAAAGCTGGTACTGAGGCCAGTTTTAACTCCAACTCTTCTAATTTAATATCATCTTCCTTGGTCCACTTATATCATCTGTAAGTCTCTTCCCAATAAGTTGCTACCTGCCTCAGGGACCAATAAGACATCCCCCATCCAAATTCTAGTTTCTCCCTCAATAACTACATCTTTAATGTCAGGAACTGTAAAACACTCTCCTTTTTGCCCCTGTAACCTTTACAGTGTCTTTACTTACACTATAACCTTTTGGAATATTTAATAGACAGGTTCTTTCTGCCCCTGTGTCTACTACAAATTCTAATTTTTCTTCGTGGGGACCCACTTTTAAAGTTAGCACCGACTCCAGATGGCATTTGTCCCCCAGAAAATAGAGCCTATGACTTGCCTATTCCTCCTCTGAATGCATCTCTTGGAAGATTTTCGTATCTTTTATCTAATCAGGGCAATTTCTTCTATAATGTCCTTCGACCCCACAGTAATGTAATATATGGTAGGAATAATTCATGCTATTAAAGAATGTATGTTATAAAAGACTGTAAAAATCCAAACACATGTCTCTGACCACCCTGGCCTGAGAGCAGATGTCTATTCAGATTACAACAAATTCCTGGACACCGCTAAGATAACGATCGACGCTTTAGCGTAAGAATAGATGCTTCCAGGGCGATGATCACCAGTATCTCGAGTCGTTGGAAACCGCCTAAGAGCGATCATCACCTTGCTGATTGCATCAATCAAGATAGTCAGCATGCCAAACTGATACATCTGAATACATGGCTTCCCCGGAGCGCATCAATGCTGACTACACACCTGGAGCCAATCTTTGTCAAGCTCTGCACATTGAAAAGAACAACGATGAATGTGAAGAATTACAAAAGAAATTGGGACACCTTTGCCTCCGGCACAATAAACTGTATAAAACCTCGCCGCAAGTAGCGGCATTCGTGAACGGGGGGGGCTCTGACGTGCTAGAGGTCAGGTCCAGGTTCACCCAGCGCCGATCCCGGGGCTTGACGCTGCCTCTTTGGCTGTGGTGGTTTTGGAGACCGAAATTCGGTTGCGCAGAAAGATTAATAAATATTTTCAAAATTTTTTATAATTTGGCTCACGACTGATCATTTATAACAGTAAAAACAGATATTTCTAGAATGCTCCTGAGATTTGGTTTGCACTGGGGTTCTGCTCTTTTCCTTTCCCCTGTCTCTACGACCTTCATGTCTAGGAGTGGTGCCTGGGGGTTTGAGATTCCTCTGGAAATTACTTTCTCACATACTGGTTACCATAATTTTTACTTTCACTTTAGCTTTTTCTTCATCTCTCCGGACATAAATCTTTTGATGCTCCTTTAATAAATCATCCAGTGATCTATTGTGCCAGTCTTCCATTTTTTTTTCCTAGTTTTTTTCCTAATATCTGGCCAGGCATTAGTGACAAAATTAATTCTTAACAGAGATTGTCCCACAATAGTTTCAGGGTCTATTCTGCAATATTGTTTCATATTTCTCCTAAGTCTGTCTCACCATTCAGTTGGAGTTTCTTCTTTCCCCTGCTGTCCCTCAAAAGCTTTTTTAGCATTTTGCCTTCCGGGTGCCGCCTCTTTTATTCCCTTGATTATCAAATTGCGATAATCATTCACGTGTTTCCTCCCCTCCTCATCATTTTGACTCCAATCAGGAGGTGCTATTGACATTTTCTGATCTCCTGGGGGGCCCTGCTGGTTTTCCCTTTCCCAAATTTTTTATTCCAGCAGACCGGATCATTTGTGTCTCCTTCTGAGAAAAAACTATTTTCATTATAGATTGCATCTCTTCCTAAGTAAAAATGTTTGGACCTAAGAATTGATCTAATTGCTCAGCTGTGCCTATAGGATTTTCTAGTAATCCTTTAATTTTGTTTTTAAAATTTCTGACTTCAGAAGAAGTCAAAGGGACATTTACAAACCCCGTTCCTCCCCCTCCCATTGGAACTTCTCGTAGTGGGAATAAACCAATCTTTTCATCCCACTCTTTTTGTTCTTTATCCTTTATAACCTTTCTCCCTTGTTTTGAGGAAAGATCAGGGGAGGGCTGTCTTTTGGCTGAGCTTCTTGTGTTTCGATAAGGTGCTTCTTCAGGGAGAAAGTTTTCTTGAACAGCAGGAGCTGTCGTTACCAAGGGAAGGGGACCCAGGGCAGGGACAGATGGAAGTGTCAAAGGAAGGGGGGTGAGGGGAGGGATCCGCGCCAAGGCTTGGTCCTCCAAGGCAGGGCATAGGCGGGGTCTGCTGCTGGAACCACCAAAGGAGGGTGGTCTTCTGGTGGAAACCAAACCGGAGTGTGGATGGCCCACACATGGTTCATGGCTGCTGGGTCAGCAGCTCTCAGCGCAGCCGGCGTAGACAAAGCAGGCGGGGCAGGGGTGGCAGCAGTGGTGGCGCCCAGTGCAGTTGGCATGGGCAGAGCAGACAGGGGTGGGGCAGTGGGGACAGCTGCGGGAGAAGCGGTCGGGGATGGAGCGGCCAGAACAAACGGGACCCTCAGCACAGCCAGTTTTCCTGTACCAAACTTACTTGTTTTCTATCCCATTTTTCATGATCTTATCTATTTGTCACCTGCCTCTGTTCCCCACTTTCTTTAACAACCTAAATACTACCTTCTTCCCACAACACAAAACCCCCTTTCTCTCACAATACAATTCAATACAATACTCCTCCCTCCAAGGAGATAAAGTGAAGCTTTAAATAAGCTATCTGCATTACATATACTTTCATTCATCTACATTTACATTTATTTCTCACTCACTCTCACATACAACAATACAACAATAAGGTACCTTTTACTTTAAAATTGCTTGTTAAAATCTCAGATGTTATTGGTCATTTCAAGGTGCTCTTGGATCCCATACCCCTGAGTCTCTAGTGTTTGCTACTCTCAGCCTAGCAGCTTTTAAGCCTAGATGCTCTTGACTTTGGCACTCCCGAGTCTCTTGTGTCATTTAGACCCTCAACCTAGCAAAATTTCTAGGGGCCCCTACCTTTTGTCCAGTTTCCTAGTGGATTGTGCTAGGAAACTCCTCTACTCCCTTCCTCTGAGGGGTCAAACCCCTCTCTTGGACCCCGTCCCAGTCACCCTGGGAGTCTCACTCCTTTTTCATTCACTTTGTTTCCTCGCTGGCCACATTTCTCGTGAAATACCGAAACTGCAGCACCCAGAAACTCCACAATCATTTCGCAGGTCCAGAGTAGCCAGCCCACGTCTCAGTCACCCATCTCACAACCCCCCCCCATATCAGCCGCCCCGAAAAGTACTTACAATCCTTTTTCCTTTCTGAGTCTTTGTGTACACTACTGGTCTTAGAGGGCCAACTACCGTGGTTTTAAGGAGCCTTTTCCCTTTTCTTTGTTTTATTGTCTCTTTTTGTCCAATGGGTAGGAACCTGTGTCTGCTGATGTTAGCGTTCAGAAACACATAATCACATAAGTGATTATATGTCGGTGCTTTTATTAAGAGCTCTGGGTGTCAGGGGTGATCGACCCAAATCTGACTCCACCATACATTCGAGATTAACATGCTTTTATATTCTATCGTTATATTACTCTCATGTTAATTATTAAACTTATATTGTTCTATTGTACACATAGATTTCAGCTAAGCATAGCCCCCCTTAAGTTTCCAGCATAGTTTCTCATGATTCTTCTTATGATTATATAATAATTATATTTAATTACTTAACAATTATATCATTTATCATACTGCTTACGCAGGTGCAGTGATCTGAGAAAACACAAAGCCTAACATTTTCAGAATCTATCTTTAACATTTTCCAGGGCCCCCATTATCACTGATAGCACCAGAAGAAACAGAGCGAGGCCGCCAAACTTGCCAAGGCACACCTTCCTCACTCGGAATCTTCTGAGGCTTCGGAAGCGAGGTGTTAGAGCTGAGTCATGGCACCAATTGTGAAAAACGAGATTCACTTTTGTTAAAATTTTAGAAGCTTAATAGTAATGAAAATAGTAATAAAAATTAGGACTACAAGAGAAAATAAAAAGCAAAGAATTATGGGCATCCAGGTGCCTTGCACTCTGTCACAAAGCACATCTTGCTAACAAAGGATTACCCCTTAAAAGCAATAGCCCATTGCATATTCATATATCTCATACATGATTCAAACGTTCCTTTCACACTAGGGTGTTTCTGCTTAATTTTAGCTTCCCCCCCTCATCTTGTAAATCAATCTTCTTGGTTCCTCGAAGTCTGAGCTTTCCCGATAAGGAGGCAATAATTCTTCTCTTGGGATCTTGGTGTCTGTTGCTGTTATCTCTATCCAGATAGGATAATGCGAAGAATTTCTTGATTATCTTTTCCATTCCTTGCTCTAGTTACAAAAAGTATCTTACATTACAAAGTTTCTATTTTAATATTATGCTATAGCCTAAAAACTATATTTACCACACTACTTAAAGAGATTAATACAGCACTACTTAAAAGAGATTAATACAGCGTAACTTTCCAACATAACACATATAGTATTCATTTTAATATTTGAGAAGAGCCAATCATATAATATGCATTTTTCACATCCAGTAGTTGACAGAAACTGTTATTCACCCAAGGCTGTGCTAAATCCCTGGATTTAGAGAAAAAAGAACAGAGAGAAAAAGCAAAAGCAAAAGCAAAAGCAAAAGAAAAAGGGGGGCAATACACATTAGGAGGGGGTCTGTATTAGACGATTCAGGAAGTCTGTACCTCTCAAGTACCTCAGCCAACGGGGAAAGAGTGAGGGAAATGCGGCTGGGAAATTAGGATAAGGAGGCTGTGTCCCCTAATAATTTGAGAGACCCCATGGGAAATGCCCCATGGCCTCTCCCTTTATTTGAATAAAGTTATAGGACTTCTCTGTCTCCTTTTTGGACAAACTTCCCATGTTTGTTGATTAATTTTGCTGTCAAGAGGGTGATGTTTGAGGTTGATGTTTGTTAATGTCCATTAATGATTGCTTATCTGCTGGTATCTGTGTATCTGCTTCTCGGGTTGCTGTTGATAATTGCTGCCCTGAGATGTGCAGGATGTCTCTGCTTCGGCCCATGCAACTGAAGAACGAGTCTGGACTCTTCACTTTTCGGTCTTGAGGTTGTTTATTAATTCTTATCTATAAAATTTTCTTTCTGCCCAGCCGAGATTAGCTCAGCAAGGCAGCCACAGGCACTCTGACCGCCCCCAAGGCAGTGTTGTCTTTTTATACTACAAACTACGTATATCATATCTGCACTTAATTCCCAATACCTATCACCTATGTTAGACAGTGCACTTCTACTCTAAACCAATCCCAAAGTGCCAACATCACTGCAGAAAATGGAGAACAAGAAGAAGAAGGAGAAAGGCTAGCCATGCCCAGATTCCTCCATCTTGTCCCTATAACCCCCATACCAAAAATCCTAAAATCCACATTTTCACCCTGTGATTATTTTGTTATTACACTATTCAAACCTGTGTGACTTTCACGTCCTCATACAAAGTTTGCAACTTGCTCCAAGGGTCAAAATCAAATCCCCAGGTGTTCTGGGCAGCATGCCAAGGTCTCCGAGCCCCCTGGCGGGGTCCTCGGCAACTCTGGACACCCAGAGGGATGCACTGAGTTCAGACATCTGCTGGTTACTCCCAACTATGTAGATGTTAAACTCATCAGGCCTCACTTGGTGAAACAGTCTTTTGAAAAGAAACTTCACTTCCCTTTCCCCCAAGGCAAAGACAAACAAACATGACTAATGTTACAGAACAAATTTTAAAAGTTGTATCATTTACAACAGTTTCCAGAGAGCTATTGCTCCCAGATCAAGAAACTACAGAGGAAATGCAAGGGTTTATCCAGACTGCAGCTTGGAATCCCAGCAGTTTTAGCTGCTGAACTCACAAGTCTATGGTGAAACGGAGGAATCAGCCCTACAGCTCAGAGTAATGCCAGTGTAATAATAATGCCAGTGTGCCAGAGCACACAGCCTATCTGCTGCAAAGTGCCATAAGGTAAGAAAATTCATGCTCCATTAGTGCTACTTTCCAGGTGTGGTGATCATCAATGAAGAAGTTACCCATGCTGACAACTCTGATCCTTAATTAGCCTTGCAAGTTAACAGTCCATTAGAGAATTTACGACAGGAATAAAGATAGTTTGCACCTTTCTGAGTGTTCTCATTTCAATCTCTAGCGATTCAGTAGAACATGGCTGTGTGTAAACAAAGGCACTGTTATCTCCTCAACCAGGCAACCCTGTTAGTTGCAGGGAGTATGGAAGTCTATACAGAAGGTGTGGCAAATGTCAGTTTTGGTCCCAGCCACTTTGTCTTGTCCAATCTGTGCCCTGGGGAACAGAAGGGGACTTCAGTCTTGGTTCAGTTTCTTAGTTTATCTTTCCAGGAGAGATCAATGTCTCACCAATGTGTGACACTTAAGGAAGGTGTTGGTCTCGGTAAAAAAGTAAAACTACTCAACCCACACATGCACTTTAGCTGACCTGGGGTAGATGACGTCTCATTCATATGCCCAGGGATTGGAAGTTCTTATGATCCAGTTATTAAAGGTTTTCAGAAATGCCTCTGCCCGAATTAAGGTGCAAACAAGACCATATGCCAATGACAATAGTATGCGTTTTATTTGGTAGCAAATGAGAGAGAGAGGAAAAAAAGAGAGACAAAAGAGGAGAAAGAAATAGAAGAGGTGGGGGGGATGGAAAGAGGGTGACAGTGTGAGAAACTATGTCCACTTTTAAAATTTTAAAGGTTTATTAAACCTTATAAAAGAAACAACAGAAGACTGACTAAGGAAAACTTACAGTGCTGGGAGCCAAGGACTCAACCACTATGTGCTCGTCCACAAAATGGGTGCTCTGCTTTTTATACCTCTAGCCCTTCCAAAAGTCTTGTCAATCAACTCCTTCTTCCCTGTCCAGTGGTGAAGATCACCTTCTTACATCTTGATTGGAGGTCAGGTGTTGCCATAGTAACAAGCCGACCCTTCCAAATGCCCTGACTACCCAGGCCATTCCGTGATAATGTAAGGGGGAGGGGAAACATAACTATATATCTACAAAACTTCTTCTAACATATACATAATATTCACCCCTTAATTGTGTGAGTCAACCATCTCTTTACTCATCTATAGCAACCCTCCTTTTCTTTTTCTATAAGTCATTTGGCTTGAACAATTAACTCTCATTTTTGATTCTGATCAAAATTTTTCTCTCTTTAATGAGTCATACTAGCATCTGTAGATGTGGGCGAGGACAGTGGGAACAAGAGAAAAAAGATCTTAGGTTTTCCTTAGACACACTTATTTGGAATGGACAAAAGGGGATCACAGAGGTCTGGTATGGCTTTTAACCCCATCTACCATGCCTATAGGGTGGCTACCCATAGTAGGTGTATCTTAGTGGTGAGTACAGAGGCTAACTTGGTCTTGCCCTCTAGTCCCTGTTGTATTAAAAGAACCCTGACAAATTATAGAGGTCTGGTATGGCCTTTTTGCCCCCACATTATGTGGAGATTCTCAGTTCAGTCGAAGAAAGAACAGAGAGAATTTCTCCCAGACTGAGCCTGGGAATCTTAGAGGAAAGAATTAAAACAATTTTTATCTCTCTTTCTGTAACCATTGTTTATAGTTATAGTTTTCCACAGTGTGCTATTCATAGCGCTCCAATAGTGTGAGATGTTTCTACTTTGAAACCAATCAAGTATCACCTTAATGAGTCACATTATAAAAGACCCGCTACTTTCATTAAAGTTAGCCTTCTGGTCCACCTGAAGACTGGAGTCCTTCTTTCAGTCCCTGACTCAACAGCATCAACCTTACCATGCCTACGGGCTTGCTACCCACAGCAGGGCTATGGAATCTTCTTGGTGGCAAACACAGGGGCCAACCCGGTCTTGCCCTTTATTTCTTGTCTTACTCCACTTGTTGGTTCCTAAGGAAACTGCCCCAATACCTCTTACCTTGTGTACTTCCCCTCAACAGATGCTTGTTATCCCCATCTATTAAACAGGGAAACAGTCTTCTAGCTGGCTGGTGGAAACTTGACCCTACTTTTTGGATGTCCTGGTGTTTCTCTGGTTATCTCTCAGTCTCTGCTTGAGAGTCAAACTCATCTCACCCAGTCTGGATGTTCTAGTCCATTCTTTGGGTTCTTCTGCTGGACGTTTAACTCTGTTGGCATGAGTCGATCCCCGCTCTGCAGTTCGCACAGCAGATTCAGTGGTGTGTAGTACCTGAAAGGAACCTCCCACTGAGGAGTTAGAGGCTGATCTCTCCATGACTTGATCATTGCCCAGTCTCCAGGATTAATATTAAGGATTCTGAAATCCAGGGTGGTAGTCTCAGGAATTGCCCCTTTATGTCTAAGCCCCTCTAAAGTTTGTGTGGGGGCCGGAGATCTGGCCAGGGTAAGGCTTGCTGCGCTCCCCTGGAGGGCCAACCCCTGAACCACAAACTTTGTGGTTAGGGTGAGCCCCCAGAGGCCTTTGCGACCCTATGTTGATTCTTTATAACCCATTGGCCCTTCCCCTTTGCTCTGCCCCTGCACCCTTACCCCATTGGTCCCCGAGTTTTGTCCTGCCCCTCACTTTCCCTATATAAATCCCTGTTTCTCCCTGGCTCCTTAGAGCTTTTGTCCTTGGCACCCTCTGCAGAGGGCCCTGCTCTTAATAAAGGCCTTTACTCTGTGGAATGCCATACAGAGCTCGTCTCTTTCCTTGCGTTGCCCCTAAGAAGAAGCTGAAGCTGACCATTGCTAGCCGGGCTGGAAGAAGGATGTGCCTGTGCCCCTGAGCCATCCTTCTCTGGGTGCTTCTCAGGAAGGTCACAGCACCCTTACCATCCTGCCATGGCCACAGCAAGTGGCGTCCAACCTGGGACCTCCTGAAGACCGCCTGAAGAAGTGTCCGCTCCAGTTTTCACTGCAGAGCGCATCGCTGTTGGGTTGCCACCTCTCCAAGGAGAAACTTACTCATTTTAATGGAGGCCATCCAAGGAGTGACTGGGACCCTCACCTACCATCTGGGGAAGAAGATCCCTTGAGGACTGGTTGTCGGGTGACCACCTTCCCAGCAGTTTTGCATTGACCCACCAGGCATTGACCTGAAGAAAGACTGTGATTTCTACATATACGTATTTGGGTCTTTTACTTTTCACTGGCCATGCCGCCCTGGACAACTCCCTCAACCTCCTGCCTATGCCCACCTACCCGGTTGTGTCTCCCCCAGTTGTGGTTTCCCCACAAAATGGCACCAGCAATGTGGCCAGTCCCACCATTTTGTCTCCCCCATGTCCAAGTTTTCCTGCCCTTACTTTTCCTTTTCCCATGTCTCCCATTGCACCTGGCTCCTGCTCCCTTCCCACATCGTCAGTGGGTGTAACCACGTTGTGAGGCTCCCCTTACATTGGGAAACCCCTCCCCATCACAGACCCCATCCATGTCCCCCCCACTCTGAGCTCATCCCCAGATGGTCCCTCCACTTCTGGGTTCCCACAACACTGGAACAGGAAGTATGGATGACAGTGACCCGGAAGGAGGCCATATTGACTTCCACTGCTGCCCACCAATAGGCAGGTTCCAGTCACCCAAGGAGGCCGCATGCTATCGTCAAGTGCTCTCCATCCTCTTCAGAGGATGAGAGCAGTGATTCCTCAGACTCCGATTCCGATCTTGGGTCTGAGGATGGCTGGGCCAAAATTCACAGGGAAGCCACTAGGGAAGGAGACTCAGAGCTGGCCAAAAAGATCTTGGCCTTCTCAGTTGTTTATAAATGAGGGAAGAAAACGACAAACCCCTAAGGTGTGGAAATTCTTCTGCAGAGGATCAGGAACGGGACATCACACCATGATCAGTGTGATCAAGTGAAGCCGATTTATTGCAAAAATCAAGCTATAATTATACTGTGTTCTACTGTTCACGTTCCTCAAGCTAATACATGATTGGTTAAGCCTATCTCAGCATGCATCTCAAGCCTTCAGCTGGTTAGTTAGTCTTCCTCCTTCATGCGCCTCGCTGTGGTTTATTGTTTTGCCTTCATGTGCTCCGCTGTGGTTTTTTGCTTCATCTTCTTATCCTGCCCCACATCCTGGACTTGTTTTTCTTCTGAGTAGGCTCTTTCTGTTATCATTTTATCAAGGGCACTGTGACCTCCTTGCTCAGACTTGATAAAGGCTGGTTTGTGCATTATGCCGATTTTCCAGCAGAAATCCCTCAACAATTCCCCCATCTTGTTTTTGCACAAGCCAGACTGAATTAATGGCACGTTCAGTTATTCTTTGCACTCACTGTAATAAGCAAGGTACAATGAGCAAAATCATTAAAATAATGCAAAAAACCATAATGCCAAAGCGAACTAAGTCCTTAAGCCAACCAGTAATGCCCCAAGATTTTAACCACTCATCAAAAGGGTTATCAAGAACTGTAAGCTTCTTCATGTTTTCTTTAAGTTGCGAAAGTTTCTTGCGAATTGATTCAGAGTGATCAGAGAGGTTCATGCAACACATCCCTTCAGAATCTTCACAGCCGTGCCCTTGTGCTAGCAATAAAAAAATCTATGGCAGCCCTATTTTGTAACAGAGTATGCTATCAACATCAGTGGTGAGTTCATCTAGCACTGTAGATGTGATGTTAATTTGTTTCCCTGCCCAACATGCTAGTAGCCTCAGTTGTGTAAAGGCCTGTGCCGAGGCTACTCCTGGCATGAAAAATGATGCCAATATAACTGATGGTGGGTCCCATAATTGTACCTTATCTCTACATTCAGGGCCCAACTGATGCTCACTACGTCTTGAACGTTGGGACTTGTGACTTATGTTAAGCATCTAGTGGATGCTAGGGGCAAATAATGTTAGTTTGTCGAAATAACACGGTGCTCCCAATGCTTTCTGGGGCACCGCAGTCCAGGCTCTATCCCCCCAAATGAGGAAAACCCCAGGAGATATCATTTTAGCTGCACCTTACTCTGTTGGTAAAGGCCTTATGCAATTGTTGCAATAATGTGTGGTATTGTAATACCATGAGGAGCCAGGGGATATCCAAGTGCTATCATTTTTTGGTCGTCCCTCTTTTATGCTAAACAAATCTGAGTCCGTAGAATAATATCCAAAAAATAGACAGTGATTGCCTGGCATAGAACCCAAGATGTCTAGCTCCTGTGGCTCCATGCCAGTGATGTTCAATCCCTGGGCAATTGTAAAAGCTTGTGTTCCCACGGGGGTTCATTGGAATCCCAAAAGTGTCGCACCGATTTGCAGAGGTTGGTCCACCCTGGATATTCCACCATTGGATCGTGCACCAACTTGACCAAGCCTCATTCAAATTTTTGTGCACCATGGCCTTAGTCCAAGGTCCAAATTATTCCATAGAGTCTAATGGAACGCCAATTAAACAAATACAAAAAGGATCAGAAGGTGTAGTTAATGATAAGCATATTGATTCCTGCCCTGTTTGATTAGCCCATGTAATGCACATGTTTGTTCACTGATCGATGTTATGCAATCCCTGCATTTTGCCTATTATCATAATGATTATCATAAATATTATTTGCGGGACAATTGCCATTGTCACCACCGTTGCTGATCACGTCTACGCTTTACCCAATATTTTTTGGCCTCGTCCCACTGACTGTCAGAAATGTGATGCTGTTGTGGTACTGCTATTCCTCTCCCATGCGGTGCAGCTGTGATCTGACTCTATAATACAATTTGATTTGCTACAGCTTGTTTTGGCAAGAGTAATTGAATCCAAAGCAAAACACACTGATCCTGTGTGTCAATAAGGGCTAAATCCTGGCTAAAATTCCAACATTGTAAAAATACCCCTCTAAAGGGTGTGGGGGGAGGTTGTCTTCTATGACTAGGCTGCGGGGGGAGGTTGTCTTCTATGACTAGGCCCTAAAAATATTTCTAGTGCATGCTCAACATTAAGCGTATTAAGTATACTAAAACATCTATTGCAAGCTAAATTAGCAGAGCTAAATTTTTGCTTTTTCCTGAGAGCTATAAAGAGATTATTTTCTTGACGAACTTGTCGCCACCACTTCAGTTTGCATTTAACTCACTGGACCCTGATTCATGGTTTGCAAAAATAGCCATGAACAGGACAAGTTTGTTCAATTTGGTTTAAAACCCATATTGGAAGTGGTGGTAAGCTGTCGTTACTGGTTACCATTACCCCAGGTCCAGCTAGTTGGCCTGCATTTGTTAATAGCTGTGGAAAAAAGTTCAATCATTGTTCATCTGTCAGATGCTGGAGTATCGGGTTCAGCTGCGTCTGGAGTCGGTGTTGTCGCCGACATTCTGCTTCTGGACAGAGCATTAGCTGGCAGGTGTGACTTTAGGTAAGGTTTCACCCACTTAGCCAGAATCCAGCAAATTCCTTTATCTGTAAGTAAGCACATGTAACCTCTTCCCAATAATTTCACTGTGGCTGGCCCATCCCACATCCCCTTTTCCAGGTTTTTGAACATGAATTGAATACCATCAGGCAATTCCTCACTTGGCCTATGTATGAGGGCATGGTGTACAAGAATAGGTGGTTCATCCCTGTCTCCTGTTGTTCTCAGATAATTAAGTATAAAGATGGCCTTAGCTGTCCTTTCTTCCGGGGATAACCCTATCATTCCCCCTTTTGTTTTTGCAGCATGCCCTTGAATGTTTGATGGGCTCTCTCAATAATCGCCTGACCTGTAGGGTTGTGTGGAATACCGGTATCGTGTTGAATACCCCACAAATTAGAGAAACATTGAAACCTTAAAGAACAACAAGCAGGGCCATTATCCATCTTGATGGCCAAAGGGACTCCCAACACTGCAAAGCAACTGTACAAATGTTTCTCAACATGACGTGCTGTTTCACCTGTTAAAAGGGTAGCCCATACAACACAAGAGTAAGTATTGATACAAACATGCACAAACTTCTTCTGGCCAAATTCTGCTACATGTGTTACATCCATTTGCCATAATTGCAAAGGTTGGGTACCTCTTGGGTTAACACCAGTGCCTAAGCCAATGCCATCCCTTTGACAGTCTGGGCAGGATCGTACAATGCCAGTGGCATCAGCAAGGGGGGATACCAAATTGTTTGACCAACATTTTTGCGGATTGATGCAAAAAGGCATGAGAATTTTTTGCTTGTTGAAATTTATAGGAGATTGGCATTGGCCAGACAGTGGCTACCAACCGATCAGCTCGAGCGTTACCTTCAAGACAGACCAGGGAGATTTTGATGACTGTGAACATGAGTAATAAAGTATTCCTGCCAACATTGATTTAAATTTCTGAGTAATCAGCTTAAAAGGGAATACAGATGTCTGTTACTCACCTCCTTAACTACTGCCCTTTCAAGGCGTTATACACAACCAACCACATAAAGTGAATCGGAAACAATGTTAATGGCTTTATTGTTCCAATTTTCAAAGGCCCAAAGAACTGCCTTCAACTCTAAGGTTTGCAATGTATCTCCTATTTCCCCAGGAATTATATGCTGATTCCATTAATCCTTTTGCTGCCACGTACAAGATGCCCTTTTAGACTGTTTGCCTGCATCAGTAAATATTGTTAGTCCTAGTACCAGACACTCAGATCTCCAGGGTCTGTCTTCCAGATGCTGTTGGTCTAACAAGGACAACACACGATGTCGTGGATAGGTATTGTGAACTCTTCCGCCATAATCAGTAAGGGCTATTTGTAAAGGTACAGAATGTCTAATTCCCTACTCCGAATACCAATTGGCTAATGGTACTGCGATCGCGTACAGTTCCTGTCCCCAAATTTCTAGTATCCTCCCTCTGCCTTTCATGATTAATTGAGCAAATAGTTCTAGGCTAGTGGTAATGGTTCTAGGCTGCCGCAGAGGTAAAAATACCCACTCCAGAATGGTTAAAGGATTAGCCCGAGTCTCTGTCCATTGACAAATTAATGCGAAAGGATGTTTAGCGTATTGGTCACCCTCCTTGCTATAGTTGATGATCATCAAATGAACTGGAACACCTTCGATCATGCGATGCGCATGCGCTGTGACAACCTTTGAAGCTATGTGTTCCAAGGCCTGTTGTTGCGTCCTATCCAGTGATCGGCGTTTGTCTGCTCGGGATGAGGTACGTAGCAGCTGTATTAACAGTTCAAGTTCTTCATTAGTTATTCCACAAATAGTTCTAATCCATTGTATATCTCCCACTAATTTTTGAACATCATGCACAGTTTTTATCTCAGTAGTAATGGTAATCTTTTGAGGTTTCACTACAGCTTGATCAATGTGCCACCCAAGATACTTCCATGGAGCTAAACGCTGTACCTTTTTAGGGGCAATTTTCAACCCTCTCTGTTCCAAAATAGTTGTCATGCTTGCTAGCATGTTTTTAGAGTCCAATTGCTGTCCTGCTACCGAGATATCATCCATGTAATGATATATGATACAGTTAGGAAATTGCTGCTGGACTGGCTCTAATGCCCAGGCTAGGTAAATCTGGCACATAGTGGGTGAGTTACACATCCCTTGTGGCAAAACTGCCCATTCATATCTCTTGTAGGGTTCTGCCTTGTTGATGGAGGGTACTGAGAAGGCAAAATTATTGGTATCCTCAGGGTGCAGGGGAATAGTGAAAAAACAGTCTTTGAGGTCAATAATCAATAAATCCCAGGACTCAGGTAACATAACAGGGGATGAGAGTCCGGGTTGTAATGCTCCCATACTCTGCATTACTGCATCGACTCCCCTAAGATCATGCAACAACCTCCATTCCCCACTCTTTTTTGGAATTGTAAAAATAGGCGTGTTTCATGGGCTAATTGATGGTATTATATGACCAGCCTCAAGTTGTCCTTTAACCAATTTTTGAACCTTGAGCAGCTTTTTCTTTGGCAGCGGCCACTGATCAATCCATGAAGGAGTATCGGTAGTCCAGCTAATTTTGAGGATTGGCTGCCCCGCAGTGGCCACTACTGAAAAGGCTGTGTAACAGTTGTGGCCTTTAGCTGACTCAGTATATCCCTGCCAATTAGCCCTAGTAAGTTTCCGGGAATTTGCATGACATAGGGTCTTGTTGTCACGTTCACTCCATCTGGGAAAGTAAAGGTAATTACCTCCCTGCTTAATCGAGTTGCTTGGGTTCCATCAATCCCTGCAATTCCCAAAACAGGATTGACTACTGGCCAATCTCTGGGCCATATAGTGCTTGAAGTGATCATTACATCTGCTCTGGTATCGACTGTGAGCCTCTTAGTAATAGAATTACCATTGGGATGAGTCAAGGTTACCTGCTTATCTGGTTTACCTCTCATAATGCCCATGGCCCAATACACTTCTGGGTTACCTGTGGAACCAAATCTGCCTGTTACCTGCTCCTTTAATCCTGTACAGGGAACACAAGACTTAAAAGGAACAAGTTGAGCAATTCACGATACTTTAGGGATAGATACAGGAAGGGAAAATGTCCTAAACATAATTTTGATAACCCCTTGATAGTCTGCATCAATAACCCCTGGAATTACATCCAATCCTCTTTTGCTAGCAGATGACTTCCCTAACAGCAAAGCACTAAGCCCACACCCCAAAGGTCCCTTTGCATTAGTCTCCACCAGATGTACTGCAGAGTCAGTGATGGTAAGGTCTACTATGGTTTCCATGTCCATTCCGGAGCTTCCAGGAGTTGCGGATTGGAGTGAATGAAGTCCTCCAGAGGGGGTTGAGCCACTCATGCAGCCCCCTGAGCTTGTGTCTTCATGCGTGGGGTTGCTCTCCGTGGTCCATTTCCCTGGAACCTGCACTCTCTCATGTTGTGATTAGCTTTCTTGCAAATGGAACAAAATTTCTTCATTGGTGCAGATCGACATTGACTCTGTACGTGTCCAACCTTTCCGCATTAATTGGATATTCTTCCCTTCTGCCTTTTCCTCTAATTTTGAAAGTAGTGGCTTTATGGCACCTTGTACCGCAGCAGCCACATAGGCAGCCTTTTGTCTTTCTGTGGTTCTGGTCATTAATTCTAGCATGTCAACAACCTTGGTTCCCTTTTGCAATGTGCCGAAAATCTGCTTAATCTTGTCATTAGCTTTGTCAAAGGCAAGCATCTTAAACAGCTTCTGCTTTGTTTCTGCATCCAGATCGGGGTGATCATAAATGGCTCTATGCAAGCGGTCTAAGAATATATCAAAGTCCTCATTTTCCCCTTGATGTATCTGTGTAAAAGCCTGAGTATGCAGTTGTCATGGTTTGACGCTGGCGCAATGCCAGTGCTTTTATGAAAATATATTCTCCTTAATAGTTGCTGTGAGATGTGATTAGAAATAGAGCAGAGCAGGCTCAAACTTAAAAATAAACGAAGAAAAAAAGTTTATTAACCTACAATTATAATAAAAGGAACACACAAAATTCAAAATGAAAACCTTCTGAAACATTCTTCCTTCACCTACTCAGTTTCCACCCAAGCACAGTGAGACAAAACTTTAGGTTCTCAGTTAAGTTACCAACTTTCAGATAATCAATTCTCAGTTCATCAAGGAGAGAGAAGTCTTTCTTGTACCACAGGCTTCCCGAGGAGACACAGCTGAAACTTCTTGTGTTTCTATGTCACATGTGGCACTGCCTGGAAAACATTTGCTAGAGTGACATCTTCCTTCTTTCTATGTATAGTGCTCTTACTACCGTTCATGAACTAAAACTGCTTAGAGGGTTTTTTTAAAGGATGTTTTGCTAAGTATCAAAAAAGGAACAGTTTCTCACTTTTGGGACTCTCCCATTTTCACTCCCCCTGCAGCCGAGGGTCTTGAGAACAGAGATCTTCTTCCCTGAAAACAGAGGGCACTACCACACCTTCCTCATCTTTTTCTCTATTTTTTTCACTCTTGCACTCAGCGTCACTGCAGCAGGTCACTCTCTTGGCTTCAGCCATTGCTTCTCTTTAAATGCAGTCTCTATGTTACAGGAAATTGGGTCCATCTACGGCTATGTAAGAAAAGTCTAGCCAAAGGCCACTCCATCATCTCTTTTTATCTAGGATTCTTCCTCATCTTCTTCTGACATCTTTCACTTGCTCTGACTTCCACCACACTTGCTCATTTCCTTCTATTTCATGTCTGTCTCTCTCTCCTCATTCAAATCAAGGAGGACTAGTGTTTTTTAAAGTTTTCATTGTCTCAGAAAAGGGTTAAAATTTCGGGCTCTGCTTGCCCAGAACTCTCACAGCAGCCAGGCACTTTCTCACCACACCCCTCCTCTTTCTCCGCTATGCTGCCAGCACAAGATATCAAATTTCAAGGTAGTACAAACACAAGCACACACTCACTCTCTCTCTCTCCCAGGAGGAGGGGGGCTGCCCTATGCCTCTCAGTGTTCTTCCACCCCTCCATTCTGCAGGGGCCTTCACCCCCCTTCTCTGTCCAAGGCTCCGGCCTACCTCAGCCCAGGCCACATGGCTTCCCCTCCCCCAGCCAGCCCTCCGGCCTACCTCAGCCCAGGCCACATGGCTTCCCCTCCCCCAGCCAGCCCGCAGCTGAGCAAAGAAATTCTGACCTCTTTCATTGACCAGAACCAAGAGAGAGTTGCCCTGGGAGTTCTCTGCTTTTTAACTCCCTGTGTTCTCAGAGGCGTATCCATGTCTCCAGTGGCCACACCAGGTGCCAATATTCAGATCTGAGCACTGATTGGTTTAACCACAACCTCCCAAAAAACTCACTTCCTTATCAACCTAAGACAGCAGTCCATCAGGCAATGCAAGGATCGAGTTGTATGCAAGTTGTTGGCTTAGATGCAAAACTTCATTGATACTTTGGGCTCGGGCAGTTGCTGTGGACCAAGGACCTTCTCCTAATAACTGTTGTGCTGTGATTCCAAACAATGGGTCCCCCTGAGCCCAAGGTCTTGCTTCCTGTCTTCTATATGCTCCTTCCCAATTTTTATAAAACTGAATTTGCTGGTGAGGAGGCATGATTAACCTAACCAAGGTTTGAACATCAGCTGGAATGAAGGTATCTGCGGTAAAGATGAATTGTAATAACGATTGTGCTAATTGAGATTTCAAGCCATATTGTGTAATGGTGCTTTTCAGTTTTTCTAATATCTTCTAATCAAATGGCTCCCATCCTCGCCCTGTGGCTTGGGTTACCACAGGGAAGGCTTCTATCGTACTAGGCAAAAATGTCCCCTCTATTATTGCTTCAGTAATAACTCCTCTCCACTTCCTTTTTTGTGCTGTTTTTATTTTGGGATCTAGCTCTAACTCCCGATCTTCTGTGGTCAAGGGGGGTATCCGCCTCCCCCTCTGCTCATCGAGAGCTCTTTCAGAGCTCAAAATATCTGGCAGCTCCCTCCTTTCAAAAGAATAGTCCTTATGGGGAGCGACTCTATCGCTTTGTTGAATTACTAACTTTTGCAAATTGTCTACCAAAGCTTTTAAATCCTCCTCTACCGAGGCAGATCCTGAATTGGCTTTTTCTTGAGACTCATCTTCAGATAATGAGTGGGCTATTTCTACCAATTAACCACCAACTGCTTAAAAATGCGGGTGTTTAAGTGGTAGGTGCTGCTGCCAATCTCTTGTTCCCAGCAAGGGCAAGCTGAGTTAACATTCAGGCAATGCAGTCAAACCGTCACTCAACACTCACTGCAACTGGCTCAGCGATAGAGGCAAGAAAGGCTCTTTTGCAAGGTTTCATTCCAGCAGGGTAACACAGTCACTGAAGGACAAACCCAGGAAAAAGAGAATGAACCACGTGGCGCAGGCAGCTCATAAAGGGGAAGGGGTGGGGGATGGAGCTAAGAGGTGGGCAGAGAGGCCTGGCCTCCAGGGGTAGCGGGGTGGCCACCAGGGGTACCAAGCCAGTGACAGGGGAAGGAGAAACCAGAGCTATTGGAATATTACCAGTATAGCCGGACGGGAAGTGCCTGAGCTTGTCTGGCCCTTGGTGCTGAACCAAATAGCGGCAACTGTGGTGTTTTCACTCCAGAGACACTTTTGGCTAACTGGATGTTGCAGCTGGGCGCTTGGAGGCAAGTCCAGGCATGCAGGAGGTCTGGTGGTGGCGGGATGGAGCCTCCTCTCGCAGAGGGGCCACTCCCCAGGTTTACGTCTGGTGGAGAAGCTTTAAGGCGATGGTGAAGGAAAGGAGTCAGTTCTGATGGAAGGTTTCGATCCAGAGCTTTATTTCTGGCCCACAGGCCTCTGAATCCAGCAACAGCTCCAACAGAACTCTCCGAACCACATGGTTTCTGTCTCTTTTAACCCCGGGGAGAGGGGGAGGGAAGGGGTAGGAATCCCACCAACCAGGTACAGGAGAGGAGGTCTTAAGGGACAAAGGACACCTGGATGGCCCAATGCCCCCCCCCCCCCCCCCCTTCCCCCAGGGATAGAGGGCATCCTTTGAATATGCCAATCACTCAATGCCCTTCTGGAATTCCAGGACTGACAGACAGTACTTGGCAGGGGTCAGGGAGGGGAAGGGAGAGGTGATTGACACATCTGGGAGGGAATCTTCAGGGGAGGGACCCGAGGTTTCTGGGGTAAACCCTGAAATCACAACGCAACACAGAGGAAGCTGCAAGACCAAGTCCATGGGGGACACTGTTTTTCCCTTTGGGAGGGATGACTCTGTGGGAAGTAGTTAATGTTTCCAAGGCTGAGGGCTTGGGGATCGACCAAGGAGGGAAAGTTCATGGGATGCTACAGCTGCTCCCTTTTCCTGAATACTTTTATTCTCGTGTCGGCAGCTGAAACTTCCAAGGGAGGCAGCTTCCTGGTTCTGTTTCTCATCTGAGGGTCCTGAGGTTTTGAGTTCCTCTTTGGTTACTGGGACTGGGCTAGAGGGTGGGCTGCAAGAAAGAATGTCTAATGTAGTCGAGACTAACTTGCTAGCAGGAAATGCCTGTGGTTCAGGGTCGGGGCTTGGGGCAAAGGCAGCACAGGCTGATGCAGCGGCTTTCTTCTCTGCCTTCATTGCCCGTAATACCTCTGTGACGTTTTTCCACAGGGTAGCATATTTAGTTGCCTCTTTAGCTTCACTTCCTCCTGAGGCGATACAGTCCCATATCATACAGCCCACAGCCTCCCATGTAGATACCTCAAAAGCAACCTGCGCCCCTGGTATGAGATTTCGTTCCAATGCCCAGTAAATAAGTCCCTTCAGAGTGAAAGCATCATATTTCTGCCCTCTCTTAGACAGAATATGTTGGAGGAGTTTCTGGACCCCATGTCTCTCATGGTCCAACTCCATCTCCTCCTCCTCCTGACTGCTCACCTGATCAGGGCGAGATCAATTCGTCTTCACTTGGAGCTCCAACCTCTACTTCTTGCCAGGGGCAGCAAGGATACTTTCGACTGGCTTCTCCGCTTCCCCAAGGCTGTCACTGAACCTCTGCACAGCAGTGAAATAGCAGTCGTCGTGTCCCTCATTCGGGCACCAAAAAGCAAAGGATCAGGAACAGGACATCACGCCATGATCAGTGTGATCAAGTGAAGCCGATTTATTGCAAAAAGCAAGCTATATTTATACTGTGTTCTACTGTTCACGAGCCTCAAGCTAATACATGATTGGTTAAGCCTATCTCAGCATGCATCTCAAGCCTTCAGCTGGTTGGTTAGTCTTCCTTCTTCATGCGTCTCGCTGCAGTTTATTGTTTTGCTTTCATGTGCTCCGCTGTGGTTTTTTGCTTCATCTTCTTATCCTGCCCCACATCCTGGACTTGTTTTTCTTCTGAGTAGGCTCTTTCTGTTATCGTTTGTATCAGGAACACTGTGACCTCCTTGCTCAGACTCTATAAAGGCTGGTTTGTGCATTATGCCCATTTTCCAGCAGAAATCCCTCAACACTCTTCCCCTATGGGGAACTAAAGGAGCTTTGTAAAGCAGCCAAAGAACACGGTTGAGGTTCACATTTTTTCAAAAATTTCCTGGAAGCCACCTTCTCTGCCCATGTCCTGGTCCCTGAGACAGAGTAGAAATCCATTTTAATTTAGGTGAAATGTTCATCTTTGAGTTAAGTCTGTAGTTTGAAAACATAGCTGTTTAGTCTGACTGCCTGTTCTTGTAAAAAGCCTATGCTCAGAGAAACTGCTTCAGCCGAAGGACAGAGATAAGGGGGAGGAGACAGAGAGAGACAGAGAGACTGCTGTGAGAGCAGGTCAACTTGACCTAGGAATTCTTTCTGATAAAGAAGAATTAGCAGCAAATGTCACGCGAAATTTGTAAAAATGAATATGTATGAACCTATTGTGAAATTGCATGCATGTGTATTTGAGAGGGGGATAAAAAAGGATCTGGAGTTCCCAGAGGTGTGCATGTCTTTTAAGGAGAGTAATCTACACATGTGTCCAGCACTGTAATAAACACACCGACTTTACAACTTTCACAAAGTTGTGGAGTTTTGTTTGCCTCTGCAAAACATCCCACACAATATTAAAAACATCATGAACTGTGTCCTCTCCCCACCCAAATATGTGCTGTGGAAGAGGCAATGGAAAAAACACCTCAAACAATTGGCAGATGCATATTTAAATGATGCAAACAAACCGAGCTTGACTCTAGAACAAATGGCGGGAAAAGGTGACTTCCAGAAGTCTCAAGACCAGGCCAAAGATTTGGAAGTGGCTGCCTTCAAGGACATTGCTACTGCTGCAAAAACATCCCTGCTCATCACCCCAATGACAATATTCCATTGCGGAGCTTCGCAAACATTAAACAAGGGGGCGAGTGAATCTTTCATCAAATTTGTAGATAGACTCAAAATAGCACTCGAAAGACAAATAGAGAGCCCAGAAGCTCAAAAAGAAGTATTGACAAAAATGGCCATGGCAAATGCCAATATCAAGTGCAAAACAATATTAAGAGCTCTCCTCCTTGATACGGAGCCGACCATAGAACAGATGGTCAAAGCCTGCACAATACATACTTCCACAGAAAACACTGTTGCCCTAGCAGTCGCTAAGGGAATTGCTGATGGGATGATGGGAGTATTTGCAGTAGCTACCAATAAGGAAACTAGCCATTGTTTTAATTGTGGTGAGCTAGGACACGTTTTTACAAACTGTCCCGAGAAACCTTTCTTCCAGGACTTCCAGGTCCATCGTACTAACCACCAGTGGCCCCCAAGACAGAATCAGTACCAGCAGCACCCAGGAAACTTCCAGCAGAATGCGGGACAGCCCCGCGCTCTGACACCAAATCAAAATCCGTATTGCTCCATTGCCCCTGCAAAATCCACTGACGACCATCGGGGAAGGCAGATGGACCACTGATGACATCATAACTGCAAGGAATCCCAAGGAACATCAACGGGACCCAAACACATGGAGGGATATAGGTGGGAACCCGGTGCCATCTGGTAACCGAACTGTCCATCGACTTTAATGATGAATGCGTGCACAAAATTCCAACAGGAAAACATGGGCCACAAGATGGTCCTTTGAACATTTTAATTCTCGGTGACACTTTTCATGGTCCAGAACAGATCTATGTCTTCCCTGAGATTCAGACTGTCAAACTGGGAGAGGAAATATTTCTGCAACTTTGCTGCACGGAACTGCCATTCTACCTCTCCAAAGGGACTACAATTGCACAGGCATTTCTGTTGCCGCCGAACTGTCTGGAACAGGTTCCTGTCAATCCCACCATAATGTGGGCACAGATTGTGGGCTCCAACAAACCCATTGTAGAGTGTGGCCTGTTCTGCAAGGGGGAGAAGATCTACTGCCTGGGCAGGCTGGACACAAGGGTGGATGTAACCATCATTGCCTGCTTCAAAGGGCCAGCCAACTGGGAAATGCAGCCTGTGGCAGGGATGATCTTGGGGAATCGAGGAGCCAAAGTCTCTATGAGGAGTAAAAGGGACATCATTGTGGAGGGTCCCAAAGGCAAGATGGTGACTATCGGGCCATTTGTGGGGAGGGCATCAATCACACTCTGGGACAGGGACCTTTTCGCTCTATGGGGGGGCATCTCTAAAAATTCCCAGCAGGGATTTTTATTTGGGGCCACTGTGGAGTGCGAGAAACCCATCATCCCACAACTCACCTGGAAACAACAACATCCAGTGTTGGTTGACCAGTGACCCCTTTCTAACATCTAGTTACAAGCACCAGAGGCCCTCGTGGAGGTGAAACAGAGTGAAAATTTAACAGGGTAAAAATCCATTTTGGATTTAGGTGAAATGTGCCGTTTTGAATTACTTAGTCTGTAGCTTGCTTACATAGATGAAATATGTTGTTTAGTCTGTTAACTCTGTGCTGTGCTTAAGACTGCCTGTTGTCTCAAAAAAGCCTGTGCTCACAAAACTGTCTCAGCCGAGGAAAAAGAATGTGAACTTTCAAGCTGGAAAAAAATATATGGGAGGGGCCCCTTGAACTTTGAAACGAAGACGAGAGCCAAAGCTGAGGCTGCAGGAGATGGACAGGATGACCTGGGAGTTCTTTCTGTACAACAACTGATAAAAAAAACTAGCGGCAAGTGTAACGTGAAACCAGTAAAATGAATATGCATGAACCTATTGTGACATTCTATGCACATGTACAAGTAAGGGGGATAAAAAAAGGTTCGGAATTCTCAGGGGTGCACATGTCCTTTAGGAACAATGCTGTGATAAACATAATGGCTTTACAACTTTTACAAGTTGTGTAGTTTGGGTTTTTTTTCCACAAATCAGAGGAGCAGCTTGCCAAGGGCCACATCACTGAAACCAACAGCCTTTGGAACTCCCCTATTTTTGCTTTAAGATAAACCTGGCAAAGATAGGTGGAGGGTCCTCCACGATCTGAGAAAAATAAATTATGTTATAGATGGATCCCCTGCAACCCTGCATACCCTCACCTTCCATGCTGTCCTCGGGACTGGAAACTCACCATCATAGATATTAAAGACTGTTTTTTCAACATTTGCCTCCATCCCCAGGATGCCCCTCAATTTGCATACTCTGTCCCCTCCCCAAACAGACAGGCCCCTCTAAAAAGGTACCACTGGCTTGTCCTCCCTCAAAGGATGAAAAACTTTCCCACCATATGCCAGTGGTACGTAGCCCACATCCTGTCTCCAGTGAGGAGCCTGTTCCCGGACTCAATTATTCTACACTATATGGGTGACATCTTAGTCTGTGTGCCAGAAGAAGCGTCCTTGAAAGTAACCCTTCAAAAGAAAATTGAGACCATCAAGGGGGCTGGGTTCGAGATCTATGAGGACAAGAGTCAGCACACCTGCCCCTGGACCTACCTGGGACTCCGGATTCACGAGCGGACTGTTGTAACCCAGCAGCTGACCATCCGGGATGACCCAAAGATCCTGTGGGATTTACACCAGCTCTGTGGGTCCATCAACTGGGTACGTCCCCTGCTGGGGAAGGCCTCATGCCACTTTTCAACCTACTCTGCAGCAGTGAGAATCTGGACTCACTCTACGCCCTCACTCCGGAGGCCCAGGATTCCATCTCCAAGGTCAAGGAAGCCTTGTCCTCTTGCCAAGCCCACCGGTATGACCCCAACCTGCCTTTTCAACTAGCCGTACTTGGTAAGACCCTGCACTTTTATGCGCTAATATTTCAATGGGACTCGACTCTGAAAGACCTGCTCCTCATCATTGAGTGGGTTTCTGTCACAACCAACCTACAAAAACAATCACTACTCCACAAGAGGTCATGGCAGATCTCGTTAAAAAGGCCAGAGCTCGCCTCTGCTCTCTTGCGGGGTGTGAGTTCACATGCATTTTCCTTCCATTGAAAATTGGGGATTTGGAGCATTTGCTCCGAACCAATGAGAGCCTCCAGTTCACCCTGGATAGCTACACAGGACAAGTTTCAATTCATCAACTTGGCCACAAACTGTTTAAATCAGAATTCAATTTGGTCCCCAAATTACTACAAAGTAAAACACCCCTCAAAGCCCTGACTCTCTTTACCGATGGCTCAGGAAAATCCCACAAGTCACTAATGACTTGGAGGGACCCCACGACACAGAAGTGAGAGTCTGATGTCCAGGTGGTGGAAGGATCACTGCAAATTGCAGAATCAGAACTTTTGAGAAGTTCCAAGAACCTTTCAATTTGGTTACTGATTTGGCCTATGTTGCTGGGGTAGCTATGAGGACTGAACATTCTTTGCTAAAGGAGGTCTCTAATCCAAAATTTTACAGCTTGCTTTCCAGATTGGTGTGTCTTATATCCCACAGAAAGCAACTGTATTATATAATGCATGTGAGGTCACACACTGACCTCCCAGGTCCCATCCCGGAGGGAAACAGGAGGGCAGATGCGCTGGCCATGCCTGCAGACTGCCAGTGTCCCTGACATCTTCACTCAGGTGGGGCTGTCACATTCCTTTTTCCATCAAAATGTCCCTGCTCTAATGAGAATGTTTAAGTTACTTAGGGACCAAGCCAGGCAATTGTGACCACGTGCCCTAATTGCCAATTTTACCAGATCCTATCTGTGGGTTCCGGAGTTAATCCCCGGGGCCTCAACAGCTGCCAAATTTGGCAGACTGACGTTACACACATCCCAGCGTTTGGGAGAACCAAATATGTTCACGTATCAGTGGATGTGGTGGTGTTTCAGAGGTCCCAGGATGAGGGAAGAGACGAGAATGCTGACTCCATGTTTCAGAAGGCTTGATTTATTATTTTATTATATATATTACATTAAAACTATACTAAAAGAATAGAAGAAAGGATTTCATCAGAAGGCTAGCTAAGAATAGAAAAAGAATGATAACAAAGGCTTGTGACTGAAACAGTCCGGACAGCTGGACTGTGATTGGCCATTAATTAGAAACAACCACACGAGACCAATCACAGATGCACCTGTTGCATTCCACAGCAGCAGATAATCATTGTTTGCATTATGTTTCTGAGGCCTCTTGGCTTCTCAGGAGAAAAAATCCTAAGGAAAGGATTTTTCAGAAAATATCATGGCTACAAGTTGATACATTTTCAGGGGCAGTGTTTGCTTCAGCCCACATGGGAGAAAATGCCAAACACACCATCAGGCATTTTCTCCTTGCGTTTGCCACCCTGGGAGACCTAGAACAAGTCAAGATGGACAATGGGCCTACTTACACCGCCTGCACACTGAGATTTTTTCAATCAGTGGGGGGGTGAAGCACACCACAGGCATACCACACTCTCCCACAGCACAATCAATTGTGGAAAGGACTCATCAAACTCTTAAGAGGGTCCTTGATCAGCAGCAGGGAGGAACAGAGACCATATCTCCCATTGAGAGGCTCTGTAAAGCCCTCTATGTCATCAGTTTTCTAAATTGCTCATCCTCTGAGCCTGACCCCCCGTTCTCTGGCAGTTCTCCAATTCGGCCCAAGCCAAGCTCACTGAGAAGCTGCCGGTGCTGATCAAAGACCCTGAATCACAACAGACATCAGGGCCTTTCCCATTGATTACCTGTGGGAGGGGATATGCCTGTGTGTCCACACCATCTGGCCTCAAATGGCTCCCAGGGAAAAACATAAAGCCATACCTGGGCCCTGCAAACACTGCTCCCACACCGGATGATTCACACTTTTCTGAGACCCACAAAGGCCATCAAGATGAACAACAGACCACAGTGTGGAGACGGAGACAGCGCTGAAGACCTCTACAACAAAGATTAACCCATCACCCAGTCACAGACCAGACCAAGCTCTGCACCAGATCCTATCTAATGAGGCTGCTACTCTCCAACAACAACCAATAGGCAGAACTCTCAAAGCTCCTTTTCCTCTACCTTTCCCCTTTTCCTTGTCCCAAAACCTCCTATCTCCCCCACCAGCCAATACTTAACTTCACCGTGAAAATCCCTACTCACCTTTAGCCTTTCCCTCGAGTTCCTCCAAAACATTTCTTACGCCTTAATGCTGCTACTGCCAGTGGCCAATCAAACGTCCCCATTGTGCAGAGTGATCCCACCGGCAAACTTCTACCTCAAAGATCACTAATCTCTTCACTATAATAAGCCATATACCCATCCTTTTTCACCGTTTTTTAGAAAAAGAGGGAGTAAGGAAGGAAAAAACCAAAAGACTTACAGAAAAGAACGACCCCCTCCAAACTAATAATCTCTTATTTAAAACCCCCCCACAGAAGCGTCAACCTTCCACAAGGATGGCGAGTAGAGCCCTCTTGAGTTTCGTGGTTCTCTGGATGCTCCTGAGACCATCGGCAGTGGATACCTGGCTGGTAGCACAGCCCAAAGAAAACGTCTGGATAATGCTCACAAAGACTCTTCAGCAGGACAACAGGTGCCCATCCACAGGCAGGGACTGATTGCCCATGGACACAGCTGTGAAGAGTTTGAAGGGCTGTGCTGCTTCAACCTATCCACCCACAGCCTGCATCCAGAGGATCCAAAATTTAGTTCAAGAACTGAAAACTGAAAAAAAAACCTGAATGGTTAGAAGACCTTTTTGGACATTGGGGACTTACCAGATGGGTTGGTTCCCTTCTAAAAAATATTTTTTGGATTCTATTAGTTGTTTTTATTTTTCTGTGTATGTTTAATTGTTTTAAAACTTTGCTCGCAAGGTCCCGGGGGGAAGCCTTTTTAATAAATAAAGAAGAGGGAGTTGCGGAGGCCAGAGATCCAGCCAGGGAAAGGCTTGCTGCACTCCCCTGGAGGGCCAACCCCTGAACCACAAACTTTGTGGTTAAGGTGAGCCCCCAGAGGCCTTTACGACCCTATGTTAATTCTTTATAACCCATTGGCCCTTCCCCTTTGCTCTGCCCCTGCACCCTTACCCCATTGGTCCCTGAGTTTTGCCTTGCCTCTCCCTTTCCCTATATAAACCCCTGTTTTTCCCTGGCTCCTTAGAGCTTCTGTCTCTGGAACGCCATACAGAGTTCTTGTCTCGTTCCCCACGTTGCCCCGAAGAAGAAGCCAAAGCTGACCATTGCTTGCCGGGCTGGAAGAAGGATGTGCCTGTGCCCCTGAGCCATGCTTCTCTGGGTGCTTCTCAGGAAGGTCGCAGCACCCTTACCATCCTGCCACCGCTGCGGCAGGCTTGTGCTATAAGACATATTTCTTGGCATTGGCTTCCCCTTCCTCATAGATGGCAACTTTCTGGGGCGAGGTTAAAAAGGGTAGTCCAAACATCATTTCATAGTGTGAGACCCATAGATCTGACTGGGATTGGGTTCTAATTCTTAACGGAGCTAATGTTTTGCGGAGATATAGCCAAAAACTCCACAACTTTGTGAAAGTTGTAAAGCCGGTATGTTTATTACAGCGCTGGACGCATGTGGGAATCGTTCCCCTAAAATGACATGCGTACTTCTGTGAACTCCAGACCTCCTTTTATCCCCCTTACAAATGCATATGCATACAATTTCACAATAGGCTCATACATATTCATTTTTACGAACTTCGCAGTGACATTTGCTGCTAGTTCTTCTTTATCAGAAAGAATTCCTAGGTCAGGTTGACCTGCTCCCACAGCAGTTTCTGTCTCTCTTCATCTGTCTCCTCCCACTTATCTCTGTCCTTCATTGAAGCAGTTTCCCTTGAGCCTAGGCCTTGCAGTCAGGCTACACAGACTTAAAGATGTACATTTCACCTAAATCAAAAATGGATTTCTACTCTGGGGGATTTTTACTCTGTCTCATTCCCCCCTTTCCTAGAAAATAAGTAAATTCTTTTACTTAATGCAAACTCCTATGACAATAAGTGTCTCTTAATGCTTTACCATGTACATTTGATAAGGAGGTTAACACCGCTACTTGTCGTAGTATTTTACAATTCCAAATTAGCAATATAGTAAATAATCTTAAACTTATTCCAACTAATATTAACAAAACTACAATAGGATGACATAACTTATTAAAGATTCCATTTGCAGTTGGTGACCACCCAAAGATCACATCCGATAATCTTAACAAAATTACAAATACAGAAATTAGAATGATTTCTACTAGACAAAATAACATCATTGCTATTAATTTTTACAGCAGCACAAGCAGTTCTCAGGCACACACACCCCTTTCCAGTATATACGAGCACAGTTTTCTGGTCAGTGACTGGATGAACTTTGAAGTGGCAAATACTCTGTTCAGTGCCTAGACACACATCTTGGGCATTAATAGTATTGCTTTCACAAATGAATCCCAGCTGTTCTCTAGTAATGCAGGATTCTAAGTTTACTGTTTGCCACTTTTCATTTATCTTTCGTGCCCACACTCTATGTTCTGAAGGGTAGAGTATTGTTTTTTCGTGGTTTAATCCTAGTGCAATGATGGGATGGATAACATAAACAGTGGCATTACGTATGGTAAGCACAAAGGCAGTGGCCACATTAGAAGCAGGATCATAGGTGAAATTTACCATAGTCCATCAGGATTGAAACTTCCCTTCAAAATCAATCACATTATCCCAGACAATTTTCCGAATTGCAGCTGGAAAATTACTTTTACTCCCTTCCCGTATGATCAGAGCTGCTGTTGCCTGCATCCATAACTGTGCTTGTATACAACTGAAAGCTAAAGACACATTATCTTGACCTGTACTAAGTGCTTCTACTTGCGGTCTTGGTCCCCGGCCTTTCCCACTTCGGCAGTACTATTGAAATCTGCCATTGGCTAGTTCTTAATGCCAATTGAGATGACTGTAAGGGCTGCTTCAATTTTGTTAGGCCAGCTGCTGCAGTGGCCAGTTCATTCATCAGTATTTCTGAATCAGTTCCATTTAAAACTCCTAATCCTGTCACTAATATCCCAGTTAGATCCTTTTTTATTCTGCTCCTGAGATATACCTGTCTTTGTAACCATGTTGTCCAGCCCTCAAAGGATGTTTTTAGGAAGGAGGAGCAGGCTGGTTGGATTTTTGAGATGTTAATTTGCATCCCGTTCCTGCCATTCTTGCTTCTCATATACCTGATTCCCGTGGATTACTACAGTAGATAGGTTTAAACCTTTCATCTCAGAAAGTTCTCCCATGGATCCAGTATACTGATTAAAAGCCTGGGACCAAGGCCATTCAGCATCACTTTCGATAGAGGTACTCTCTAGTTCTAAAACTTCAGTTACAACTACATACAAAACAATTCTGCAAATCAAAGTATGAACTACCCCCCCATCTCAATATACTCATTTTGCCTAAGCTTTAATCTCAGTTCATTGTCTCTTGGTGTCACTATCCAAGGGGCTTCTGGGCCTTCTTAACTCGAGAGTGATGGATCCAGGCATTCTGCTCCTTGATCTTGATTGCGGTGAAGGTGGTGAGAAGGACTTGCAGTGGTCCCTCCCACTGTGGTTCCAAAGTCTTTTCTGCAAGAGGTTTAACATATACATAATCTCCAGACTGTATGTTATGTACTGGTCTGTCTAGATCCCTGCTCCAAGTTCCAGCCATGTGTTTCTCAATTTCTCTGAGCTGTTTGATTAAAGCCACCAGATAGGTGGCCAGTGTTACCTCCCCAATGTGGGTGGACATTCCCTTTTGTATTCCATATGGTCTTCCATAAAGCATTTCAAAAGGATTCAGCTTTCCTTTAGCCCAAGGTTTAGTTCGAATTTGCAATAGTGTCAGTGGAAGAGCTTGGGGCCAGAGTAGATTAACTTCCTGCCCCAGTCTTACAATCTGCTGCTTAATCAAATGGTTCACTTTCTCTACCTGGCTGCTAGATTGGGGGTGGTATGAGTGTGAAGTTCCCAATCTATGCCCAGGTGGCTACTAATCTGTTGCACTACTTTGGAAATGAAATGTGATCCTCTATCTAAGGATATTGTGGCTGGAACTCTGAAGCATGGTATTATTTATTGTAATAATACCCTGGTCACCTCTCGAGCTTTGACAGTTCTGGTGGGGAATGCTTCTGGCCACCCTGAAAATGTATCTGTCAATACCAGCAAATACCGATACCCCCCTTTCCTTGGGAGTTCTGAAAAGTCAATTTGCCACTGCTGTCCAGGCCCATGGCCTCTCCCAATCTGAACGAGTTTCGGCCTGGGGGTATTTTTGGGGTTAGTCTGGAGGCAAGGATCACACTGTCGGTTTACCTGAGTGATAGTGGCATATAAATCCCTGACAACGAGTCTTTTAATCAGATGTGTGTTCTAGAAAGCCTGTGGAAACTACTACTTCAAAGTCAACACTTCATTTTGATGCACTCTGTATCACTGGCAGCCTTGGTCATTTTGGGAAAGGAGCCATACTTTATAAAAGCTTTTATGTAGTTAGGCCCCAGTGTGTTTTCTAGTGCTCCTCCTTCACTAGTGACCATGAAAATAGGAAGGGATTACCAGCTCTCTTTCAGTGGTAGCCCACCACTTGTGGTTGTATGTCTCTTTTGATTAGTATTATTGTATTCTGGCTTACCTTTGAGGAAAATCTGTTCATAAATTACCTCACCTTTTGCTGCTTTCTTTGCCTCTCCATCTGCCAGCTCATTTCCTTCCTCCAATTCTGAGCTCACTCTCTGGTGTGCCTTAATATGCCTTTTCAGGCAGCTGAACTGCTTCCAGCAGCCGGATTGTCTCTCCTTGTGAGGTTAGCAGTCCCCTCTCCTTCCAGATGGCTCCATGTGCATGCATGACTCTGAATGCATACTTCGAGTCTGTAAAGATGTTTATTTTCTTTTTTCCTTTTGCTGTTTCTAAGGCATGGGTCAATGCATTTATCTCGGCCTTCTGTGCAGAGGTACCTGTTGGTAAGGGTCCAGACTCTATTGCCTCTCTGCAGGTAGTCACCGTGTACTTAGCATGTCGCTTTCTACTGGCAATGTAGCTGCTCTTGTCAGTGAACCAGGTCTCTGCATGGTCCAGAGGAGTGTCTTTCAAGTCTGGGCATCTGGAGTAGGTAGCTTCAATGGTGTCCGGGCAATCGTGGTGTACTGCTTCACCTTGATTCTACTGAGAAAAGAAGCTGTGTTGACAGTATTAGTCACTACTATCTCTACATCATCTTGCTCTACTATGATGGCCTGGTATTTCAGAAACCTCTGTGGTGAAAGCCAGTGGCTGTCCTTTACTGCCAGTACTGCGGACACTGTGTAGGACACTAGCACAGTCATTATTGTCCCAGGGTAAGCTTGGGTGCCTCTTGAATATTCAGTACAACTGCTGCTACAGCTCTGAGGCAACCTGGCCATCCCTTTGCTGTTGCATCTAGTTGCTTAGAGAAGTAAGCAACTGCCCTCTGATATGGACCCAAGTCCTGAGCCAGTATTCCCAGGGCAATTCCTTGTCTTTCATGGGAAAATAGAAAGAATGGTTTACTTACATCTGGAAGTCCCAAAGCTGAAGCTGACATGAGGGCACTCTTTAGCTGGTGAAAGGCCCGTGTGGCTTCCTTTTTCCATTGGAGATTTCTGTTTCCATTGGCAATAAGAACATAGAGGGGTCTGACGAGCAGTCCATAATTATAAACTTACAGCCAGCACCACCCTGCCATGCCTAAGAAGGTTCGGAGTTCCTTCATTGTCTGGGGTTTTGGGGTTTGGCATATGGCTTCCCTGCCCTAAAGTCCATTGCCCAGGACTCACTTCATACCCCAGGCAGATTACTTTCTGTTTCGCTGCCTGCGCCTTTTTCTTTGATACTCTGTATCCTTAGGAAATTTGAAGGGCTTACCGTCTAGGCCACACATGCTTCCCTTGTCTGAGTGGCTACTAGAAGATCATCCACGTACTGCAACAGCCTCCATTCTTCTTGTGGAGCTTCCTGGGACTCTGGGTCTTTGCAAGTTGTTCTTCAATTGGAGTGGCGGAATTTCTGAAGTCTTCAGGCACATGGACCATGTGAGCTGGGTTTTGCACTGCTTCTAGGGCTTTCTCATTCAAATGCAAAAATTTTCTGGCTGGCTTCGTGGATAGGGAGGCAAAAGAAGGCATCTCTCGGGTCTAAAACAGTGAACCAGGTTAGCTCAGGTGTTAAACAAGTTAGTAAAGTATATGGATTTGCTACCACAGCGTATAAATTCTTTGTTATCTCATTGACAGCCCTCAATCCAGTACTATCAATTATTGGGCTGATTCCTTCCCCATCTTCTTTTGAGGGGGTACTGCTCAATTCTCACTGGTTGTGTTCTTTCCTTAAGCTTGATTACTATGGGGGGGCATTTTTCACCCTCCTTGGTACAGCAGAGCATACCCCCGAAAATTCTTATTTACTTATTCTAATATCTCTTTACTAATGTCCTCCCTAATTTCAATGGCTGTTAATGTTAAGCCTAACATGTTTATATCATTTGCCTCCAGAGTAACCTCCTCATTTGAGAATGTTCAGTGAATTGAGCATATATGAAAGCTTCTAAGTACACATGTTACTTTAAAGGTTTACAAAAGTATGCCTTCTCAGACTGGCCAGTTGTTCCCCACACTACAACATAAACATTTCCCACAGGTACTAAAGCTTTATTTAAAACTGAATATATGTCCCCTGCATCAACTAAAATTCCACCGTCTTCTTTCTTCTGATCTCACTACCTCTCGCAGAGGGGTCTATTACCTCCTAGTTCTGGATGAAATTGGACTGCCAGCAGGGGGATGGGTTCGAGTGGGTATACTTTTGGAGCCTAAGTCTTTTTCCCTTTTGAGGAGGTCATCTTTATCCTTCCTCCCTTACCTCAGGAGGAGCCTTTAACAAATCATATGTACTCATTTTGAGAACTGTAATTGCTTTGTGTTTCAGCATGATAATCTTTGTTTGACTTCATACATTGCTATCTTTTGCTGCATGCTGAACAACACGTTGGATTTGCCTTCTCTTTGCCTTGTTTTCCTTTTCAAGGGCCAAGACCAGTGGATCTGAGGGCGGTCTGATCCCACAGTCCTTTTGCCATTCTGGGTGATTTCTTAAAACAAAAAAACATATTAGCATACAAAACCTCATCCCATTTACCTTCCCATTTTAAAACAGCATTAACTGTAATGAGGTATTATAAATCTTTTTATTTTCTGAGCTGCCCCTACTGGCAGCCTTGTTCCAGTGAGCCCCTCCCAAAAGGGGCTAGTTCAGAAACCTCTTTGCTCTGGTCAGTTCTCATTATCTCCTTCCCCTTATGCTATCTTGTTTCTCCCCAAGCCTCACAGTGTCTTTTCTCAGTTTTTCCTCACACACAGAACTCCAGGTGGCAGGTATCAGATGTGATTGTCTCCACACAAGCTTTAAGATCTCAGGTTCTGAATTGGCTTGATCAGGAACCTTTACACTTACAACACAGAACAGCAATACCAGCGTCTCTTGCAAACTCTGCATTGCATATAAGGTGCCAGCCTCTCAGTGCACCAAAAACTCCCAGGAATTGCCTGCAGGCTATCCCGTTTATCACTTCGGCGTTTATCCCTTAACCTCTACGGCAGGTTATTCTTAGCTTAAGCTTACTATAATACCCACTGAAGTCCCATAAACTCATTCAGCTCTTCTATCTAAACTCTGTTTTACAAAATGTCAGTCTTTTCTAGTTCTCTTCTTGCACACTCTAATTAAAGTATTTCTACTGATGCTCACTTTACTGCCTTCCAAAAGGCTGTGCTTGTTACCGAAAAAACTCTGATATGCCCACAAACAGAGAGACACACACACACCCCCCCCCCCCTTATCTCAAATTCACTAGAGCCAGGGCTTGAATTGCTGGGGGGGGGGAATTCTTGGAATTCCTTTAATTTGCTTTACCACAGTTAAACATAAATCACCATATCATAGTTCTTCTGTGTAAAAACGCCACTCTTGTTGCAAACAAGATCTTAAAATCCCCGCAAACACAAACACCACTATACAGGGGAAGAACCACACAAAATCACTGGGAAAGAGCATATCTCCTCTCGAAGTGCCCACTTTTCCCAACACAACACAGCATACAATAATTCAGCATTTACTCACATCAGCTTTCTCTGGACACAATCAAAATAACAGCACACAGCAAAATTCCAGAGATTAAGCCCAAACTCCAGGGCAGAGAAATTCCCTGAGCTCGTACTCACAGTTAAAATGTGCCAAATTTACACAAATCACCACATTTAAACACAATAAATATCTTCACTACTGTCCAACGTCTCTCCGCTTGTTCCACTTCTCCGCGGGGCACTCCCTGCCCCCACAGCCTGCCTCAGCTGGTGCCTCAAGCCTCACTCGGCCGCTTCAGACATGGGTGGAACTCACCTCCCCCGCTCCATGGGTGAGCTCACTTGTTCGCTCTCTCTTTCACACGCCACACACTTGCACGATTACAGACACATTAACATTAACCACACAATGCATTAACCATACGATGATACAGTGTCCGGACACCACACACGCACACACACACAGACACACACAGGTCCATGCTGCTCCATCAGCAGTGTACCCCCCCGCCCCGTTTAGCCACTCCTCTGCCTCTGGTGCCATGTGTGACATGGAAGCACAAGAGGTTTCAACTGTGTTTCCTGGGGAAGCCTATGGTACAAGAGGGACTCCTCTCTTCTTGATGAACTGAGAATTGATTATCTGAAGGGTGGTGATGGACTGAGAGTTGGTGATCCCAGCGGTGGTAAATGAATTGAGAATCCAAGGTTTTGTCTTACTGTGATGTACTGGAAATTTGATGAGGGGAGGAGGAATGTTTTGGAAGGTTTTCATTCTGAGTTCTGTGTGTGTTTCTTTTTACATATAGTTGTAGGGTAATAAAGTTTTTTCCCCCTTTTTTCCTAAGCTGGAGCCTGCTTTGCTCTATTTCTGATCACATCTCACAGTAGACACGAGGGAGAATATATTGTCATGGGGGCACTGACATTGCACCAGCGTCAAACAATATACACCTTAACATGCACCTTCTGTGCCTCTCTTAAGAGATCTTCCAATCTCCTTTCTTGCCAATCATCTAACTTTTTTAACTTTCTCTGTATATCTGGCCAAGCATGGGTGACAAAATTTATCTTTAGCAAGATCTGTCTGGCTACTGTATCAGGGTCAATCCCTGAATACTGCCTCATATTTTTCCTCAGTCTTTCTAGTCACGCTGTTGGGGTTTCTTCCCTCTTTTGCTGGTCTTCAAAAGCCTTACGAGCATTCTGATTTTGTGGAGCAGCTTCCTTGATACCTCTTATAATTAATGTTCTGTATTCCTCCATGTCTTGCCTTCCCCTGGTGCTGTTGTGGTCCCAATTAGGGTGCACTGTGGGCATTTTCAGGTTCCCAGGAGGTCCTTGCATATGGTCCCTTTCCCATATCTGTATCCCAGCCACCCAGATCATGTCTTTCCTCTGGTGTAAACAACATGGTCATTATTGATTGTATTTCTTCTCATGTATAAATATTGGGCCCCAGAAACTGGTCTAACTTTTCTGCTAATCCAGTGGGATCCTCTAGTAATCCTTTTAATTCTTTATTGAACATTCTCACATCAGCGGAATTGAGTGGTACAGTTACAAATCCAGTTCCTCCCTGCACCCCACCCAGTGGTACTTCCCTCAGAGGATATAATCCCACTGCTTGGCTCCCATCCCCTGATCTGCTTTCCTCTTGTTGTGCCACTCTGTTTCTAGTGTTTTGACTAGGCCCATCAGGGGGCAAGGGAGGTGCAGTTGGTGCTAGTAGAGGGGGAGGGGGTAAATAGTCTAATGGGTCCCATTATTTATTTTCTGATACTATAACCACGCTTACCTTTGAGGGTGAAGTCTCCTCTTCCCAGCAGGGAGCATAGTTACTCTCTTCCTGATTGAATGGTTTCTTAGGTCTGACATAGATGTTTAAAGTCCAACATATTTATCCTTCGTCTGATCCATATTTTGGCCAGTGTACATGATCGGTCCTAATTTCCATTTTAGTCCATTCTTCCATGCAGTACTGTATCATTTTGAGCTCTTCCTTATCTCTGGAGTTGGAGTCATATTTCCACTGGGCTAGTTTCCTTCCCAGTAGGCTATCCGGGGGTATACCTGTTGGTACCTCTTCACTTCCTCCTTCTTCCCCAGGGGCTTCCCTACTTGTTCCCAATCCCAGACTGACAGATAACCACAGGCCCTCCCAACAAGGCCCACATTTCCAAGAGGGGAAAAGAAAGGAACGAAAAAGAAAGAAAGGAAAGGAGGAAAGATAAAGAAGAAAAAAACTTTACCTTTCTTCCGGAAAGTAAAAAAAAACAACTCGCCTGCAATCCGGGGACCCCCGTTATCACCGAATTGGTCCTGCTGTTCCTCTCCTCTTTGGCTTGATGCCTTCTTCCCACAGCCTTATGCAAGCGGGTATTACAGGGGAGTCAGTATGTCTTTGCACCTGCTCCGCTCCCTGCTCGGCCTGGCAGCATCTCCGCCCTGCTCCTCCCCAGACCCAGCAGTGGCTCCGCCCTGCTCCAGCCTGGCTTGGTGGCAGCCCTACCTTGCTCCTTGCTCGCCCTGGCGGCTCTCTCACCTTGCTCCTGGCTCGGATCTGCTGTAGCCCTGCCCTGTGCCTTGCTCAGCCCGACGGCAGCCCTGCCCCACTCCCTGCTCGGCCTGACGGCAGCTCTGGCCCACTCCCCACTCGGCCCGACTTTATGCCAGTGGGTCACAAGGAAGGCTCCGCATTAAAGGCCTTAGACAGTGCTGTGTGCAACTTTAGCACCGTCCTTGGGTCAGCAAACTCCGGCGCAGTTTCTGAGACCCCCCCCACACAACCAGCTAACTCTCAACCCTCGACAATGCTGTCTGCAATGCCTCTGCTGAGTTGGTGAACACCAGGATTTATTGTGCTGGGTCTCTGGTGGCTGCCACTCAGTGCTTTCAGCTACTGTTCATGCAGCGCCCTTGCGATTTTGTGGACTGTGCTTGGGAAGCCCCGCACGGCTCGTGGCCCCTGCCTGGGAAGCCCCACACTGATCCTGGCCCCCTCTTACCTTGGGTTGGCAAGCTCTGGAAGTTATCACGCTGAGTGCACACCAGAAGCCCACCGTGCCGAGCGTTGTGTACACCGCCACTCTATGTGGAGCAGCTCCCTGGCTCCCTTTGTGCCAGTGAGATGGGAAAGATGCTGAAACTCCTCGCCCTGATACGAGTACGGTCCCCACCAATGGGCGATTCTCACCATAAACCTGGGGACTCTCAATCTGGCGTTTCCAGATGCTCTTGAGTCCCTGTAAATCCTTCTATTCCATGTGTCCCGCCAGCCAGGGGGCCCTGCTTTCCTCTCTCATGCGTCCCTCCCTATAATCCTGAATCTCCAACAGACCAGGACGGGTTCCGTGTATTACTTGTCTGAAGCTGACATTTGTACACCTGGATTACGGAATAATAATCTGGCCAAAATAGTTATGAGGATGGTACTCACCTTCCCCCTCTCCTTTCTCATTATTCAGTCTTCCGCTGTCCTCAGGGTTTCAACCTGAAATCACTGGTGGTCCCAGGAGAAGTCGATCGAGCCACCGAACTTGCAGCGGGGCAAGCCTCTCTTTTGAAAACTCCTAGGGCCATGGACATGAGGTGTAGATCCCGGACGAGTGCTGATTAGTGAGAAACGATGTCCACTTTTAAAAATTTTAAAGGTTTATTAAATCTTATAAAAAATATAGCAGAAGACTGACTAAGGAAAACTTACAGTGCTGGGAGCAAAGTACTCAACCACTATGTGCTCATCCACAAAATGGGTGCTTTGCTTTTTATACCTCTAGCCCTTCCCAAAGTCTTGTCAGTCGACTCCTTCTTCGCTGTCCAGTGGTGATCACCTTCTTACATCTTGATTGGAGGTCAGGTGTTGCCATAGTGACACGCTGACCCTCCCAAATGCCCCAACTACCCAGGCCATTCCATGATAACAATGTAAGGGGAAACATAACTATACATCTACAAAACTTCTCCTAACATATACATAATATTCACCCCTTATTTGTGTGAGTCAGCCATCTCATTACTCATCTATAATAACAGAGACAGAATAAGGAAAATATCACCACTCCGTGGATCCCAATGATGTTCCATTGATCCTCTCCAGCTGGTCTTCTTAGCGGTGAAGGTCTCCCCCAAAAAGCATAGAATCTGTTGGGTTAATATTTGCTCAGGCTAGGTAGGAAAACCCAGGCAGTGCCAGGGGTGGGGGGGGGAGGGGGAGGGGGGGGAGTTTACCATTGTCTCTTACAACAGGCTCTGGGTTTGTTGCATCATGTACAGTCCTGTGGTACAAGGCTTCAAGAATGACTCTGAGGAGCACTTTGGGGGGCCTTTGATGGATTAAGGCACACCCTCAGCTGCCTCTCACGTGACTGTCCCATTGATGTGGCCGTCCCAGGGTTGGGGCTTCAATAGCGAGTTTGTATAAGGGAGGATGGGTTTGCTGCCCCTGAGCAGAGTTTACAACACACCAAAACTTCCTCCCCTCACCTCAGTTGGAGGGGGGGGGGGAAATCTGTGCAAATCTGCTTCCAGCAAATGAGTCTGTGGACTACGGCCTCCCCCACCCCAAAGCAAGCCAGAGATGATTCTTAGCACAGCTGATGGGTTTGGCTCCCATTCTTTTCCTTGTTTACTTGTTTGTTTCAGGTGATTGAAGAATGGGTTTTCCCTTTATCTAATATCAGCTGTTTGACTTTCAGTCCAAAGTTCCAGTCAGGCATCCTTTAGGTAGGGGTGGTCTTCTTTATATGGTTTTTGCTATAATGAGTAAAACTTTATATCAATATTTGAGGCATGAACTATTTCAGTCTCTGACAGAAGAAATAAGAAGATGCTTCAGGAACAAGTTCCAGTCTCATGAACAGGATACATCTACTCTGATCTTGATGCTGACATCTCAAGGGTCAGAAATAGTTAACAATTTGTCCAGAGAGTTACAGAGAATGAGAAGAGGGCTGTGAAACAGACCTCATAGCTTCAAAGGAGGGTGTGGGATATGGGGTATTATTTGTTAAAGCTGTTAATGCTTGTGTTTACCAGAAAGCCCTGTGGGAGGGCACAGCATCAGACTGGGCAGTTGGAAGTCAGTTGGAGGGTGAAAGGCAATTGTGGGGAGAAACGCATGGACAGCATGTAAGTGGGAAGCTGATTGGGCGGTGAGATGCGTGGACAGCAGGCTGCTGTTGAGACAGCCAATGGGTGTCCTTCTGTTAAGTTTTGGTTCTCTCTGGTGGAAACTAAAGGTATATAAGCAAGGTGTTTTCTAAAATAAAGAGATCTCCTTCGGATGCATAAGGAGGTCCATGTCATTTTGTTCCCCATTGCTACAAATGGCTAGCCTGAATCAAGACTTAAAAGGTAATGCAGAGTATGCACCATTCTGGTAGCAACTTCCACTGAGTCAAGGAAACAGTCAGGAAAAGGATATGGGAAAGGATCAAAAGAGTTTGGGAAAGAAGGAATTTAAGTGCGCACACCCCATCTAAAAGGTGGGTAAACCACTGGGAGCAAATATGGGAGGTGGAAAATCCCTGGAACAAAGGAGGAGCTTGATCCAGGTACGGCAGCTCCTACATCAGCAGACGATTAATGTTGCAGTCTCTTCAAGCCATCAAGCGCAAAATCTTAAGTGAAAATGAAGAATCCCCAGAAGGGACTGGGGGAATCATCCTCAGCTAAGCCCCTGGTTACATTATTGCTGAGTAATGAAAAGGTAAATATTTTTAATTAATACAGGAACAATTTATTCAGCACTGAATATGTGTAGAGGAAAACTTAGCTCAGAACCTGTAAGCATTGTGGGTGCATCAAAGAGGAAAGACAACAGGCCTTTTTTTACAACTATTGCTATTTAAATAATCAAACAGTGGGGGAAACACCAATTTGTATATGCTTGAATGCTCAATCCCCTTGTTGGGGAGAGATTTATTGGGAAAATTGAATGCTCAAATAACTTTCTGGGATGGGGAAATACAAATTCAAACACCAAAATCAAAAGCCATCAAGGTAAAGATTTTATGTTTCAGGGATCAGAAGAGTTGGAAGAAATTCCAAACGAGGCAGACAATGCTGTAACCCTGTTGGTATGGGCAACTGAGATGCATGGACCATCAGGGGAGGCCAAACCGATGAGGATTACTCTCAAACCTGAAGCTAGGCTGGTAAGGCAAAAACAATATCCTAGTAAGTGGGAGGCAAGGAAGGGGTTGGAGATACATATAGAAACATTTTCAGAATATGTGTTATTGAAAGAGTGCAAATCAGAATATAACACTGTCCTGGGTTGACTATAGGATGCTTTTATCCCCAGTTGTCTGCTCTGTTTATGCTGAATAATAAGTTTTGCACCTTTAAGATTTGTTCCAGAGAGTGAAGGGGGGAGAGAAGAAGCGCGCAGTGTTTTTTCAGACACTGCACTCACTCCTCCACATTCCTGCTTCCTCTCAAACCACGACATTGGACTGTAGTTGTCTGTGGATGGACAGACAGTGGGACAGAGCGCTCCTTTGTTTTAGGTAGTTTTAGCTAGCTAAAGCAAAGAAGTTCCCTGGACTGTGGGTTTTTTCCCTTTTCTTTGGACCTGTTTAAACCTGCTCTGGACTGAACAACCAGAAGAGCACCGTCAGCTTGCACCTGTAGCCCACTGGGCTGGGCCTGGGCCACATTTCCAGCGCCGGAAAGACTGATAAGAGACTGAGTGAGCCAAGCTGCAACCCAGGGAGGGGACTTTTCTGAGTTTGTCATCTCTTTTGGAGCAGCAAGAAGTTTTATTGTTTAATATTGTTTAGGTTTTATTGTTTAATAAACATTTTTTTCCCAAACCGGTTGGGGGAGGAGCCAATTGCATCTGCTTTTCTAGAGGAACCCCTTTGGGAGTTCTCTCCTAAATTTGCCCTGAACCAGGACAAAGACATCTAGTGGTGCCCAACATGAGGCCCGAGAAAGTGGAAAAAAACTTTATTGATTGCATGTTGGTTGTGCTTGCTCTGTAGTGGGTTAAAGCAGTCAGTAGCCATGTTGCTTGAATTTGTAATGTTTCTTGGGGTGGAGGCCTTCATGTGGTTCTGGTCTCTAGGCTTTTTTGAGGTTTTAATACCTTTCTAGTCACTAGGATTATTGTCCCTAACACATAGTTTTTACAGTAGAGGGGCACAAATTAGAATAGCTATTGTGCTGGGCTTGGTGATAATGATTTATAGGGTGTTTACAAAGGTACTGGAGTCTGTTTACAATATGTATGTGTTGAAGATTGCATGCAAGATGTTTTCCATTACCATCTGTATGGCAGATTACCTTTGTCAAGTGGGCAGGTTGCTTTATCTCTCTCTTTGAGTGACCACATTCACACCTCCCTCGGGAGGGGACCTCTGCTGATAACAGGCTATTGAATGTCACTGCATGGCTGATAAGAACTATAACATCCCATTGTGAGATACTCTGCCCAGAGGGAGGAGCCAAGCATTGCTACTCAGATATAATCCAGGAGTTTTTGAGACAGCAGCACTGCTTTCTCCACGGGATTCCCCAGAGGAACAGCAGCTGTCTCTTCTTCCACTGGATCTTCAGAGGAAGAATACATCCTTCTCTACAGATCCTCCTTGCTCCAACAGAACCACACCTGATACTTCAGGAGAACTGCAGCCACATTTCCAATTGGACTGTCACCAACACCCTGACCCATAGGGTGTCAGGTTGGGTTCTGACTCTGTCAGTGTTGTTCTAGTGTATTGCATTATTTATTTCATCCTTTTATTTTTTTTTTCTTTTCCCTATTAAAAAATTGTTATTTCCTGTTCCCATATTTTTGCCTGAGAGCCCCTTAATTTAAAATTTATAGCAATTTGGAGGGGTGGGGAGGGTTTACATTCTCCATTTCAGGGGAGGCCCCTGCCTTCCTTAGCAGACTCCTGTCTTTCCAAACCAAGACAGTATGGTTTATGATTTCTTCATTCTACCCTGCGTCCCAGTTCCAGTAGTATGTTTTGGGGATTTATTAGTAATTGCGCCCGGTTTGTTAGAGGAGGAGCAGGGAGTGAGGCTTTCCAGCCTTTCCTTTCCTTCTTCTCCTCTGAATCTGTTCTGTCACTTTTTGAGAATGTTCAGTTTCCCCTGAATGTTAAAGAGACCATCTTTCTGGTATTTAATCTGGTAAGCTTTCTTTATATGGTCTGCAGCTTCTCTAGAATGAGGGCTGAGATGTCCAGAGGAGCTGATGAGATCCCTGAGCCAGAAGTAGACCCAGGCATGGGAAATCCTGAGTGGTGTGGAGAATGGGAGGATATGGGCCAAACCCTGAAGGAATTTTTCTGACCCTGTAGCCTAGGATTTTCCACGTGAACAAATTCAGAACCCAGCTGAGGTGGGGAAATACCTGAAAGAGAAGTGCCATAATGACTCTAAGGAGAAAAAGCTCATTGCAATAAGCTGGGCCCCGGCATATGCTTATCGCACACTGCTAGATACTGTAGGGCAGCAGATAAAGGCAGGGGGGCAGGGAGATAAATCAGCAGCTACCCCAGTCACTCAGGCTGCAGCCAACACCCCAGCTACTCAGGTTGTAGCTAAACCAGACAGTAACCCTAAGCCACTGGCAGTCCCCGTGAGAAAAGAAGCACACAAGCAAAACCAATCTGCCAGTGATGGACAATGATGATCCAGGGGAAGGACCCTCAACACCAATTACTGATACAAAAGCCAAAGTTAAAGCAACTGACACAAGATAAGAAGCCACTATCGAATCCTATTCCCTGAAGGACCTTCATGGCCTAAGAAAGGACTACACTAGAAGACCCGATGAATCTATAATTAGTTGGTTAGTCCAACTTTGGGATGATACAGGCGAGGCTACAATTTAAGACGGTAGTGAAGTGAGGGATTTGGGATCCCTGTCACATAATCGTGTCATCGACCAAAGAAGGATGAGAGGGGCTAACCCTCACAGCCTCTGGGCACGGGTCCTGGAAAGTGTAGCACAAAGATATCTGTGTGCAAACCATCTCTATATGCAGCAAACTCAGTGAAAGACCATAGAACAAGGAATTCAAAGCTTGAAAGAAATGGCAGTGGCAGAGATTGTCTTCTCAGATGACATAAACATGTAAATCCAGACTTGGTACCATGCACATCCGTGATGTGGTGAAAACTTGTATGACTTGAGCCACAAGAACACGCTTCTGCTTTAGCAATAATGAAACGGGATGACAGTGAGGACACTGTGCTTGGTATGGCAAAGAAGCTCCAAGCATATGCAGATGCTGTACATGGCCCAACACATGCCAGAATCGCAGCAGTGGAAACACGCCTGCAGAAATTAGAAGATAAGATAGAAGAGAATCATAAGAAACTCAGGGAGGAGATTAAAGAGGGCTTTCTCCAAATCTCAGCAGTACAGATCAGAGGTTCTGGTATCCAACGCAGATGTTCCCCAGATGGGGAGAGAAGGTACACCCCACGAGCTGAGCTGTGGTTCTTCCTGCGTGATTGCATAAAAAAACATGAGGAGATGGGATAGAAAATCTACTGCTGCTCTGGCACAATGAGTGTGTGAATTGAGAGAAGGCAAGACTCAGAGAGGAAGTTCTACAGTTGCCCGTAACCGAACTGCCATAATGATGACAACGATATTTTCGATCCCCTTGAAAGAACCTCCAAGACATAGGCCCAGGGAAAGAAGGATGATCAGGCTTAGAGGCACCCTGCATCTAGCCAGGTAGAGGCTAGGGAAAACCGTGTTTTTTAGACTGCGTAGATTCGTTGGCCTGGCACATCTGAACCACAAGAATATAAAGCTTTAGTCGACACTAGTGCGCAGTGCGCATTAATCCCATCAAGACATGTGGGGGCAGAATCTATTTCTATTGCTAGTGTGACAGGGGGATCACAGGATTTTACTTTGGTGGAAGCTGAGGTGAGCCTGACTAGCACCTTGCAAGCTAAGAGCTGGAATCACAAAGAGCTGATATTCACTAAAAGAGCTGATATCCCTTAAGCTTGCTAAGGTTGCCAGTGGCTGAGAACTTCTTGGGGACTTGGGCAGTCTGTTCCATAGAGGACTGAGCTATCCCGCCCATGCAGCCTGCTCGGGGGCAAATCTGCACCCAGCAGGAGGCCAAATTACGTGGTGCACTGAACAGAAGGAAACAACTCAAGAGCAGCATTTCTTGGAAATTGTAACTGCCTTTCGGAATGCTGCGGCCCTTGTGGACTGAGCCTTCTTTATAGCAGGACCTTTCTGCAGGGGAGTCAGTTGACCCTCAGAAACTGAGACCTGAACGAAATTTTTCGAGGAAACTGACAAGGCAGACCACCTCCAGCAGACCTCGGACCCACACGGCTGAAGTGTAAGTTTTAAAACAGCCCCTACTGCACGCATTTTTCTCTGGGTCCTCCTCCTTTTTTTTTGACTTTTTTTCTTTTTTTTTTTTTTTCTCGTCTTGTCTGCTGGAAGGGATGGGAAAAAATGGGATCAAAAATTACTACCTTGAAACGATCCCAGAAGGAGAGAGATTTATATTTACTAATCCAAGAAATCTTATCTTCTCACAACTTCTCTTTCTCTAAAGGTAAACTCTCAAAAATTAACCTAAAAAAAATTATAAAATGGATTCTTTCTCAGTTTCCAGATACTATCACAGACATTATCACTAAAGACTTCTTTTGGGACAAAGTTGGGACCGCGATATATAATTTGCAAACTAACCAAGATTTCTCAGTAACTCAGTATATGCCTCTATTTCATATTATAGCTAAGACTGTAGAAAAAGCTAACAGAGATAGCTCGCACACCCTAAAGCATTTCGCAACAGGCACAGACAATCTCCCTTCAAATGCTAATCACGCTGATAACAATCCTTCTCTGGAATGCAACTCCCTGATCTTGGGTTCCCTGGGTCCTAGCGCCGCTGTTACTGCCCCTGCCTCTCTCCCTGCACAGCTCGCACCGCCCCCCCCCCCCCCCCCCCCCCCCCGCCCGTGCCTGCGGGGTCTGCGCCGCCCTTTCCCCCCCCCCCGAAAGCGGCAAACACGAATTCTGCAGCATTGTCCCCCTTATCTACAATTCCAACTGTGCCTTTTTCCGCCGGCTCGGGTCCCCCCACCTCTCCCACCTCATCCCCCACCCCTATCGCCGCTTCCCCCGCCCCCGCTGCAGCCCCCCTGCTGTGGCTCTGCCTGCGCTCTCTGCGGCTTCCCCCATCCTCCATCCCACCCCCCCCATCCCCGCCCCAGTCCTCCCCACCCCCTCCTCCGGTCTCTCGATCCCAGCCCCGACCCCTCCCGTCCCCGCGTGTATCCTCACCCCACCCCTTCCAGCCTGCCTGCCATAGCAGGGAGTCCCCCGCACACCCCAGCCCCAGCACACCACCCTGTAGCCGCGGCAATCCAGACCAGTCTCACTGCCCCCGCCCCCCCCGCTACCCCCTTGCCCCCACCCCCAGCCTTTCCAGCCGCCCACCCACCCTCAATGTCACCCAAACGGAATCCCAGAGAACCCCCACGGTGCCCCCCCACTCCCCCAGTCCTGTGCATGTTGTGCTGCCATTCCAGCCCCACCGCTGCCTCCGTCTGGCCAAGCTCTGCCATGTGCCTCCTCACAGTCCCCAAAGCCCCTGAAAAAATCTCACTTCAAAACACTGTAAAAAGCATAGGGCACGGCCTGGTCGCTCTCACTCCTCCTCTGAGGACGACAGCAGTTCCAGTGACTCTGATTCTGATACAGAGGACATTGATCCATAGGCTCTAATTAAGATAGAAGTGACTAAGGCTGGGGATTGGCAGATTGCACAGAAAATTAATGCCTTCCCAGTAGATTATAAAAAGGGAAAGAAAGGCGAGGCCTCTAGTATAAAGACGTGGGAACCTAACTCAAATAAGGAACTCATACAATTAAGGAATATAGTCAAAGAACATGACAGAAGCTCACATATTTTTAGAAATTTCTTAGAAGCTATGTTCTCGGCACATGTTTTAGTACCCCATGATATTAAAAATATTGCCCACTGCCTCCTTTCCCCAGCAGAATATATGTTACGGGAAAGGCATTGGAAAAGACAATTAAAAACATTATCAGACTCATATTCTACAAATGCTGATAAGACAAATTTTATGATAGAACAGCTGGCTGGGGAAGGGGATTTACAGAAACCCTCTGATCAAGCTGACACACTGTCCAAGGATGCACTGCAAGATGTGGCACTTGCAACAAAAACCTCCTTACTTCTCACCCATGAGGATTCAATGCCTACTATGCATTTTTCTGATATTAAACAAGGAGTAGATGAAAGCTTTATCAAATTTGTGGACAGAATTAAAGATGCTCTGGAAAAACAGATAGAGAGCACAGAGGCAAGAAAGGAACTGTTATGCAAGCTTGCCATGAATAACTCAAATGAACAATGCTAAACAATTCTGAGGTCTCTACCTTGGATGCATAACCTACCATAGAGCAAATGCTGGAATGCTGTACATGTCACTTGTCCACTGAAAATACAGTGGCCCAAGCAGTTGCTAAGGGTATTGCTGACGGAGTTTCTGGTGCATGTGCAGTAATGGCTTCTAAAGACCAGGCCTGCTGCTTTCACTGTGCGGATTTTGGACATTTTATAAAGGACTGTCCAGACAGGTCATCTACCCGATACACCCTAACACCTACCAAAGACCCCAGAATCAGCAGCGCTATCAACAGTGTTCGGGAAACGCTTTGCGCAGCCCAGTGGAGCCCCGGGCTATGACAACAAATCAAAGGCCATCCAGACCCAACCATGCACCATCCCAGGAGGTTCCGGACCACAAGAAGAGGATCCAACACACGGCGTAATACAGATGGGAACCCGCCGCCAACTGGTAACTGCTCTGTCCATTGACTTTAATAATGAGAATGTTTATCGTGTTCCCACAGGCAAATATGGGCCAAAAGGTGGTCCTTCTGACACCTTAATTATGGGTGGCACGCTCCACAGCCCAAAGGAAATCTTCGTTGTTCCAGAAGTACAAACAGTGCGCCCGGGACAAGAGATTCATGGACTTACAATTTTCCTTTCAAAGGGAACTCCGATCGCACAAGCCTTTCTACTCCCAAAGAATCACAGGCAACAGATTCCTCTCAACCCTACAGTAATGTGGGCACAAGTTGTGGGACCAAGCAAGCCTACCATCGAGTGTGGTCTTACCTGCAGAGGGGAGAAGATCCACCTACCGGGGATGCTGGACACCTGTGCTGATGTGACCATCATCACTCGCTCCGAATGGCCTGTGCACTGGGAACTACAACCGGTTGCAGGCATGATTTCAGGGATTGGTGGAGCTACGGTATCCATGCGAAGCAAGAATAACATTCTCATCAGAGGGCCTGAAGGCATGTTGGCAACCATCCGCCCATTTGTGGTAAGGGCCCCCATCACCCTTTGGGGCAGGGACATTCTATCCCAATGAGGGGCTTCCCTACATATTCCCACTCGGAATTTCTAATCCGGGCCACTGAGGAGTGTGCACTGCCAGATACCTCTCGTCTCACCTGGAAATGCCATGACCTGATCTGGATTGAACAGTGGCCCCTCTCTAAAGTCAAGCTGCGCGCACTACAAGCCCTTGTGGAAAAACACCTCGCCAAACCACATCGTCAAGACCACCAGCCCGTGGAACTCTCCAGTCTTCGTACTACCAAAGCCTGGAACGGACAGGTGGAGGCTCCTCCACAACCTTCACAAAATCAACGAGGTCATCGAGGACATGGGCCCCCTCCAGCCTGGCCTGCCCTCCCCATCGATGCTGCCTAGAGACTGGACACTTGCTATCATAGATATTAAGGACTGTTTCTTCAGCATTCCACTGCATCCCCAGGATGCTCCATGGTTTGCTTTCTCCGTTCCCTCTCTTAACAGAGAGGCCTCACTCAAAAGATATCATTGGTGTTATCTTCCTCAGTGCATGAAAAACAGTCCCACTATATGCCAGTGGTACATTGCTCACATCCTGTCTCCTGTTCGGAAATTATTTCCATATGCTATCATCCACCACTATATGGATGATATCCCGGTTTGTGCATCAGAAAAAGCTTACTTAGACAAAGCAGTTAAAAAGACCATTGAAACCATAGAAAAGGCAGGATTTGAGATCCGTGACGACAAAATACAGTACACCAACCCATGGACTTACCTTGGAGTCCAGATTCGGGAAAGGACCATCGTACCCCAGCAGCTCACCATCTGAGAGGACCCAAAAATCCTGGGAGACTTACACAGCCTGTGTGGATCCATCAACTGGGTACGTCCGCTGCTAGGAATTACAACAGAGGACCTTGCTCCCCTGTTCAATCTTCTTCGTGGCAACAAAGTCCTGGATTCTCCATGCACTCTCACAGCAGAAGCCCAAGATGCCATCACCAAGGTCCAAGAAGCCCTGTCTTTGCACAAAGCCCATCGCTTTGAGCCCAACCTGCCTTTCCAGTTCGTCATTCTGGGAAAAGCACCTCGACTCTATGGACTGATTTTTCAATGGGACCTTTCAGCTACAAGACCCTTTGCTGATACTGGAATGGATTTTTACAAACAACCAACCTACAAAGACAGTTACCACCTTCCAAGAAATCATGGCACATTTAATAAAAAAGGCTAGAAGTTGCCTCCGCTCTCTTGCAGGGTGTGAGTTCACATGCATATACTTGCCACTGACCACTGGGGACTTGGAGAATTTGCTCCAGACCAATGAAAATCTCCAGTTTGCCCTAGATAGCTATACAGGCCAAATTTCAGTTCATATCCCAAAACACAAACTTTTTAATCCTGATGTAACCTTTCATTTGACCCCAAAATTAGTCCAAAGTAAAACATCTCTCAAAGCTCTAACCATCTTTACAGATGGCTCAGGGTCATCCCACAAGTCTCTAATGACATGGAAGGACCTTCAGACATAAAAATGGGAATCTGACATACGAATAGTGGAGGCATCTCCACAGATTGCGGAGTTAGCAGCTATTGTCAGAGCCTTTGGAAAGTTCAAAAACGAACCCTTTAATCTGATCACAGACTCAGCTTATGTTGCTGGTATAGCTATGGGAGCAGAACATGCTCTTCTCAAAGAGATTTCCAATCAAAAGTTATACCAATTGATTTCTAAATTAATACACCTAATCTCCCACAGAAAGCAACCTTACCATATAATGCATGTGAGGTCACCCACTGACCTCCCAGGTTTCATCGCAGAAGGGAACAGGAAAGCGAATGCATTAGCCATGGCAGTAGAAAGTGCTAATGTCCCTAACATCTTTGCCCAGGCAAAGTTATCACACACATTTTTTCATCAAAATGTACCTGTTCTTATCAGAGTGTTCAAGCTTTCAAAAGATCAGGCAAAAGCTATTGTCGCTACTTGCTCGAACTGTCAAAACTATCAGATACCATCTATGGGGATGGGAGTCAATCCCCGAAGTCTGAACAGATGCCAGATGTGGCAGACAGATGTGACTCACTTCACACCTTTTGGAAGGTCAAAATACGTGCATGTATCAGTCGACACGTTTTCAGGAGCGGTATTTGCATCAACACATCCAGGAGAAACTACACAGCACACAATAAAACACTTCCTCCTCGCCTTTGCCACCCTAGGAGTACCAAAGGAGATCAAAACAGATAATGGACCTGCCTATACCTCCCGTAAGTTAAAGGAGTTCTTCAGTGAATGGGGAATAGAACACAAGACAGGCATACCTGTAAACCCCACAGGACAATCCATTGTGGAAAGGACACATCAAACCCTCAAAAGAGTCCTCGATCAACAGAACAGAGACACAAGAATCATATCTCCAGTGGAAAGACTTTGCAAGGCTCTCTATGTCATCAACTTCCTGAACTGTACGGCATCAGAGCCTGATCCACCAATACTTCGCCACTTTGCAAATACCACCCAAGCAAAGCTCACTGAGAAACCACCCGTGCTCGTGAAAGACCCTGAAACGCACCAAATTTCTGAGCCTTTCCAGTTGATTACCTGGGGGCAGAGGATATGCATGCGTGCTACTACCATCTGGTCCAAGATGGTACCCAGGAAAAAACATAAAACCATACCTAGGCACTGCAAACACTACTCCTACAAACAGTGACAAGAATTTCCCTGAGTCAAACACAAGACCTCCTCAAAACCAAACCAGTTCTGCCTGGAAACGAAGATGTCACCAAATACCCACAAACAGAAGAACAGCTCGTCCCATCACGTGACAACAGACAAAATAGAAAGCTGAATAACATTCTGCTGCATCAAATCATAAGCCAAAAAGATAGACTGAACACAGAAATGTTCACTGAATTATATGTTGTTGCCCCTTTTCTACCCTAAAAAACCCTATTATTCCCTTTTCCTAACTATTTTCAAAACCCCTTAACCTTATACCTACCCCCCCTCCCTTAGCTTAGAAATAAAAGCAAAAAAAAGGGAGGAGGAGGGGAAGGAACAGAGAAAAGAATCAAGGGAGAAAACCCTCCCCTCCCATCATAAAGATAACAAATTTTGCTTATATTCCCTATCAGAAGCCCCATTCCTGTCCAAAGATGAAAAATATCTCTGTTGGTGCTGTCCTCACTGCTGCCTGGATGTTCTTCACCGTACCATGTGCCATCAGCTGGATTATCCCACAGCCTAGCCATAATGTTTGGGTAACCTTAGCAAAGACATTAAAACAGGATAAATGTCCTTCTCCATGGGAAGCATTGATAACCCACTTTCCACATGTCTAGTAGGGAATTCCCTTCATAGCAGATGACTGGCCCGTCTTTAACTCAGAGCTCCTCTGCATCACAGGTAAGAGACCCAACCTGATAGATACTTGGGACGAGTGGACAAAAATGCTGCCCAATGCTCTAGAGGAACCCCAAGAATTGGACCTGTTGGGGTCCTCCAAGGCCACATACTGTGTCAAATTTTACTTTAGACGTCCAAAAAACAATTGGCCGGAAATTGACCAGACAAAAACCACATACTGAAAGGACATAGCACCCATTAACAAAGTCTATAACTATCCCGACTGGTGTAATTACACCGCTCGTGTGATCTCCACACCAAAGTATTACCCAAGGGAACGTTTCTCATCTGTGGTGACAGAGTATGGGCTGGGATCCCCTCCTGACTCCAGGGAGGCCCCTGTACCCTTGGAAAACTTCCTACCCTCACTCCAAATATCACCCTGTTACATAAGTGGAAAAAAAAGAAAGTGAGTTAAAACACCACGAAAGGTCTTACATGGAATTTGATGAAAATTGTGATCCCAAATTATACGATTGGAACAAACCTCAAAAGATTGCTGTCTCCCTATTCTTACCATGGGTAGCTGCAGCCAAAGCCCTCGATGAAATAAACCACCTCGGGTGCTGGCTCAGTAAGCAAGCTAACGCTACATCTGCTGCCCTGAGTGATCTCTTAAAGGAAGAAGAAACCACAAGACATGCTTCACTCCAAAATCAAGCAGCGATTGACTTCCTGCTGCTTGCCCACGGACACGGCTGTGAAGACTTCAAAGGGATGTGCTGCTTCAATCTCTCTTCACGCTTGGAATCCATCCATGCAAACATCCAGAAACTGAAAAAACTCATGAAGGACTTGAAAGTAAAAAAAACCACAGACTGGGTCAATGACCTTTTCGGTCAATGGGGATTAACAGGATGGGTTGCATCTTTGGTTAAGGGAATGTTGTGGATTCTCCTTGTAGTTGTTATTGTATTAGCTATGTTCTCATGCCTTGTTCACTGTTTCAAAAGAACTATAAGGAGCGCCTTTTTTCTAAAAACAGAAAGTGGAGTTGTAGCAGGCACAGGGACCGCAAAGGCCCCGTGGAGAGCAGAGGCCTTAAGATAGGAAATGCCAAGTCATGGTGAATAGCAAGAAGCCCCTCTCTTCCGCCTTTCGGACCCCTGCTTATCTCTCTATAAGCCCATAGGTCACTTCTCCTTAACCCCTGCTATTGGACAATTTCTGATCCCCCTATACCCTATATAATGGGCTGTTTCAGCCCGGTTCAGGAGAAGAGCTGTTGCTGGAACCCTTCGCAGAACATCCAATAAAGACATCGCCGCGGAACTCCAGAACGGCCTTCTCCTCTCTCGCCTTGCATCTGCCGGCCTGCCTAGGCACCTTGCAAGCTAAGAGCTGGAATCACAAAGAGCTGATAATCACTAAAAGAGCTGATAACCCTTAAGCTTGCTAAGGTTGCCAGCAGCTGAGAACTGCTTGGGGACTTGGGCAGTCTGTCCCATAGAGGACTGAGCTATCTGGCCCATGCAGCCTGCTCGGGGGCAAATCTGCAAATTATGCCATGATCCCCATCCACAAAATAATCCGTGAGCTGTAGAACCAAGGAGTAGTCAGCAAGACCCACTCACCCTTCAACAGCCCCATTTAGCCTGTGCGTAAATCTGAAGGTGAATAGAGATTAACTGTAGACTACTGTGCATTAAATGAAGTGACTCCACTGCTGAGTGCTGCTGTGCCAGACATGCTGGAACTCCAGTACGAGCTTGAGTCCAAGGCAGCAAAGTGGCATGCCACTATCAATATTGCCAGTGCATTTTTCTCCATTCCTCTGGCAGCAGAATGCAGGCCTCAGTTTGCCTTCACCTAGAGAGGCGTGCAGTACACCTGGAACCAACTGCCCCAGAGGTGGAAACACAGCCCCATCATCTGCCATTGACTGATCCAGACTGCACTAGAAAAGGGTGAGGCTCCAGAATATCTGCAATATATTGATGACATCATTGTGTGGGAGAAGATGGGAGCAGAAGCGTTTGAGAAAGGGGAGAAGATCATCCAGATTCTCCTAAAAGCCGTCTTTGCCATCAAAAAGAGCAAAGTCAAGGGACCTGCTCAAGAGATCCAGTTTCTGGGAGTAAAGTTGCAAGGTAGATGGCATCAGATTCCCACTGATGTCATCAACAAGATCTCAGCAATGTCTCCACCATCCAGCAAGAAAAAAACATAAGGTTTGCTAAGCTCCATAGGTTTTTGGAGAATGCACATTCCTGAGTACAGCCAAATTGTGAGCCCTCTCTACCTGGTCACCTGCAAGAAGAACACTTTCCACTGGAGCCCTGAACAGCAACAAGCCTTTGCCCAGATCAAGCAGGAGATCGCTCATGCAGTAGCCCTTGGCCCAGTCAGGACAAGACCAAATGTAAAGAACGTGGACTACTCTGCAGCCGGGAGCCATGGTTTGTCCTAGAGCCTTTGGCAGAAGGTGCCTGGTGAGACTTGAGGCCAACCACTAAGATTTTGGAGTCAAAGCTACAAAGAGTCTGAAGCCAACTATACTCCAACAGAGAAAGAAATTTTAGCAGCCTATTAAAGAGTCCAAGTCGCCTCAGAAGTAAATAGGCACTTCAGAAGTAATAGGTACTGAAGCACAACTCCTCCTAGCACCCCGACTACCAGTGCTGGGGTAGATGTTCAAAGTAAAAGTTCCCTCTACTCACCATGCCACCAGTGCTACATGAAGCAAATGAATTGCTCTCATCACACAGCTCGCCGGTATTAAAATACTAAATCACCCTGAAATTCTAAAAATAATTACAAACTAGCCAAAAAAGTAAAAACTTTAGTCTCACTGATGAAGAAGAACAAGAAGTGACGCGTGCTGAAGAAGCGCCACCATATAACCAACTGCCAGCGGAAGAAACACAATACACTTTTTTTACTGATGGTTCTTGCCGCATTGTGAAAATGAAACAAAAGTAAAAAGCAGCCATATAGAGCCCCACACAACAGGTTGCAGAAGCTACTAAAAGAGAAAGTAGATCAAGCCAACTTGCTGAACTCAAAGCTGTTCAACTGGCCCTAGACATTTCTAAAAAAGAAAAGTAGCCAAAGCTCTACCTCTACACTGATTCATAAATGGTACCCAATGCTCTGTAGAAATGGCTGGAGAAGTAGAAAGAAGCTAATTACCAGCGTAGAAGAAAACCAGTTTAAGGTGCTAATGAGTAAAACAACATTGCTACCAGAGAAAGGAAGCTACTGGTAAAAGTCTGCCACGTAAATGCCCATGTCCCCAAGAGTAATGCTAATGAGGAGCACCAAAACAATCAGCAAGTAGACCAAGCTGCAAAAATAGAGGTGTCAAAAATAGACTTAAATTAGCAACACAAGAGAGAGTTATTCCTAACTCGATGGGCCCATGATGCCTCAAGTCATCAAAGTTAAGATGCCACCTATACGTGGGCACGATACCGAGGGGTGAATTTAACCATGGACAGTATATCTCAGGTTATCTGTGACTGTGAGACGCGTGCTGCCATCAAGCAGGCCAAGCAAGTAAAGCCCCTATGGTATGGTGGGCGGTAGTCCAAGTACAAATATGGGGAGGCCTGGCAGATTGACTACATCACACTACCCCAGACATGCCAAAGCAAGCACTACATGCTCACAATAGTAAAAGCCACCACAGGATGGTTGGAAACTTACCCTGTGCCTCATGCTACAGTCCGTAACACCATCCTAAGCCTTGAAAAGCAAGTCCTTTAGAGGCATAGTACCCCTGAGAAAATTGAGTCAAACAGCAGGACTAATTTCAAGAACAGCCTTATCAACACCTGGGCTAGGGAACATGGCATTGAGTGAGTGTACCATATCCCCTACCATGCACCAGCTGCAAGCAAAGTGGAAAAGTACAATGGACTGTTAAAAACCACCTTAAAAGCATTGGGTGGGGGATCTTTCAAAAATTAAAAGCAACATCTGGCAAAAGCCACGTAGTTAGTTAACACCCGAGACTCTACTAACCGAGTAGGCCCTGCCCAATCTGAGCCTTTGCATAGAGTAGATGGAGACAAAGTCCCAGTGGTACATGTCAGAGGTTTGTTAGGGAAGACAGTTTGGATCAATTCTGTCTTGAGTACAGACAAACCCATTTGTGGAGTTGTCTTTGCTCAGGAACCAGGTTGCACATAGTAGATAATGCAAAAAGATAGAAAAACACGATGTGTACCTCAAAAAGATATAATTGTTGAGTGAGACCTATGTGTAAATATCACTGTTTGCTGAATGTTACTGCCATTGTCTGTGTATAGCTGTATATTAGATGTATAATGTATGTGTTTGTAGAGTTAGAACATATATTAGTTTTAGTAGTAAGCTAACGATATGGGAATAAGAGGTGGAATGTCCTAAGTTAATTATATGATGATTTTATCCCCAATAGTCTGCTCTGTTTATGCTGAATAGTAAGTTTTGCACCTTTAAAACTTGTTCCAAAGAGTGAAAAGAAGAAAGAAGAAGCGAGCAGTTTGTTTTCAAACACCGCACTCACTCCTCCACATTCCTGCTGCTAGACTGTAGTTGTCTGCAAATAAACAGACAGCAAGACAGAGTTCTCCTTTGTTTTAATTAGTTTTAGCTAGCTAAAGCAAAGAAGTTCCCCAGACTGTAGATTTTTTTCCCTTTTCTTTGGACCTGTTTAAACCTGCTCTGGAATGAACACCCAGAAGAGCACCATCAGCTCGCACCTGTAGCCCACCGGGCCAGGCCTGGGCCGTGACATTTCCAGCGCCGGAAAGACTGATAAGAGACTGAGTGAGCCAAGCTGCAACCCAGGGAGGGGACTTTTCTGAGTTTGTCATCTCTTTTGGAGCAGCAAGAAGTTTTATTGTTTAATATTGTTTAGGTTTTATTGTTTAATAAACATTTTTTTCCACTTTTCTCCAAAGAAGTATTTTTTCCTGAACTGGTTACAAAAAGACCCAATTGAATCTGGTTTTCTAGAGGAACCCCTTTGGGAGTTCTCTCCTAAATTTGCCCTGAACCAAGACAAACATGCTGATATAACCAGTCAAAAAGCAAAATGGAGAATACAGGTTACTACAAGATTTAAGGGCCATTAATAAAATAGTACGAGATATTCATCCAGTAGTAGCTAATCTGTACATATTTTTGACAGCGCTGAAAAGGGAATTTAAATGATTTACAGTGTTAGATCTTAAGGATGCCTTTTTCTGCATACCCTTGGAGGAAAAGAGTCAAGCAATATTTGCTTTTGAATGGGAAAGTCCCACCTCTGGATGCAAAGTTCAGTTAACCTGGATCCTCCTACAGAAAAAATTTAAGAACAGCCCAACAATATTTGGAAATCAACCAGGAAAAGAATTAGAGCAATGGAAGAAATAATAATGCTGAAGGAGCAGTTTTACAGTATGTGGATGACATTATGCTGGCAGCAGATATGCAGAAGTTGGGAACCTGGAGGAGATCTGCGGGCTATTTCTCCAAACAGCTGGACAAAGTGAGCAAAGGATGGCCAGGATGCTTGTGAGAGATTGCTGCAACTGTTCTACTGATCCAAGAGGCCAGGAAGGTCACAACTGCACAGCAAATCATTGTTTTTGTCCCTCACGTTGTGATATCTGTATTAGAGCAAAAGTGGGGGCATTGCCTATCCTCCAGCAGGATCCTCAAATACCAATTTGTGCCTTTGGAACAGGATAATGTGGAATTAAAGACAACAGCAACCATGAATCCAGCCATGTTTCTTGATCCAAAGGCAGTGGATGAGGGAGCCCTGACGCATGATTGTCTCCAAACCTTCAAACAGGTATATTCCAGCAGAACTGATTTGTGGGATGAACCAATAGAGAATCCTGACTTAGAATTATTTACAGATGGCAGCAGTTTTGTAAAAGATGGAAGATGGATGGGTGGATATGCAGTGGTGACTGCTACTGAGATATTAGAAGCTCAATCTTTACCATTTAACATGTCAGCCCAAAAGTCAGAGATAATGGCACTAAAACAAGCATTGAATTTGGCAGCAACTCACAAAAGAGTGAATATTTGGACTGATTCTAGATACGCATTTGGTGTAATTCATGCTCATGGAGCTATATGGAAGGAAAGAGGACTGCAATCAGCTCAAGGATTGTCTATTAAACACAAAGAAGAAATTTTACAACTTCTGGAAGAAATTCAAAAACCAAAGGAGGTGGCAGTGATGCATTGCAAAGCACATCAATCAGGACAAACTAATATTAGAATGGGAAATTGATTAGCAGAAAAAGCAGCCCAAGGAGTAGCTGAAAAAGTCATCCTAGTGTTAATGCCACAAAAATAAATGAATATATCTGAATTTCAGCCTAATTATGACAGTGAGGATCAATGCTTAACAAATATATTAAAAGCCACTAAGACTCAGGGGGGGTGGTAGGTAACAAGCAGCCAACAGGTTCCAGTTCCACCTTCTGTAATGAGGAAAACAATGGGGAAAAAACCATAACAAAACCCATTGGGGAATTGAGTCAATGATATCTAGTCTACAAAACTCTGTACTTAGTGTGGGAATGACTGAAATAGCAAAACAAATAACAGTGAAATGTACAATTTGTTTAAAAAACAATCCCATAAATAGGAAAAGGCCACCTTCTGGAACAATTAAACAGGGAAATTCACCTGGACATTGCTGGCAAATAGATTTCTCTGAATTACCTAGACAAAATGGGTATAGGCATCTTTTGATATTGGTAGATACATTTTCTGGATGGCCAGAAGCTTTTCCCTGCTGCACCAATAAAACTAGGGAAGTGGTAAAAATCATGCTTAAAGAAATCATACCAATATTTGGGGTGCCACTCAGGATGTCTTCAGATAGAGGCCCACATTTTATAGCAGGTGTGGTGCAACAGCTGAGCAAAACTCTGGGTTTAAAATGGGACTTAAACATGGGTGACCACAGTCAAGTGGGAATGTGGAAAGGATGAATCAGACTTTGAAATGACAAAGTAGCAAAATGTGCCAAGAAACTTCCTTAAAATGGCCACAGGCCCTTCCTCTGGCTCTTTTGTGAGTAAGAATTCAGCTGTGGTCAAAAACTCAAGTCCCTATGAATTGCTGTATGGATGGCCATATCAAACACCATCAATTCCCAGAGAAATACATTCCAAGGGAGAAACAGATTTAAATGTATACTTGATTTCTTTAGGAAAAACTCTTGCTGGACTGTTGGTTTATAACCTTTTTGGGACCAGTTGCTTTGGATGCACCTGTTTGCCCATACCAACCTGGGGATTTCTGTATATGTAGACTTAGAATTCTGAACCCTTAAAGGAAAAGTGGAAAAGACCTTTCCAAATCCTCCTGGTGACCTACACTGCACTCAAGAAATAAAACCCTGGGTTCATCTCACGTGGGTAAAACCAGCAGCCGCACATTAAACACAGCAGAAACAAGACTGACTAACACTGTGAAGGTTTTGAGTTTTGGGATTTTTTTTTTTAAATCCTATTGTTTTATGTATAGAATATGATTTTCTAGGTGTATACTATTTATTGGATCTAGATGAAGATGATAAATAATTGCATATTTATATCAGGAATAAAAACTATGTTGTTAATCTCTGGGAGGGGGAATGTGGTCCTAAAGTTCGTACAAGATTTTGGCAGATTACAGAATATAACTTCTATAACAGCTTGTTTGCCAACACCAACCTCTGCAGAAAATCCCGTCCCATAGGGAGCTTTAGTCAGGAATTTGACAAAAATTTGGGAATACATGGGAAAGAAATAGTACCCATGCCAATTGGACAGGGATGGAAGGAAAATATTCCTTACAATTGATACATAAGAACAATACTGTTGAGAATTGTAATATCTCAAAACCGGATCTAGAAATAACCTTAGGAAATATCTATCGGCCAACAGATTGCACTAATACATCTTGGGGATGTAAAATACCAGAATTTGGAATAGCCCTCAAACAGGATAATGGGAATATATCCAGCCAGTTCAGTGGTGTCTAGACTGGGAAGGGAGTCCAGACCTCCCAGAGAACTCCTTCCAGGTCGATATAAAATATCCTGATTTAATAAAATCAAGGCAAAAAGATCCAAGGACAAAGGAAAAGTGGAATTGCACTCAAATATACACTTGTGCTAGTAGGAATCCTGAGGTACAGAGGCTCGTTACTGAAGCCCAGGCTCTAAGGTTGGGATGTGTTTGTAGAAATTATTCTACCTTCCTTAACAATACCTGGTCTCACCTAACAAGCAATGAGACTTTGAGACATACAGACTGTCATCAGGGCACTGTAAAATCATTAAGACCTACAGAATGGGTAGGAAGTAATGGAATTTGGACCACACATTTGCCCTTGGGAGAATCAAGAGTACAATGGACACTGTATTAACTCTATGTCCCTTGTGGAAGGAGTCACCACTGGGAACCTTAGAGACTTAGATTCAATTACCTCGTTCAGGGTAGTTACTGTGTATCCTGACATGTATTTTCTGTTGTGAGCAAAGCTACTTTCATTTCTGCATAGTTCCCAGTCTGGATCCTCTATTGGCATGTCCTTTAAATCCAGTTGGCTGGAATAAACTTCTTTGATCATTTGTAGGCAATCATGTTCTGGGTTACTTTCTACTTTGGTGGCTGACAGAAACATAGCAGGATTAACAATAGAGGTGGTTTTGAGAGTAATGTCATCCTGTTTCATTAGTACCACTTGTGTAGGGGGTTGAGGCTGGCTGCATGCCAGGCACCCACCAAGGCCTCTCTCTTATTCCCCTCCACAGCTGGACAGGGGAAAGAAAATATAACGAAGGGTTCATGAGTTCAGATAAGGACCAGGAAAAATCATTAATCAAATCCTGTCATATCGATGCAAAACAGGCTTAAATTAGAGATATTAATTGAATTTATTGCTAACAAAATCAGAGCAATATAATGAGAAGTAAAAGAAACCCTTAAAAACACCTTCCCAGCTCTACCTCCTCCCCCTGTGGCACAGGGAAACACGGAATGAGGGTTATGGTCAGTTCATCACCCATGGTTTTCCCCTGCTACTCAGGGAGAGGAGTTATTCCCCTGGTGCACTGTGTGGTCCTTCCCATGGGAGACAGTTCTCTGCCAACTTCTCCAACGTGAGTCCATCCCAGGGGCAACAGTCCTCCCCAGACTGCTGCAGCATGGGTCATTCTTCCATGGGATGCAGTCCTTCAAGGACAGGTTGCTCCAGTGTGAGCTCCTCTTTCCATGGGCTTCCCATGGGGTCACAGCCTCCTCTCAGGCATCCACCTACTCCAGCGTGGGGCTCCTCCATGAGCTGTGGATGGATCTCCACATCCCCATGGTCCTCCATGGGCTGCAGGGGGACAGCTGCTTCATCTGGGTCTTCATGGGCTGCAGGGGAATCTCAGCTCTGGTACCTGGAGCACCTTCTCCCCCTCCTTCTCCACTGATCTTGGGTGTCTGCAGAGTTGTTCTTCTCACATGTTCTCACCCCACTCTGGATACAATTGCAACTGTGCAATCACTTGTTTTTCTTTCTTCTTAAATATGTTATCACAGAGGCATTACCACCCTTTCTAATTGGCCTAGCCTCGACAAGCAGCACATCAGTCTTTGTAGCTGACAGGGATTGTCTCTGCTGGACAGAGAGGAAGCTTCTAGCAGCTTCTTACAGAAGCCACTGTTGTAGCCCTCCGTACTACCAAAACCAGGCCATACAAACCCAATACACACTTGTTACTTCAGCATTCACCTAGGAGACAGCCAGTAACCCCCTTTTAGTTCCAAGACCGTCTGTACCATATATGGTACATAGACTGTCATGATTTGTCCCAGAGCCAATTTACAAGCTTCCTGAGTCAACAGCACTGTAGCTGCAACTGCTCGCAAACAGCTCAGCCATCCTTGGCTCACATTATCAAGCTGTTTGGAAAAATATGCAATGGCTTGTCTCTGATCCTCTAGGAATTGTGCTAGAACTCCCAAGGTAATATTTTGTCTCTCATAAGTGAATAATTCAAAAGATCTCACTGGATATGACAAGTCTAAAACTGGAGCTCTCATGAGTGCTTTCTTAAGTTGTTTGAACGCAGCCCGAACATCATCAGTCCATACAATAAAATCTTTGTGGGTGGTTTTTAAAAGTTCATACAAAGGTCCGACTAGTAATCCATAATTACTGATCCACAAGCAGCACCACCTGACCATTCTGAGAAAGGCACACAATTGTCTCACAGTTCATGGTTTTGGAAGCCAGCAAACAACCTCTTTTCTTTCTGTGCCTAGTCTCCTCTGTCCCTGAAGATCAAAATCTAGATAAATCCCAGTCTTCTTCATTACTTGGGCCTTCTCCCTTGATACCCCATAACCGCCTAATCCTAAAATGTTTAACAATTCAATAGTTAGGTCTCAGCACTATTCTTAAGTTTCAGTGGCTATGATATCATCAACATATTGTAAGAGAGCCCCTTGTGGATTAAAGGCTCTCCATTCTTCTAATTCCTTTGCCAGTTGATTTACAAAAATTGTGGGGCTATTTTAAAATCATTGAGGCAGTACAGTCCAAGTCAATTGAGTCTTCCTGTCTGTGAATTTTTCCACTCAAATGTGAATAGTTCCTGGCTGTCATGGCTTAGAGGTATGCAGAAAAAGGCATGAGTCCTGGTGACACCAACAATTGTGATATACTCATGTCTTGAGGATGATTTGTATCCCATAACTTTTTGGTTTTGTTTTGTGTCTGGAATGGTCACTGCCTTTCCTGGCTCCAGGAATATCGGGATGGGTGATGGGTAGCCCAGAATCCTGTGGGGACTGGGGGCTAGGGGCTGCTTGTTCCTTCTGGTGGGGTTGATCGACTCAGTGGCCATGCAGCACGGTGCATCTGATTTGAGATCCTGTAGCCCTGTGATTTTTGCCTTTTTCTTCTTTCCCTCGTGGTTTGTTTTTTCCTTCAGCAGTGTGACTAAGGCTTGCCAGTTTGCTTCTCTGCTCCTGGGAGCCCAGAGCCAGTGCGTGCTGTGCCAGGACCTGGGAACCGGGAGCACCCCTTCCTCTGCCAGGCCATTCCCTCTGCACGGCGGCCTGACCCTGGGGCTAGCCATTGCTGGTGAGCTGTGCAAAGGAGAAATCTCCCACCCAGCCCCCACTGCTTTCTGTCTCTGCCTCATGGTTTTTGCTACACTTTAGCCTGACACCCTGTGTCCACCAGGACCCCCCGCTGCTTCTGCTTCTGCCACTGCTTCAGGGTTAGTGCTACACTTCGATTCACCATCCCCGGGGGGTCTGCTGTTCCAGCTGTTGCTCCTAGGTTCCTCCTACAGTCCATTTTGCCACCCAGAGTGGCACTGAGACCAGCTGCTCCCCCCTAAGTTTGCAAAGGGAGCCACCTCCTTTTTTCTCCCCTATTGCCTTGAGTTGCCATTGCCAGTGGAGAGGCGGCTGAGCTCATGCCTGCAGCCATGGAGGAATTATCGCACCTGCCCTGCCCAGCCGGGAGCCAACAGTGCCTCTGTCGGCTGTGGCTATAGCTACACTAAAGGGGAGGTTGCTTGACAGCTGAGAGAAGGCTGTTATTGAGATTCTGTTTTTTGTTGTTGTTGCTGCTGCTGTTGTTGTTTGTTTGCCTAGTCATATATATACATATATATATGTATGCCTATTCTAGTAAAGAACTGTTATTCCTTTTCCTATATCTTTGCCTGAAAGCCCTGTAATTTCAAAGTTATAATAATTTGGAGGGAAAGGGGTCATATTTTCCATCCCAGGAAGGTTCCCCCCTTCCTTGGCAGATACCTGTCTTTCAAACCAAGACAACTCCTCACTTAACTTCCATTTCAGGGTATTTAATACCAAATAACTAGCCAAAAATTCTACATTTTCATTCCCCAGCATGGCTGTAACCAGAGGCTCTGCTGGGGAAGAAACCTCCCACCCCCTTCATAGGTCCTCTACTATGGCTATGAGAGGGCTCAGAGGTGTCTTGGGTTTTAGTGGAGGACACTCCTGCTTCCAACGTCCATCCTTTTTACAATATGCACATTGATTTGTTTCCAATCTTCCTAATGAAGGCTGAGGAACCAAACTCCTCCCTCTGCCTCAAAAGCCCCCTCTCCCTGGGATTGGGAGTCCTTCACTGATGTAGGAGGTTAGGTTTCTTCAGGGAATTTTCTTCCCATTTCTTGTAATGGAAGTGGCAAATGAACCTCAATTAAGAGACAAAAGATGTAGCCAATGTCTTGGCATACCATTGGAATGGTTCTGGGGGAGGGGGGCTGGGGGGGGTGGGGGGGGGAAAGTGGTGTCGTTTGCTCACTTTCTTAGCTGGGGGTGGTTCAGTCTTTGCCTGGCTTGGAGGGGAGATGGTTGTGGTGTTTGGTGCTGGACTTCTGCCCTGGGGGTTTGGTTCTGCTGTGGAGTTTTCTCCCAACTGCCTATTGGTGAGGCTGTTGCCTAAAATCAAAAGAGACAAAAACCCTTGCAACAGTTTTAGAAAGGCAAAGTAAAAGGCAGACCTTTATTTTGAAGCTTCCATGTGTCCTGGTGGCGATGGGCACAACCGGCACCAAATTTCTACAATTTTATAAGGTTAATTAATTACGATATTTAACAGGTTGTCGTGGGTTGATAAGGAAGTGAGTTTTTTGGGAAGTTGTAGCCAAACCAATCAGTGGTCAGATTTGAATACTGGCATGTGGTGTGGCCACTGGAGACATGGATACGCCTCTGAGAACACAGGGGGTTAAAAGCAGAGAACTCCCAGGGGAACTTTCTCTTTGTTCCAGTCAGAGAAGAGTCCAGACCTCCCCCTGTCCAGCAACAGGCTGTGTGGGGGAGGGGAAGCCATGCAGCCTCAGCTGAGGTAGTCCAGAGCCTTGGACAGAGAAGAGGGGAGAAGGCCTCTGCAGGACGGAGGGGTGGAGAAACACTGAGATGTCCTGGGCAGCCCCCAGAGACAGCCCCCCCCCCCCCTCCCAGAGGGAGAGAGCCTGCCACCTTGAAATTTGATATCATGTGCTGGCAGCACAGCTGGCAGAGGAGAGAGAGAAGTGAGGGGGAAAGTGCCCATGGGAGTCCTGGGAAGGCAGAGCCCGAGATTATAACCCTTTTCTTGGACAATGAAAACTTTGCGAAACACTAATCCTCCTTGATCTGAAAGAGAAGAGAGACAGACATGAAATGGAAGGAAATGGGCAAGTGTCGAAGGTCAGAGAAACTGAAGGATGTCAGAAGAAGATGGAGAAGAATCCTAGGTGGGAGGAGATGATGGAGTGGCCTTTGGCTGGACTTTTCTTGTATAGTCATAGACTGAACCAATTTTCTTGTAACACAGAGACTGCATTAAGGGGGAGGTAATGGCTTGAGCCAAGAGAGTGACCTGTTGCAGTGATGTCATGTGCAAGAGTGAAGTGAACAGAGAAGGATGAGGAGGGTGTGGTGGTGCCCTCTGTCTTCAGGGAAGAAGATTTCTGTTCTCAAGACCCTCGGCCCCAGGGGAGGTGGAAAATGGGGGGAGGGGGGGGATGGTTGTTCTGAAAGTGAGAAACTGTTGCTTTTTTGGTACTTGGCAAAGCATCCTTAAAGGAAACCCTATAAGCAGTTTTGGCCCATGGACAGTGGTGAGAGCACTGTACATGGAAGGAAGATGTCACGATGGCAGAGTTCCTCCGGGCAGTGCCATGTGTGACATGGAAACACAAGAGGTTGCAACTGTGTTTCCTGGGGAAGACTATGGTACAAGAGAGACTCCTCTCTCCCTTGATGAACTGAGAGTTGGTGATCTGAGAGGTGGTAACTGAATTAAGAATCCAAGGTTTTGTCTCACTGTGCTTGGTGGAAACTGGGTGGGGGGAGGAGGAATGTTTTGGAAGGTTTTCATCCTGAATTTTGTGTGTTTCTTTTATTATACTTGTAGGTTAATAAAGTTTTTTTCTTTATTTCTAAGATTGACCCTGCTTTGCTCTGTTTCTGGTCACATCTTACAGCAGCCATTTGAGAAAAATATATTTTCATGGGTGCACTGGCACTGTGCCAGCGCCAACCCATGACACAGGTACATCCAGTAGGACATTCAGTTGCCCCAGTAACCCACCCCTGGGTCAGCCCCCTTGGAGTCCATCCAAGAGCTTCTTTGCCCCACTTCTTGTTATGACTTCTCAGATTCTGGTTGGAAAAAATGTCCTTCTTGACAATAAGACTAAACAGTATTTCAGGAATGTGTTAGAAGGTTAGTTTATTGTTATAAAATCTAAGACAAAGAGCAGGAAAAATACCAGGAGCTACACAACTATGCAATGATATTCTACAGAGCTACAAATATATGAAAAATACATATAAAGCAAAAATCTTTAGGTATCACGGCTGCTGTTCACAGTGAACTTTCGGTGGACTGGGAATTTCTCTGAAGCACCCTCCCTCACTGGAAGCAACCCTTACCATATACGTGGGTGTTTCCAAGGGAAAAGACTGGGCCTTCACCTCTTCTCTCTTTGGAGAGGGCACCTCCCAACTGCTGGTGGACTGGAACCTCTCTAGAGCCGCCATTGCCAGGAACACTCACACTAGACATATGAGGGCATGGGGAAACTGAACCACCCCCTGACCCCCCCCTTCACCTTCTCTCTCTTGCCAGGGCCACCATTAACCCCTGGGAGGCTCAGGGCTTGCATCAGAGCGCCCCCTAAAGCCGCAGGGGACTCACTGCAGCATCTCTGCCTTGACACAGGCCAACACCGCCTCCCTTCTAGTAATAGTTGTAACTATACCAAAGGGGAAATTGCTTGACATGTGGGAAAAGGCTGTTATTGGGTTTTCTTCTTTTTTTGGTGTTGTTGCTGTTGTTGTTTGTTTGTCTTTATATTTATATATATATATATATATTTTTTTTTCTAGTAAAGAACTGTTATTCTTTTTCCCATATATTTTCCTGAAAGCCTTGTAATTTCAAAGTTATAATAATTTGGAGGGACGGGGGGAGGGGGGTGGGTGTGGTGTCACATTTTCCATTTCAGGAAGGTTCTCACCTTCCTTGGCAGACACCTGTCTTTTAAACCAGGACAACTGATTTCTTCTATAACTGTTAGCACTTTCTGTTTAGTCACTTCCTGCTCTTTTTCCTGATTCTTATATGCAGCTGTCCTGGTTTGAGACAAATTTGGGAGGAAACATCTGAAAGGTGTCTCCTATGAAAAGGCAGATTCCGGCCAGCCCCTCCCCAAACTGGTTCGGGAAAGATTTACTGGGAGAAAGTGGAAAAAATAGCTGTTTATTTTTACAAGAGAAAAAGAAATGAACAATGTTAAAGAATAAAACCTCTCGCTGCTCTGAAGAGATAGTAGAATCAAAGTCCTTTCTGTAGGTGTGGCCCAGTCTCTCTGAGCTAGGAGCTGGCCTCTGGCCATGATGGCTGGGGTACGGGGTGGGCCCTCCAGGCTAGGAGCTGGCAAGGGCCTCTCCCCACCAGGCTGCTCTGTGAGAGGAGGCCCCCAATAGTGTTCTGGCCAAAGCTGAACAGTTACAGAAAAAGCCACAGTCCTATGAAAACTTTCTTGACTCAGCTCACAGATGAGAAACTAGCTTAAAAAGCAAGGAAAGGCTGTCCTCGCTCTCTGTGCCAAACAACACAGCTGAGAGAGAGGAATCCGGGGGAGGAAGTGAGCTGTGCGCACACAAACTGCATGCCACCGCTTCTTCCTCCCTTCACTCTCAGATCTAGTTTTAGAGGCACAGAGCTCAATATCCAGCAGAAGTAGATGGTGGGGTGTCGCCTTCTGTTTAGAAGGCGAGGCGACCTGGTTCCAGAGAACAGCACGGCAACCCAACCTCTCAGGGTTGCTTGGGCCAGAGAAACACGCTGACACCAATGTGGTGGACGATCTAAGGCATTTATTATCTCTTCTTGAGGGGTTATATAGACAAGGGTTTCTCTATGTCAGGAAAGGGGGTCGTGCTACACTTTCTAGGGTTAGTATGGAGTGGAAAGTTACCGGTATTCCTATGTTAGTGGGGGTTGCTTGCTTGACTACATTCCGAGGGTGATCACTATCTTATCTCTGGAGAGCAGGAGGGGAGAGGGGTTTCTGTATCTTCCCGTGACAGCCCGTTATCTTCCGAGCACCTGTCCCTGCATTCCACATCTCCCCCCCTCTCTTTCACTAATGATTGGGTTAGTCATATACCTAGGCACTGAAATGAGGTAGAAGGTTAGGATTTGACAAGGGAAAAGGGTTTTGGGAAACCTGAGTTTTTGCCAGACAAATTTCTCGCGACCGGCAGTGATTCCTATTGAATTCACAGCATCTGTTGCCTTCCTATGAACAGGATGTTATTCCGTTCTAGGCGGGCACGGACGAATGAGACTAGCTTGTTCAACAGGCATGGCCCGAAGGTAATGGTTAAAAGCAGCATCACCAATGGACCTGCGAGGGTAGAAATCAGAGTGGTTAGCCAAGGTGATTGGTTGAACCAGGATTCAAACCAACCCTGTTGGGCTTCCCTGTCTCTCTGTCTCTGAGCCAGTCTGTTTCGGAGTTCTGCCATGGAGTCTCTAACGACTCCCGTGTGATCCGCGTAGAAGCAGCATTCCTCTTTCAAGGTGGCACATAGGCCTCCTTGCTGCATGAGCAGGAGATCCAGTCCTCGCCTGTTCTGCAGGACCACTTCTGAGAGTGAGGAGACTGACTTCTCCAGGAAGGAAATGGATTTCTCGATCCTCTGCAAGTCCTCGTCTATGGTCATTTGCAGCTGTGACAGTCCTTGGCTCTGAGTTGCTAAGGCTGAGACTCCTGTTGCCGTTCCGGCTGCTCCTAGGCCGAGCAGCATCGCGATAGTTATACCTGTTAATATTTCTCTTTTGTGGAGTCGGCTGGGCTCTTCGAAAAGGTGGTACACCTCTTCGTCTGAGTGGTACAGGACCCTAGGAACGATCAGAACTTGGACACAAAAGTCGTTAGAGTCACTGAATTTGGCAAGGAACACACAGGTGCTCACTCCGGATCTTTGGCAAACCCACATCCCCGATGTGGATGGGACCACCCACTTATTTTTCTTCTTGTCGGGCTCGACTACTTCGGTAGAGACGTGGCCCTTTCGCTTGGCTAGGGTTACGTTGCCAAAGCATCTGCCCCGACCCGTAACTTGACTCAGGGTGATTCCCTTGCGGGGGGTGTCCCACCTGCACTGGTGGGGACCATCGGCTGTGGAATAGGTAAAGGGGGTGTCTAACGCGACTCCTTCGTAAAAGGGAGGTTTTACATCATAACAAAGCCAGCAGGAGTCGGTTAGGTTAGGGTTAGATTCGTTTAGGGATAGGTAACTAGCTTCTAACATGCGAAGGATTGGGTCTGAGTCTGACCTGGCTGAGCGGCCTATCTGGAAGGTTTCCACGTCATTGGTCGGGACGTCGGTGACCTTTTTGGGCAGGGCCTTAGGGTAAGTCATGTTTCCCCCTTTCTGCGTGCTTTTAATCACCTTGTTGGGTCCAACCGCTCTGGGTGCTGACGGTTGAAGCCTGGCAATTTGCACGTTCACCCACTGTTTCGACCCTTGAAGGACTGCTGTCCATGTTCTGCCCACGGCCCAGCTAGGGTGATTTGGCTGTAGGACTGTCATGTTGTAGTGAATGCATTTCCGAATTTTGGGGATTTTATGGTGGTTTCGATAGAAATTTCCCTGAAGGAATACAGGTGTTTTGCAACCTGCAGGTGCCCAGGTGAACTGTAGGAATTTGTCGGGCTCTTGTGGGTCCCATCCAGGCCCTGACAGCCTGGCGTCTGTAACTATTGTTTCGCAGCCCCAGTGCCCACAGTATCCCCACCCTGGGCGATTACAGTAACTTTTTCCTGGGTTTGAAGCTGGGCACCAGTAGGATAGGTACATGTGTGTGGCGTGTGGGGAATGAGGGTCTGTCTTTGGTTGTCCTGGAAACAGGTCGGTAACGCTAAGCACGAAGGATGGGGTGTTTGGCGTGGTGATATCTCTGAGCATCTTACCGTCGGTAAGATGTCGCATGACCCACCTGAATGGCTGATGGGGGTAGTAATCTGGGCTGGCTTGTCCTCTGGCGACAAGCCCTAACAGCAAAATCGCACAGAAACACTGTTGATGCTTGGGTCTCACCCGTACGGGTCTCTCGGGCGCTGTCTGGCGGCTTGGTGGTCTGTCACTTTCTTCTGGAAGGGGAGTGTATCTGTCCCGAGGACGACCCACGAGCATGTCCTGTAAACAGAAACTCACAATTCTCATCAGTCTCATCCTGCCCACTGCGGAGGTCGGGCTTGATTGACCTGAGTGGACACCACCTGATTTTGCCGTCTTTTCTGACAGCTGCGTACCCTTGCCCTGTGAGCATCAACCTCCAGCCCTGTTCCCATTCGCCTAGCTCATTTCTGATTACAACCTGCGGGCCTTCCTCTAGCGTTTGGGTGGCCCAGTGTTTTTGGATGGGACTGTTTGTTTCCTCCCCCCTAGGGAATTGATTCAGTGCTAGCAGGGCGGTTGCTAGCATACGCGCTTGGTGTCCTGGGGGAATGGAATTGGCAAAACCCTCTGCTTTTGCCAGCACTTCTAGCTTGGATTTCAGGGTCTGATTTGCTCGTTCGACTATGGCCTGCCCGGTACTGTTATACGGGATACCTTGTACTAATGTGATGCCCCATTTCGAGGCGAATTCTTGCACTGGTTTGGAGGTGAAATTGGAACCGTTGTCGGTCTTGATCTGCTTGGGGATACCAAGCCATGCCATAGCTGTCAGCCAGTGCTGAATCGTGGCTTTTGAGTTAGTTTTGGGGTGCTGTGTGGCTACGATCGTTCCGCTGAGAGTGTCCACTGTCACTGCAAGCCATGCTCGGGGTTTCAGCAGCTGACACACAGTGAAGTCCGATTGCCAGATCTCTGAGGGCTTAAGACCTCTCGGGTTGATCCCACTGGACCACAGGGGTGACTTCCGGCAGTGGGGACAGGTAGCCACCACGTGCTTTGCATCCATTGTTGAGATCCCGCATCTCTTTGCCAGTGCTTTGGCTCCGATGTGGAGTGACTCGTGCAGCTGACGAGCTTCCTGCGTTACACTGTTGAGGTGTTCATCTTTGAAGAGTCCGCATGCCAAGACCACTGCTGCTGCTTCCAGTTGCTGCACTGACAGTGTGGGGTCACACGCTTTGATGCAATGCCATTGTTCTCCTGTCTGCCACACTGCCGCTGCAGTAGAGGTTGTGGAGGAAGCGTCCGTGAAGACTTTTGGTCCTGGCTGTGGTCGGTCCTTGACCTTTGGCGGTGTGTCTATGTCGACGATGGTCAGCAGCTGAGTCCAGGGGGGTCTGGCGGAGTAGGAGATTTCTCCTCCGAAGCCGGTGAGAGCAAGGGCCAGGTGTTCTGAAATTGTGGTTGACTCCGTGGTCGCCTGCTTGCAGAAGGGAAGGTAAATTCTTGTCGGTTCGGTCCCTAGGTGTCTCAAGGCGAGTTTCCTGCGTTTCCTGATGAGGCTGGCGATGCATTCGATTCCTGAGGAGAATGCACGAGCGGGTCTCCCGAGGATTACCCATTGGATCGGTCGGGAGTTTTCGGAAGGTCCTTGGGCAAGTGCCCCGACACCCCCCTTTGTCGTAAAGTGGACGTACAGGTCCAGGGGCATGGCTGGGTTCCACCTGGCAAGCGTGCCAGTGGACATCTGCTGTTCGATGAAGTCGAGGGAGCTCTTTGCTTGCGGTGTCAGCTCCTTGGGTTCCCAGGGGTGCTTTCCTTTCAGGAGGTCATATAGAGGGTCCATGACCTCGGGAGGAATCAGGACGATGTTGCGAACCCATTGCAGTGATCCCACCAGGTGTTGCACATCATGGAGTGTCTTGATGTCTCGGTGGATCTTCACTTTGGGTGGAGTCACGTAGGAGCTTGTGATCCCCACTCCCAGGAAGGTCACGCAGGGTCCCCTCTTGATCTTTGCACTTGCGATCTCGAAGCCGTTGGCCCGGAGGGTTTCCGTGACTGTAGACACCAGGTGATCTACTTGGCTTGTCGACGGTGCTGCAATTAAAATGTCGTCCATATATTGAATGATGGTCGCGGTGGGGTAGGATTGTCGGACTGGTGTCAGCGCTCTGTCCACGGTGATCTGGCAGATAGTCGGGCTGTCCACTAGTCCTTGCGGAAGCACTCTCCATTGGAAACGTAGGTTGGGTCGCTGGCCGTTCGGAAACACCACGGAGAAGGCGAGTCGTTCTCTGTCTTCTGGATGCAGGGGTATCGAGAAGAAGCAGTCTTTGATGTCCAGCACTGCGCATGGCTGTCCTTCGGGAATGGCTGAGTTCGCAGGTAGCAGTGTCTGAACCGGGCCCATGGGTCGGATTGTCTTGTTCACCTCTCTCAGGTCGTGGATGAGACGATAACCTTCTCCGGACCTTTTGGGGATTACAAACACAGGGGTATTCCAGGGGCTGACGGAGGGTTCTATGTGACCCTTTTGCAGTTCGCGTTCGACCAGCTCCAGCAAGGCTGCCACTCGAGGCTCTGATAAGGGCCACTGCTCGATCCACACAAAGTCTGATGATTTCCAAGTCAATTTGATCGGCAGCTGAGGATGCACAGCAGTGGCCCTCATGATAAATTTGTAATCCTGACTCCTAGCATAGCAAGGACGTCCCTCCCTATCAAGGGAGGAGAATTTTGCAAAATGTAGGGGTAAATTGCTACTGTTTGTTCTGGTCCCTTGTTCGTGTGAAGTGTCATAGCCACCAGCTGGGTGCTTTTCCACTCCCGGGTTTGTCCTCCCACCCCGTTCACTGGAGGGACTTCTCTAAATTGCCAATGTCTGAGCCAATGTGATTGGGGGATAATCGTGCAGTCTGATCCAGTGTCTGCCCAAAACTGAAGCTCTATGACGTGAGGGTCCTGGCTACCATAAAGGCAACATGTCCCCCACACCGTCAGGGGCTCCTTCCCTATTTTCATGGCCAGGGCCACCCAAGGGTCCCGCTCTGGGGCGTCCCATGCTGGCCTTGTGGCACCTGCGCAGCTTGTGATGGTGGGGGGTGCAAAGACACCATTGGAGGTGCTGTACAGCTCTGCCATTGCATCGCTGGTGGGGGTGCAATGTTGATTGCCTGCTGTGGGAGCATAGGGTATGAGGGTTCCCTGCCCCACTGGGGGTTGGCATAGATGGGCCGTCTCCCATTTGCAGCGGGAGGAGGCTGAGTATGGCCCATACGCCCCCTCCCTCTCCCGTTTCCCCGTGGCCGGGATCTGCAGTCCCTAGCGAAGTGACCTCTCTTCCCACAGCTCCAGCAGACCCCTCCCGGGCGCTGCTGGAACGAGGGTGCTGCCGGGGGAAACCGTGCTGGCTGTGGACAGCCTGCTGCATCATGCCCTGACTGACCACATTTAAAGCAAGCCATTGCACTGGTCAGGGTATGAACGGCTGCTTGAATGGGTGTCAACTGTTCTTCCCTTACGACATGCTTGATCATGTCAGCCAAGCTGGCTCCGGCTGGCAGGGACCGCAATATCTCTTTGGTGACGGTATTACACTGTTGCCGTAAGCAGTCTGCAGCTACTGGGCCTTTTGCCTCAGCGGGCAGGGTGGAGGAGTCTACCGCAGCTTGGGGGCGGTTGACGAATTTCGTAAAGCTTTCACTCTCCCCCTGTTTTATGGTAGACCACGGCGTCGGTCTGGCCACTACCCTACAGGCGGCACGCCTGGCCTCTCTGGCTGCCTGGGATGTTGCCCTAACTTCCTCGGCTCGGAGCTGTGCAGCCTGTTGCTGCGGCGTGGCTACATCATCATGCTTCCCCAATAGCCGGGACAAACTGGACCCGTGTAGTGCCTGCCCCTCTCCATTCGCTTGCGCCAGTGCGGCTGTGCACAGGTCTATCCACTCCTGCTTAAAAACTGTGCGTCCCGCTCCGTCAAAAATCATACGACTTATTTGTTTTATATCAAAGGGAAGGAGATCGTCATTACCGAAAAGGCCGTCCATGAGAGTAGAAACCACCCCGGAGTTGATCCCTTTTTCTGAAATAGCTTTAACAATCGTCTGAATCTCTTTGGTATTTACCGGGGTGTATATCCTCTGCTGATTTCCCTGGGCACCCGTCACTCTCACTGGAAAAGCATGCACGCTTGCAGCGGGCTCCCAGTCGGCACAAGCTATTTTTATTTTGCCCCAGTCGGTGAGTTTGTATTGTGACTGGTTCCCGTTTTTGTTTAAAGATTTATTCGGTTTCATCCGAAACCGCATTGATTCTATTCTCTCCGTCTCTGAGTCGCCGCTGGACTCGGAGCGGTCCGAGGAGCTGTCGCTCCTTTCAGAGTCGGAAGTAAACTGCTGATAGACTTCCGGTCCTCCCTGCCGTTTTGTTCGGCTTCGGCCCCGCTCCTCCCCTCGGAGGCGGTGCCGGTGCCGCTCCCGCCCCCTGGGCTCGCCCTGCCTCCCGCAGGGAGGGATCTCCCCCTTATATGGTGGCGACATGGGGCGCGGCTCCCAAGCGAGTATCCGCCCCCCGCCCCCTCCCTGCGCATGCGCGGTTGCGGGGATCCGCAGCTCCTGACTGAGCATGCGCTCGGCGCTGGCCTCCCGCACGTGCGCGTCCGCGTCCGTCTTTGTCCCCGGGCTTTTCGCGCCATGAGCGCGGGGTCCGCTCCTCCCCTTGCTCGCCTGCGCCATGTTTAAACTGGTATGGCGGCGGGGACGGCGCCGCAGCCGCCCGCGCGCTCGCGGCAGCCGCTGCCCCGGCGCCACGAGCTTCTGCAGCCAGCTCTCCCCAGAAAGACTGCGCGCGTTCTACCATGTGCGTCAGATCGGCGACCGGCGGGGAAAGGACGGACAGGGGAACCGTGGATTTTCCGGGAGTTTCCGCGGGGGAGGCCCGGACACGGTGGGTCCCGCGGGAGGGTAGGGGGGTCCCCTGGGGGTTCCGGGGGGTCTGGGCTTGGGCGCCCCGGGAGGGAAGGAACGCGCCCGGCCCCCGCGCGTTCCCGGTTTCGATCGGGTCGCTTTCAGGGGGCGTTTGTGTTGTCGCGGCCACCCCCAGCTGTGGCACGGCTAGTAAATGTGATCGCGCGGCCTGCCAGGTCTCCTGCTCCTCTATTGCTTTGCTTAGGGCTTCCTCTACTTTCCCCCACGCTTTCAGGCTTTTTCCACTGCCTGTGGACTTTGTATCCTTCGCTAAGGTGGCAGTGCATTTTTCCCAAACCTCTGAATGTAATATTTCTATGGGGCTTTGAATAACCCGCAGCTCTACAAGTCTTGTCATGGCAAGAGTAAAATTTCTGAGCTCACACTTAATTCCCCATTGCATATGCATCAAACTTACGACCTTCACTATCGCTTCCATGCGACTCGCGGGTCCCGGGGCGTCCCCCTCGCTGTAGTCGGTCCAGCCGCTGCAGCCGCTGTCGCTGTCCAGGCGAATTCCCGTCCCCCGAGGTTTTTCTTCCTCCCGGGTTTCGGCACCACTTGTCGCCTTCTGTTTGGAAGGCGAGGCGACCTGGTTCCAGAGAACAGCACGGCAACCCAACCTCTCAGGGTTGCTCAGGCCAGAGAAACACACTGACACCAATGTGGTGGACGATCTAAGGCATTTATTATCTCTTCTTGAGGGGTTATATAGACAAGGGTTTCTCTACGTCAGGAAAGGGGGTCGTGTTACGCTTCCTAGGGTTAGTATGGAGTGGAAAGTTACTGGTATTCCTATGTTAGTGGGGGTTGCTTGCTTGACTACATTCCGAGGGTGATCACTATCTTATCTCTGGAGAGCAGGAGGGGAGAGGGGTTTCTGTATCTTCCCGTGACAGCCCGTTATCTTCCGAGCGCCTGTCCCTGCATTCCACAGTGGGGGATACAATACAACATCATAAAGTCACCCTAGGACAGCAGCTCATGCAATGTCAAGTAGTTTACCCATGTCAGAAACGTCTGTCCCCTGGATTTCCTGTAGTTTCCTCCTAATATTATCTGAAGACTGTCTTATGAAAATAAGAGCTATGCAATCTTTGCTTTCCTTCATCTCTGGATCTACATCAGTATATTTCTGAGTGGTATCTTTGAGACAGTTTTTAAATTCTGTAGGGGATTCCTTATGGTCCTGCTTCACGTCAGAGAATTTAGACATATATATATATTTTAGACTCGCATGTCTAATCCCATATAAAACCCACTCTTGATATCTAGTTAACCTTTCTTGGTGTACAGGCACATTTGGGTCCCACCCAGGATCTGCTGAAGGGCAATTTAGATCCAGCTTGCCAGGAAGGGTTCTAGTCAGGGTTTGCTCTTTGGCAAATCTTTGACTCCCTTTCAGTGCTGTCGACTAATATTTCCAACACAGCATCTATATCCTTCCAATCAGGGTCTTGAGCTAAAGCATTTTATTAAGGACATTATCCAAATGCCTCTGTGCTGGTTTTGCAAAAATTGACTTTTGGTGAGGAGGGAAAAAATCAGCCACGGAAGTGATTTTTCTGTGAGGAGCTGTTAGCAGCTTCCTCCATGCCTGGCATAGCCAATCGCTGGGTGGCTCTGAGAACAGGCACACTCCTAAGCCAATTAGAGAAGCTAGTAACACCTCTATGATAACATATTTAAGAGAGAAGAAACTGTGGGAAGCTGTCTTTCTGCCCTTGAAGGGATGGCCAACGGCATGGCCTCTGGGCCAAGCTCCCCCCTTCTCCGAGGGGGCTGCTGGGCCCATCTGCAGCTACTGGACCAGGCCAAACCCCTTCCCAGCAGGGTCGGGCTGGGCCCATCCCAGCACGACCGGGGAGATTCTGCTACTGGGGGGGAGCCATCTTGGCACCATGAGCAGCTATGCGGCCTGGATCACGTGACCAATAGAGAGAGAAGCATGGAAAGCAATTCCCCAATTGCAGAGCCTGGACAAGATCAACCTTTCAGCACTACAGAGCTCTATAAAAGCTGTTTCAATTGCTAGAACTTGAGAACAAACAAACCTACGAACACCAAATCTCTCCCGAGTCAGAGAAAAAGAAAAAGCGAGGACACGTGAGAAGAACAATATGGTGACACTAAGGTTGGTACAAAAGAAGGAGGGGGAGGAGGAGGTGCTCCAAGTGTTGGAGCTGAAATTCTTCTGCAAACCATGGTGAGGACTATATTACTACAAACTGTTTCCCTGTAATTCATGAAGTGCATGGGGGGATGCAGCATTCACCTGCAGCCCATAAGAAAAAGGTACTAGTGCTGAAGCATGTGGATGCTGAAAAGTTGCGACCGGATGAGAGGTTTGAATAGAGAGAGAACCCTTGCTTTGAGAGACAGAGGAAGAGGACCCTTGCTTTTATACTAGAACGGCTCATCCTTAAAAACTGCACCCCATAACTAAATGGCACACAAAGAGCAGTTGTGGGAAGACTGCAAGCCATGGGAGGGATTTCACGTTGCAAGCAGGTTCTGGGCAGACTGTGAGCCATGAAAATTAAAACCAGGTTGAAAAAGTTAACAAAGAACTGTTCACAAAGAAAGACCCCATGACATAGCAAAAGAGACTCCTCTCCTTAAGTGAACTGAAGAAAGATCTTAAGAAGGGATGGGGATGGGGGAAAGGTGTTCTGAAGGTTTCTTTTAGTTCTCATTATCCTATTTTATTTCTGTTAATAAATTTTTTCCTTTATACCTTTTAAAGTTTTGAGCCTGTTTTGCCCTTAAAGTGTTTTTCTCCTAATCCTTATCTCACCCCATGAGTTTTTCTTTCCCGCTTCTCTGCTTAACTATAGCAGAAGAGAATGAATTAATGATTTTTGTAGGTGCACTGGCGTTTGGCCAGCTTCAACCCGTCATAGCCTCCTAAACACTGCCAGGCTTAAGGTATCAACTGCGTCTCTAAGAGGTCTGTTCCAGTGTTTCACCACCTTCCCAGTAAAAAAATGTGTGTTAATATCCAGTCTAAACCTCCCCTTGCACAGCTTTTAACCATTCCCACACGTCCTATCACTGGTAACCAGGGAGAAGAGATCAGCATCTCCCTCTCTACTTCCCCTCCTCAGGAAGCTGTTAGACAGCAATGAGGTTGTTCCTCAGCCTCCTTTTCTCCAAACTGGACAAACCCAGAGGCCTCAGCCACTCCTCACAGGTCATGCCTTCCAACCCTTTCACCAGCTTTGTTGCCTTCTGTCATGGTTTAGGGCAAATTTGGGAGGAAACTTCCAAAGGGGCTCCTCTAGAAAGCAGATTCAAGCAGACCCTCCCTGTGAAAAACGCATATTTTATGATTGGCTTTTCACAAATATTAAAATGAATATTATATGTGTTATGTTAGAAAGTTATGCTGTATTAATTTTCTTAAGTAGTGTGTTAAATATAGTTTTAGGTTATAACATAATGTTAAAATAGGAACTATGCTATGTAGGATACTTTTTTTAAAGAGAGGAATGAGGTACTCACACCAGATAGCAGCCACAAGACACCTAAATCTTTCAGAGAAAAAGAATTTATTGCTCCCTTATGAGAAGAAACTAACTTCTTCCTGTCTCATTCAGCCCTGAAGACACCATCAGGATTCAGAGGAAGAAGTTGACACTCACCAGACAGAATCCTTTGTTTGAATGGAATTTATGCATAATGTATGAGATGTATGAATATGCAACAGGCTATTGCTTTTGAGGGTTAATCCTCTGTTAACATGTGTCCTTTTTCGTACTTATTTTGCCCAGAAAAAGGTACCCGGACTGTCTGTAAGGCTTTGTTTTTATTGTCTCGTATTGTCCTAATCCTAATTGTCCAAATTTTTATTCCTCTAATTTTATTACTATTTTTATAACCATTTTATGACTATTAAACTTTTAAAATTTTAAAAACAAGTAATTGATGTTTTTCGCACTCCACCAACCAGTTTGGGAAAGGATTTCCTTGGAAAAAAGTGGAAAAAAACTGTTTATTTAACAAGCTAAGTATTCACAAGCATTAAAAATGAATAATATTCAACAATAAACCCTCTCACTGTTCTGGAGAGATGGCAAATTCAGAAAGTTCTTTTCTTGGGGTATAGCTCGGTTAGGTCAGTCTCTTATCAGTCCTTCCCGTGCTGGAAAATGACGCATCCCGGGCCCAGGTGGGCCTCAGGAGTGAGCTCTCCTTGTTTTTCTGGGTTTTTAGTCCAGAGAAGGTTTGAACAGTTCGAAGAAAAAGAAAAGCCACAGTCCAGGGAACTTCTCTACCTCAGCTAGCTATAAAAAGTGACTGAAAGCAAAGGAGAGCTCTGTCCCACTGTCTGTGCTGCAGATAATATAGTCTGTTAGAAGGAAAGCTGAAGCTCTTATCGCTATGTTTTTGAATATAGCAGCCTCAGACATTCCACCACTTCTCCTTCTCCCTCCCTTCACTCTCAGATCTAGTTTTTAAGGTGCAAAACTTATTTCTGGGCTAAACAGGTGAATGGGGATGCAATTCAGCATCATAAAGTCACCCCAGGACACTTTCCTTTGGCTACATTCAAGGACTTTCACATTCTTTTTAAGTTGTGGGGACCAGAACTGCACACAGTACTCAAGGTGAGGCTGCACCAAGGCTGAATACAGCAGTATAATTGCCTCTTTTGACTGACTGGTTATACTTTGTTTAATGCACCCCAGGATGCAGTTTGCCCTCTTTGCTGCCAGGGCTCACTGCTAACTCATACTGAGTGTCCTGTCAACCAGCACCCCCAGATCCCTTTCTGCAGGGTTGCTCTCCAGCCACTCCTCTCCCAGTTTATACTTGTGTCTGGCATTACTCCATCTTAGGTACAGAATTCAACATTTGGACTTGTTAAATTTCATGTCATTGATGATCGCTCAATCATCCAATCTATCTGGATATGCAAGGCCTCTTGTCCCTCAAGAGTGTTATAGATAAGTAATGAGATGATTGGCTCTCACAATTAAGGAATAAATATTGTGTGTATTGTCGCCTTCTGTTTGGAAGGCGAGGCGACCTGGTTTCAACGAGCAGCACGGCAACCCAAACTCTCCTGGGTCACTCGGGCCAGTAACACACGCAAACACCAATGTGGTGGACGGTTAAAGGCCTTTATTATCTCATCTCAAGGGGTTATATAGACAAGGGTTTCTCTACGTCAGAAAAGGGGGTCGTGCTATGCTTTTTAGGGTTAATAAGGAGTGGAAAGTTACTGGTATCTCTATGTTAGAGGGGGGCTGCATGCTTGGCTACATTCCGGGGGTGATCATTATCTTATCTCTGGGGAAGAGGGGGAGAGGGGTTTCTGTATCTTTCCGTAACAGCCCGATATCTTGCGAAACGCCTGTCCCTGCCTGCTACAGTGTATATTAAGAGAAGTTTTATTAATGTATAGTTATGTTATTGTGGTTTGTTGTTTAGGTGTCCTCTGTTCTCCCCATAGTTCCCTTCCCCCCCACCCCCATATTGTTGCCACCGGACAGCCTGGGTTGTCTAGGACAGGTAGAAAGAAGGCATGTACATATATCCCTTGCATGTGGCAGTTGGCAGTTGGGAATGGAAAACCTTATTCCTGGGGATGAGGATGGGGGGGGGGGGCACGGCATGACAACACCTGACCCTCCAATCAAGTTGCAAGAAAGTAGTCTGTCGCAGACATTTCTTTTGTGAAAATCCTTTCTTAGGATTTTTCCTGCTGAAGCTGAGAAGTTTCAGCAACAAGATGTAAACAATGGTTATCTGCTGCTGTGGAATGCAACAGGTCCATCTGGATTGGCCCATCTTGGATGTTTACAATTAATGGCCAATCAAGGGCCGAGCTATCTCGGACAGAGTCCGAGAGAGCTGCTTTTGTTATCATTCTTTTCTATTCTATTCTTAGCTTAGCTTTCTGATGAAACCTTTCCTTCTATTTCTTTTTAGTATAGTTATAATGTAATATATATATCATAAAATAATAAATCAAGCCTTCTGAACATGGAGTCAACATTCTCGTCTCTTCCCTCAACCAAGAACCCTTGTGACCACTGTCACAGTAGTCTCTACCAATAAATGGCAAAGAAGAGTTGACTGACAGACTTAGGGAGGGGCCAGGGTTGGCTGATGCAACTCCCAGGGGTATAAAAGGTAGAACAGCCATTTTGTGGGTGAGCCACGTGGCTGGCAGCCATGGAGGGGTGCGGGGCGAGGTGGCTCCCAGCGCTGTTATTTTTCCTTATTTAGTCCTTTTTTTGTATTTTTTGTTAAGGTTTAATAAACCTTTAAAATTTTAAAAGGTGAGCAGTCGCTTCTCACAAGAGAGTCAACAGCATCTCCCAGTTTGGTATCATGAACCAACTTGCTAATAAATGCTTTCAACTCCTGCATCCAGATCATTGATAGATATATTGAACAGAACCAGCCCTAGAATTAAGCCCTGAGGAACACCAGTGGGTGACTGGTCACCAGCTAGATATAACCCCACTCACTACAACCCTTTGAACTCTGCCCTTCAGCCAGTTCTTCACCCTGTGAACCTTCACTGTGAACCTGTTCATCCCACAGTTGGATAACTTGAATACTGTGAGGGACAGTATAAAAAACCTTATTAAAATCCAGAAAAGCTGCATACACAGCCTTCCCTTCATCCACCAGGCAAGTGACATTATAGAAGGATATAAAATTAGACAGGACTTTCCCTTCCTGAACCCATGTTGGCTGTGCCTGAGGATTGCATTTTTCTTTAAATGCCTTTCAGTATAATCTTCTCCATAAATTTTCCAGGAACTGAGGTCAGACTAACATGTCTGTAGTTCCTGGGTCTTGCACTCTTTTTGTACTTGTAACATGACTAGCTTCTGGTTAGTGGGGATCTCCCCAAACTCCCATGACCTTTGGTAGATGATCGAGGGGGGTCCTGCCATAACACTTACTAGCTTCTTCAGTACTCTGGAATGAATCCCATCAGGCCCTATGAACGTAGGAACATTCAACTGATGCAGCTGGTCCCTTAGAATTTCGGTGTCCACAAATGAAAATTTACAGCTGTCCTCCAACTCAGGGAACCAGACAGCCCAAGGTCTATCAGACTGAGCAAAAAATGCATTTAATACCTCTGCTTTTTCTTCATTCCTATTAGTCAGGTGACCATCTTCAAGAAGTATTGGTCCAATGTTTCTTTTAGACCTCCTCTTTCTATTAACATACTTTAAAGGGTGACTGTTTCCTAATTCCCAGTCCTTCCTCCCCTACTGCCAGGGAAGTAGATATGGTGTGTATAGAAACTGTAAAAGTCAATACAAGGTCATGCTTGTTTTTGTTCTTGCATAAAATGAACGACGTTTTAGGTGATTATTCATCTGAATGTTCATCTATGTAAAAAATAAAAATTAAGCATTTAAGTCATGGTGTTTCATTTCTTTATATACAAGGAGATGGGGACAAAGGCTTCCCTCAGAACTAAAACTGGTGTTGGAGGTTAGAATTTTTCCTTTTTTTTCTTTTTCTTTCTCTCAGGGAATTTTGTCACACCAGTTGCCTAAGAGATGATAATGACCAGTACTTAAGAGACAAAAGAAGTGGCCAAGGAGGAGGGGGAAGGGTGCAGCTGGCTACTCTCTTAGCTGTGGGGTTTTCTCTTGTGAAGGGCAGACATTTTGGCTGGGGGGTGAGGGGCTGGGCTTGGCTCCTCTCTCGGGATTGGCATGGAGACAGGTGGGGGTTGGTGCCGGACCATTGCTGCCCAGATGAATCGCTGCCACTGTGGAGCTTTTGTCCTCCCACTGCTTCTCCTACTGTGAGTGAGCCTTTGCTCATAAGAGCAGCTCTTGAACTGGGACCTTATTGACACCCTACCTCACTGGAAAATGACCCTCACCATCTACTTGGGTGCCCCAGGGGAGAACCCAGGACCCCTCCCCCTCTGAGGGAGCCTCTCCGGGCTGCTTGCAGGAGCCCAGCTGCTGCTGCATAGCCCCGCTCCGCTGTCTTCTGACGCTGCTTTGGGGTTTTTGCTACACTTTAACCTGATATCCCATGTCTGCCTGACCCCCTGCAGTTGCTGCTACAGCTGCAGAGTTTCTGCTACATTTTGTTTGCCACCCCAGGGTATGCTTACCTCTGCCGTTCCAGCCACCGCTCCGAGGCTCCTGCTACAGCCCATTTCGCCATCTGGAGGGGCACCGGGATGGGCTGTCCCTGTGGGTTTGCAAAGGAAATCCCTTTTCTCACTTCCTTCAGTTTGCCCACCATTACCCACATTCAGAGGTATCTGAGCTCGTGCCACAGCGCCCCCTGCAGCCACCAGGGAATCATTGTACCTGCCCTGCCCAGCTGAGAGCCAACAGCGCCCCTGCCGGCTGTGACCATAACTATACCAAAGGGGAAGTGCTTGACAGCTGAGAGACGGCTGTTTTGGGGTTTCTCTTTTTGTTTGTTGTTGCTGCTGTTGTTATTTGTTTGCCTTGTCATATATATATATATACTAGTAAAGAACTGCTATTCCTTTTCTCATATCTTTGCCTGAAAACCCTGTAATTTCAAAGTTATAATAATTTGGAGGGAAGGGGGGGTCACATATTTTCCATTCCAAGGGAGGTTCCCACCTTCCTTGGCAGACACCTGTCCTTCAAACCAGGGCAACAAAGCCTTCTTGCAGTCAAAAGGAACAGGAGGTGGCAATGAGTTAACAGCATGACTGGCAGTCTCAATAGAAGTGGTTTCAATGAAAAAAATTTAATAGTATTGCAGAGTAATATTGCAGTATTACTGAAATGAGCAGTAAAGAGTTCTAAATGAGCAATGTTGACATAGTCATAGTGTTATAGATGCATTGTTGCTGTTGAGTAAGAAAGCAGCATGGACTCCAAGAAGGCTGGTTTGCACAACAGCAGCTTTAATGCGAAAAACTCTTCTCTTTTTATAGACAGTTCTGATACATTCCACTTGATTGGCTAATTAACAAAAACACCTTTCTCACAAACAATCCTTGAGAAGAACAGAAAAACAAAGAATAGGAAAACACCACCTGCAGGTTGTTTATAATAACAAGTTATCATCATTTCTCTACAACTCCCTAAAAGTCTCACAAGTCCGCTGTGGGAAAACTTATCTCGTTTTCTCGCTCTCTGACCAGGCTGTCACATCCCCAATGCATATTATAATACTGGCTTTTTGCTAATATTAAAGTTGATTTTATATGTGTAGTGTTAAAGTAACTGTTATAAACATATAGTTTTTATTTCCGTTGTTAATTAAGCTTAGTGAAATAGCTGATATAAGTATGCTTGTGTTAAAATGCCTGCTTGGATGGGATAACATCCAATGAACATATGAAGAAGACACCTGCTACAGATATGCCTACTATCAGCACTCGCTGTCTGAAGAAACGGTGGACCAAGGCCCAAAAACTGCAAGTGATAAGAATGGACTATAACCACAACCAAGGAATAAGCATGCTCTAAAAAAGTGGATTCAAGGAGATATGCTAAACAATTCTTGGAACATGTAAACTACTTTGGGGGGAAAGTTTACTATGCATAAGGGTCTATGAATACGCAACAGGATGATGTAAGGGAAAAGGTATTTAAGGGGTATGCCGAAGATAAGTGTGGTCTTGGCTGAGTGCCAAGATGCAGCTGGCCATAGTAACCTTTCCTCTATGGTCCTTGTCTCCTATTGTCCTTTATTAAACTTTTTAAACTTTCACAGGAGAGTAAATGTATTTTTCACAATCATGAAGGGAGCATGTGAAAGATGTCAGTGGGGAAGGACAAGACTTGCTTTTTACACTAGGGGACAAGACAAGGGAATAGTACCTTTCAGACTAAAAATTGAGTAAATTGGAATGAAATTTTAATTGGTCATAGTTGGTACTTAAATAGGGTGAATTTTAAGAATGTGTCCTGGGGTGCCTTTATGATGCTGAATTGTATCTCCACTTGTCTGCCTAGCCCAGAATTAAGTTCTACACCTTTAAGACTGGTTCTGAGAGTGAAGGGGGAGAGAAGAAGCCCCCAGTTTGTTTTCAGAAACTGCACTTGCCCTCCCTGCATTTTTTTCCTGCTCACAGCCTGTGTTGTCTGCAGCACAGACAGTGGGACAGAGCTCTCCTTTGCTTTTAGTTAGTTTTTTTAGCTAGCTGAGGCAGAGAAGTGCCCCGGACTTCGGCTTTTCTTTTTCTTGGAACTGTTCAAACCTGCTCTGGACTGAAAACTCAGAAAAACACCGGGAACTCACTCCTGTGGCCCACTGGGGCCCAGGACGTGGCATTTTCCAGTGCAGGAGGGACTGAATTTGCCATCTCTTCAGAACAGTGAGAGGGTTTATTGTTGAATATTATTCTTTTTTTTTTTTTTTTTTTTTTTTTTTTTTTGCTTGTGAATACTTAGCTTGTTAAATAAACAGGTTTTTTTCCACTTTTCTCCAAGGAAATATTTTCCTGAACCAGTTGGGGGAGGGTTTGCTTGAATCTGCTTTCTAGATGAGCTCAAATTTGCTCTAAACCAGGACAGAATGCCAAGAGATGCAGAACTGATGGAGAAGGCCACTTACAATCTATGAGTTTTAGTTTTGTTGTATTTTCAAGTTTACTGTAAGTGGGGGGGGTGGTCATAACTCAGTGTGATTGGTTGCCTGTGTCACTCCTTCCTCCTCATGCTCTTCCCCAGCTCCAGCATGGGGTTCCTCCCACTGGAGACAGTCCTTCATGAACTTCTCCAGCATAGGTTCTTCCTGAACTTCCCCAACATGGGTCCTTCCCACAGGCTACAGTTCTTCATGAACTGCTCTAACGTGGGTCCTTTCCATGGGGTGCAGACCTTCAGGAAAAAACTGCTCCAGCATGGGTTCCCCACAGGGTCACAAGTCCTGCCAAAAAACTTCTCCAGCACAGGCTCTTCACAGGTTCCCAAACTCCTACAGGCATATCCACCCACTTCAGCAGGGGATCCTCCATGTGAATATCTGCTCCACTGTGGACCTCCACAGACTGCAGGGGACAACCTGCTTCACCATGGTCTTCATCATGGGCTGCAAGGGAAATCTCTTTTCTGATGCCTGGATCACCTCCTCCCCCGCCTTTTCCACTGATCTTGATGTCTGCAGGGCTGTTTCTCTGACAAAATAACAGCTGTTAAAATTACTGCAGGTGGAACCAGAACAAAATACACAGAAGTAAATAGTTTTCTAAGTTTCAACTCACTTTGCTGTAGACACCCACATCCATAATGTAGACTCTCAAAACCATATCTAGCTTCTGCTTTTCTCTGGAGACACTAAACATTTCACCATTGTCCTGGCAAATTTTGGAGAAAACCTCCAAAGGGGGCGCCTCCAGAAAGCAAATCCACACAGCCCCTCCCCCCAACCAGTTCAGGAATGATTCCTCAGAGAGAAGTGGAAAGAACCTGTTTATTTAACAGGCAAAGCACCCCCCAGCACACAAAATGAACAATATCGGATGACAAAACTCTTTCACCACTCTGAAGAAGATGAAAAATTCAGAAAGTCTCTCCTGGGAGTGGCTGCTCTGTTATCATTCCCTCTGGTGCTGGGAAAGGCTGCTGCAGCCCACAAAGTGCAAACTCTCGGTGTTTCCCAGGTCCCAGTCCAGAGCAGGTTCGAATGGTTCCAAGAAAAGGGAAAGAAAAACAGTCCAGGGAAAATTTGGACTGCCTAGCTAAACTAACTAACAAGCAAAACCAAAAAGCAAGAGTAAAAAGCAGGAGCTAGAGCAAAAGCAAAAGCCAGAGCAAAAAGCAAAAGCACCACTATGTACTGCCCGTCTGTGTCCTGCCGACTGTGGGAGTGAGCAGGCTGATAACAAAACAAAACTTCACTTTTCAGAGCCAGTCTTGAAGGCACAGAAGATAATATCCAGCATAAACAGAACAGATGACTGGGGATACAAGCATCATAACGTCACCCTAGGACAACCATCTTCTTTGGCAATCCAGATCTGTTACAGGGCATTTCTCATAGCATCAAGCAGCTCCATGCCTGGCCTAAGCCTTCTGTCATGGTTTGATGCTGGCATAATGCCAGTGCCCTAATGAAAATATATTCTCTCTAGTGTCTGCTGTGAGATGTGACCAGAAATAGAGTAAAGCAGGCTCTAACTTAGGAATAAAGGAAAAAAACTTTATTAACTTACAATGTGTAAAAGAAACACTCAGAACTCAGAATGAAAAGTTTCTAAAAACATTCCTCCTCCTCCCTCTCAATTTTTATTACTACACGAAATAGAACTTTAGATTTTTAATCCAGTTACTACTTCTCAGATAACCGACTCTCAGTTCAGTACTACTTTTCAGATAATCAACTCTCAGTTCATCAAGAAGAGTCTTTCTTGTACCATAGGCTTCTTCAGGAAACACAGTTGAAACTTTTTGTGTTTCTATGTCACACGTGACACCGCTCAGAGAACATTTGCTATCGTGACATCTTTTTATGTGCAGTGCTCTCACTACTGCGCATGGACTAGAGCTGCTTCTAAGGTTCTTCTTTTAAGGATGCTTTGCTTGGTTTTAAAAAAGCAACAGTCTCTCACTTTCAGGACACTAGTCCTCTCCAAATTCTCTCTCTGGGGCTGAGGAGTTTCGAGAACAGAGATCTTCTTTTTCATTAAAGACAGGGGACACTACCTTCTTCATCTGTCTCTGTTCATGCACTCTTTTACATAACATCACTGCACTCTTGGCTCCAAGCCATTGCCTCCCCCTAAATGCAGTCTCTGTGTCACAGGAAAAAAAAAAATGGTTCTGTTTATAGCTATACAAGAAAAGTCTAGCTAAAGGCTACTCTATCATCTCTTCTCACTTAGGATTCTTCTCAACTCTTTTGACATCTTTCACTTGCTCAAACTTTCACTACACTTGCCTACTTCTTTCTATTTTATGTTTGTCTCTCTCCTAAGAGAGTTTAATCTTCTGCAAAGTTTTCATTGTCTAAGAAAAGGGTTAAAATCTCAGGCTCTGCCTGCCCAGAACACCCACGGTGGCTGGGCACTTTCTCACACCCCCTCCCCCCTTCTCCTTCACAGCCGTGCTGCCAGCACAAGATATCAAATTTCAAGGTGGCACAAGCACAGGCACAGGCTCTCTCTCTCTCTCTCTCTCTCTCTCTCTCTCTCTCTCCCGGGGGTGGGGGAGGGGGCTGCCTGATGCTTTTCAGTGTTCTTCTACTTTTCTACCTTGCAGGAGCTTTCACCTCCCTTCTCTGTCCAAGGCTCCTGCCTACCTCACCCTGGCTGCATGGCTTCCCCTCCCCCAACCAGCCTGCAGCTGGGCAGGGGAGGTCTGGACTCTTCACTAATCAGAACGAAGAGAGAGTTTTTCTGAGAGTTCTCTGCTTTTAACTCTTTGTGTTCTCAGAGGCATATCTATGTCTTCAGTAGCCACACCAAGTGCCAATATTCAAATTTCAGCATTGATTAGTTTGACTTCAAACTCTTAAAAAACTAACTTCTTTTTTAAACTAAGACACCTTCAAATTTAGCAAATTAAACATTTCCTTACTTCTTTCATTTGCTGAGTGAGTTAATCAAACAGAACAGGAAAAGATTTGCTGCCCTTGTCTCTCTCATGGTCCAGCAGTGACAGCACTCACCTAAGATGTGAGCAATTGTATACTGTGGGGGCTGGAGAACTGGCCAGGGAAAGGCTTGCTGTGCTCCCCTGGAGAACCAACCCCTAAGACACAACCCTCACACTTAGGGTGAGCAAATGATCACTCCCAGAGGCCTTTGCCTTGTGATCATATGTTGATTTCTTCTACCCCATTGGCCCTTCCCCTTTGTTCCGCCCGTGTCCTCATCCCATTCACTCTAGTGTTCTACCCTACTCCTAAAAATCCCTGTATATACCCCTGTTTTCCCTGCTTGAGTGGCTCAATCGTCACCGGACCTTTCGGGGAAGAAGCTCAATAAAGGCTCTCCTTGGAACCCCACACGAAGACCCTGTCTCTCCTTCTGCGTCACCCGGATCCCAGAAGAAATGAAATCATTCAGCATGAGCACAGATGTGCCTATGCCCCTGAGGTGTCTTTTTCAAGATGCTTCTTCAGGAAGGTTGCAGCACCCTGAACAACATCCACCATGACAATATGCAATTTCTATGTCTGCTTGAGGTTGAGGCAGGACATGTCTACCCCTCCCCCAGATGGTTGGTGCATATGGAAAGGGATAACTCAGGAGCTGAAAGGCACAGCAAAGGGTCATCTCTGGCACCAAAAGGGCTCAGGTCTCAACTAAGAATCAACATCTTAGTCTGGAGAGCAGAAGTGGGAAGAGATAAGGGAAAATAAATATTCCTGACTGAGACACTGTTTTACAAACTATAAAAGAACACACAGTCATCACAGAGGCAGAAGGCTCCCACAAGCACACCCTGAAGACGTAAAGGACTTCTCCCCGGAGTTTGGACGCAGATTCCGCAGGACTTATCTAAACCCCCACATCTATTTGTAACATTTTGGCATAGTTGGAGCAGGATAATGGAAAATTATTTAAAAAATCAGATTAAAGATTTGGCAGACTATTTACAGAAGCACAGTGTTCACATTGAAACTGATGATCTGTGGCCAACAGATAACTGGTTTCAATGGGGTTAGAGAAAAGATAAAATAAATGAAAAGTGGGGATCACTGAAAGATGCAAAAGAAAAGGAAATTATTTGTCACACCCTTGCACTATATTTAAACTTTGCTTGGGAAGGAAAAGAACAAAGGATAAACGAAAATGATAAATTGGTGAATTGTCGGAATACCAGTTGTCAGTTTCTCTGGGTCTGGATTGAAGGCACTTGAGACGGTAGTTCATGTTTGGACTCAGATGTTTATTATTTCTTATCAGTAAAACAGTCTCACAACCATGAGTTCAGCAGTTTTTCATTAGAAGGCACAAAATGGCTTACAATATCTTGTTACAAGGTCTTTTAAGACTAAACTATCCAATTAAGAACTGACACCTAGATTTTTTTCCTTTTAACCCAATAACTGACCCCAAAGAGCCCGCAATGTGGACTGTTCTGCCCAATTACAAAATGCCACCCAAACCCATGAAGAAGAAGGAAGAAGCATGAAGAAGAAACCCAGAACGACACCCTGTGCCCTCCATCTTGCTTCCATCCACAACATACTAACAATCCCAAAACTTAAATTTCTCACAAAGTGATACACCTACACTACTCTCTATAATCTATTTCACACTTTTGTGGATTCTCGTCTATCTTGAAGTCTAGGAAACTTTCTCCATGAATGAGGGTCAAAGTCAGTGTTCCCCGGGGGGTCAGGACACCCCAGAGCAGACAGAGAAATATTCCCGGTGCCCTGGGTTTCCACGGTGAATGAAATACAGAGATTAAAATTGGCAAAATTATCCCCACAATGCCAATACAACAAAGTAAAACAAGAACTAAAAGAATCTAAGAAAATCACAAAAACATCGGAGGAAAAATTGGAATTTACATTATTACATGCTCCCACAGCTG